>CM069869.1:28836624-29447523 GCA_036172665.1 Prosopocoilus inquinatus
TTTATAATATGCAGGATGTTAATAAAAAAAACCTGTGCAACTTTTGGCAGGTGATAATAGAGATCAAAACAACAATTTTTTTTTAATAAATCCATGTCCACTATTCAGTACAGGCTGTTCACTCTTCTAGAATTTTAATTTTTTTACATAAATTCAGGATCATAAATTAAATAAAAAGCTGAATAGAAAATCAAAGACTATGACACCATGTTATTTTTTGTTTATTTTTTTTACAAACTGGGAGAAGTAGGTTACATAGTAAATATCTATGAGTTATATGGGTTTCAGAATAATTAAAACTATTCATTTTTATTTTTATCACTTTACCAATTATAAGTGAGCTTTCCCTGTTTATCAAAAAGATCACATCGGCAAAAAAATTTTCAAGGCATACTTATTTTTTAAGACGTTGGTTTATAAAAACAGTAAACTTAAACTTAGTGAAATAAGTTATGGTTGACTGAAGTCGATTCAATGAAAATTGTAAGAAAATTGTTTTAAACTTTAAACGAACACTACTAAATTGTAAAGAACGCTCGACCTTTCACTGTCAGTTGATAGCTTCGTTAGGAGTGAAAAACAAACAAACAAGTTTTCAAGGGAAAAAAATCAAGGTAACTTGATCTTTTAGAAACTAAAAATGCGTGCTGTTCGCAAGAAAATTGGTATTTTTAAATTATCAAAACAACTAATTCCTAAGGAATTTTGGCTGGGTGCAAATAATCATATCTCTACATACTATAAAACGGCGGCTATTAACATCCGTAGATAACACTGGGTAAATGACGAACATATGGATTTGCCACTACTTATTTATAGAACTGCAATTTCGTTACTCCATTAACTTATGTATTTCAAGTACTCTAGGTAATTAACTGATTATTTATTACTGAAGTATATTTGCTTACTGTCATGTTTTAGGTGTTGTTCACGACTTAATTTGTAATTATGTGAAATTTGATCTGACGGATTGACCGAAGCACAGTATAACTTTTTATATTTTGGTGCTTTAATGGCTTACATCTTACATTATGAAACTCAAATGACTATTTTTAGTTTCATAAAAGCTGCACTCTTTTGCTTAAAAGTTTGAATCTGGTTCCAAATATTTTGAATCTGGATTCCGTAGTTTTTGCAACAAAACACCTACAATTCAGTCCAAACGAAACATAAAAATACTTTGATTCGAAGAGGAAAGAGGAGTACTATTCTGGACTGAGATTTGCAAAAGAATGTCCGTCTTTGCATCATTAGGTGCGTGATCCAAAACCACGTTTTTGTGAGCAAAAGAAAGCACCTAAAGTGGAATATTAAAGCATTTAAAATTTTATTTTGTCAAGTTGGTGGCAACGTACTTAGCTACATTTATTCAAATCTCAAATTACAAATAACATAAAATGCATAAAAATTCATGGAGTCGGCATTAGACTTTTTTCAGTTGGGCAATTTACGAGTAGAAACGAGAATAATTTTGATAGCTGCGAAATTTACTTGCAAGCTTCAGGAATCTTATTTAACGGTGTGGCTAACCGTCCGCCGGCGTCTCAAGGTATTGCGATTAGAAAACCCCGTTGGATGACGGATTCATTATACATATTTAAATGGATGTGGCTAGAGTCCCGAACGCGGGATCGTTCCCAAAAAATTAAAATCCCGAAGGGCGTGGTTTAATGGATTTTGGTTCGGGATGTAATATATAAAACAATACCGATTCCGACCACTGAATCGATTTTAATTTCGATTACTTGAATGATTACATGAATACATGTTTCAGTGATATCATTTGCCTAACTTTCTTTCCTGTACTTTGTAATATCCTTAGAAAGTATTAAAAAAATTTGTTGCAAATCGTTTTTCATTGCAGTGAAAACCTCGAGCAGCCTCTGTACAGCTGTTTCAGCCCTGCTTGGGGCTTCGTCAGCAGAGACGTAGCTGGACATTCCCACTGCAAACAAAAACGACTTGTCCAATTTATTCGCAATTGCGATATAAGAGTGATGAATAGATAAAACAGCGACATCTTACGATCGCTTTTTGACCTGATATTGCAGTAGGATAGACAAATTGAAGCGGATTTGCTCCTAATAAGTCCCCCATGCAAGGCGGCCACGCTTGCTGTCAAAGCATAATGAAAGTTTTAAAAAAATTTGTTGCAAATCGTTTTTGATTGCAGTGATGAAGACCCAAGCAGGCCTGAAACAGCTATACAGAGGCTGCTCAAGGTTTTCACTGCAATCAAAAACGATTTGCAACAATTTTTTTTTAAACGTTCATTATGCTTTGACAGCAAGCATGGCCGCCTTGCATGGGGGACTTATTAGGAGTAAATCCGCTTCAATTTGTCTATCCTTCTGCAATGCCAGGTCAGAAAGCGATCGTAAGATGTCGCTGTTTTATCTATTAGAAAGTATTGTTGATACAATTGTTTCTAAGTAGTTTATGGGATAGATAAAATTAAAAAGATGTATATAATTTAGCCGATTACACACAAACTCGACTCATCACTATCGACGGTTGATGTTATTGTTGATTTTACTATTATTGCAATTTTAGTACCATCTGTATATCCTAAACACATTAAACATGTACCGTCATGCTTAATTAAAATGATTGCCCTGAACAATTGCAGCAATTGAGAGAGGAGATGGTTGTGATATTTATTGTTTTAAATTTTGGCCAGTGTTCATGCAAGTTATGTTAAACGCTCTATGACCCCTGATTAGTAATATAAACAAGTGACGCATTGTTATTGTCCACTCATTTATCGTTATCTTTACTAAATATACAAACTATAGCATATATATTAGGGTCAGAACTTTAGTTTAGTCATATCTGCAGAACTTGTAACCGTTACTCTGCCCATCTGTAACTTTAATAAATGTTTTAAAAAACATTAACGTGTTTATAAAAAACATAATTGGCGCAGTCAGTAGGATAGTGCGGTCGCGAAAAAGGTGCATCGTGCAAATTAAAATCGCGATTTGGGACTCCAGTTCCTTCAGTACTACCCAAAAGAACCCTGGACGAAGAAACTTCAAGAGAAATACATCGTGTAAGGCTCTGAAGATACCATTCGTCTTCCAATCCATAGAGGAGATCCACAGCTCTGGGCAACGCAGATATCAACCTTTCACAAAATAGACGACTGGCAATTCCCGGATTTGGTGAGACCAAATTTTGAGTATCCCGTCTAATTTTTTCCATTATTTACCTGATTTCTTGTCTTATATGAACAGCAATTCAGTAAATAACTTAGATTTAGATTCTTAAATCGAAACGTTTAATAATAGTATTAATCTATCTAAACCAACTGTAATCCAAGCAAAAATGCCAGAAGTAAATTATCAATTATTAAAATTATATGTAGACACAATTCCATCATACAATGGTGACCAAAATTCATTAGAAATTTTCATAGCGTCCTGCGACTATTTGTTCAATGAAATTAGTAACAACGACCCTCAAATAACTTCATATTTAATTAGAGTAGTAATTGGTAAATTAAAAGATCACGCACAAATCTTAATTGGCACTAGGAACGAATTAAATACTTGGCCTTTAATAAAAAATGCTTTAAGAACTAGTTTCGGTGATCAGAGAAATTTAGATTGTCTCGAACAAGACTTAATCACATTAACACCTTCAAAAAATGAACCACCATTAGAATTCGGCAAACGAATACAAATATTACGTAGTAGATTGTCTGCAAAATTAAACTCAATTAGTACAACGGAAATACCACAAGCCACAAAATTAGTATATTCTAAACAATATGACAATCTAGCATTAAAAACCTTCCTTCGTGGTTTATCGGGTAACTTCCAAAGCATTGTAAGACTAAGAAACCCTATATCACTAGAAAATGCAATGGCCTATGTAATAGAAGAAGAGAACTTTATGTATACTCAAAATCTTCCTAATATATTACATAATAATAAAAGCTCTTCTAACCAAATCAAAACGCAACCTCAAATGTTACCTAAGACGTTCAACTCATTTCCACAATATTCACACGTACCTACATCATTTAATCAATATCCTCAAAGATCTAACATGCAAATTCATCAAACACCTCTTACACAATGGCCACGAAATTTCTATAACCAAAATCCAAGACCCTGGACTTCTAACCAATTCCCTAGTCAACCTATTGACGTGAGACCAAGAGTAGTTCAACAAAAACAATTTACTAACTCTCAAGTTTTTGGTACTCCGAAAAATGTCTTTAAACCAACAGGACAAATCCCAACAAACAAACCGGAACCAATGTCAACCACATCCAGAATCCCAACAATTAGACAACATAATAATTATAATAATTATTTTAAAAACACTATACCAACATCAAGAAATTTTATTTCAGAGGAATTAAATCTCATGGAAAATAATTACTGTAATCACGAGCATACAGAAACGTACCCTGATCCTTCTTTAAACATCCCTGATCATTACGATAACAATATTTGCAATGAGCAAAACTATGAACTTAACAATGTAAATAATGAGACTGACGAAGAGATTAATGACGAATCCCAAATAAAACAACTTTCAAAATTTTCGGATGACTCACTCAACAGAAGACGCGACGTAATTTACGAAATCAACAACACGACTTGTGATAATTCACTACCGTATATTAAAATTCAGAATCCACCTATTAAATTACTTATTGATACCGGATGTTATAAATCTATTATCAGACCTTCTATTGCAGAAAAATACTTCCCAAATAAAATCTCTCAAGAAACATCAATAATTAAAACACCCATAGGAGAAAAGAAAATTAAATTTAAAGCTCACATTCCAGCATTTAAAGAATTAGCAACTGACAAAGTAATTACTTTTATTCTTTTTGATTTTCATGATTTCTACGATGGCATATTAGGATTAGAAGACCTCAGAAACCTAGGAATATCAATTAATCTTGCAGAGAAGAATTTAAGTAACAGTAATACAATCATTCCTTTCTACTACAGATTGCCTAAAGAAAACTCTTTTACAATTAGTGTTAACACCCACGAAATTTTAAAAACTAAAATTCCTGTAAATTCATTGTCACGCCTTGAAACAAACGCTATAGAAGATATTGACGAAACTCTCTCTACAATTGGAAACCCTGGTGACGCGATTGAGACTATCAACCTCTATCTCAATAACCCCGAATTAATAACCGTACCAGATAGTCCTTCTCTCCACTCTATTCTAGGTGACGTTTCTTCCAAAACTCCTAAAGTTAACATAGTTTCTGATATTCAACTGAAACCTCCACAATTGGAACTATCAGACAATGAAACGATACATTCATCTCTAGAAAACCCTGTATTAGAAATTCAAATATCTGAAAAATCTTTGAATCAATTTAAAAATCAGATCATTATTCACGGATCAAACGACATTTTACAGCCTAAAGCAGAAAGAAAAATGTTTTTTAACAAGTCTCGCCTAATAATCTCAATTCCACTAAATGATTTCGAAACGAAATTAATAGATGTTATAAAAACCTACTGTCAACCAAAACAAACGTATGCAGTATACTCAAAAAATCCAAGTATAGCAATCTTGTTTACCAACACAGTACAAAATCTTTTAACAAATTCATCTTTCAAATTCATTAGAACCAACGTAATCCTCCAAGATATAATCGATCTTGATGAACAAAAATTAAAGTTGGAATACCACCATAACGGTAAAACTTGCCACAAAGGAATAAATGAAATGAAAACATCCTTAAGTAGGAACTACTACTGGCCCGATATGATTAAAGACATCACGAACTTTGTTAATAATTGCAAAATCTGTCAAATGGCAAAATACGATAGAAATCACTACCATAAATTCCCACATCCTTCCGTTCCACCTTGGTCCATGTAGAATCATAGAAACCAAGCATACCTTTGTCCATTATGTAGAAATTAAACCATTAATTGAGTTACTAAATAACAACATTGATTATTTCAAAACTATTAACGATACTATTTATAATTCACCATCACTTAGAACACTAACGTATACTAATGTCCTAAAAAATACCTTGACACATGTCCACTATCTTATCTCAGAGGCAGAATATAAACTAAACAATCTTATGCCACAGGTAAGAAATAAAAGAGGACTATTGAACATCGTAGGAAAAACGTCTAAATTCTTATTTGGAACATTAGACTCAGACGATGAAGAAAACTTTAATAATGCTTTAGAAATTCTATCACGTAACCAAAATGCATTAGAAAATCAAATGCAATACCAAATGTCCCTGACCAAAAGATTAATAGAAAACTATAATCATTCTATCAGCACTCTTAAGAAAAATCAAGAACTAATAGAACAGAGACTTAATTACTTTCAAGACAATGTACAAAAAATAATTAATGACATTTCTGCATTTATAAGGGCTCAAAATACTCTTGATCAAGTCTTACTAAATTGCCAAAACTTATTAAGATTTCTAGACAATTTGGAAAACGCAGTGGTTTTTGCTAGATTAAATACCTTACATAACTCTGTCATATCATTTGAAGACATGAACAATATGATAGATACATTAGTTAAACTTTACGAAGAAAATAAAATTCTTAAATTCAAAAACATTCATTCTTATTACAATTTAGCTAACTCAAAGGTGACTGTTCATAATGACAAAGTAATCTTCCTTATGCATATTCCTGTCTTCAGTCCTATACAATTTGAATATTACCATATATTTCCTGTTCCTCAAAATAATTTTACCCTTGTACCAAAAAGTCCTTACCTGATACTCAATAACCAAGGCCATCAATATGAAGATGAAGAATGTCCAACGATTGAAAATACCTACATCTGTAATAATAGACCCTTTATAAAAGAGGAAGACTGTGTGACATCCATCATTCAGAATATCAAGACTACTAAATGTCAATTGACTCCCATATCTACGAGTAATACCATTTATGAACAAATCAACAAGAACTACATAATAATTGTACCTGCCAAATTGCCAATAAAATTACAGAAAAAATGTAAAACTACTGGATACAACATAATAGAAAAACCAAGCCTCGTCAAAATCCCTTTCCATTGTCAAGTAATGGACGGAAGCTTCAAAATCATCAATGAAGAAAAAAATCATTCAAGGAGAACCCTTCATTCTACCTAAAATGAAAACAGAGGAAATACAAGAACTCCCAAATCTAGAACACCTGCACTTAGAGGACTTGAACCTGGATGACATCTCGAAGTTACAACGACAATCCAGTATGCAGCCAACTTCTAGAACCAGAGAATGGCACCCCCTGAAGATTTCCTTCTTTTTGAGCAACCTAGTTTTAATAATAATATGCTTTGTTTTCGTGTTCATCATACTCAAATATAGAAAGACCCAAAAACAATCAAAAGTAAGAAAAAGCGATAAATCAGAGGAAGCGAGGGATGAAAATAATACTTCACTATTATTTTCCAATTTAAAAAGGGAGGAGTTATGTTAAACGCTCTATGACCCCTGATTAGTAATATAAACAAGTGACGCATTGTTATTGTCCACTCATTTATCGTTATCTTTACTAAATATACAAACTATAGCATATATATTAGGGTCAGAACTTTAGTTTAGTCATATCTGCAGAACTTGTAACCGTTACTCTGCCCATCTGTAACTTTAATAAATGTTTTAAAAAACATTAACGTGTTTATAAAAAACATAATTTGCATGCGTATAAGTATTGTTTTTATCAAGCATGATACCTACATATAATGAAACGAGCCTATCCTTAGAAGATAATCATTACCACCGTCTTATACATGTTGACGACAAGATGTTTTGTGTACTTTATTGCTGTAGCATATCTTTTTAAAACTAGATTTTGTTTCGCCTTTCAAATTTGTTTATAGTGTTTTGTAGGTCTTTATAAACCTCAAATGCGTGTAAACTTTCCCAAGCAAAATGGTAACTAACACAATTACTTTTGCTTGTAATTTAGAAGGCAATCAAATGCAGCGTGCGCAAGTGACATGCTATAGTTTCAGCCAGTTTTACGTTCGGGATCGTTACATTTTTTTTGTGAATCCCGAACATTTTTTAATAAATCACCAGTGTTCGGGATTTAAACTTTTTGGAAGCGATCCGGCGTTCGAGAATCTAGCCACTTCCTATTTAAATACACTATTCCCCCGAAGATTATTTTTATTCTTTTTAATGCGGCGGACAACCGCCGAAAACTTTAAATTTATTTATGCAAATAAATACCCCTACGTTGTATCATTTCAAGTTATACATAATGTGCCATTATCGATTATTTCACTTTATGTAATATACTGGACGTCTCATAGCATACGGAGGCGATTGAAAAAGTAAATGTAAAAGTAAAATGAAGTTTTTTTCTTAATTCGATAAAGTCCGCCGCTCGGCTGTCTTATTAATTTTTGGGGCAATATGTCGCCGTACTTGCGCATACCTATTGAATTTTCGGCGGAATTGCGGGCTACGTTTATTTAAATCCGCCGGAATTTTGAAATTTAATTACTGGCCAGCCGGCGCACGTTTGCCACATCGAATTTTAAAATGGAATGCACCTCCCTGTTTTATTGAATTCGTTTTGTTATAAATATTATTTTGTAAATACCGTTTGTTTATAATTATTGATAATAATCACACAAGAAGGTAAATCCGATCATATAAATTGTTTGAATATTAATTTATACAGGTCACAATTCCTTTTATTTTTTATAATACAATTATATCTTATGATACTTGGAAAGAGTGTGCAAAAAATTGTATGCGTAACTTAATTTAAATTTAAATTTAAAAATTAACTAGAGTATATGAGAATATAAACTGTATTAGAGATAAAATACAAAGACAAATAAAACACAGGGATTTCTCGAAAGCTACACGATAAAAAGTAAAAAGAATGAACAGTCCTGTAAATACTAATTACATCCTTTGACTATCATAAGTTTAGAAGAAAAAAAGAGAAGTAAAATATCTATTTAATCCTAAGAATTATGTTTTAGCTTTATACAACAACAACTATTTAGCTTAGAATTATCTTTTAAATTTGTTCAGTTTATGTTTATAGTTACACAGATAAAAATTTTTAACACTTTTGGATGCCAGGGAACACATTTTTGATGTTCCCTCGCCTATATGATGAGTTATGATGTTTACCACGCAGAAGTAGGAGTAAAACTTTTCTTCATTGGAGTAAATATTCATTTTTAGACACAATTTAGTCGGGAAAAAAACAATTCATAACTTTTCAGGTAAAACTTTATCCATATTTAACACTGATTAGACATATAACAATTAATCACAAAAAATTTTATGTGTGTAAACGGTAAAATATTTCGTGGATGGTAATTTTAGGTTATACACCGTGATTCAGAAATGTCTCCCGATATTTTCAGGGTGAATAGAACATCAAAAAATAAAGTCTCCTTTTTATATAATTTTTATTCGAAAAGTGAAAAATGAGAAATCGGCAAATTTTAGGGAAATAACATTACGTAGTAGTTGCATAGCCGAGTTGGTTGAGCGCTCTGACAAAGCGTTTGACGCTGGGCCGGGCAAGTATTAGGCGAGAGTTCGAATCTCTTCCTGGTGCATATGGATTCTATGTGAGAGATAGAGTACTTATGTGTCGGATGATGTTTCGGATTCTTACCGGCTCCTTCAAATTGGGTTTTCTGCGTTTCCCCAGTTTGTAAGGTGAATGCCGAAGGAGAAATAACAACTGTAAGACGGCCGCAGCCGCAAACGGCAATAAGATTAACTAGCCACGCGCCTCCCCGACAAGCTGAGAAAGCTTGGGGCTAGAATGGTACGAAAAAAAAAAATAGGTGCATACGAACTTTTAAACCTCAATTACTCCAAAACGGTTGAGTTTATCGAAATGCAATAAGGGAATCTCTTTTGTGCCAAATAATCTAAAGAATATTTCCTTCGCAAATTTTTCACGAAATATATTAAAAATAAAAAGTTAGGAATAAAGTACTGAATGCTACACCTACAAAAAAAAACCTTTAAAAAGAATGGAGGATCTGACAAATATATTGTTAATGCGCAGTTAGGTGCTTTATATCTGTGTTCAAAATATTGATTTTTGAATTTGATAAGTTAAAAGATCCAGAAGATATTGCCAAAAAACAAAATATATCATCCCTTTTCATAACTCCCTTATTATTCAGTTTTGGAAAAAATATTATATAAAAAGGTGACCTTATTTCTTGACGTTCTATTCACCTTGAAAATATCGAGACACATTTCTGAAAAACAAAGATCCGAACCGATCAAAAATAAATGACTGGTTTTCGAGATTTTCAATTGTTTTACATTTTTTTAACAGAGTATCAGCTTTTTATCATCGCAAACGGTGCTGCAACTGACAAAAATACACATTTAGAAAGCTCAACCTTCGAAAGCTCAGATGTTGGAATGTTGTACTGTAGAAGTCTTCAGGTCTATCAAATTCATGAATCAGTTCATCTATCTAGCTTGAGGGAGCTTTTTGTAGTTTTCTTCACACCCTTCAATCCACAAGCTCTATAAGCTACTTGGAGAGGTATTAATCTAGTTACTAACTATGTATTATCTACTGTGGCGGCTGCCCCATTATGCAAATGGAGTCTACAATCTCAAAAGTTTATTTAAAGGATAATTATAAAGGTCTATGCTATTTAACAATTGATTTGAATCCAACTTGAAGCAAGTTTATTTTAAGATTACTTTTGTTTAACAAAATATTAATATGTTTTTAAATAATAATTTCCTTAATTGAAGCACCTTCTTGTCTGATGAAAATTTATTGCTATTATAAAAAAAAGTTTTCTAGTGCAATTGCACACTTTTATGAAGTATTAATTAATATTCTATCTAGTATTAATTTAGAAAGAGCATTCTTTATTATTTATTTTTATTTTATTTATTTATTGTTATGTATGTAGTTAACAAATTGTGTACATTTAATAGAACTCTTATATCTAAAATTTGCCCTTGGTTTATTATTAACTCCCAGTCAAATAAGATATTTGGTATGAGAGGGTTATTTACAATACCGATTCAGTCTTATCAGTCTTATTTGCTTTGTACTATGTGCATTGTACAATTTAACATAGGCTTAAATATTGCAAGTAATACAAAAACACTAATATTTTTATAACTAAGTGTATCAAAGTAACAAGTTGTATATTTTTGCCTACATTTAAGCTAGTTATTGCACTATTTATATTTAATTTAGGCCAAATCGTTTGCTAAAATGTATGTTTTTATTTTTTTATTAAATGTTTTAATATTTTTTATATTCCTAAATTTTAACTAAATTATAGTGTTTTATGGCACACCTGATGCTTCCACCATTTTTTTGTATGTATGTATCTCATGTAATTTAGTTGTTCCTCTTGTGTAATAACTGTGTATTTCATAATTACGTGTTAAAAGTGTGTTGCTTTTTATGAATCCATGGTCTATTTTGTGTATTAGTTTGATGCTTTCTATTTTGACTAATTGTTCTATGTTTACATTTTTAGTTTTTTTTATATTCTTCTTGTTTGCTGTTAGCTTAAAATAATTAAACTTTTCTGGAGAGAAGAATGGCATATCTCACCTCGAACAGGAATCTGCTCTTGTAGGATAGGGTCGACCCTGTACGATGCGTTGCGGGGGCGGTGTTTCAAAAGAACTGTTGCACTGGAGGAATCACTGGCCACGTCCGTTTCCAATCAGTTTTGTCAGCGAACTGTTTTAGTTATTAAATTTTAAACCGCACTCACTCGAAAGTTCGAACTTTGTCCGTGGTTTCACGGCAACACAATTTTCGAGCGAATGTTTTAGCCCTGTCTTAAATTATGGTGCAAAAACTTAAATGTATTCAAAAATTAACGGGAAAAAATAAAAAATGAACGCGTGGACGCAACACTTCTACTGTTGGGATACTCCAGTGCATTTTATTGAGTATTTTTAATGCTTTGTTCATTATTCTTCCAACTGTTTGTCTTAGGTATTTTCAGCATTGGGTCCAGGTTACTATGTTGTATCTTATGTGAGGTAATATGAATTCGTGGTAAATCATGTTGGCCAATCTAGATTCAAATCTTGCACATCTACTCAACGCTCCCACTAAGGGGATTATTTTCTTTCTCATATTCGCCACATGTTTGTCCCATTCTCATCTACTAGTGCACCTAAATATTTTATACATTGAGTTCTTTTTATTTGTGTATTTTCTATTGCAACTTGCAGGTTTATATCTTTTTTGGTTTTACTTTAATATGAATTCAGTTTTTTGTTTGTTGATTATTAGTTTATTTCCATATAACCATAATTTTAGTTTATTCAAATCTTCGTTTACTTCTGGCTCCAGTTGTGTGTTGTTGTTTGCCGCATGCATAATCATCATGTCATTGGCAAATGCTGTGTATGTTTCCTTCAAATTGATTTCCTGTATACTTTGGATATATCTCAGATAAAGAAAGGGACCAAGAACTGTTCCTTGCGGTACTCCTACCTTCATTATCACTTCATCGCTAACACGTTGTCCGTTTTTTTGTCCTGATTGCTCTGTTTGTTAAATAACTTTGAATTAATTTATTTGCTACTCCTCTAATTCTTAGTTCTTCCATATTGTTGAGCAGTATTTCATGATCAACTGTGTCAAAGGCTTTTTGTAGATCTATAAATACTGCAGCCACTTAATTACCCTTGTCTAGTTGCTTGTATATTTGGTCGAAGCTATCTATTAAGGCTAATTCTGTACCACTTCCTTCTTGAAATCCATATTGCCTGTTATCAAATCCTCCTGTTTTCATAATAAAATTAACTATTCTGGTTTTAATTACTTTTTCAAAGATCTTACTAAGAAGGTTGGTTAATGCCATTGGTCTATAATTTTTAGGGTCTAATTTGTTTCCTGCTTTATGTATTGGTGTGAAGATTATTTTTTTCAGTAAGTCGGGAAATATTCCTTTTTCCAGTTATCGTTTATCATCATAGTCAATTTGGGGCAGATAACTTCTTCCAGTTCAAGTATGTTTTTGATTGATATACCATATGATCATGATTTTTCGTATTTCTTCTTCATCTGTAGGTAGTAAAAACATAGCTTCTGTTCTTCTTTTATTTTTTGTTGCTACAATATCTAAGTCTTGACTTTTCTCTTTTATTTTATCAGCTAGCTTACATCCTACATTATTGAAGTAATCATTCATTCTGTTATCTATGCTTCTTGGCTCCTTATATATGTTGTACCCCTCCTCTATTTCCGCTATTTCAGTGGTTATTTTAACGTATTCTTTATTGTACATTGTCTGATTGATAATGTTCCACAAGTGTTTAACGTTGCCATTAGCTTCTGTAATTCTCGTGTTAAAGCATTTTTGTTTTTCTTGCTTAACCATTGAATTAACTTTATTCCTTTGTTCTTTATATCGGTCTTTATATTCCTGTATTTGTGGATTAGCTTCAAACTTTTTGTATAATTTATTTCTTAATTCCATTTCGTGAACTAATACTTGTGTTATCCACCTATTATTCCTGTTTCTCACTTTTTTAATAAATGTACATTCGTTCTTTGCTTTAATAAATATTGCTTACGAGCTTTTCCACTGTCAGTTTCTCGTACTTTACTATTTCATTTTGCACTATTTTCTTAAGTTCTTTGCTGTTGATAATTTTTATGTTAATATTTTCCATCCTTTTTAATTCAAGTTTCAAGTTCTTTACGATGATAAATATCATTTTATGATCTATGTTATCTTTTTCTACTTTTTCTACCATTTTTAATTCTATTTCAGACTTATTAATATTATAATTTGATATCACATGATCTATAATTGTTGCTGAGTTTTCAGTGATCCTCGTAGGGTGGCTTGTGCTAATGTTGTTTATGATCTTGTATCCGTTGGCTTGGATCATTTCTTTATAGCTTTGTTGGCTTCTAGTATCTTTAAGTAAATCAATATTTGGGTCCCCTACAATTATCATGTTCTTATATTTTTCTAGTACTCCATCAACATGTTGAGTGAATTCTTCAACTCCTTCGTTTGGTGTTTTATATAAGACATGTAATTTTAGGCTCGGTATGATGTTTGTCGTTTCTATTATTATGCTGTTGTATTTGACATCTTTGTATATGGTGAGGAACTTGATATCTTTTTGTATAAATAGTGCTGTCCCCCCCTCCTCTATTTTCTTTTCTACGATTGAAGATAGATTGGTAACTTGGTAGATTAAAATATTTTGTTTTTTCATTTTTCAACCATGTTTCGCATAGCGCTATTACATGTATATTCGAGTTTGTTTGTATCAAAATCTGTAGGTCATCCAATTTATTTCTTAGACTTCTAGTGTTAAGGAATACTACGTTCATTTGGTCAATATGCATAATTATATATTTTGTTCAAGTATTAATTTTGTGCTTCTGTAATTTGTTCTTTGTTGTGACTGTTTGATTTTACTTGTATAAATTGGACACTCTTGGTCGTCTGCTGCATGATCTATTTTCCTGTTGTTTTGAGTTCTTCCGCAACATACTGACAATTTGTACATTTATGACCTTGTGATGTATAATTATTTTTCCTATGGTTTCCACTGCATATTGCATATACTCTACTATTTTTGCATTTATTTGAATTGCAGTTGTATCTTTGACAATTGCAGCACCTTGTAATATTATACTTCTCTTTTACCATGTACGAATGCCAAGTAATATTATTGAACTTATTTATGATTTTTCCGTAGGTTGTTCCTATGGTTTTCATGATTATGGTCCATCTTTGGGTTCTTTTATCTTGTTTGCTGAGGATGATGTTAAACTGATCTCCTTTCTATATTTCTCTATTAAGCGCTATCAATTCTTCCTTTATTTCATTATTAGTGTAATTCCTTCTAAGGCCTTTAATAATAAATTTCGGATTATTTAGTTTTGTTGTTTGTATTATACATCTATCTCCCACCTTTTGTATTGCTACTTCTTTCATTCTTTGACTGGCGTCTTCACTTTCTGTTTCTTAACACTATTGCTCCCTTGTTAACTGTTTTGAGACTTCTAATCACTGCCTTAGCGCTGCTTGGACTAATATTTTGCTGTATGTCCTTTTTCGTGGTTTCGCTGCTTTGGTTTGGTATTTTAGGCTTAATATACCGGTTGTTTCAAATTGAGTGTGTTTTTTTGTCCTGATTGCTCTGTTTGTTAAATAACTTTGAATTAATTTATTTGCTACTCCTCTAATTCTTAGTTCTTCCATATTGTTGAGCAGTATTTCATGATCAACTGTGTCAAAGGCTTTTTGTAGATCTATAAATACTGCAGCCACTTAATTACCCTTGTCTAGTTGCTTGTATATTTGGTCGAAGCTATCTATTAAGGCTAATTCTGTACCACTTCCTTCTTGAAATCCATATTGCCTGTTATCAAATCCTCCTGTTTTCATAATAAAATTAACTATTCTGGTTTTAATTACTTTTTCAAAGATCTTACTAAGAAGGTTGGTTAATGCCATTGGTCTATAATTTTTAGGGTCTAATTTGTTTCCTGCTTTATGTATTGGTGTGAAGATTATTTTTTTCAGTAAGTCGGGAAATATTCCTTTTTCCAGTTATCGTTTATCATCATAGTCAATTTGGGGCAGATAACTTCTTCCAGTTCAAGTATGTTTTTGATTGATATACCATATGATCATGATTTTTCGTATTTCTTCTTCATCTGTAGGTAGTAAAAACATAGCTTCTGTTCTTCTTTTATTTTTTGTTGCTACAATATCTAAGTCTTGACTTTTCTCTTTTATTTTATCAGCTAGCTTACATCCTACATTATTGAAGTAATCATTCATTCTGTTATCTATGCTTCTTGGCTCCTTATATATGTTGTACCCCTCCTCTATTTCCGCTATTTCAGTGGTTATTTTAACGTATTCTTTATTGTACATTGTCTGATTGATAATGTTCCACAAGTGTTTAACGTTGCCATTAGCTTCTGTAATTCTCGTGTTAAAGCATTTTTGTTTTTCTTGCTTAACCATTGAATTAACTTTATTCCTTTGTTCTTTATATCGGTCTTTATATTCCTGTATTTGTGGATTAGCTTCAAACTTTTTGTATAATTTATTTCTTAATTCCATTTCGTGAACTAATACTTGTGTTATCCACCTATTATTCCTGTTTCTCACTTTTTTAATAAATGTACATTCGTTCTTTGCTTTAATAAATATTGCTTACGAGCTTTTCCACTGTCAGTTTCTCGTACTTTACTATTTCATTTTGCACTATTTTCTTAAGTTCTTTGCTGTTGATAATTTTTATGTTAATATTTTCCATCCTTTTTAATTCAAGTTTCAAGTTCTTTACGATGATAAATATCATTTTATGATCTATGTTATCTTTTTCTACTTTTTCTACCATTTTTAATTCTATTTCAGACTTATTAATATTATAATTTGATATCACATGATCTATAATTGTTGCTGAGTTTTCAGTGATCCTCGTAGGGTGGCTTGTGCTAATGTTGTTTATGATCTTGTATCCGTTGGCTTGGATCATTTCTTTATAGCTTTGTTGGCTTCTAGTATCTTTAAGTAAATCAATATTTGGGTCCCCTACAATTATCATGTTCTTATATTTTTCTAGTACTCCATCAACATGTTGAGTGAATTCTTCAACTCCTTCGTTTGGTGTTTTATATAAGACATGTAATTTTAGGCTCGGTATGATGTTTGTCGTTTCTATTATTATGCTGTTGTATTTGACATCTTTGTATATGGTGAGGAACTTGATATCTTTTTGTATAAATAGTGCTGTCCCCCCCTCCTCTATTTTCTTTTCTACGATTGAAGATAGATTGGTAACTTGGTAGATTAAAATATTTTGTTTTTTCATTTTTCAACCATGTTTCGCATAGCGCTATTACATGTATATTCGAGTTTGTTTGTATCAAAATCTGTAGGTCATCCAATTTATTTCTTAGACTTCTAGTGTTAAGGAATACTACGTTCATTTGGTCAATATGCATAATTATATATTTTGTTCAAGTATTAATTTTGTGCTTCTGTAATTTGTTCTTTGTTGTGACTGTTTGATTTTACTTGTATAAATTGGACACTCTTGGTCGTCTGCTGCATGATCTATTTTCCTGTTGTTTTGAGTTCTTCCGCAACATACTGACAATTTGTACATTTATGACCTTGTGATGTATAATTATTTTTCCTATGGTTTCCACTGCATATTGCATATACTCTACTATTTTTGCATTTATTTGAATTGCAGTTGTATCTTTGACAATTGCAGCACCTTGTAATATTATACTTCTCTTTTACCATGTACGAATGCCAAGTAATATTATTGAACTTATTTATGATTTTTCCGTAGGTTGTTCCTATGGTTTTCATGATTATGGTCCATCTTTGGGTTCTTTTATCTTGTTTGCTGAGGATGATGTTAAACTGATCTCCTTTCTATATTTCTCTATTAAGCGCTATCAATTCTTCCTTTATTTCATTATTAGTGTAATTCCTTCTAAGGCCTTTAATAATAAATTTCGGATTATTTAGTTTTGTTGTTTGTATTATACATCTATCTCCCACCTTTTGTATTGCTACTTCTTTCATTCTTTGACTGGCGTCTTCACTTTCTGTTTCTTAACACTATTGCTCCCTTGTTAACTGTTTTGAGACTTCTAATCACTGCCTTAGCGCTGCTTGGACTAATATTTTGCTGTATGTCCTTTTTCGTGGTTTCGCTGCTTTGGTTTGGTATTTTAGGCTTAATATACCGGTTGTTTCAAATTGAGTGTGCATTGAAGGGATCTCCTAAACAGTAAGAGATACAAATTCGGTTAAATGGAAGAAAAGTTACGAATCAATGCCTATTTCGTATCTATTGACAGAAATATTTTGTGTTTATTTCTTCTTAAGATATTAATGAAAATGGAAAAGAAAACGATTTTCTTTTTTCCTCTGTATCTCTTTTATTTTACATAATCTTGAAATTCTGATTTAACTTTCTACAGGCACTTTTTGATTCTGCTTTGAATGGAGGTGGTAGAATTGAAGTCAGACGTTTTGTCTTTTCACGACCATCATCAGTTTCGATTTTTTAAATACAACGTGTATCTTTTTATTATTCTATTCGATAGCATTTTTTCTCCTGATTGTAATGATATATCACACTTAATAGTTGATATTAATCTAAAGCTTAAATAAAACAGATTTATATATGAAAATTTTATTTAACACGTAATTTCAAATTTTTAGTTCATTTTCTTAGCTATGGTGTAAATTATAATAAACTATTAAAAGTTTTTCTGTATCGTTATTTTAACAGTGCACTGCACTTACGAAAATGAACTTTACCGACAAATATCAGGTGGTTCTAATATAACTTGCTAGACTAGTATCTCAGCATTGGTATAGGAATGAAAAAGTTTAGTTTTTAATTTTGACTCGCACTTTTGGGTTAAAAGAAAACGTGAATACTAATTATACTAAAAATATTTAGAAATTACTGAATAGTGTCTTCTACAAAGACATTGGCAGCTAAAAACGTGATAAATTTGAAAAATACTTTCTCTAACAATGTAATTTTTTTTAATTTCTTTAGCACTCAGTGACTCTCAACACTTCAGTATCTTTAATTTTTTTTAATGGTTTAGACCAACAATAGTACTAAATTTTCTCACTCATTTTAACGAGGTGAGTTGCCAGTTGAAGTTTGGCACGTTATATCGGGACCACCCTGTATAATTTAAACAGGATAAAGTAGGCTTTGTATTTTGGACACTGAAACAGTGACTAGTATTAAGATATTTAATAAGGGAGAACCAAGAAGGCGAATATTAAATTTTTGCAGAAATGTTTCGCGAATTCATATTCGACACTTTAGGCAACACAAAGGATTAAGAACGAATGTGTGTCTTGAAAACAGTGGAGAACATTTCGAGGATTTACTTTAATTTATTTATTTCACTTTATTTACTTCACAAATTCATGTTCTTCTATAATTTTTGTTCAAGTTATTTATTTTGTTCTCGTAATTTAGTATGTTTATACTGCTGTTTATTTGGTTTGTGTTAACCATCTAATATCATTTAGATAATATTTATAGATCCTTCCTCTTCCGACAATTGAATGTTGTTGTTAAAACTTAACAAATAAAAAAAGTAGTTAGGAATAAATTTACTTATTAAGAAAGAAACAATAATGAAACTGTATCAGCTTTTTGTCATATTTTATTAGGTATTAAGTATCATACATCACCGAAATTACCAGAAAAAATGCCATCGAATAGAATAATAAAAAGAAGCTATTAATAAATAGCGAAACGTTGAGTGTTTTTCCTTGAAAATTTTGTCCGTTATAAGTTTAAAAAACTTTTTATTTACAAAAATTTTAAATTATGTAGATATTAAATAAAATTTTCATGTAAAGTCTGAATTATTTAAGCATCAAATTAATGCCAATTATTAAGTGCGATATATCATTACAATCAGGCGGAAAAGTGCTATCGAATAGAATAATAAAAAGATACACGTTGTATTTAAAAAATCCAAATTGATGATGGTCCTGGAAAGACGAAACGTTTGACTTCAATTCTGCCACCTCTATTCAACGCAGAATCAAAAAGTGCCTGTAGAAAGTGAAATCAGAATTTCAAAATTATGTATAATAAAAGAGATACAGAGAGAAAAAGAAAATCGATTTTTTTACATTTTTATTAATATCTCAAGAAGAAATGTTAAAAACAATCATTCTGTTAATGAATACGAGTTAGACATTGATTCGTGCAACTTTTATTCCATTTTTAACCACATTTGTATCTCTTACGGTTTAGGAGATCCCTTCAGCGCACACCCAATTTGAAACAGACGGTATCTACATGGTAGGTTCACTACTGCCGTATTTGTTTCCTGCTTGCCCTTCACTAGCATGTCTCTGTATGTGGTAACACTGCTCTTGACTTGCGATTTTAGGGTTATGTTCATTAGACTTTGTTATTGACGAGCCCTGGCTTATTCCTTGTTGCAGTACTTCCCTGTCTATTTTACATAACCTTACTATCATATCTCCAAGTTCCCTATTTTTTTTGTAATTTGGCTCACTGATTTGAACACAGGATATGTGATACCATTTACGGCATCTACCATCGCATTTTATTGCTTTATCTGATTTTAAAACTTTTTTCCGTACACATTACACATCTTTTAATTTTTCTCATCTTCGTCCGCCATCTTAACTACTAACTTGATTCTGATAATTTTATCAGATCAATTAATTGGAACTGTATCTGATTCCTCGAAGTGTAGTACAGTGCCAATTACTAAAATTATTCTCAACGTTTTCAAATTTCAAATTGTTTCAATGTTTATTTGTTTACAAAACTTTCTTTGCAATTACTGATTCTACTTACTGCATATATCATGCTAAACCTAACTAATCTTTATTATTTATCTCGAAGAAATGAACAAATTAAAAAAAATAGATATTTTTTATAATTAATTCTTTTATTTATAAGGCGTATGATTTTTTTTGCGAAATTAACATCGTAAAATACATTAACATTATTGTTTAACTAGAAATTTATTACCGCGTCCACTTTTTGAGCACCGTTAGGGATTTCAATTCAACTTTTTTAAATTCTAAATTCCTGCGTGCTCATTGAAGTTATTGTTAAAAAAAGCTGCATATTGAATGCAGACTTAGTATTTTAAATCCAATACTAGCACTTTTTTGTTTTGCTTCTTGAGGTCTTATTTAAAATCAAAAATTTATCAGACGCCTTACAGCAGTTTGAACGATTTGAAAGGTAAATTGGTGGAAAAATGTGCAAATATAAAAAATAAAACGGAGTGCATATTATGTAAAATTTCACCAGAAAGCAAAAAATGACCAGAGATTTTCTTTATCACCCATACTTTGTTTGCTACGAAGTGTTTTGCGTTATGCTGAAATATATCAATATAATAATAATATAATAATGTTCTTAATATTACATTTACTTCAAACTGACGATATTTTTGTCTTTGGGGCATCCCGAATTAATGTCCAGCAATAATCAGCAAGGAAACTAGGATTTACGGCTTTTCTATGATTGCAACGTCTTAGTGAAACCGTTCCCCATGTTCGTTGTTTACGGCACCCTAATTTTCCGAAAAAAAATCAAGATGATTTGGATGCGTACTTCTTGCATGTAATAGACAAGAATGAACTTATCTTAACTTGGTACATTCGTTAGTGCTGGTACATTATACAGTGTTTTTCTTTTTTTTAATTTGCGTATTTCCATATTTTGCATACTTGTAAAATATAAATGCTTGTTACTAAATTTTTTCCATGTCACAAAATGTGTGTTTAACTGACGCTCAGATTTTGCTTGATATTGATTACTATTTAAAATATTTTAGGAAAACTGCAGGAATTAATGTCAGAAAGCTTAAAGAAATATAACATGTTTAATAGCATGTGATTGGAGTAATCCTACATATGTATACAGTCGTACGCATCTTAAATGCTACAACCTGACATTTCTGTGAGCCTTGTAACAGAAGGCCTTAAGGGTGAGGTTTGCGTGCAGGAGGTGCACATAAAATGTACACGGCTATACATATTTTGTTTGGTATTTTTAATGAAATTATACTACATATATAGGAGTATTAAGTTATATATTATATAGACAATTTTTATAGTTAGATTGTACATTAATTTTACATTCACAACCGTTAGGGTTCAAAACATTAAAGTTTTATAATATATTTTTATTAATTTTATTTATGAAACGTTTCAAATTTCTGATTTTTAGGTGGTTGAAGACGGATATGAGTTTTTTGCAAAACGTCAGTTGGTAACTATATTTTCTGCTCCGAATTACTGCGGGGAATTCGATAACGCAGCTGCGCTTTTATCTATTGATGAGGAACTACTATGCACGTTTAAGGTAAACTTTGACAAATACGTAAAAGAATTCAGTAGCTTGGTTCTAAAAGGGCCAAAGTCAATATACAGGGTCACTTTTATGTGTGGAAACGGTCGATAATTTCTTAAAGTAAGGTAGCTAGCGAAAAATATTAAATACAAAAGTTTTAGGGCTTTACAAAATCTACTACAGTAAAGAACAATTAAGTATACAGGATCAGTCAAAAATTCGTAGGAAAACAAAATTCCTTTTTTTTAATGAAACACCATGTATATTATGCGATATTTCAATTATTCTCAAAATTCTAAAAAGAAATTGTGTAGCACACCACATGCCTAAACTTAACCGTTTTCGAGATATCGAGTTAATTGTTTAGCTCCATAACAACACCTTACATGATTTAATACTCAATTATTTTCTTTGGAATTGTATTTTATAAGGTCTTCAAGGTGACCACCGTTGACCTCCTGACAGTAATGAAATTTTGTGAATTTGAAAGGTTGTTAGGACTATTCGAAATTTCATGTCTTATTATTTCTCGAAACTCTTCGATATTTTGAGGCCTATTCTTGTAGATTAAATTGTTTACATGATCTCAAAGAAAAAAGTCAAGTGGTGTCATATCGAGAGACTTAGAAAGCATTCAATTGCACCCCTGCGTCCAATCGATTTACCAGGAAAAGTTTCGCCTAGAAATTTCGAATATTCCTCCCAACAACCTTTTAAATTCCCTACAAAATTTTGTTTGACGAATTCATTACTGTCAGGAGGTCAACGGTGGACACTTTGAGTATCTTTAAAATAAAATTAGTATGCTATACAATTTCTTTTTAGAATATAATACTGGGTGTCTCATAACGTGAGGGCTGAAAGGACAGCTAGAGGAGATCAAATTAAAGCTGTTTTCTCTATAAAGTTTTGGTAAAAAATCAATTACTAAAAAGTTACAAGAGTTTAAAGTGAAATTATTTAAGAAAGAAAGGAAATTAAGTAAAAAGTTTTATTCTGATCTCCCACAGCTGCCCTTTCAATCTCCTCCGTACGTTTTGAGACACCCAATATACATGGTGTTCCATTAAAAAAAAAGTAACTTTGTAAGTAAATTTTTCGCTAGCTACCTTCCTTTAAGAAATAACCACCGTTTCCGTATATAAAAGCGACCTTGTATGTAGGTATGCACATACGGGACTATGTCCATTGCCAAATTGTATTTTTAGTGAATTTTAATTTTAAATGGAAGGGTAGTGTTAAACATCATTTGGTGTTTTACGTAAAGCTTGATAAAATTTGTTTTCCAGAAATACAATTTATTATTTTTATAAAGTGTGCCTTTTTTTCGAGTGGGAAATTTACACATCCAAAATTGTCAAATAACATAAATATATTTTTACGTTGACGTGGTCCAGAAATCAGTTTTTTAAAACATTACGTAAATTACATTTAACTGAATTATTCTGTATTTTAGATTCTAAAGCCAAAGTCAGCAATGAAACCGAAGTGAATTAATATTTCCTATCAAGTCTACACTGAACGCTTTGGACATCTATATCAAAGTGATATTATTTATTTATGTGCAGTGAGACTAAGCTAGTTATAATTTTATTACTGTAAATTCTTCGTAAATACAACTTTTATTGATTGTTTTGTTTTCTTCATTGCCCGGTGTGTTAAATATCCATAATTAATTTGAAAACAAAGACATATATTTAGCCAAGACTATTTTTACTTTCTTTCACTAAGCTGAGTTTGAATTGGAGTAGAACGATTAGGTAAATAGCCATTGTAGCCACACTCTGAAATAAAGAATAATTAAAAGGTGTGATATATTTAGCGAAAACCCTTTACCGAAGTTACTAACTCCCTATTGACGACTGTATACCCTTTCAATGAAACTTTCGGCGGATTCATTTGTATTGCAATCAAAAACATTTGGATCTGCAATGTTTTCATTTGTAAACATTTCCCTTTATGAGAAAAAATCATATACTTCTCTAACTGTGCTGGAATCTACCCTGGATAATTCAATATTAAGTAGAGTCGTTTGTACTCTACTTGCTATATTGATGGACGCATTATGTGAACAATCACAGAACACGTATAACAAAACAAGACAATAACTAGCATCGACTAGTAGGCCCATTTCTTTGAAAGTAAATCTAAATCCGTGATCGACGATTTCGGAAGTAAAGCCATAAATCTGAAAAAAATTCAATAATCGTGTTGTTTTTGGATCAACTTACGTGGGCAATTATAGCAGTTAAGGCCAATAACAAATATTGCTACGTAAAAGATACGCAATTGAAAAAATCAACGTCGTACAACTTTTGCAATCAACCTGTGTAGTCTGCTAAAAATAGATTACGTGAGCTTACACCGATCGTTATATTGGTGATCATAAACAAAGAGTAGGTAGAATAGGTTCTAGCGTAGGCATTTCCCAATTTTTGAAGAAGTTCACTTAAACTTAACCATAAAACCCGGTAGTGTTGAACTATGTAATACGCACAGTATTCTTTAACGTCCTGAAATGGGTTAAAGAAAAGTGAATTGGAATTGTTATTAAAGTCATTCTGTACTGCTACTCTTACTATATATAAGCGGCCGGTCTACTACGGACATATCTACATAACCTAAAACCAGGTACGCTTACCCTTAGGCTGCGTTATATAAAAGTTTTAAACCATGATTAAATTTAAGCCCAAGTTAGAATATGACACGTCTTGTGTGTCGTATATTGTGTGTCACATCTCTAAGTTAAGCTTAAAGTTAATCCTGGAATTGATTAATGCCACTGAAAACTGTTAAATACCCTTATGCATATACCGAAATAATAATTTCAGTAACATAATTTTTATATACTTACCGAAATAATATTTCGGTTTTACCAACAATGACATACGTGAGCTGCTGGAAAACTATCTGGAATCTAGTAGGTCTAGAATTGTTAGCGTTTATCAACTGTCATATTTGAAAAATTTGACGTTTCTTGCCTGTAATTCTATTGACAGTCCCTATCCAAGTGAACTAGTTTTGTTTGTACAGTGTGGTCCATTTTTGATGGTTTTACAGGGTTTCTCAGTAATTTATAGGAATACAAGAAAACAGTTTTCGTGACCCAGTGCTACTTTTTCAAGAAAAACTCAGTGGAGAAAACAAAAGTTAGCTATCTCCATTCGTTCGGGAAATATCGGCAGAAAACGAATTTTTCCGAAAAATTATTTTTCACAATATCTCAGATGTTTGACAAGATATTTTGAAAATTCAAAAACTGTTTTATTCAGAAATTAATGTAGATTTCGCTGACGTTATTGTCTTTTCTAAAAACTGCGCCAGTTCTGCGAAACGGACTATAACTTTCTAATTTTAAATGGAAACCGTAGTTGGCTATGACACAAATAAATTGCTTATTTAATGAGGTTTTCAAAAATATAAAGTTTGATATAATTATTTTTTGAAATAATAAAGATACTTATTATTTTTTATTTTCCGGTAGCTAACAAGCCATCCATGACACCAAAAACAAAAAATATAGTTCAATTGTTTTCCCAAAAATCAATTATTATTAAGTAAAACGGTTAATTTAATTCAATAAATAAATAGCTTCATATATCTACCAGAAACTGACATAAAATCACAAGAACGTAAAAATGGATTAACTCCATTTGAACATTTCTTTAATTATTAATGTGAATAGTTAGAGATTTTTATAAATTTTAAATTGCATAAGTTAGTACATTTCTTTAAGAAATAATTGAATTGTCGGATATTTCCTAAGTTTAATAATGCTTTCAAGAACTTTTGTATATTAATAAATGTAATCGCGGATAGAAGTGAAATAAACATATCTAAGAATTTTTGATAATATAAAATTTAAGATTTAATAATTTCAAAGGAACATATAACATATAATTCTTCAAAGCTGCATTAACAGTTAATCCATATTTACATTACTTGTAGTTTTATGAGTTCTCTAATAGCATTAGATATTTATTTTGTTAAATTTAATTACCTGTATTATTTATTCTAATAATAGATTTTTGAGGAAAACAACTGAATTTTCTTTTGTTTTTATTGTCATAGATAGCGTGATAAGTACTGCAAAATAATGAAATTATTATTTCTTAAAGAAATGCACTAACTTATGCAATTTAAAATTTATAAAAACTATTCACATTAATAATTAAAGAAATGTTCAAATGGAGTTAATCCATTTTTACGTTCTTGTGATTTTATGTCAGTTTCAGATAGATATATGAAGCTATTTATTTATTGAATTAAATTAACCGTTTTACTTAATAATAATTGATTTTTGGGAAAACAATTGAACTGTATTTTTTGTTTCTGGTGTCATGGATGGCTTGTTAGCTACCGGAAAATAAAAAATAATAAGTATCTTTGTTATTTATAAAAATAATTATATTAAACCTTATATTTTTGAAAACCTCATTAAATAAGCAATTTATTTGTGTCATAGCCAACTACGGTTTCCATTTAAAATTAGAAAGTTATAGTCCGTTTCGCAGAACTGGCGCAGTTTTTAGAAAAGACAATAACGTCAGCGAAATCTACATTAATTTCTGAATAAAACAGTTTTTGATTTTCAAAATATCTTGTTAAACAGCTGAGATATTGTGAAAAATAATTTTTCGGAAAAATTCGTTTTCGGCCGATATTTCCCGAACGAATCGAGATAGCTAACTTTTATTTTCTCCACTAAGTTTTTCTCGAAAAAATAGCATTGGGTCGCGAATACGGTTTTCTTCTATTCCTATAAATAACTGAGAAACCCTGTAAAACCATCAAAAATGGTCCACTCTGTACAGCATTTGAGAAAAAGTAATTTTGTGTAAACATGAAAATCTCGCGTAAAAATTTTCGTGCCATGATTTTTTACGATTTCAAATGTGGTCTAACACCGAAACAATGCCTCGATCGGCTTCATTTGGTTTTTGGAGATAAAGCGCCATCAAAGAGCAGTGTTTATAATGGGTTTTCCGAATTCCAGCGTGGACGTACCTCTCTCAGTGACGAATTTCGTGAAGGTCGTCCATCAACTTCTGTTGTTGCCACTAATGTAGATGCTGTGCATGAAATACTTGAGCGAGATCGACATGAGACATTCTGTAAGATTCAAGCATCCTTACGCATTGACGTGAAGCAATACCATATTTTGCATGATCATTTGAACGCACGAAAGCTTTACAGTCATTGGATCCAACACTATTTAACAGAAGCGTAAAAGTAGGGTCGTGTCAAATGATGCGAAGAAATGCTCAAGAAATTCAATCGAAGTCGTTCAAATCTAGTTTATAACATCGTTACTGGTGACGAAACGTGGATCTATTCGTACGAGCCAGAAAGTAAACAACAATCTACCGTTTGGGTATTTCAAAATGAACCAAAACCGACAAAAGTTGTCCGTACACGCAGTGCTGTGAAGCAAATAATTGCTTCTTTCTTTGGTTTGACTGGACATGTAGCAACCGTGGCTTTAGAGGATCGAAAAACCGTGAATGCTGATTGGTATACTACAATTTGTTTGCCGGTAGTCATCGATCAAATAAGAAAAAACAATCGAAATCGACGAATTATTCTCCATCATGACAACGCCAGCTCTCACTCAGCCCGTCAAACAGTTGATTTTTTGTCCACAAAAAATGTTGAATTAATGACTCATTGTCCATATTCACCTGATTTATCACCTAATGATTTCTTTTTGTTCCCAAATATCAAAAATAAAATGCGTGGTGAGCGATTTTCGTCGGCTGAAGTAGCGGTTGAAACATTCCGGACACTGGTTTCTGAGGTACCATCTTTAGAGTGGAAAACGTGCTTTAGAAATTGGTTCCAGCGTATGCAAAAGTGTATCGACGTCAAGGGCGAATACTTCGAAAAACAATGATACCGTTTACGAAATTTCATATGCGTTTTTTCATACCGTTTCCAGAAACTTTTCCAGCAGCCCACGTACTACTTACGTTATAGTCATAACTACCAATACTATCAGGTTAAGTAATGAACGTAGTCCAGACAAATTTCAGGATAAGAATTTTCTTAATCAGTTCGTTTTTTAGGCATAACCACCTTTATAAAACACGAAATCCAACTGCGGGCCGCTGTTATTTGAGAGCAACTTCGGTTCGGGTCAATAAAAACATTAAACAACAAAAAACGTGTAAACACGCTCACTAGGATTTTAGTAGTAGAATAATATGAATCATATTTATAATGCAAGTATAAATTAACTGAGCAATTGAAACGCCTAAAAAGAGGAGCGGGCTTTAAAAAGGCTTGAAAAAGGGTTATAAAAATACAAATAATTTTCCTATTTATAAATATATTATCATCATGGTCACCCCTTTGCACATTTTCGAATTAAATTTGTCTCCACTCTTGTAATAAATTACGCGTATTTAAATAAATAAGCAATAAATTTAAGGTACCTATTGAGTAATTGAAACGTGGAAAACAAAACAAAATTTGTTTTAAAGAACAAGCAGACAATATTGCTTTTAAAAAAATTGCCCAAAATACCATCGCCAATGTAATCAATTTTTTTATATGCAAGTAATTATCCAATTGGTATTGCTTATGCAATAGCTGCTTAATGAAGGTTAATTCCTTTAATTATGTTTGTAAATGATGAAAACTGGACTTAAGCATTTTAGCTTAATTTATGTATTTCACTTCAATTTATTACATTTTGCGTTTATGACATAAATTACGCATTTTTTACGTGTAATTTACCGTAACGCAGAAAATAATTTTTTACGCGTAACCCTGAATGAAACACAAACGCGCGAGATAAAGCACACAATACATACAGTAAGTAACTCGAGTAACTCGAGTACTGAACTTTTAAAACTCGAGTACAGTGATCGAGTATTTTCTTTCTGCAGCACCGGAATTGAATATTTTTTTACTCGAGTACTGGAATGAGTATTTTCTTCTTCGAGTACCAGAATCGAGTATTTTCTTAGTCCAGTACTGGAATCGAGTGTTTTCGATATAAACTCGAGTTCTTTTTTTAACGAGTACGAGTCTAGTCGATTCTGAAAATAACCGAGTCGGCGTATCACTACAATATAGTGCTGCTGATGTTCTCTGTTGTTGAAAGTACGATTTAATAACGAGACCACGATGAACAATATACTAGGTGACGCCACGAGAGCACTCGGCTGTGTGTCGATATGTGTATGAAAGCGTGAGATCAATTGCGAGAGCGACAGCTGAAGGAAGAGTTCAAATATCAATGCGCGAGAGAGGACGGTGTTTAATCCTTCAGCATCTTATGCTTAATGTTATCTTATAACATTAATAAAATATTTCTCGTAGTTGCGTGCTTATTCCGAACGCCTGCGCTACTATCTATTGATTCTTTACTGTGGAAACTAAACGATTAATAGCGTCTGTTACAGATAGGAACTTTCGGTACCCATATTGTGAATATTGCTTGTTCTTCAATGTATGAACATAATCTTAGTTGCAATGTTCTTTCCAAAATTTTAATCCATATGGGAATATTTGAAATAGGAAAAATACGAAAATTACTTGGTGCGTTGATGGGACCATCCCTATGAATCGGAACCACTCTTGATATTTTCAATACCGAAGGAAAAACACTTTCTGATATACAGCAATTACAAAGTTTTGTTAATGAGATTACTATTTGTTGTGCAATAGTACGGATAATTTTTTATTAAGTCCACATACATATGGGTTTCGTATCACTCATCTTAAATTAAAAATTATGTCCCTTATTTCATTTATAGTAACTTCAGTGAATTCAAATTTTGTAGAGTTCCCCTAAAAGGAGATCGTTACACTGTTCCGATTAGTAAGTTTAAATAAGTATTATTTACTGCACATAATTCACAATGACTCTGCCGAAAAAATCTGGGAAAACTCTTTTCATGCATTTTTTTTTAGTTTTTTCGTTAGTTTGAATGCAGCTTTAAGCCATTCATGTTGCTATTTAGAGCTTGTTTCTATGGCAATGCGAAAGCACTTCGTTATATTTACAGTAGGACATATTACATGTCCTAGATTTTTTTGGCGGGCATGTACCTCTTCAGACAGTGTCCGAATATAATCCCGGCATTCAAAATTTCTTCTCAATTCTTTTTTCTTTACTGCACACATACTACAGTAACTCCTCCGCGAGCATACTTGGATATTGCAAAATTATCCTTAACTAAGAAGCTACCCACAATCATATTAGCTAATAATAATAATAATAATAATAATATTGTTTATTATCAAATATCACATACACATAGATCAAATGATATTGATAAACGTCAAAATAAAATAGAGAGGGTATACAGATAGCATGAATGTTATACGAGAAAATCATCGACGGAGTAACAGCACTTCTGGAACAAAATTAGTTTCAACTCTCGTTTGAAAGTGCTGATTTTAGGTGCATTTTTAACATGCTCCGGGAGGGCGTTAAAAAATTTCAATCCATTAAAGAAAACGCCTTTTTGATATAAACCAGTAGAGTGAGAGAAAGGTCTAAGATTTGATTTAAACCTAGTGTGATAGGTATGATTGGCATTATTTGGTGTGAAAAACTCCGAGTATTTATAAACAAAACAGCACAACTTAAAAATATAGATAGAAGGTACTGTTAAAATGCGATGGGTTTTAAATGCTTCCTTACAGGAATCACGCCGTTTAAGGCCAGCAATTATACGTATTGCGTATTTTTGTATAGTAAAAACCCTGCTACAATCACCGCTTAATCCCCAGTGAATAATACCAAATCTCAAGTGACTATGAAAATTAGCAAAATATAAAGTACGTAACGTTGTATAATTACAGTGCTGAGAAACAAGTCTTAATGCAAAGCACGAACTGTTTAGTTTAGAGCAGAGTGAGCTTATGTGGGGAGACCATTGCAGATGAGAGTCTAAAGTCAACCCTAGTAGTTTATTATTACTAACGATTGGAATGTCCGTCCCCTGTAAATTTACGAAATTGACATCAAAATTAGATCTAATATTTCTAAATAGTATCACTGACGTTTTATCGCGATTAATAGACAATTTGTTCTTGAGCATCCACACTTCAATGATATCATAGATCATTTTGGCAGATTTTTCGACATCTATAAAGTTATCACGCGATATCAATACATTTGTATCATCGGCATAACAAACTAAGGTACAATCACTATTTCGCAGAAAAAACCGAGATCATTAATAAATGTAATAAATAAGGTTGGTCCCAAGATAGACCCCTGCGGTACACCAAACACAATATCAGCAGATTTCGAATGATTATTATTAATTACTACTGTCTGCGTTCTGCCTGTTAAATAAGAGGAAAGAAGATTTAGGGTGTTTCCCCTGATGCCGTAGCGTCTTAGTTTCTCTAGTAAGAGCTTGTGATTAACACAGTCAAATGCCTTAGAAAGATCTATGAAAAGACCAAGTGCAGAATTCTTTTGATCTATGGCGCTAACAATTTTGTCGATAAATTGAAATAATGCGGAATCTATATCTTTATTTTTTGTAAAGCCATGCTGGAAGGGAAGAAAAGTCTCATTTGCTTTCAAGAAGTTGATTAATCTGTTATTTAAAATATATTCAAACAATTTTGAAAACGAGGATAAAATACTAATTGGTCTGTAATTAGAAAATATATTTGAGTCGCCCTTCTTATACAGTGGTTTAATCAAAGCTGTTTTTAAACGGCAGGGAAAAATGCCAGTTTGAAAAGATAGATTTATAATATAAGTTATAGGATTTATAATGAAATGTTTACTATGTTTAAGGAGAATATTCGATATTTCGTCGACACTAGACGAGTACGAGTTTTTTAATTTAGTGATGGCTTCTAAAACTTCACTTTCAACAACTGGAAATAAAAAGATCGACCGATTCTGCATGGGAATATTAGCTGACAAGAAATCGTAATCAATGGAATCATCGGTGCTACATAGGGTACTTTCAACCACAGATGCAAAATGTTCACAAAATTTATTTGCTACGATATTGTCAGGCAGTACTGAGCCGTCCTCTTTGATGATAATATTACTTTTCATCTTTTTTTGTTTGCCTGTAACACTTTCAATTACACTCCACATAGCTTTGCTCTTATTATCCGTTTTAGAGATAACACTATCAAAGTAGTTGCATTTAGACTTATTTAACAAATTTTTATATTCGATATTGATACTTTTCCGAAGCCGCCTGAAATCTGGATTATTAGTAGTCATATCATTCACTAGCGTAAGAGTATTTTTTAGGTGTTTTATTTCTGGTGTAATCCACTTTGCCGTACAATTGTTTTTTATGCGAGTTTTCTTAAATGGAAACGATATTTCGAAATAATGTAAAAGTATAGAGAGGAAACTTTCAAAGGCAGAGTTCGGACAGTTTTGACTAAAAACTTCTAACCATTTTTCACGAAATAGGTATAAAGAGAATTCATTCAAGCTTTCATCACTGAAGATTCTTCGAATATTTGCAGTCTCATGATTAAGAACATGCTTAGAATCAAAAACCAAGTATTGCGCAAAATGATCTGACAATTGTGACTTAATTACACCCTGAGAGATAATAGTCGCAAAGTTTGAATTGATTAGTATATTGCCAATACATGTTCCAGATGAACCCGTCACTCTCGTCGGTGATCGTATTAAACATTTAAGACCATAACATTCTAACAAGTCGCAAAATTGTATAGTGTCATAATTACGCGTTAAAAAATTTATATTAAAATCTCCTGCAAATATACATTTACTGTCAGTTTGCACCGTTAGATCTAATAAATTCCTAAAAACAGATAAAAATTGTTTAAAGCTCCTTAATGGAGGACGGTAAATAGCTATTATGACTAGATTATTTTTCGGTAGTTCTACACCACAACATTCAATAACGCCTTCAATAGATAAATCAGATATGCTGCTGAGGTTTCGGCAAGAGATTGAAGTTTTACTATATATCGCTACTCCGCCATGTTTTTTATTTAAGCGGCAATAAAAAGCAGATAAACAGTAATTATAGAGGGCTATATTGATAATACTATCATTGGTTTGCCAGTGTTCGCTAAGAAGTAAAAAATCAGGTTTTTCCTCACCTAGAAAGACCTCCAGTGACGAGATTTTATTCGAAAGACATTGAATGTTTTGGTGTAAAACTTTTATTTGCGAGCCCTGGATATCCTTCTTGTACGAAAAGACTGCTTCACTGCACACTTAGTTTGATTGGAGAAATCATCCACATTTGAAGTGGCTGCAGTAATCGACTCTTTCGGGACAGATGAGTGTACTGCAGATGGAAGTTCGATTTGTTGAGCTTCACTTGTGCGTTGAGAGACACTTTTGTCAGCACAGTTGGAGTAGAAATTAGTGTTGGCGAAATATTCAGTCCCACATTTTTTTTGATACTTCGAACATATAATATTAGATATATATTTTAGAAAAATTTTTGAAAAATTTTGTGCAAATCGTTTTTGATTGCAGTGAGAACCTCGAGCAGCCTCTGGACAGCTGTTTCAGCCCTGCTTGGGGCTTCTTCAGCAGAAACGTAGCTCGTTAGGTCAAAAAGCGATAGTAAGATGTCGCTATTTTATATGTTCATTAGATATATAATTAATAAGAGTGAGTTTCCCACGTTTCTTAAAATGTAAACCATGGTTCGTAAAGTCCGATTTATTGACTAGTGCGTTAGTACTAATAAATATAGACGATGGACACGAAAGAATTATTTCACTATACAATTGTAAATTAAAATCAAAGATAAAATTATTTAGTACAGGTCTATTGTGCCAGTAGGGCACCGCCAGAAAAATTGTCTGAAATCGGTTGCATAGGTGCAGCACATTTTTTAAAGTTGCCGACACTAAACTGGATCCTTTGAGAGCATTATTAGTACCCGCACAGATAATAACAAAATCATTATGAGAAAAGTCTTTTGTAAGATTACCAATGTCAGATGTAACCTGTTCAAAAGTCGCATTTGGTTTGAAAATGCTACATATATCAAATTTATCACCAGGAAGTAATTGTCGAAGCATTTCTGCCCAGGAGCGACCGTGACTGTCCGCAAGAAACAGAATTTGAGATTTTGTTGACACATCATTCAGTGTATTCTTCCTGGTGTTGAAAGCACAATCGTTATATTTGTCAGATTTTAACAAATTGTTTGTATTATCTGCGATGCTTTTCACCGTTGTATGATATTTAATCGTAGATTTTCTAAGGTTGGATAATGCAGCTTCCAGTGCGCATATTTTACGTTCTAACAATTTTATTTGATTAACGAGTCTAAGGAATCTTTTATTTTTAACCACATTATTACTATTTTGTTTGACGTTAATAACGGTGTCCGTACTGTCGTTAGAATTATTTAAATCATCGTTATTATCGATATTTAAATCGCACGTATTTAAAGCATTGGCCAGTCTATTTATCAGTTGCCTTTTGTTACCTTCACAGGACTGACCTCGTTTTTGAAGTTCGTTTTTCAGTTCACGTATGTTTAAGCGGTCAATATTTAGCGAAGACATACCGGACAAGAGTCAAAAATCACAAAGGTACCAAGGAGAAAGACTTTACACAGTAGCACACTCACGTTAGTCACATTCACAAAAACATTACAGATTAAAATTTTAATAAAAACCATGAAAAAGCCTCAATTTTGTCACGAGCTCGAAAACGTGTTCTGAAGCGAGTTTATCGCCGGTCTTATTGCCTTGAAATTAACCTCCGCCCACAATAATTTTTATATCCGTAGTTACGTATTTCGGCAGCTAAGCTGCCATCTTCAATACGCTATCAACTTAAAAGCAGTAAAAAGATCTAAAAAGAACCTAATCATCCTGATAAAATCATAAAACTGTTAAAACTAACAACAATCTAATTATCCTAAAACATATGTATGTCTAAATGTAAGTAAACATAATTTAATATGTAAAGATGTAAAATTAACCGTCAGAAAAACCTTACAAATAAGTTTTAACCAAACAACACGGAAATACGGAAATAAATAGTCCAAAGACCCGAAAAGACTTCTTATTCTAACGAATAAATAAGTATAAATTCCCTGTTATTTGATACCTAAAAATCCTGAAAATAAATTGTTATGTTTTATTTGCAATGAAAATGATACAATCCTCATATTTTAACATAAATAAGTGATTGATTAAAACTTTTTACTTATCAACCAGATAGTGCGGTCTTGGGCCGCCTAGATTATATATATCTGGACATATCATTCCTCCTTCCTTTAATGTTCAACTTCCGGGAACATAACGAACTGGTGGAAGCCGTTGACGATGGGAACGTCGAACAGTCAGTGCTGATGACGAAATAGGAGGAGCAAGTACAACAGTTGGAATCTCTTCAATTTTTTCTTGTGGTAGTGATATAGAACTGTCGCAGTCGGTTTGATTAGCTGCATCTGGAGGCATCTCTTGAATAGCAGAATACGCCCTTTAACCCACGAATGTGAATTATGTGCATAAAGTTTCACATAAACTGGATCGTTGATTTTAAATCTTGTTGACGAAATACCAGGCAAGGGTTTGTAGTGAGGTGCTTCTAACATAATTGAAAATTTTGTTCGGTAATTGCGACCATGTAGAAGCTCAGCAGGAGACTTTCCAGTTTGTGGGTTTGGTGTCATGCGGTATGTATACAATAGTTTTTCGCATGCAGTTTTCTTTGCATTTCCTCCCCACATATTTTTCTTCATTCCAGTTTTAAACGTCCGTACAAAACGTTCAGCTTCGCCGTTTGAAGCAGGATGAAAAAGTGCAGTTGTGATGTGGGTGATACTATTCGTTTCGCAAAATTTCTGGAACATTTTTGAAGTAAATTGTGTTCCATTATCTGATACGATTGTTTCTGGTAGTCCCTCTAACAGAAAACTATTTCGGAGAGCTTCAATTGTAGTTTGCGTGGTAATATCAGGAACAATGGCAACGAAAGGAAATTTTGAATACGCATCTATTACTATCAGATAGTAGTCACCTTTGAAAGGTCCTGCGTAATCAAGATGCAGGTGTTGCCATGGATGTGTAGGAACAGGCCAACTTTCGTACGTACGAGCAGGATTCGTAGCGTTATGTTGGTATGGAGCAAAGTCTTTGATGACTTTTTCCAGGTCTTTTTCGATTTTTGGCCACCAACAATGTCGTCGAGCGATTTGCTTCATCCGAATAATTCCCCAGTGAGCATCATGAAGAAGTTTCACTACTTTCGGTTGTAATATTTCTGGAATGACGATGCGACTGTGATCTGTGAACCAAACTTGTGCTCCAGCTTTGACACTGATTGTGTCGCGACGAGTAAAAAATGGTTGCAAATTGCTATGTTCCAATGGTAGCTTTTCTTGCCAACCATGTTCAGTGTAGAGTTTTACACTACGGAGAATCTCATCCTGGTCTGTTGCTTTTGCAATGTATTCTAGATCGATTGGGAAATCAGTTTCGTCCGCAATATTTTCTAGAAACATGCATGTTTCCTGTTCTTGATCAAACAAGGTATCTGCACCAGATGGAAGTCGTGACAGCGCATCAGCGTTTGCATGCCTGTCAGTTGATCGGTAACGTATTGTATAGCGATAAGCCATTAGAAAAACAGCCCAGCGAGCAAGACGCTGGAGTGATGTTGCAGGTAACTTCTTGTCTGGGTGAAAAATTGATACCAACGGTTTGTGATCCGTAATAAGTTCAAAATTGCGGCCATAAAGGTATTCGTGAAATTTTCTCATGCCAAAAATGATAACCAGAGCTTCTTTTTCAATTTGACTGTAAGCTAATTCTTGCTTGTTCAGCGTTTTGGATGCAAACGCGATTGGGTGCTCTTGTCCGTATTCATCACGATGTGAGAGTACAGCGCCAATGCCATACGAAGATGCATCAGTTGCTAGAATGAGCGGGGAGTTTGGCTTGTAGTGTACAAGCGTGGTGGCACCAATGATGTGTTGCTTCAACTTTTCAAACGCTTTGTCTTGAGCAGGTCCCCAGGTAAACTTGACGTTCTTACGAAACCTATTGAGTGGACCAGCGATCTCAGAAAAATTTGGGATAAACTTGCCGTAATAATTGACTTTCCCTAGGAAAAATTGAAGTTCGCCGAGATCCTTTGGTTTAGGAAGATTCTTTATTGCCGTGATTCCAGATTCAGATGGACGAACACCTCGTGAGCTAATTATGTTTCCAAGGTATTCAACTTTATCTTTAAAGAAATCACATTTTGATAAATTACAGCGTAGACCATTGGTTTCCAATCGGTTGAACAGTTCATTAAGGGTTTCGAGGTGTTCTGCTTTGGTTGCACCAGTAACGATAATATCATCAAGGTAAGTTGTACAGCCACGCAGTCCATTTGTGAGCTCTTCAATGAATCGTTGAAAAATTGCAGGTGCACTTGCCACGCCAAATGGAATTCTCTCATACTGGTAGAGTCCATGAGGTATGTTGACCACGGTAAGCTGTTTTGACTGTTCAACGAGTTCAAGCTGTAGATATGCGTCGGCTAAATCAATTTTTGAAAATTGTTGGCCATTTTCAAGTTTTTGGAATAATTCTTCGACACGCGGAATTGGAAATTGTTCAATTTCGAGTTGTGGATTGACTGTTACCTTATAATCTCCACAAATTCGAACTTTTCCGTTTGTTTTTGGTACCACAACAATAGGTGCGGCCCATTGGCTAAATCGTACAGACGTGATGATGCCCGCAGATTCGAGTCGCTTGACTTCTTCTTTAACTTTGTCTTTAAGTGCGAATGGAATTGGTCTCGGCTTGAAGAACTTTGGTGCTGTATTTGATTTTAAATGAAATGAAGCTTTGAAGGAGTTGCATCGGCCCAATTCTTCTTTGAAAAGTTGCGAGTGTTGCTTACAAAGTTCACTGATGGCTGTCGCGTTAACTGAAGACTCCGAAGACTGTTCAGATATAGAAGACACGCGATATACAAGTTCCAGTGCATTAATTAATTCGGGATCTTGTGTGTCTTGTTGCGAAATATTGTAACCAAAATCTCTGAACCAATCAAGACCAAAAATATTCACGGTATCGTGTGAGTTTACTACGAAGATCCGAAGTTTTTGGTATCTTGACCCAATTTGTGCATTGCACGTGAAGTATCCCTTAATTGGAATGCTTGAGTTACAGTAACCTTTAATTTGAGTGCTTGCAGCTTTCAGCGACGGAGAACCAATTGCTTCGTATCCAGCAAGTCCAATTATTGATGCAGAAGCTCCAGTATCCATTAGAAACTTGAGCTTGATTCCATTGACGACTGCATACACGTTGTAGGCAGGTCCCGTATCCTCGATTGGCTTTCTTTGGTTTGTAGGCAATTCTTGAATGTGTTTCACCTGATGTGATGTTCGAGAATACTTGATATTCTTGCTTCTGTTCTTCAGATCATGTGCTTTGCTATCGAAATTTTTCGTTTTATTAGCGCTAGACATGCACACGGTCGAGATGTGTCCACGTTTGTTGCATTTGTTGCAAGTAGCATTATGAACTGGACATTCTGAACGCTTGTGTTGATAATTGCATTGTGGACATGAACGTAATTTAGAAATAAAGGGTTGATGTGTTCTAGTTGCTTTAGAACTTTTACGGCGAGATGAGTATTGGCTTGACATTTGATTAATTTCAATCTCGATATTGTCTCCAGTAATAGTCTGATTTGCGGCAAGAGTTGCTTCAAATATTTGTGTCTGACGTAGGACACTTTGTAATGTAGGAGATTCCGCTTGTAACGCCGCAGTTCGAACTTGATAATGAGGAGTGTTCAAAATAATCATGTCACGTATTTGCTCGTCAATCAGTTCATTTTGACATTGAGAACAAATAAATTGACACTCACGAGCTAAACCTCGTAGTTCGGCGACCCATTCTGCATAGGACTGGTCCTTGGTCATTAGTGTCTTGCGAAATTTGACTCGATCTGTCATTGGATACATTTTTTCTTTAAAATGTTCGGTTAAAGTGCACTAAAAGTTTATTTGCTGATGTCAGATGAGCCAAATAATTTTTGTAAAAATACAAAGGCTTCATAACCGACCCATGATAAAAAGTATGCACGACGAGTTTCTTCTGTTAACACATGATACGCTTCGAAATGTTGCATAAGTCTCAAGTGATACGTTCGCCAATCTTCTTTGAGATTAAATGCTTGAAACGTAGGTACACTGGACAACGGTTGGACAATTGTAGAGTCACCTCCCTCTAAATTGAAAGTTTGTCTTCCCATAAGCAGTTGAATCAATTCGCGATGCTGCTGTTCACGTTGTGTCCGCTCTTCAATCATTGTTGCAAGTAGTGCCTTTACCAGTTCATCCGTAGCCATTCTTCTTACAAATTAGATGCCTGTTCGAAATTCCTTACAAGACTGCGCCAAATATGTTATGTTTTATTTGCAATGAAAATGATACAATCCTCATATTTTAACATAAACAAGTGATTGATTAAAACTTTTTACTTATCAACCAGATAGTGCGGTCTTGTGCCGCCTAGATTATATATATCTGGACATATCATAAACTATATATGTTATGAACAGATAAAACAGCGACATCCTACAATCGCTTTTTGACCTGACATTGCAGTAGGATAGACAAATTGAAGCGGATTTGCTCCTAATAAGTCCAGATGAACAGATAAAAGATGAAAGACAGATAAAACAGATAAAAGAGCGACATCCATTCACTGCAATCAAAAACGATTTGCAACAATTTTTTTTTTAACTTTCATAATGCTTTGACAGCAATCATGGCTGCCTTGCATGGGGGACTTATTAGGAGCAAATCCGCTTCAATTTGTCTATCCTCCTGCAATGTCAGGTCAAAAAGCGATCGTAGGATGTCGCTGTTTTATCTGTTCATCACTATTACATCGCAATTGCGAATAAATTGGACAAGTCGTTTTTGGTGTGCAGTGGGAATGTCGAGCTACGTCTGTGCTGATGAAGTCCCAAGCAGGGCTGAAGCAGCTGTATAGAGGCTGCTCGAGGTTTTCACTGCAATCAAAAACGATTTGCAACAAAAAATTTTATGAATGTTATGTGTAAATCGGGAAAAAATATGTGAACACCTAAAATTAACCGTCAGAAAACCTTACAAATAATAATAACTTTTTTTCCGATTTATACATAACATATATAGTTTATTTTCAGATTTTTTAGATATCGAATAATAGGGAATTTATACTTATTTATTCGGGACTATTTATTTCCGTATTTACGTGTTGTTTAGTTAGCTCTTATTCGTAAGATTTTCTGACGGTTAATTTTAGGTGTTCACATATTTTTTTCCGATTTTTACGTAACATATATAGTTTATTTTCAGGATTTTTAGGTATCAAATAACAGGGAATTTATACTTATTTATTCGTTAGAATAAGAAGTCTTTTCGGGTCTTTGGACTATTTATTTTCGTATTTCCGTGTTGTTTGGTTAAAACTTATTTGTAAGGTTTTTCTGACGGTTAATTTTACATCTTTACATATTAATTTATATTTACTTACATTTAGACATATATATATCTTTTAGGATGATTAGATTGTTGTTAGTTTTAACAGTTTTGTGATTTTATCAGGATGATTAGGTTATTTTTAGATCTTTTTAGTGCTTTTAAGTTGATATCGTACTGCAGATTACAGCTTAGCTGCCGAAATACGTATTTACGGATATAAAAATTATTGTGGGCGGAGATTAATTTCAATTATCTCTTAAACCAACTCCTTTACTATTTTAGTTTAATCATATTAGTGATTTCATCTTTCTTCATCTAATGCCCCGTAAAACAAATGACATCATAGTTATGGTTAAATTCCTGGCTTTCGGTTGAAATCGCGTCTCTCGGATTTCTTTTACTGCCGACGTTTCGTTTTTTATTGCAGAAGAACTTCCTCAGGGTTGCTGCTGCTGGTGGTCTTGCTGCTGCTTCTTGTAAGTCATTGAGACTGAGTTGGTATGTCCGTTATCGTGGTATTTATAGTGATCGGTGGGAGCAACGGGGTGGAACGGTGGGTGGGGATTGGTCTGTTGGTGCGTGACGGCTCATTAATGAGATATTTCCATGTATTGTGAAGACACAACAACAGAGTGTCCTAATTTATCGTTCGGGAGACGACTTACTAGGATATCAAGGAAAAGTAAGTGACCTTCACTTTTGTATTCCAAAGTGAAACGGATGTCAGGATATTGGAAATTAAGGTATTCAAAGAAGTTGTCCAGGATCCTTACCATGTGGCTAAATTGCGAAAACATCATCTACACACCTGAACCAACACTTGGGTTTAAGGGGATAGAAGTAAGAACTTGTTCGAATGCCTCTCTTCAGTTTCACGAACAATATTTTTAGAATAGTTTGCATTGCATAAAAAACAATAGTTGTTATTGTCAAAAAAAAACACTTTGCAAAAACATTTTGTAAACTTTTGTATAAAAAAATACAGGGTCCTTCAGTAACCCAACATATTGGTCCTTCGAGCTGGATATGGACAAGAAAACGTCATCGTAAGAATTTTCGCAAAAATCTTCATTATCAAGCATTGAAGTTTCGCAGAAACATTATACTTCAAGTACAAGTTCGTCGTAGAAATCTTCGCAGAAATCGTTGTACTTGAAGCACAAGTTCGTCGTTGAAGTCGTCAAACCTTTCTTCATATTGCCAGATCGAATCGCTGGAAGATATTGAAGTCAAGTTAGTCGCCAATCAAAAGTAGGCCTTCACCTTATTTGTTCGACACTTTCGCTAGATTTGCACAAACAACATATTCACGTCAAAATGCCAGGTTCAAATGAACTGACCGCTTTAATTTAAAAAAGAACGACAATAAAAATACAGATAAAAGCGACATCTTACGATCGCTTTTTGACCTGACATTGCAGTAGGATAGACAAATTGAAGCGGGATTTGCTCCTGATAAGTCCCCCATGCAAGGCGGCCATGCTTGCTGTCAAAGCATAATGAAAATTTTTAAAAAATTTTGTGCAAATCGTTTTTTGATTGCAGTGAAAACCTCGAGCAGCCTCTGGACAGCTGTTTCAGCCCTGCTTGGGACTTCTTCAGCAGAGACGTAGCTCGACATTCCCACTGCAAACAAAAACGACTTGTCCAATTTATTCGCAAATGCGATGTAAGAATGATGAACAAATAAAAGAGCGACATCTTACGATCGCTTTTTGACCTGACATTGCAGTAGAATAGACAAATTGAAGCGGGATTTGGACAAGTCGTTTTTGTTTGCAGTGGGAATGTCGAGCTACGTCTCTGCTGAAGAAGCCCCAAGCAGGGCTGAAACAGCTGTCCAGAGGCTGCTCGAGGTTTTCACTGCAATCAAAAACGATTTGCACAAATTTTTTTTAATAAAAATACAGTTTTCGAGGTACAGAAATCAACTACATTTTAAAAATGAATCTCATTCTTATTTTAAATTGATGATTTCGAAAATGCAACCAATTTTAGATGATTTATTTCTCATTGATACTGCAATTGCAGAAAAAGATGAAACACAAGCCGATGTAGATTACGGAAATTCAGCATTAAAAATAATTACGACTTTGCATGAGCGTTTAGAAATTTCTGATTTTAAATCAAACACATTTTCTCCTAATCTAAGTAACATAAAACTGCTCCGCATTACTTTACCCACTTTTGATGGCACTTTCGAAAATTGGATAACATTTCGGGACACATTTATGTCACTTATTCACAATAACGAATCTTTAAGCGTTAAATGATGCGCTAAATCCTTTTGATGTGTCAAAACAGACCGCCACCCCAGCTATCGTCTAACGTCTAACGCCATTCATAACGACGATAACAAATTAGCGTGTTAAGTCGTGGCTACACCTATGTTTAATGCCAAATATCGCAGTAATTAACGGCATTACGCGCTAGTGTGGCCCTAGCATAATTGACTGTATAAACCACACTTTACACCTGAACAACGTTTTGAATCTGCGAAAACAAAAAAGTTGTTATTAATTGCCTAAAAGAAGGTCACAAAGCAATCGATTGTAAATCTTCGAACTGTCGCTCAAAACATAATTCATTACTTCATTTCGTCACAAAAACTTGCAATTCTCAAATATCTGCGAATAAAACAGAGACTGTAGTTTCTAATAACGAAAGAAAGTCAGTAGGTAATGGCGACTCAGGTGCATCTACCGTTTTACAAGCAACATCAGGGTCGCAAATTATTTTGTCAACTGCCATAGTTCATATGAATGACAAGCACGGCCAACCATTCAGTTGTCGTGCCTTATTAGATTCCGGTTAGTCGAGTTTTATAACTGAGAATTTGGCACAAAAACTTCAATTAGATGAAATCAAAGTTGCAGTAATAAGAATTAATGGTACCGAAAAAATTATAACCAAAACGGTATTTGCTGAAGTATCATCGCATACAAGTAACTTCAAATTTGAAGGCGAATTTTTAGTTATAAAAAAATCGCTATTGGGAGCTGAGATTTTCTATGAGCTGTTAGAACCTGAACATTTGAAAACAGTAAAACAACCGATGTTACAAAATACTAAATTAGGTTGGATAGTTTCGGGAAAATTACAAACAAAAGCTAAAACTAAGTCGTCAGTATGCAATTTCGTGGAATTAAATGCGCAACTGCAAAAATTTTGGGAAGTGGAGGAGGTAACTGATGTTAAATATAATTTTACGAATGATGAAATATATTGTGGAAATAGTTTCAAAAATACATATTCGCGTAATTCGGATGGGAGATTTGTCGTTGAACTTCTATTGAAACAACCATCTAATGTCTTAGGCAATTCGAAAACGGTAGCGTTAAATAGATTATCATCTATGGAACGAAAATTTCGTTAAAATTCAAAATTAGGAATTGAATATGCCGACTTCATGACTGAATACTTGAAATTGGGTTACATGAAATAGGTACATGATATAGATGATGTAAAACAAGCGCAATTTTATTTAGCTCATCATGCGGTATGTAAAAAAGATGATTTACATACCATAACAACAAAACTGCGCGTCGTATTCGATGCTTCTGCAAAATCCACCACTGAGTTTTCGTTAAATGACATTCTGTATGTAGGACCCACCATCCAACAAGATTTATTTTCCTTAATAACTGGATTTCGTACGCATAAATACGCGGTAACTGCGGATATCGCTAAAATGTATCGTCAAGTTTTGGTAAAACACGAGCAAACTGTACTACAGAAAATTCTTTGACGTTTTACCATTACAGACACCGTAAAAACATCGGCACTAATGACACTCACGTACGGTACAGCGACAGCATCTTTCTTGGCAATAAGATGTCTTCATGAATTAGCAGCTATTGAAAAACATAATTTTCCAATACGGTCGGGTGCAATTATTCGTGACTTTTACGTTGACGATTTGATAACCGGTGCAAATTCAGTTGAGGAGACGATTCAATTGCGAAATGAAGTCGGCACAATATTAGCAAAGGGTTGTTTTGAGCTTCGTAAATGGACATCAAATGATTCTCAAATATTAGAGGGCATTGAAAATAAGGAAATGCCAAATACCGTGATAAAACATTAGGCATTGGATGGAATCCCGTACCTATTGTATTTTCGTACTCGCGAGTAGATATTTCAGAAGATAAAAATTTCACTAAATGAAAAATGTTATCCAAAATAGCCAAATTGTTTGATCCGTTAGATTTAATATCACCTATTATAATTCCGGGAAAAATCTTAATTCAACAGCTTTGCAATTAAAAATAGGATGGGACGAGATGATTCCATCCAGAATTTGTTCTAGTTGGCATGAATTTCTCCATAGCATAAGGGGATTAAATGAATTAAAAATAAAAAGGCATGTTTTGTGCGAAAGTCAACCTAATCGAATAGGATTGCATGGTTTCTGTGACGCGAGTAATACTGCGTATGGGGCATGCATGTTCCTAAAATCAGTTGGCTCTGATGATCAAATCACTTGCCATTTATTGTGCTCCAAGGCGCGAGTTGCACCATTAAAGCAATTAACCATTCCGAGGTTGGAACTTTGTGGTGCGCTTCTTTTGGCAAAATTAGTAAATGCTGTGACTGCTACTATTAATTTAAATTTCGAAAGCATTTATTTGTGGACTGATAGTCCTTGCTTGGGTAAAATGCGAATCGAAATTATTGCAGACTTTTGTTGCAAACAGGATTTCTCAAATTCAGTCGATCACTACGTCTTCGCATCATGTTAAAACTGATGATAATCCTGTCGATATTTTATCGAGAGGAGCTAGCATAAAATCGCTAATCAATAGTAACTTGTGGTGGTATGGACCACGTTGGTTAATGGATAAATTCAGAAAGTATTTTCCCAATTGCACTACCAGAACAAAAACGTTGTGTTAACCTTTCGACCAAAGTACAAAAATCATTCATTTTTGAACGATTTTCAAGTTTCAGTGTCATGATCAGATAAATAGCATATTGCAGACGATTCATTAACAATTGCAAAATTAAAGGGCTTAAAACGTCAAACAGATATTTATCAGCAGAGGAATTAAACGATACTCTATTGTTTAGGTAAAATTAGTGCAGGCGGAGTGTTTTTTGCCGAGATAGAATCATTGATAAAAAATAATGAAGTAGGCAAATCAAGCAAGACACACAAACTGTCACCATAAGTTCATAAGTGACGGTCTTATTAGAGTTGGTGGGCGTTTTAGGTCCAGTTTTACAATGACGGTTTAACTTTGAGCCGAAGCTCAAATCCTTCACAACAATTGTTGAAATAATCGTTGCCAAGGGTTTAAACCTCAGTTCAAAGTTGAACCCCATTTGTAAAACTAGACCTTAGGGCCATTTGCACCACTTTCAGTTAAAATTTAAGCTCCACTTAACTCCATAGAAATAATTATTGTAACAAACGTTTCTATGGAGTTAAGTGGACCTTAAATTTTAACTGAAAGTGGTGCAAATGGCCCTTAGACATTCAAATTCCAAATTTTCTTCAAAATTTCCTAGTCTTTTGCCATCTGATCATGCATTTACAAGTTTATTAATATCACATGTGCATTTAACACACTACCACGCGGGTCCATTAGCCACATTGGCAGTACTTAGAGAAAACTATTGAATTTTAAATGCACGTACAAAAATTAAAGGTATTTTATATAAATGCATTACTTGTTTTAAAGCAAAGCCGAAAATAAGTGAGTATAAAATGGGTGATTTGCCTTTCGGAATATAAATAAAATTTTCAAATTTCAAACGAAAAATTTAGTCGCTTATGTCATGTTTGAAACTTTCAGTTGTTTCAATTAATGAAAAATAATTTATATGCGCCTTACTTCCTGCCTCCCAAAGTCCCCCGAAATGTGGAGAATTGGGAGGTATGAACTGCCATTTAATATTTTGATTAGCTGTTGCTTCGATGAGTTCGCTAATGTTAGTTTCATTACGAAAATAATTATACTGGGTGGAAAGTTTCAAACCCGAACACAGCAAAGTTCCATTCAGAACTACGTTTCGCGGAGTATGATCACGACTGATCAATTAAGGAATCAATTCTATAACTGGGCTGCAGTCAAAAGAGGGGGTTGATAGTAATACTCTTTTAAAGTTCAACCGAGCTTTCGGAAAATTTATTTCCTTTTAATAATTAAAATTAAATTAAAATTAATAATTAACACTAAGAACAATTTCACATGATTACTTACTCCTTAGTGAGTACAAAAGGTTAAACCACTAGTTATCGTAATATTAAATTTCATTAAGAATAAGTTATAAGAATAAGTTTTGAATTTTACATTTTTTGACAGCTAAATTAATTGCGGAATTTAGAAAATTGAATCACGATAGAAAAATTGTTTATTAGGTAATACGATGTAAATTTTGATTTCCAACATCTTGATTGTCTTTCTTTTTAGTTTTAAAATTTAATGGGTAAGTATAAATACAGCTAAGTTTCTCAATATCAGTTCTTTTGTTGATACTTTTTTTATTACAAAAAATATGACACATTTCAATAAAAAGTCTTTGACTCAAAATTGGTTCAATATCTAAAATTTTAGCATCTTCAAAATTAATCTTATGGTCTTCATTATTGGCATGTTTAGATAAAGCATAAGCATTAGGTCTAAGTCTAATATCACTTTTATGAGAAATAATTCTCGAATGAAGAGTTCTTGATGTTTGGCCAATATAAACAGAATCACAATCATGACAAGGAATTTCATAAATAGAATTAATTTGTTTGAATTTGTTAAATGGTTCTTTAACTTTTGTAAAAAGAGACTTAATTGTTAATAAATTTTTAATTGCGATCTGAATGTTTTTGTTTTTTAGTACTTTTATTAGTCGAGATGTAAGACTTGGTATGAATATTAAAGATCTAAAAACTTTACCAACATTAATTATTTGTGAATTATTATTAATTTGAAAAATAGGTTCTATTCTTTGTTGAGTATTGAAAATTAACTTATTTAGCATTGCTATTTTTCATTAAAATATTTTTTAATTTGTTTTTATTCAACAAAGAAGGATGAGAAGTCTTTTCTATACGATTTTTTAATCCTAAAATCATGTTAATTTTCATTTTATATGGATGACAAGAATGAAAGTTAATATAACGCCCAGAACTAATAGGTTTCGTGTACCAATCAATAATGATTTTATTAACATATAAAATAGCGACATCTTACTATCGCTTTTTGACCTAACATTGCAGTAGGATAGACAAATTGAAGCGGGATTTGCTCCTAATGAGTCCCCCATGCAAGGCGGCCATGCTTGCTGTCAAAGCATAATGAAAGATTTTAGAAAAATTTTGTGCAAATCGTTTTTGATTGCAGTGAGAACCTCGAGCAGCCTCTGGACAGCTGTTTCAGCCCTGCTTGGGGCTTCTTCAGCAGAAACGTAGCTCGACATTCCCACTGCAGACCAAAAACGACTTGCCAAATTTATTCGCAAATGCGATGTAAGAATGATGAACATTCAATTTGTCTATCCTACTGCAATGTTAGGTCAAAAAGCGATAGTAAGATGTCGCTATTTTATATGTTCATCATTCTTACATCGCATTTGCGAATAAATTGGGCAAGTCGTTTTTGGTCTGCAGTGGGAATGTCGAGCTACGTTTCTGCTGAAGAAGCCCCAAGCAGGGCTGAAACAGCTGTCCAGAGGCTGCTCGAGGTTCTCACTGCAATCAAAAACGATTTGCACAAAATTTTTCTAAAATCTTTCATTATGCTTTGACAGCAAGCATGGCCGCCTTGCATGGGGGACTCATTAGGAGCAAATCCCGCTTCAATTTGTCTATCCTACTGCAATGTTAGGTCAAAAAGCGATAGTAAGATGTCGCTATTTTATATGTTCATCATTCTTACATCGCATTTGCGAATAAATTGGGCAAGTCGTTTTTGGTCTGCAGTGGGAATGTCGAGCTACGTTTCTGCTGAAGAAGCCCCAAGCAGGGCTGAAACAGCTGTCCAGAGGCTGCTCGAGGTTCTCACTGCAATCAAAAACGATTTGCACAAAATTTTTCTAAAATGATTTTATTGTTTTCTGAACGAATAACTTTCGTGTCCAAAAAATGAACACTACTGTCTGTTTCCTTTTCAATAGTAAATTGAATATTAGGATTATAATTGTTAAAAACCGTTAAAATCTCATCAAGGAATTTCAAATAATAACTATGGTATGCATTCAATTAATAAATCATCCATAACATATTGAGCAATAATTGGAGATATATTGGCACCCATACGTGTTCCAAGAATTTGTTTATAATAAATATGATTGAATTTGAAATAAGTGGAATCAAAAAGAAATTTTATTATTATTATTAATTTTTCTTTTGATAAGTTACTTACCAAAGATATTTGTTCCCAGTTTTTTTCAATACTTTGTAAGAATAAATCTATAGGTATGTTGGTAAAAAGTGAAACAACATCTAGACTAATAATTACATAATCGATTGGGATCTGTTGTTTGCAAATTCAGAAAATTCAAAAGAATCTTGAACATAAAATTCATTACTTTTATTATAAGCATTGGTTAATATTTCAGTAATAAATTTTGATAAATTACTATCAGGTGAATTAATAGAAGATATGATAGGACGCAAAGACAACGTTGGTTTATGAATTTTAGGTAAGCCATAATATCTTGGACAACAAGAAGAATAATTCTTTAATGACTTAGCTGTCTCTTCGTCTATCATATCAACAGCCTTTAATTCAGAAATAATTTGATTGGCTTTCTTTTCGAATGAACCAGTAGGGTCTCTTTTTAAAATCTGATAATAGTTGACATTATTTAATAAATTCAAAGATTTATTAATGTAATCATCTTTGTCTACTATGATTGTAAGAAATTCTTAAAAGAAAATATCAATTTAATATTAATACAATCAGATAAAGGTAATGTGACAGTTGCTTTAGACAACGGTCGTTTGAACTTTAAAAGAGTATTACTATCAACCCCCTTTTTTTGACTGCAGCCCAGTTATAGAATTGATTCCTTAATTGATCAGTGGTGATCATACTCCGCGAAACGTAGTTCTGAATGGAACTTTGCTGTGTTCGGGTTTGAAACTTTCCACCCGGTATAATTATTTTCGTAATGAAACTAACATTAGCGAACTCATCGAAGCAACAGCTAATCAAAATATTAAATGGCATTTCATACCTCCCAAATCTCCACATTTGCGGGGACTTTGGGAGGCAGGAATAAGGCGGTAAAATTTCATTTAAAACAAGTAGTCAAAAATGCCTCTTTAACTTATGAGGAACTTTACACCTTGTTAGTGCAAATCGAAGCGATCCTAAATTCTCATCCTCTCACTCCTATTTCCGAGGATCCTTCGGATTTAATAGCATTAACACCTGCACATCTTTTGATTGGTGACACATTGATGTCGAACGCAGAGCCAAATAATTGTGACCTAAAGAAAAACTGGTTATCTCGTTGGCAATATTTAGAACAAATACGGTAGCATTTCTTGCAGAGGTGGTCCAAGGAGTACGTGGCCAATTTGCAAGAAAGAACTAAATGGCAAAGGAACAGTGACAAAGGAATTTCAGTAGGACAACTAGTTATCATGCGAGAAGATTATCTGCCTCCGCTTCAGTAGGACGAATTGTCAATTTGCATCCAGGGGAAGACAATGTTGTGCGGGTAGTGACAGTTAGAACGTCGAAAGGTGACTTTAAACGCGCCACTAACAGAGTATGTGTTCTACCGATAGAGGATCAAGACCAGTCATAAGTGGTTGAAAGACACACTTTCAACGGCGAGCGGAATGTTCAGTTTCACGAACAATATTTTTAGAATAGTTTGCATGAATAAAAAACAATAGTTGTTATTGTCAAAAAAAAAACAATGTTTGCTACTATTGGGGAGAGAGGGGAACCCATGACTATGCTTGACACTTGTCCGTAATATTGATCACGAAACATGAAATAAGTTGAGGTTAAACAACATTTTGTTAAGGGCATTAAGTCCTCGAGCTGGTTATGGGCTCTGTAGAATTGCTGGATGATTCTAATTGTGTCAGGGATTGGAACAAGTGAACAAGGATTCTACATCGAAGATGACTAGAATGTCCTGTGGGTCTAAGGATATATCGTGAATTTTTTGGACGATGATGCTGGGAATTGAGGATAAAGGTTTCACTTTTGCCTGCAAATGGCTTGAGGGTGTGTGCTATTAGTACTGGCACTGATTATCTCAAAAATGCAAAATGTAGACTTAGCCAGTTTTTGCACTGACCCCTTCAATTAGTTGTGACGCATCGTCTCTCGAAAAGTTTCAAACAGCAAACAAAGTACAGAATCATCTTTGGCTAATGGCAAAACTTCCCGGAAAACGAAGGCTAACGTTTACATATTATTAAAAGCGAGAAATCGAAATAAACACCAAGAAGTAGATAAATTTACTAAACAGCAGCCTCGCTCGAATACCAATTTAGGGCAAGAAGTTGCAAATTCACAATAGCTCAAAAACATACAAATGTGACTTAGTTATTTTTAGCATTGACCCTTTCAATTGTTCATGGTCACGAAAAGACGCACGACGCGAAACAACTGTATATACCTTGTTAATAAATTTATTAATTAAATTTTTTATTTAATATTTTCCGATATACGCCAAATGACATTATACCTACCTATAATGTTGAAACTGCGGTAACTCTGTTAGAATAACGAAACAAAGTACAAACAATTTGAAAAACTTTATACTTAGGTATATGTATTTTTGTAACCCAATAGTATGGGGGTACAAAAATACACATACCTAAGTATAAAGTTTTTCTAATTGTTTGTACTTTGTTTCGCCACTTATTTATTCTTATATTATTTATATTATACAGTAACGTACTCGTTACTGTACAAAAAAATTAAGTACACTAGAATATGACTAATTTATTATATTAATTAATGCATCCCAGCGTTTTTGCAAAATAAGAGATTTTAGGTGGATTAGGTATGATTGTACTAAACCGGCCGCCTACGTATGTACGGACCAATAGCACTCAGAGGCATTTTCATTAAAACGTAATACTTCATCCTTTACCATAATTTACGTACGGGGATTCATAGATTATGATTACCTGCTCAAAACTGTCCGCAACTGATTTACTAGCGTTTCCGATTGCCCTGCAATTAATGTACCATAACGCACAGTTCATATTTATCATTGTTATTATGTGCAAATATGCAGTTGTGTGATACAATGTAAATCCATCTAATAAGGCGCTCAGTGTTAACAGGAAAGCAACTGCCAAAATTAAGCAACCAGAACTGATGATAACAATCAGTGCGCTGAGGTGAGGAAACTCTAAACTTTTCCCTAAAATTGGCAAGAGATAAAAATTTTCATTGTGAAAATTATTATTATAATTCTGACCTGTTATTTTGTAATAATAAAGCTGAAAGTGCGTCCAACTGTTTTTATAATCGCAAACTTCTTTTGCAACACCCCAACCTACGAAAGGTATCCAGAAATGAGGGACAAGGAACACAACGAATATAATTGAGTAGATGTATTCGTCGAACTTCTTGCTTTTCATTGTCAAAATAATCAGACGTTCGTAGCCCACGAAGAGTACAAGAACGGTTGTCACCAGGTAAAAGAAATAGGCATAAATTGATGGAGCACTCAGCCAACTGAAAGTGATGCGGCCAATTGCACCCCTCTGAATCGGCATTACGCCTAACACCTAGAAAACAGTTTTACATTTGTTGATGTAACAAAACTTTGAAGCTTTTATTTAATTTTGTTTTTGAAAGTTTTCAATAATTTAACATTTGGTGGTTCCCAACAAATAAATAACAGAACAGAGAACAGTGAACGGTACTGAAATATTATTGCCCCTTTGCTGAATATTCACATTTTCAGCAATGTTAATAATTAAACGGTTTTTAATTAGAAGCATTCTATTTTAGATCCGAATTCATAATTGACATAATACTGAATGTATTGAAATACCAAATATTAACGTTTATTTCTATTTGATAAACTTCGCATCTCTAAAAGCTTTTCCAACTAATCGCTGCAAATCTGTAGATAAAAAATAAAATGGTAGAGTGTAGGATATTTTACATATTTTCCTATTATTCATTTTGTGTGTTACTGTTATTTGTAATGTGTTCAAGAAGAAAATATATTTTTAGCTCTTTAGACTAATTTGCATGGAAAAAATGAAGAAAAAAATATAGCACGTATTATAGAGCTGTCCCAACAGAAGTGCGTTCTTAAATGACGCCCGAACGGGTGAGAGTTATACCGCGGTGCACTAAAACCGTTCATAAATTAAATTTCAAACTAGACGCACCTCGCCCTTGAAGCGTTCTAAAATCGCAAGGGTGTAGCGACAACACCCTGCTCAGGAGCGAGGTGAATTTCGCCCGATATGCGCAATATGTGAGATCATAGGTGTATGATAGATGTAATCTTGTATTTTAGCAATCCCCAAGGATAGTTAACATATAGGATTGCTCGATCGCTCGATTTGCTCTGTCGCTTGGACCGATGATTACGTCTTGCGGTTCATGGGTCCGGCAAGCGAAATCGGGCGATCGAGTAATTCTATATGTTAACAATCCTTGACCAAGGATAATTAACATATAGGATTGCACAAATTAGAGTTTTCTATGTTTAAATACTTACTTTTTTTATGACACTTACTTTAAAAATTATATTATTTTAAACAAATTAATGAATTGTCTAATTTCATTAAAAAAATTATTATAAAACACGTATTTATCTTTGCACGGATTCTTCGAAAAATTATTTCTTTGGGATAAATTCTCTACCGAGATTCAGAAATGTGTCCCGATATTTTTAGGGTGAAAAGAACTTAAAAAAATAAGGACACCTTTCTATATAAATCTTTTTCGAAAAATGAAAAATAAGAAATTAGTTAAGTTGTAGTGTGTTAACAATGCGTAATAGATGTATTCTTACATTTAAACCTCAATTACTCGAAAACGGTTTGGTTTATGGAAATGCAATAAGAAAGCTTCTTTTATGCCAAATTATCTAAAGAATATTTCCTTCATAAATTTTTGATGAAATGTGTAAAAAATAGGGATAAAATACTGGAAGTTACTCCTCAAAACTATCCCTTAAAAAGAAGGGATAATCGAGAATCTGAAGATGAAGATGTTGGAAAAATATTATTATTCACTTTTGGGAAAAAAATTATATAAAGGTGATCTGATTCACCCCGAAAATATCGGGAGATATTTCTGAATCACGTATTTAGTTTTTCTTGGAAATATTCGAGCAAAAATAATTATAAATTTTGTAATACAAACTTTAACGTTTAATTTATAAATTTTTCCCGAAGTAGCTGCAAAACCCATAGCGAAGCGTCGACTTAAATCTCAATTTTTCAAATGTCCGCTACAAAATAATTATACGTATATTATTATAATAATTTTCATCGGACAAGACAGTGCTTCAATTATTTAACTTTTCCATAAAAGAAAACAAAGCTTGTAAATTTAAATAAATATAAGGAGTAATATATTTTTATTTAAAAATTTTACTTAGTCTCTGCCGTTTTTACTATTTAGGATGCGTAGAAATTTTCATTTGATATGTTTAGTTCCGTTTTGAGTATTTTGGAAATTTCATTCTAATTTTTCTTCTTAATTTACAAAAAAATTTTCATGACTTTAATTGCCACAGTCCTTTCCTTTTTTGTATTTTTTACAACGGCGGATGCATTCCTTCGTATAGTTGCAGAAACTATGTAATTTCCTTTGGGAAAGTTATTATAAAGCACATTTTCTCTTTTTACTTTGGTCGGAGCCGGCATTTTTACGTTTAAATATTAGACGCTGTATTTGAATATGGACCGATGATGACGTCACAAGAAGCGGTCGGAGCGGGCTTACATTGCGGTATATAGATCGAGCAATCCTATAGTGTTAAGTATCCTTGAGCAATCCCTAACATGTGTCTGTGCGAGAAATTATGAAATTTTAAAGTTTAATGCTTGGCCGTTTACATCAAGTGAGGTAAGGGTTGCGCGCTCCTCGTTTTGTATTTTAGAGAATTTGATTTGATAAGGTAAAATAAAGAACCAAGGACGAACATAAGGGGCATCATGTTCTTTTCAACAAAACTCTCTGTATGGTATCAGTACCAACATTTATTAATAAAAACCTGGTGCATATCAGACTCGAACATTGCGAGTTCCGTAGGTACCTAAATGCTACTTTTTAATGGAACAAAAAGAGCAATTTTATTTTTGAGTCTGAAAATGGGGGGCGTCCAGATTTTTTCCTTTTATGCAAAGGAGCTGCTCCGAACTCTTCAGGCACTTCTAGCTTTGTATTCATTTTCACAAAACACTGGGAGCTTTCCATTAAGCAAGAAACTTTCAGCGGCTCCAGGATTTAAAACCTGGGGCGTCAAAACTTGAAATGGAAAGCAGCTATCGTGGACAGATTCGAATCTAGATTTCGAGAAACGTTTCAGTTGTTAAGGCTCCTCTAGAATTGCCCGGAAATGGTAACGAGTAACTTTGTCAAAAAAGGCCACTAACTCTCGGGCTATAAGATTTGCCAACATTCACACATTCACGTTCCAAATATTCAATAATTGAAGATGAGCAAAATAGAGACTGCTAACTGATTGCTAAAATACAAGTTTAGGTACCTGCTCTGGTCTTATATACATTACTGGTCCTAAAAATGTCAGAAAATAACTTTCAATGCAACACTCTGATTGGTGTAATAAATAATATTATTAATTTCGATGCCAAGTGCCGACCATGTGCTGAAAAAGTTCGTTTTGCCCTACTGGAAAATTACCGTTTGAAGGGCTTTGTAGGGCTAGGCGTATCCTTTACTACTAAATCCATGATTCTTAGTAGAAAGTCATGCCATCTGCGACACAGAACATGATCGAAGCTTTTGATGGTTTCTGCAAGTACGAGTCGAGAAGACATAAATCTGCTATAAAAACCGTACAAGCGCGCCAGTTAAACCAGTCAGAAGTCGTAACAATACCATAACCGATGTCTAAATCTAACTGTTCTGGAGATATTTAATATCTAAAAACTATCATTTGCAGCAATTATTTTATTTATTCTTTTTTTTTATTTTGACATTTAAGAAAAAAAAACGGTACTGATGTAGCTAATACTTTAACTAATTGCAAGTCACTAATCCTAGTACCAAGCATAGTATCAGAAATTTCAAAATGATGTAAGTCAATTTTCTCAAATAGCATGCCCTTTATTATTCCAAGCTAAATTTTTCTTTTAATAAAGTACATTCATTTTTGTGATGCATGTACCATCGCGGCCACAAAATACTGGGATAAGCAAATATTTTATTAGTTGAAGTGGATTTTCATCCATAACGTTTTCTTGTTCGAACTTATAAATACTTGAAAGATAGCAGACTTATCTGAAGAAAAAAAAATGTACCTATTATGTAAATGATAGTATGATCATATGAATAGTCGCCGATGAATTAAGAGGAAGTAAGAACAGTTTTATTATCAGACAAACATCATGTACAGTGCCTGTTTTGGCACATACATTACGGAGTAAACATCTCTAGGCTTCTTGTAAACCACTCAACTCATTTTGGACAAATTTCGACTTAACTACTTATTCACTGAGACGACAGATATGTATATGCAAGCTTTTTGGCTAAAATATGTGAATAACGAATTTACAAATTTATTTAAAAAGTTTATCTCAAATATTTACCGATCGACCTAAACGCTTCATTCTTACTTATAAAAAAGTTGATTGGATATCGCACAAATTTTTCAATATATGGAAAATCCTGTGAACAAATTTATCACGAAAATCTTTAAAATTTTTACATCTATTTTTCAATTTGATCTTAGTATGTGGCTAGAGATTCTGTTCCCTTTCCTTGTGTCGTCGAGTTTTATTTTGAGCCATACTTACGCGATTGTGTCTCGCAGTCTTCCTTGTTTTTGCAATTTTTATTTATACTCTTTTCCGTGTTGATATGATATTTACTAGCTCCTTCAGAGGGTAAAAGAAATTTTGTGCTAATTTTGTTGCTGCGCTTCACGCACAACGTTTGTTACTTAAGAGCCCGTTCCAGGCTCCATCATTAAGCCACTTTCGTAGTTCATGAATTACGCTAAATTTACTGATCTGATCATTAAATAGTTTCAATGCTTTCGTTTTGTTTTTTAATAAGGGATTTGGGAAAGTCATGTTTAATATTTTCTAATAATTTTTACAATTTTTATTCCTGATAGAAGTCAATTTCAACTTAAAATTAACTTTCCCAAACAGAACAGTTAATTTCATAACGATCTGCAGCAACTTAATGAGAACCATAATATTAAAAAAAAAATTTTGCAAATTGTTTTTAATTGCAGTGAAAACCTAGAGCAGCCTCTGTACAGCAACAAAATTTTGTAAAACTTTCATTATGCTTTGACAGCAAGCATGGCCGCCTTGCATGGGGGACTTATTGGGTAGCAAATCCGCTTCAATTTGTCTATCCTATTGCAATATCAAGTCAAAAAACGATCGTAAGATGTCGCCTATTATCTGTTCATAATATTTAAATAAAGCATGAATTACGAAATTGTATAATTAGTAGCAGTGTTGGGCAGTAATTGAGTATAAAAAGTAATTGATTACAAAAGTACTCAATAATTATGAGTACAATGTACTCGATTACAAATTTAATCACAGTAGTTAAGTACAAAAGTAATTGATTACGAAAATACTCAAAAAGTAGGAGTACAACATAATCGATTACAAATTTACTCACAGTGCTTAAGTATAAAAGTAATTGAGTACAAAGTACTTGAGTAGTAGAAGTAATTGAATTTTTTTGTAATCTGAAATTATGAGTACAAACATAATGGAGTACCAATAGAAATCCGTTATTCACGTCTAATAATATTCAGTCTTTTCCAAATACTGTTAATTGTACGCTTACCACGGGGTCTAAGCTTTAACGTGAACGGACTTAAATTTACTGTGCAAATTTTTATGTTAAAATTTTTGTTGCAAATCGTTTTTGATTGCGGTGAATCCTTCGAGCATCCTTAAGCTTTTGATTTTGATTTTATTTGTTTTGTCTAAGATGTGTGTATAGGTCTCCCATTTTCGATGGTTTTGTACAGGTTTCTTTATGAGTAATGGAAACAGAAAAGAATCCAGAACCTAATATTGAGTTTTAACTTTTAATTTAATCTGAAATTTCACGTGGATATTTTTATAAGATCTGTAGAAAAATTTTTATAAAAACGGGTAATCTTGTATTTTAGCAATCCCTAACATGTGTATGTGCGATAAATTAGGAAATTTTAACGTTCAATGCTTGGACGTTTACACAAAGTGAGGTTAGGATTGCCAGCTCCCCGTTTTGTATTTTAGAGGATTTGATAAGATAAAATAAAGAACCAGGGATGAAAATAAGAGACATCATGTTGCTTTCAATAAAATTCTCTGTTATGGTATCAGTAGCGACATAAAAGCCTGGTTAAGTGCAAATCAGACTCGAGCATTGAGAGTTCCGTAGGTACTTAAATGCTGCTTTTTACTTTATTTTGTATGGAACAAAAAGAACAATTTTAATATTAAACGTATCGTAGCCATTAATTGAAGCCAACAGTAAGTACTTAGTTATTTAATCAACAAAAGTAAAAAATCGCTATTATTGTCCTCTACTCTTGATTTTTAAATATGGGACAAGATTTATTTTAGAGTCTGAAAATGAGGGGTGTCCTATAAAACAAAGGACGTATGGCAAACCTAAGCAGGGTGTTTGAATTGATTCTAAAGTTATTTTATCTCTAGGCTTCAACGAATTTATGTATAGCAATACTTTTAATGAATTTATGTGCGTTAGAAACATTGAGCGGCTCCAGAATTTAAAACCTGGAACTTGGAATGGAAAATAGCTATCATGGACAGGTTCGAATGTAGATTTGGAGAAATGTTGGTAAGACTTCTCTAGAATTGCCCGGGAATGGTAAGGCGTGAGTTTGTCAAAAAAAGGTCCACTAACTCTCGGACTATATAAGATTTGCCAACATTCACACATTCACATTCCACATATTCAATAATTGAACATGGGCAAAATAGAGATTGCTAAAATAATAAATAATATTATTAATGTCGATGCTAAGTGCCGACCATGTGCTGAAAAAGTTCGGTTTGGCCTAATGGAAAATTGCCGTTTGAAAAATCGAACCGATTTTTCGTACTGGAGGTTATACGTCCATCTTGATATTTCAAACATCGTTTCACTTATGAATAATAAGCCAGAAAGAGAAGCTAAACACATTGACATTATATCGAGTGATATAGAGAGATGTACCGGTGTCGGTGATATGTTTTCCTTGGACATGTAGCGGTAGGCGTACCTTGTACTACTAAATCCATGTTAGTAGTTAGTGATGTCAATATTGTAACTACCGGGTAGAAAGTACCCGTTACTCGGCGAGGTCCGAAGTAACGGGTAGTCGATACAAAATGTACCAGGTACTCGGTACTGAGATGGCGCGGCGGTTCTGCGATGAAATTTGATATAGCGTTACAAGATTACGGATTTTTAAACTACCTACCGTCTTTCCTCGGTACTCGGTATTTGGATATCGGCTATAAATTCCGTGCCGCGTAAGCGTAAGCGTTGGCCAAAAATGCATTTTCGGAATATCATACTACATGAAACAAATTATTTGCATCATAAAGTAGACAAATTGAAGTTTTGTTTAACCAAATATTTTATGATTTGAAGCTTTAATAATTATGCTATGCACCCTCAAAGTTGACCGTTTTGTTAACGGTGAAGAATCCCCGCGCATGCTTCCATAATACAATACCTATATTGCGCTAACTTTTTGCAACTTATTTCATATTACTAAAATGGCCACTCTTCCTACTACATAAAAATAAAAATTATTCATTAATTCGCTAGAATTATTTTCACATTACTAAAATTTTAAAAAATAACTTCGAGTAAACTTTTAACTGTTAGCAGGGTTTATCCCAGTCAATTTCTCTAGCACATATGGAAGCTCGTTTAATTGTCTACAAAATGCAATAAAATTTATACTGCATTTCGATGCAATTCTATGTGAAAACGAGAAAAGTTCGAAGAGAGGTTGGATTACTGTTTTCTAACCTGGAACGTAATTGCCCGTTATTTACATTTTTAAACATTTATATGTGAGCAAATATTATTTAGTGATAAGAACAAATAGTTTTCTATGTTTTTCATTATGAATTTTACCTAGGGTTAACCATAGACGGCTAACTTTTATTGAAATCAAAATAAGTTGTTTTCACGGAAATTACGGTTGACCACAATTATTTTTATTTTTTTTATCAATCAACAATATGTAAAATAACAATTATCCGCAATACCCACTTGGTGTCGAAAATATTTTCTATTGTTGATCAAGTACTGATAATTTTCTTGAGGTTTTATACATATAAAAGGCTTTGACGAAAACTGAAACTTTTCAAATCACTTTGTCGAAGCCAGTCGTGATATGTGTTGTTATATTACAATCAAACACGTGAAAAATGAATTCTATAACCATCAATAAACAAGAATTATGTATTGCTTTCATGGAGCACGGAAAGCATATATCTACGGCAGAGCATTACATACAAGAAAAATGTCCTAATCTCAGTGAAGCAAATTTCATTTGCGTGATTGTCAAAATTCAGAAGTATATTCTACCACAATTCAAGCAAAGGTGGAACGGAGCTAGAAGGACCAAGGACAAATTTCTGCTAAGAAATACTGATTGGATCACCAAAGATTTGACAGTGCAGTTTGATGAAGAAAATTTACCCTCTGCCGTAGTTGATAAGGTGCGCTTTTTATCACCCGAAGATTTAAATATATTACATGAAAATTTAGTAGAAGAAAAAATATTTGTAGTACCTTATTCACACGACGAAGCTTTAGCTTTATTTCTGGATTTAGATTTAACAAAAAGTCAATACGAATACCTTAGAAGCTGCATGATAAGCAAAAGTCTTCCGTTACTCCCGTCTTATAAGCTAATATTGGAAGCTAAAAAAGCATGTTATCCGGATCAAGTCGAGGTAACTGATATAAGTGTAAAGTAAAATTACAAGCTCTTTTAAATCACACGACTAAGAGATTATTAATGCTGCATTCTCTTAATCTAGACGAGGGTACACAATTGATTTTATACAGTAAATGGGGAGTTGACGGTTCTTCTGGTCAAAGCGAATACAAACAAATTTTGTCAGGCGAAAGTCAACTAATATCAGATTCAAATCTATTGATACCCTCACTTGTACCACTGAAGCTTATTAACGAAAAAAATAGCAGTGTTGTATGGGAAAATCGTACACCTTCATCAGTCTGCTTTTGTCGCCCTATTCTTATAGAGTTTGCTAAAGAAACTCCTGAGAAAACTAGAAGTGTAGTGGAGGAAATTGATTTACAAATTCTTGCATTAACAACTTCTTGCATAGAACTCAACGAAAAATTGTATTCTGTAAAACACATTTTATATTTTACTATGATAGATGGAAAAGTGGTTCAAGTTTTAACAAATACACCATCAAGTGTCACGTGTAATGTTTGTTTAGCAAAACCTACAGAAATGAATGATCTTACACGTCGAAGGCCAGAATGAGAAGAAACATTCCGATTTGGACTCTCAACTCGGCATGCTTCGATTAGGTTTATGGAATTAATTCTTCATATATCATACAACTTATCATTTCAAAAATGGTCTGCTAGTACAGAGAACAATAAGAAACAAAAATAAGTGAAAAAACAACTTGTGCAGGAACGTTTCCGTAACGAATTTGGTTTGATTATAGACAAACCTCGGCGAATCAGCGGAAATAGTAATGACGGAAATACCGCAAGAAGATTCTTTGAGAATTATGCTTGCATATCTGAAATCACTGGAGTAGATGAAACATTGATTAAGAGATTTTATATAATACTGCAGACAAAGTCAAGTGGTATGAAAATAAATGCAAAAAAGTTTGGTGAATATACACTTACTACAGCTAATTTATACGTAAATACGTATAATTGGTACTATATGCCCTCTTCAGTGCACAAGGTTCTTATGCATGGAGAGAGCATAATCAGGTATAACACCATTATGCCTCTCGGACAGCTGTCTGAAGATGCTCAAGAACCTCGAAACAAAGATTATAGTAAATTCAGACTAGATCATTCTAGAAAATGTTCCAGATCAGCTACAAACGAAGACGTCTTTCATCATTTATTCTGTACATCTGATCCTTTTATAACAAGCATTAGAAAGCAATCTTCACAGAAACACATAGATCTCGATGATGAAGCATTAGCTTTACCGGAAGATTAAAATTATTTCTTCTCATTTTCCTTAAAACTCATAACCTTTTTTCATTATGTTTTAGTGCACATTTTGATTTTTTTTATTGTAAAAAATCATTACTATAATTATTATATTACTATTTGATATTCTTTTGCATTAGTTTTAATAAGAATTTGCGTCTCCCGTTCACGGCAATTGCCAATAATTAGGTTTCTGTAGATCTTTAATTTTTTTTTAATAAATTACTCAAGTTTCTGTGGTTCTTCATTGCTCATATGAAACTTTAACCTTTTTTTTTATTAAGAATACAAAATTTGATAACAATATATCAATAAATAGCGAAGTTACAGATTTTTGGCCAGCGACAGTGCATTTGGCACCATAGTACGTCGTGAGTGTTTCATGTATAAATTAATAAGACAGAATATAATGAATAAATAATAATTACTGAAAATGTTTAATTTTATTTAAATAAAGAATATGTATTATATGATAGCATTACTATAATATAAGAAACAAATAAACAGATACCATCATAAAACTATTAAAAATACTTAAATAAATGTTAAATGTAATCTAACTAAAACGAATTAACAAAATATACATAGCTGTTAATTAAATATAAAATAAGGAACTTGGCACCAACCAGAATAATTCACGTTATTTTTTATTATTCAACAAAAACTGATTGCAATTGAGAAAGATCAGTTTATTTATGTGTTTTGAGTTGAGTGTATTACGTCGTTCTGTAATAATCTGACCCACTTTTGAAAAAACTCGCTCGCTAGAAACAGATGTGGCCATAATGCTTAAATATTTTTTTGCTAACGTGGTAAGAGTAGGATAAAGCAATTCTCTGGTTTTCCACCATAGAAGTGGATTTTCTTTCCTCCCAATAATCGGTTCCTCTACGTACATTCGCATTTCTGCTATTGCAGTAGCCGTCGGACTAGATTTCTGAGCAGCAAACTTTACCAACAAATCAAACTCCTGCCATATTAAGTTATCTGATGGCTGATCACAAGTATGAACTTCGGTATCACCGACATCATCTATGTTTTTACTTTCACATTGCTCTTTTAGATATGCCACTGCTTCATCCTGCAATCTATCTTTTACTTTTTTGCTCATTTCTTCAAGAGAAAACGCCTTTAATTTAAATCGGGGGTCCAATAGTGATGGTTTCGCCAAAACAGTATTATATTCGCATTTATCAAAGCGCGTTAAAGTTGATTTTAATAAACCTTCAATTAAGCTTTTGGTAACGTTGGAACATGCTTCTTTCAGGAACTGTTGTAAAGTGGAAGTTAACCCTCGGACTATTACAATAATTTTGGAGACACTAACATCCTTTTCTGAGCTCATTTCCGTCGTTATATAATCAAAAGGCTTTAGTACCTGACAAATTTCTTTTAAAATTTTCCACTCCTCTTCACTTAATAATTGTACTGGATTATACAATAATCCAACGGTTACAATGACATGATCTTTTAATTTTAAAAAGCGTTCGAACATATAATATGTTGAGTTTCATCGCGTAGACACATCATTTTTTAATTTCAAAGGTACACAGTTTGCATCCATCCTTGTTTGGGTCAATAACAATTTTGCATTCGTGTGAGAACTTCTGTGAAAATGTTCGACAATTTCCTTCACCTTAACACGTATGTCTTTGATTTCTCGAAGTGTTGCACAATTAAATTAAAGGTATGGGCAAAACAAGGAACATGTGCCCAGGTACTTAATTTAATTGCGCTCACTATATTAGCTGTATTATCGGTAATTGCAGCGACAACTTTTTCCGCTAGCTCCCATTCAACTAAAATTTTATGAATTTGCTCATAAAGGTTTTGAGCTGTGTGTCTTTCACTGTAATTGAAACAACTTAACAAACAAGAAATGAGCTCCCATTTTTTTGTTACAAAGTGAGCTGTTAGCGATATATAATTTTCATTTGAAAAAGACGTCCAACTATCGGTTGTAATTGTAATCAATTGAGTTTCTTGTAACGTGGATTTTAAAATGATTTCAACAGATGAATATTTTTCCTCTAATAATGAAGTACTAAAGGTGTTTCGGCTTGGCGGATCATAACTGGGTTCAAGTTCTTTTAAAATTCTAAAAACCCAGTATCACGCACTATAGAAAAAGGTTGTAAGTCTTTGATGATCATATTTAGTATTAAGTCATTTATTTTTTTCTGACGTGAAAGGCTCATTGGACGTCATACAAATTTTGACAAATTAGTTTGTTTTCGCTGTGTTTTCAGGATATGAAGTGCTGCTGGATTATCACTTCCAGATAGATCTTGCGCTGATGACGTCGACGAGGACGAAGTTGATTCATGCTCTACAAATGTTTGCTGCTTTATTATGCAGCAAACAAAAACATGTTTTTTAATGTTAGTATATTTCCCATGCAACTTCGTACCAATCAGAAAAAAATTGTAATAAGTAATATTTACGTACATTTACATAATAATGAAATTGTGAAAGATTCCACTTCCTGGTTTACACTGGAGCAATTACAAATTGATTTCAGAAACAAAATATTATCTCTTCAAATAATTAAAATATATTGGGACATAGTAGTAGTTTTATTCATACAACAATAATAAATGTTTGTTGTTGAATAAATGAGAATACCTTAATATTAGTTATTATCATTATTAATACGATTCTTTTTTTGTTTTCTTTGGAGCTTTTCCGATTGATTTTATGAGAAATATGCTACTGTTTGAAATATTTACTTACCTACAGTTCTGCAAACTCTTTTTTCCGGAACAGTCTCTTCGATTATTATTGTAGGATGCTTCGTTCGTATGTGTTTTCTTAAATTATCTATTGTTCCACCTTTATAAGAATATGTGTTGTTACACACATTACATTTAACTTTCTCGCCAGGTAATTCGGCAAAATGCAACCAAATGGCCCTTTTTTGTGAGGTATTCATATTTTGAAAGTCTAAGTTAAACAGATAAAATAGCGACATCTTACTATCGCTTTTTGACCTGACATTGCAGTAGGGTAACAAATTGAAGCGGGATTTGCTCCTAATAAGTTCCCCATGCAAGGCGGCCATGCTTGCTGTCAAAGCATAATGAAAGATTTTAGAAAAATTTTGTGCAAATCGTTCTTGATTGCAGCGAGAACCTCGAGCAGCCTCTGGACAGCTGTTTCAGCCCTGCTTGGGGCTTCTTCAGCAGAGACGTAGCTCGACATTCCCGCTGCAAACAAAAACGACTTGCCCAATTTATTCGCATTTGCGATGTAAGAGTGATGAACAGATAAAATAGCGACATCTTACTATCGCTTTTTGACCTGACATTGCAGTAGGGTAACAAATTGAAGCGGGATTTGCTCCTAATAAGTTATTAGGAGCAAATCCCGCTTCAATTTGTAAAATATAAAAATGGTCTGACTGTTTTAAATTTGTTATTAGCCAATAGGTGGTGCGATTATTCATAAAATAAAAAGACGTTGGTTTACGTGTGCTGCGTTCGCGCCGCTTGCAATCAAAGAACAGAAAACAATGAAACGATTTAAAAGTTTTATTCTTGCAATAATTGTTAGAGAAAGATAAACATTTTGCCTTTTTAAGATAGATTTTATATACTTATTAATTATTACCATTGAAAATGTACAGGAGCAAGCGACCTCATGAAGCGCTTGTAGTTCTAGCAATATGTATCTGGACTTCGGTAGATACCCAGTAGGTAGTAGGTACTTGTTATACCGGATCGGTACTTTGTATCGGGTACAAAGTAACGGGTACTTATTTCAAAAGTACCGCGTACCCTAAATACTCAAAAGTATTTGACATCACTATTATTAGTAGTTGCAAACTGCTGCCCTCTATCGAAAGCAATTGGAGATGCCACAGAAGCCGGGGCTTATTTTTATTTTACATTTTAAAGCTGGCGAATTTCCGTTATGTATAAGATTCTCTGACTTGAGGGCTCATTCAAAAAGTGAAAAAAAAAACGCACTTTGGGTAGCACTCTTTCTCTCAATGTTTCTCTCTCGTGTAAGTGATTTTGTATATTTTTTTTTTTCGTTTTAAACGCCCAAAGTGCTGTTTCGTTACAGTTTTTGAACGCAACCCTTACTGAATAGGTAAACTGAGTGGTACTTACAACCGAAAGACAATCCCTTGCATGTGATTTCGAGAAATCCGCGAGCAGTCACATTTACCACGATGTTTACATTTTTACTCTTTTGAAGTCATGTTAACTTCCAATAAATTAAGGAAACAAATAAATATTTAGTAGCTTTTCAGTTATAATGTAGTACGCAAAATCGTATTGTATGCCGTTACATGTTTTCATTCAGGGATATTCATGCAAAGTTAAAATAAAAATTATTTAATTTGGGCGTATTTTATCTCTTTTTACTGACATTTTTGTTCCATTTTCAAAGAGAATATGCGTTTTATGAACATAACACGGCATTCATTATAATGTTGTTTTACATTTGCGCAAAATTTCTAATAAAAGACAATAGCTTTTGAAAATAATGGGAAGTTGTAAAGTACTGCAAATGAACTAAAAGTCCGTAGCCTTAAAGGCATTTTAACTAGACTTGGATTTTATTTCAATACTATTCGCCATTATTTCATTTGTAGTAAATTTTTACTGTTTAGAAACTGTTTCAAGTATTAAAGGTTTTGTTTTCTTTACTTTAATTGTAAAATTTTTAACGTAAGTTTGTCTCAACAACTTTTCTTTATATTCCGTTAAAATTGAATTTTTCAATTTTTAGTATATTCTCAAAATTTCACGTACTAAATCTTAATTTCAATATTTAATATTTTTGAGGCGAAAACTACCAAAATTTATACTACTTAAACAGAATTTGAGGGCTGTTTTAATAATAGGATTTGAATTAAATTATTAAATTGTAAAACCACCTTTTTTTTCAATAGCAAACGTTAAAGTTTGCATTGTCCAACTCAAAACAGTCGATAAAACGGAATTTTAACAGCAAAGGTAAATAAAATAACAATTTTACAACAATCCATACTAGTCACTGGGATCATGATCACACAATTGTACCGTCTTGTTTAGCAAATAACTACCTACTTATTGTTCTTTTTGTGTATTATAATGTGATTTGAAATTAAAGTCGTTTTATGCAAACGCCTCTTAGTAATTTCACTTGAATAATTCATGGCCGTCTTATATTTCTACCTAATAGAGACAGGATGAAAAACTTTTAAGAAAAATTGTCTGGCATGTCATGACGTCGAACGTTTTCGAGCTGTGATAGAATTTTTTTTTCTCTTTCTGATAGTGTGAGATTTTTGCCACATTAGATAATAGAAATTTCCAGAAAAACTCCAAAAACTTTTCCATCGTAGTGAGCCGCGGATATGGGGTGAAAACAAACTTTTATTCCTAGGATATCATCTATTTCAAAAGAAGTAGGTAGAATTTTAAATTGCTATTTAGGTACTAATTTTATAATCTACATTTTTATTAGGTTTTGTTTCTAAATCTAGTTGTCCATCAATAAAATAAAAAAATAATCCCTCGTTGTCTACTAGCTGACAAAGTCAACTTTAGTTCTCTAAACCTAAAAGCAGCAATTTTAAATCGTATTTGGCAATCATTAGACCTCGGATCAGATTTTCTGATGCTCTCTTTCTTAACATTTATAATTATTATTTGTGTAGTAATAAAAATTCTTTTATGCAATTCCTGTTCACTGTTTGGTTGATTAAATCGTTTTACTTCATCACGAAAACGTTATATTCACCACCGACAAATTTTATTAATTGTCATATATCAGACATCTGTTCGCTTGCTCCACTAGTTTGCACTCAGAGTATTTCTATCTTGTTCTAACCCCATACATTAATACGAGATGAAAGTTTAAGTGCATACTAGTGCAAAAAAACGAACAGACCTATAGTGACACCGAGAATTCGGTCACTCCTAACGAAGCTATCAATCGACAGTGAAAAGTTGAGTACTTTTTCCAATGTGTATATTGTCCGCTTAAAGTTTAAAAACTTTTTAATTACAATTTTTATCGGCGTTCAATTCTAAAATAATGTTGATATATTCAAAGAATTTTTCTGTTTTATTACCTAACATTAATTATGTTCATTAACAAGGAAAATTTTATCGGCATTTATCTACTTCTTTATTCAGTAAAAATATTATACTAAAATAATAAAGGAGACTGTGGTTTAAGAGATAATTGAAATTAACCTCCGCTCACAATAATTTTTATATCCGTACATATGTATTTCGGCAGCTAAGCTGCCATCTTTAGTACGCTACCAACTTAAAAGCACTAAGAAGATCTCAAAACAACCTAATCATCCTGATAAAATCATAAAAATCTTAAAACTAACAAAATTCTAATCATCCTAAAAGACATATATGTCTAAATGTAAGTAAATAAAAATTAATATGTGAAGATCTAAAATTAACCGTCAGAAAAACCTTACAAATAAGTTCTAACCAAGCAACACGAAAATATGGAAATAAATAGTCCAAAGACCCGAAAAGACTTCTTATTCTAATGAATAAATTAGTATAAATTCCCTGATAATTGATACCTAAAAATCCTGAAAATAAAATATATGTTATGTATAAATCGAAAAAAATAAAATCTGAAAACATCTAAAATTAACCGTCAGAAAACCTTACAAATAAGAGCTAACCAAACAACACGGAAATACGGAAATAAATAGTCCAAAGACCCAAAATATATAATTCCCTGTTATTTGAATAACTTTCCTGCTATCCAGTTATAGACTAAAATTTTTTTTTTGTATAATAGAAGCGCTTCCATTGCACATTTTAAAATTATTTTCGTTTATATACAGGGTGGCCAAGTATTATAAAAATATTAAAGTTACTATTTTTTAAATTAAAATACCCAATTTTAACTTCATTTTGGGATTCTACACTAAATCTTGCTTTAAATTTATTTGAGTCATTTTTACGTATGAATCATACTTTTTGATGTGAGTCATTTTTTTCTTGAAAATTCCCGGATGCAAGGTTCCATTCAAAAATTCGTAACTTCTAAATCACTAAAGATAACACAACCGATTTTTTTTTCAGTCAATGCCAAGACTGTGGCCAATCATTCGAGATCAAACCAAATCGTGAAGAGATGTTTCAAGGCTTACTACGATTTTTTGAAAATGAATAATTATATAAATTACAAAAACTCCAATTTTTCAAATAGAACACCCTGTATATTTTCACACCATTCCGTAGCCTTTTTGACAAGCTTTTCAATGACATAAGTTTGTAGGGTCCAATTCTGATATTCGACGAGTTACTGAGAAAATAGTAATTTTTAGAAGTAAATATTTAATAAACAACTGAAAGGTACTAGTAGATTGGTGTCAAAATGAAAAGCTATTCATATTTTAAAAAAACGTCGCATTAGTTACGGATAATACTGTGTCAAAAAGTGCGACTGATTATCCGCGATCAATCAGTAGGACTGCGGCTTTAATATCAAATTTATCCTCCCAGTTCGCGTGAATTAGAAGTTCTATTGATGATTCATGAAAATTCTAACTTGAGTACTCAGGAAATTTCGCGAGAAACTTGTATGTCAGTTTCTTCAGCAAGTAGTACTCAAGTTAGCATTTTCATGAATCATCATGAGAACTTCTAATTCACGCGAATTGGGAGGATAAATATGAAATTAAAGACGCGGTCCTACTGACTGATCGCGGATAATCATGCACAGCGAATAAAATATTAAACCAATGAAATTCGCACTTTTTGACACAGTATATCCGTAACTGGTGCGACGTTGGTTGAAAATTTTAATCACTTTTCATTTTGGTACTAGAAACTTTCAGTTGTTTATTAAATATTTACATCTAAAAATTACTATTTTCTCAATAACTCGTTGTATATCAGAACTGGACCCTTCAAGCTGTATATCATTGAAAAGCTTGTCAAAAATGCTATGGAATGGTGTGAAAATATGCAGGGTATTGCATTTGAAAAAATGGTGTTTTTATTATTTACAATTATTCATATTCAAAAACTCATAGCAAGCCTTGGAACATCTCTTCACGACTTGTCTTGATCTTGAATGATTAACCACAGCCTTGGCATTGACTGAAAAAAAATCGGTTGCGTTATCTTAAGTGGTTTAGAAGACACAAATTTTTAAATGGAACCTTGCATCCGGGAATTTTCAAAAAAAAAATTGACACATCAAAAAGTATGATTGATACGTAAAAATTACTCAAATAGATTTAACGCAGAATTTAGTGTAGAATCCATAAATGAAGTCAAAATGGGCTATTTCAATTTAAAAAAACGTAACTTTAATATTTTTATAATACTTGGACACTCTGTATACAAGCGAAAATAATTTTAGAATGTGCATTGGAAGCGCTTTTATTATACAAAAAAAAAAAATTCAGTCGATACCTGGAATAGCAAGAATGTTATGGAGCTTCAACGGAGCTCTGGGACACCTGTATATATATATATACAGCCTGCAATCAAATAAGTTTCACATATTAAAACTGTAAGTTCTTTATCACTTAAGAAAGTGATTTCTGCAAATATGAATTTTATTGGTGAAAAATTAAAGAAATTAAAACCCCCCAGAGCCCGCAGACTTTTTGTTTGAAAACCTCTAACTGCTCGTATATCAGTTTCTACAAGCGCATCATAAAACGTCGTAAAACAATAAAGCGTCATCGAACTGAAGGGCACTGGGTTAAAATCATCGCTTATGTAATTCCATAACGGAATAGAATTATAAATATTCATCGCGTTGCTTATTAAATGAATCAATTTTCTCAATTTTCACCTAATTGTTAATAGTTTTCTGTTCACAAAAAAAAAATAAATAAAAATGAGAAATTCCATTTTCTAAAATTATTTTACTAATTCATACGTATTCATCGTGTACTTTATTTGCTGGTCGTCAATAAACTGCATTGTTATTTCTTTATTGCGAAAAATGTTTAAGAATGTCTTTTCTTTCTGGAAAGTCATTATTGAATGCAGTCATCGCTTTTATTATTTGTGGAACCAAAACAATAAAGCGTTATCGCACTCGAACTACGAAGAAACGTATTCGTTAGTGGAAATAATTAACAAAGCGACAATCAATCAGAGCGTCTATTAATTTTTTTAAATTACTTTAATACGCGAAATTAGCACTGTAAATCATGTGTACTATTGGTTTACAAAGACCAGGATGTCAATATGTAATTATTGTCGATTATCTAATGAAACAGATTTAATTCTGATCAATGCAAGCAGATTTAAATTGTTCTACTTTAATTATAATGCACACACGGGGCACGACCGAGAGGTTGAACTGTCGTCTTTAATGGGTCGGTGATTCTATTTTATTGTGTTCCCATAAAGCTTTTAAAATGCGATCAAGCAATTGACCTTGAATTTTGCTGGAATTTTGATTTATAACGTTGTTTTTGTGCACGGCCGACCAAAAGTTCTCAAACAAAAGAGTCAATACTCCTCCACTAGGTCACTTTTTTTTATTTTTGAGCTAGACTTTTGGTAGTTGCAGCATTAATTCTCTTACATGATGAGGAACTAACGGTGTTAATATCTGAAACTAATTTGATTACACCCTGTATATTATGTATAAGTCGTCAAGAAACAACCAACAGCAAATCACACCCACACACCTCAAGTTAAGAGCACTTTTGGAAAATTTTTATCTCGGAGAGTCCTCTCCTTATCAAATCTCCAGCGCAAATGCCCTGAACTGTCTCTAACACCCCTTCATACAGGCAGATTCAGGCAACCCATTCATTAAAAGTTTACGGACTTCTCCTTTGAATTTCTGTTTCATATTTTGCAGTTGTAAGTTAACGATGAGGATCTATCAAAATATAATATTTTCAATTTTCGCACACTTCCGCTTATACCGGAAGTTGCTGTCAACTTTCTTATTTTAATTGAAATATCCCAATTTTTAATGCATTTTTGAAATCTTCATAAAATTATAAAAATATTTTGTACAACATGTGATACAAGAAAAATTAACCGTTTCTGAGATATTTTCGTTTTTTTTTAAATAACTCGGGCTTGCAAAACCTTGGTTATGATACTGCCATCTTTGTGCAACAAAAACCATGATGACCATTTTTGGCCTATAGTAGGCTGCAGTAACATCCTTTCAGATCCTGCCCAGTTTTGCACTTGATTGCTTACAGGCTGGTTGAAAAGTAACTTCTATTCGAACTAATTTCAACTGTCGAAAAGTCATGTTTTTTAAATGGAACGCCTGGCATATTTTTATACCATGTGACTCAGGATTAAATGTTCTTTCGTCCTGTATTAGCATTCCCTATACCTGTCTCTTATAGTTCACTCGTTATCGATGATTTCTTTTTAACACGTAATTTTTTCTATTTTTCGGTATTATTTTTAAATAGTGGGCTATGAAAACTAGAGAAATTATAATTTTTGAAATCGTCTGTCTAGTAGGAATTAAGAAAAAAAACAGTTTAATCGCTACGAAGAACCAAAAAATTAATAATCAAACACAGACTTATTATATGTACCGGGCCTTCAATTGAATTCCTCATTAAAGTGGGCTATGATTTCACCTTTTTTTTCTTGCAGCACTGATAGCTGTTCAATTATTTAATTAAACAAATGTCAAATTGACACTTTGTAGTCAAAATGTTAGAATTACAGCAGAAAATATTTTTTGTTAAAAATTATTTTCAAACCGGTAGAATAGAAAATGGACAGTTAGTTTATTCAATTAATCAGTGTGTACAGAAGTTTCAACAGCAGTTTCCTAATTTTGCAATTACTTATGAATAGCTAATTAAACATATCCATGCTTGTGTTCTTAAATTTCGTTAAACAGGATCACTTGGTCGCAAAACAGGGAGCGGAGCTGCTAAGAAAAGGACTGCAGCCTGCATTGAAGATGTTCGGGATCGAATGGAAGACTCTCCCAAGAAATTTATTGCGAAACTTTCACAAGAAGTTCAGCTATCAGTGAGAACAGGTCACACTATTCTTAAAAAAGACTTAAAGCTTTATCCACATAAGATTCAAGCAGTCCACGAACTCAGGCCAGTAGATTTTCACAGAAGAACAGAATATTGTCAGTGGTTTCTTGATAATTTAAACAACGACGACATTTTTGACAAGTGTTTCTTTTCCGATGAGGCCTGGTTTCATCTGTCAGGATATTTAAATAAACAGAATATGAGAATATAGTCAGCAGAAAATCCCCATGATTTGTGGAAACTCCATTACATCCATAAAAAATTGGTGTTTGGTTAGCAGTGTCAAGAAGGCGTATCATCGGACCAATATTTTTTAACGACTCAGTAACTGCTGAAAGATATCGAAATGATGATGAACTCTCAGAAGGGTTTTTTTAGCAAGACAATGCTACTGCCCACACAGCTCATCAAACAATGACTTTCCTGCAGCAGTTTTTCGATAATCGGATTGTGAATTTTCTCCGGATCTCACAATTATGGATTACTTCATTTATCCGCACATGAAAAACACAGTTGTTAGAACTACGCGTCACACAATCGAAGAACGTCGTGCGGGCATTACAGATGTGTGTGCTAACATAACCCCCGAACACTTAGCAAACGGGTTTGAAAACATGAAACGCAGAGTACACTTATGTATTCAAGCTGAAGTAGAGCACTTTGAGCATCTACTTTAAACATTAATGTTATGTTTTTATTTGATGTTATGATCAGTACTGACAGTTAATGACAACTGTTTTCTCTAGAATTGTGTCGCCAACTTCATAAAAAAAATCACAGCTTACTTTAATGAGGAATTCAATTGAAGGCACGGTATCTGATGATAAAAAAAACGACAACTTAAGAAGTTAATAAAAAAAAGTTTTTACATCGTGTTATATGCGTTATTACTTAGATACAAAATAAATAATAGCCGAGGACAACTTAGAGCCAATATTATAACCAACAATTTGTGTATTATTTTTTAATATTTCTGATTTATTTATTAGTTTTCATAAAATTTTGTATTTTAAGTGTAAATTTCTCCTTGTAAATGTGTAAATAGTCATACCAAGAATTCTAATACACGCGGCATACGTAAATAAAAATTTCAGATGATAGATATGTATTTAATTATTATTTTTCGGTTTTTTAAATAAAATTGAAATTACAGTCAGAAATTAATTTCAAAACCTCAGTTTGTTAAATTTTCATAACACACTATTCACGAATAATACTGAAAAGTGAAAAAAATGATGTGTCACAGAGAAAATCATGAACAGAAAGAGCTCTTACCTTTCTATTCATGATTTTCGTGTTAAAAAGAAATCATCGATAACGAGTGAACTATAAGAGATAGGTATAGGGAATGCTAATACAGTTCGAAAGAACATTTAATTCTGATTCTTATGTTATAAAAATATATTAGGTGTTCTATTTAAAAAACATGACTTTTCGACAGATGAAATCATTTCGAATAGAAGTTACTTTTTAACCAGCTCGTAAACAATTTTGTGTAAAATTAGGTATGACCTGAAAGTTTATGAGCATAGCCTACTACAGGCCAAAAATTAAAATTATGGCTTTTCTTATACAAAGACGGCGGCATTATAAACAAGGTACTGCAACATTGAACTTTTTTAAAAAAATGGAAATATCTCTAAAACGGCTAATTTTCCTTGTATCACATGTTACACAAAACATTTCATGAAGATTTCAGAAATGCAATAAAAAATGGGGTATTCCATTTAAAATAAGAAAGTTGACAGCAACTTCCGGTACAAGCGGAAGCGCCTGAGAGTTGGAAATATTATATTTTAATAGATCATTATCACTAACTTACAACCGCAAAATATGAAATAGAAATTCAAAGAGGAAGTTCGTAAACTTTTAATGAATAAGTTGCCTGAATATGATTTAGGTAGCGACATCTTACGGATGATTTTTGACATACGACATCTAGCGGCCAATATTTGACTTAAGATATTAAAAATAATAATGATAATAATCATGTACAGGGTGCCCCAGTGCTGTGTAAAAGTTCCATAACTTTCTTGCTATTCCAAGTATCGACTCGATTTTTTTTTGTGTAATAGGAGCGCTTCTATTGCACATTCTAAAATTATTTGCGTTTGTATACAGGGTGTCCAAGTATTACAAAAATATTAAAGTTTAATTTTTTTAAATTGAAATACCCTATTTTGACTTCATTTTGGGAGTCTACACTAAATCTTGCTTTAAATTTATTTGAGTCATTTTTACGTATAAATCATATTTTTTGATGTGAGTCAATTTTTTCTTAAAAATTCCCGGATGCAAGGTTCCATTCAAAAATTCGTAACTTTTTAACCACTAAAGATAACGCAACCGATTTTTTTTCAGACAATGCCTACTACAAACTTTCAGTGTTTCGTTAAATATTTACATCCAAAAATTACTATTTTCTCAATAACTCACTGAATATCAGAATTGAACCCTACAAACTGTATATCATTGAAAAGCTTGTTAAAAACGTTATAGAATGGTGAGAAAGTAAACAGTCTTCCATTGAAAAAGTGGAGTTTTTGTTATTTATAATTATTCATCTTCAAAAAATCGTAACAAGCCTTGGAACAGCCCTTCATGACTCGGCTTGATCTGAAACGATTGGCCACAGCTTCGGCATTGTCTGAAAAAAAAATCAGTTGCATTATCTTTAGTGGTTTAGAAGTTACGAATTTTTGAATGGAACCTTGCATCCGGGAATTAAAAAAAAAAATTGACTCACATCAAAAAGTATGATTGATACCTAAAAATAATTCAAATAAATTTGACGCAAAATTTAGCGTAAAATTCAAAAATGAAGACAAAATGGGATGTTTCAATTTAATAAATGTTACTTTAATATCTTTATAATACTTTGTATACAAACGAAAATAATTTTAGAATATGCAATAGAAGCGCTCCTATTATACAAAAAAAAATCGAGTCGATATCTGTAATACCAAGAAAGTTATGGAACTTTTACGGAGCTCTGAGACACCCTGTATATCTAAATACGAACCGTCAAATAACAACCTACAAATTAGAGTAAATCAAATAATACGGAACTAGGTATTGGCCCGTTGTCTGAATTCATTAAATTGTTTTTATTTTTCCGAATAAAAATACTTTCGTAAGCAGTTTATTCCCTATTATTTGAAACTTCCTTAATGAGTTTTAAATTATCCTTAATAATACTGTATCCTGTATTGTAAATATGTTGTGCAACACTTGATTTCTCAAACCTAATTTACCTGTAGTGACTTAAATGTTCTTTAAAGCTTGTTAATATATTTCTTTTTGTTTGAACAATTTTTCCTAGAGATGAAGTTGCTGTTAAAGGGCTAGAATATTGGACCTGTTTCCTATAGCTAATTGAAATTAACCTCCGCCCACAATAATTTTTATATCCGTAGATACGTATTTCGGCAGCTAAGCTGCCATCTTCAGTACGCTACCAACTTAAAAGCACTAAGAAAGATTTAAAACTACATAATCACACTCATAAAAATATTAAAGCTAACAACAATCTAATCATCATAAAAGATATATATGTCTAAATGTAAGTAAATATAAATTAATATGTAAAAATTTTAAATAAACTATATATGTTAATGTATAAATCGGGAAAAAAAATATGTGAACACCCAAAATTAACCGTCAGAAAACCTTACAAACAAGAGCTAACCAAACAACACGGAAATGTGGAAATAAATTGTTCAAATACCCGAAAAAACTTCTTATTCTAACGAATAAATAAGTATATAATTCCCTGTTATTTGATACCTAAAAATAAACTATAAATGTTATGAACAGATAATATATATTTTTTTTTTATATATGTTATGTATAAATCGAAAAAAAAACAACCTACAGATGAGAGCAAATCACACTCACACACCACAGGTTAAGAACACTTAGGAAAATTTATCTCGGAGATCCTCTCCTTATGAAATATCCAGTGCAAATGCGCTTAGCTGACTCTAACACCCCTTTATATATGATTTAGATAGCGACCTCTGGCGGAGGATTTATGACATAAAAAGTACGACATCTAGCGGCCAATTTTTCCTTAAGATCTAGAAATAATAATGATAATAATCATAATAATCATATATCTAAATACGGACCGTCAAATAACAACCTACAAATAAGAGTAAATCAAATAATACGGAATTAGGTATTGGTCCGTTGTCTGAATTCATTAAATAGTTTTTATTTTTCCGAATAAAAATACTATCGTAAGCATTTTATTCCCTATTATTTGAAACTTCCTTAATGAGTTTTAAATTATCCTTAATAATACTGTGTCCTGTGTTGTAAATATGTTGTGCAACACTTGATTTCTCAAACCTATTGTACCTGTAGTGACTTAAATGTTCTTTAAAACGTGTTAATATATTTCTTTTTGTTTGTGCAATATATTTACTAGTACATTCGTTACACTTAATTTCATACATTCCAGATTTCTGTTCAACATCAACTTTATCTTTCTGGTTTCCCAATAAATTCTTTATGGTATTGTTAGTTGAAAAACCTAATCGTAAGTTTTGGATTTTAAAAATATGTTTTAAACCTTAATAATAATAATAATAATATATACGTTTATTGGCACCATACAAATGTCCAAAAGGTTTTGGACTAGTTCCTCCAAGGAGTACGCTGTTCTGCCTCCAAAACCTTAGCAATGTAAATTTACAATATACAGTATGAGAAATGGCTAAAAACAAAATTAATAAATTCATCTAAATTATCTAAGTATTCAACGTATGAAAATGAAAAAAAATATGAACATATAAAATAGCGACATCTTACTACCGCTTTTTGACCTAACATTGCAGTAGGATAGACAAATTGAAGCGGGATTTGCTCCTAATGAGTCCCTCATGCAAGGCGGCCATGCTTGCTGTCAAAGCATAATGAAAGATTTTAGAAAAATTTTGTGCAAATCGTTTTTCAGCAGAAACGTAGCTACGTTTCTGCTGAAGAAGCCCCAAGCAGGGCTGAAACAGCTGTCCAGAGGCTGCTCGAGGTTCTCACTGCAATCAGAAACGATTTGCACAAAAATTTTTCTAGAAAAAAAATATATATAAACCGGGTGCCCCGCGCCATGTGATCACCTTTCTAGAATCTTTATTTATTAATCGATTAACCTGAATTTTAGAGACGATAAACTAAACAAAAAATGGAATTTTCCGACGTACTGATCGTCGTCATAGGACTTCCGGTTTCGCCGGAAGTAATATTAACTTTCTTATTTTAAATGGAATACCCTACATATTTTTACATATTTAAAATTTACGGATCAATACGAGTCCGAATACGTATCAATTGTTAATTTTGGTTTCCATGACAACGAAAAAAAAAACTTTTTTATTTTTCAATCTAGAAAGCTATGAATCGCATTTTTTCGATCTAATGCGATCAAGTGTTCCGAAAAAATCACTCCTTTGATGGTATTTTGAGTTTTAACATTTTTACAGTATTTGAAATTTTCATTAGCTCTTAACTCATTTTTTTCGATAGAACCTCATGTGTTTCTTAGCTTAGTTCAACAGAACATTTTTTTCTGAGTACACTGATACCAAATACGTCATATTTTCTTTGAAAGTCATTTGAAATAAAGGGAGTATAAAATTTCAATAAGACATGCTCTATTTTACATTATTTTCAAAAAAAATATGACGTATTTGGTATCAGCGTATTCAGGAAAAAATGTTCACTTGAACTAAGCTAAGAAACATATGAGGTTCTATCGGAAAAAATGAGTTAAGAGCTAATGAAAATTTCAAATAGTGTAAAAATGTTAAAAATCAAAATACCATCGAAGGAGTGATTTTCTAGAAAAACTTGATCGCATTAGATCGAAAAAATGCGATACATAGCTTTCTAGATTGAGAAATAAAAAAGTTTTTTTTTTCGTTGTCATGGAAACCAAAATTAACAATTGAGAGTAATCTATTTACTAAAAAATTTAGAGCCGCGAGTTTGTGTTGTACAGAATGTTGAGATTCATTAATTATAAACCGGCTTGTATTTGTATCTTTACGATAAATATCGATTTCTAATTCATTTTTGCTGTTTCTAATTATACGAGTGTCTAAAAAGGGAATCGCACCGTTTTCTTCCTTTTCGTATGTAAATTTAATACTTTCAAATTTTGAATTTAATTTTCCTATAAAATCCTCAAAATCACACTTCTTGGTATCAAAAATAGCAAAAATATCATCCACATAACGTAACCAAATTCTTGGAAAATACTGATCATTATCTCTTACGTCATTTTCGAATTTACTCATAAATAAATTGGCCAAAAATGGTGACAAACAGTTACCCATTGCGGTTTCTTGAACTTGTTCAAAATACTCACCATTTATTTGAAAACAATTCTGAGACATGCAAAGAGATGTGAGCCTGACGTATTCCTCCAATTTATCTTTATTTACATTATTAACTGTTGCGATAGAATGAACTTTATAAACTGGTTCGTTATTGCTTTATTTTAGCATATAAGCACTGATATAAATTTTTTAATACATTTTTTGGTATCTCAGAAATAGTATCGTGTGTCGGCGTTGTCGTCACTCTTGCGCATGCTCGCAACCAGTCCACCCTTCCCTTCCCTCATGGTGGTCACATCTCAAAGAGCGCGAAAATTCAAACGAAAAATATACAGACCGCACATACTCCCCCCGTTGAACATTGATATTCAACAAATCAAATGATACAATTCACATTCTATATTTCTGAACTAATTAACAATACATCTAAATAGGAACAATAATAGAACAAAGTTTTTTGTAACAGGTAAGTTAATTAACACATTCACTGTTTAGTGTTTCAATTGGTAATGGACAAATTTTTGTTAATGCACGTTTCAGCACACCACTCGAAGTCTTCACACTAACCACCCTGGTTACTCCATCATTGCCTGGATGAAGCATGACGATTCTTCCGAGAGACCATCGCAATGGAGGTAAGTGATCGTTTTTTATTAACACCAGTGATCCTACAATAGGAGTTGTGCCATTTCTTTTCCACTTGACTCTTCTTTGTAGCTGTGCAAGATATTCTTTGGACCATCTTGACCAGAAGCTTTGGTGGATTTGTTGAAGCAGCTGATATCTTGACAGTCGATTCATGGGAACATGTTCTACATTCGAATCTGGTAATCCAGTCAAGGGGCGACCAATAAGGAAATGGGCCGGTGTTAAAGGAGATAAATCATGAGGATCCACGGAAAGAGGTGATATTGGTCGAGAATTGAGTGTAGCTTCAATTTGTGTGAGAACTGTGACAAATTCTTCGTAAGTTAATGCTGTTTCGCCAATAACCTTATATAAATGGTGTTTAATACATTTTATTCCAGCCTCCCACAATCCGCCACAATGAGGGGAATTTGGAGGTATGAAGTGCCACTGTATATTCTCATCATTGCAAGCTTGTACAATGTCATTTTCAGCTGATAGCAAAAATTCTTTTAGTTGCCTTCGAGCACCAATAAAGTTGGTTCCATTGTCTGAAAATACACGGGCCGGTTTACCGCGGCGTGAGACAAATCTTCGAAAACAATTTAAAAAATCATTTGTAGACAAACTTGTAACTAATTCAATGTGATTTGCCTTACTAGGAAAACAAATAAAAAGACATATCCAAGTTTTATGTGTTTTGGATCCACGACCCTTGTGATTTTTTAACTGAAATGGTCCTGCGTAATCAATACCTGTGTTGTAAAAAGGATAACTAGCAGTAACCCGTTCTTTAGGCAAGTTGGCCATTATTGGAAACTCGGTTTTGGGTTTTAGTCTGAAACAAACAAGACATTTCCTGCAAACTAATTTTGCTGCTTGCATACCTGCCGTGAGCCAAATTGTCTGTCGAACATGATACAATAAAAGCTGTGGACCAGCGTGTTGTAATTTGCGATGTTCATACTCAAGAATAAGCTTGGAAAGAACATGCTTTCCATTTAGCAATAAAGGATGTTTGGCATCATACGTAACTTCTGAATTCACTAACCTGCCACCACCTCTTAAGAACCCAACATTATCCAAAAAAGAAGACAATGCAGCTAAATTGTGTTTCTCCTTGAAACCTGCATTTGCCCTTAAAAGTTGAATTTCTTGAGAAAAGTCCTTATTCTGAGCTGACTTGATAAGAGTAAAAAATGCCAACTGAAGTTCATTAACTGACCGTATGCTCTTTGTTCAGGAGGTTTCTTTGAGTTAGCACTAAATCTCAAACAATACACTGTGACGCGTTTCAGCCTATTCAAATTAGAATAACGAAAAAATGGAAATTGTTCTTGCTTCTCAGCACATAATGTGTGAAACTGCACCTTAGTATCGGGAATTTGTAAATATACCTTTGATTTAAACCTTCTTGGCCAAGTAACCTTTGTAGAAGACAACCAAGGAGGCCCATTCCACCAAAAAACTGATTCAATTAACATATTTGCTGTAAGTCCCCGAGATGCAACATCAGCAGGATTATCTTTGGACCTTACATGACTCCAATTGTCAATAATAGTTAACTGTTGTATTTGTGACACTCTATTGGAAACAAAAGTTTGCAAATGTTTACGATCTTTTTGAAGCCAAGCTAAGACAATTTCGGAATCTGTCCAATAATAGATGTTTGCTTTAACTGTAAGCGCTTCCGACACCTTTTGCATTAACTTAGCCAGAAGTAACGCACTGCATAATTCCAACCGAGGAATTGTTAATGATTTAATTGGTGCAACTTTTGTTTTTGCACAAAGAAGTTCGACCTTGACTGATTGACTGGCATCTAAACTTCTAACATAAATGCAGGCAGCGTATGCATCTTGAGACGCATCGCAAAATGCATGAAGCTCGATTTCAGATGAATGCTCCCAAATTGCACGTCTTGTTATTCGCAAACCATTTAACGAATGAAGATTTTGGCGAAAGAAAAGCCATTTTTGTTGAAGATCTTGCGGAATGGGGTCATCCCGACCTAGGTTTAAATTCCAAAGCTTTTGTAACATTATTTTTACCAAAATGATGCAAGGACTGACAAGACCTAATGGATCAAATAGCTTTGCAACATCAGATAGAACACTTCTTTTTGAAATTGTCTTGTGATTCTGTTGAGCAGAAATTTTATAACTTAAAACATCTGAATGACTGTTCCAATGAATACCCAACGTTTTTATAGATTCATCACTTCCCAAAGAAATAATTCCCATCGTTTCATGGTTATGATGCAAACGATCTAAAATAATTTTACTGTTGGAGTGCCACTTTCGTAGAGGAAAATGGACGTCTAACAACATATTTGAAATGTCTAGACAAGTTTTTATGGCTGTTTCTTCACTATCGAAACCTGTAATTACATCATCCATATAAAAGTCTTTTAGGATAATCTTTGAAGCAACTGGATACTGATTTTCATTATCAAATGCAACTTGATGTAAACATCTGATAGCTAAAAAAGGAGCTGAACTAGTTCCGTATGTAATGGTGTTTAATTGAAACACCTGTGGTTCTCTATCCGGATGATCCCTCCACAAAATTTGCTGCAAAAATCTGTCATCTGGGTGAACCAACACCTGCCTATACATTTTTGCAATATCCCCCATAACTACAAATTTGTATTGCCTGAATCTTAACATAATGTCAAAAATATCGTTGTAAATGGTAGGACCTGTGAATTGGATGTCATTGAGAGACCAACCAGAATCAGTAGGTGAAGATCCATCAATCACAACCCCCAATTTTGTTGTTAAACTTTCCTCTCTAACGATTCCATGGTGAGGAAGAAAGTAAGATGGAATCTTGTGATTACTGACACGCACTGCAGTCATATGATCTAGATCTGCGTACTCTTTCATAAAATCCACATATTGAGATTTCATTTCAGGACATGACAAAAATTGCGTTCTAATTGAAGCAATCTTTTCATTGCCACTTCTTTGGAATTTCCTAATAGAAAAGGGTAATGTTTCAACGGTATTCGCACCATGAAACGACCATCTTCAGATTTAGTAAGGTTATCGCAGAAATGTTTTTCACATTCATCATCTCCAAAAAGAGCAGTAGAAGATTTTTCAATTTCCTCAACTTCCCAAAATCTTTTAACATCAGCATCAAGTGATCGACTATTGACGAAGTTGCAAGAAGCGTTTTGAGCAGGCTGCTTTAAAGAGCCACACACAATCCACCCTAAGGCAGTATTGCGTAACATTGGTAAACTCTTTCCTAGTTTAATTGTCTGATTAAATAGAACCTTCCAAAAAATATCTGCACCTAGTAATATTTCTTTATCACTCAGTATATTGAAACTAGCCAACGAAATGTCTTTTGGAATATTCCACGATTGTACATCAAGAGTTTGGTTTGGAATGTTATCCGTTATTTTCGGAAGCACATAACAGGAAATCACAGTAGAAAATCTGTGAATCATAGAACTGATGTTGACATTACATTTCCTGTCAAGTTTGGAAACCAATTTATTGATCCCCATGATAGAAATACTCGAAGATGTCTGTTCGACATTTAATAGATTGCACAGTCTCGTAGTAATGAAATTGATCTGTGACCCACTAGCAATGCTTTAGCCGTGTGTTTTGTTCCAGAGGAATCTTCAATCGTAACTAATGCAGTTGATAATAACGTGAAACAATCATGAGAAAATTTTGAAAATGCACATGACGATGGGGTCGAAACTGGGGCTTGGTTTTCGGCATTTGATGACGTCATTTCTTTTTCCAAATGAATTAAAGAATTGTGTTTATCACGACATTTTTTGCAAGGACCTGAGCGGCAGTTTTTCAACTCATGACCTAAATAAAGACAATTCTTGCATAATTTTAGGGCTTTAACCTTTTCAATTCGAGTAGGAATAGTCAAACTTAAAAACTCTTTGCAGTTGTAGATCGTATTGTCTTGCTTACAAAAATTGCATGTAATTTTTATTGTATTTACCATAGCTAATCGTTTATGAAAATGATGACCATCTTTCACATCTTTTGTTTTTATACCATGGTTAATGTCTGACGTTTCGAGAAGATTGGCGCGATTTTTTATAAAATCTAGAAACTCTTGCAATTCCGGAAAATTGTTTGTAATTTTATGTTTTTCCCACTCTCGGACAGCGGATTTATCGAATTTAGTTATTATTATAAAAATAATTAAAGTGTCCCAATGTTGGGTCGGTTGGTTTAATGTTACCAAGGCTCGTAAATGCTCGGATACTGCATCAACCAATGAACGTAAACCATACGCAGTTTCTTTCACTAAATCTTCTGTGTCAAAAATAGCTTTTAAATGATTGTACTAATAATCTGGGATTATTAAATCGCTGGCAAAGTAAATCCCATGCTGCTGTATAATTGTCAGTGGAAAATTCAAGAGCTTGTATAACTTTCATTGCATCTCCTTCTAAGGAGGCTCTTAAATAGTGATATTTTTGAATATTGTTTATTATAGCATTCTCGTGAATGAGAAATTGAAAAGTGTCTTTAAATTCTAGCCACCCGTTATAATTGCCCTTGAATTTTGGTAATTGAATAGTAGGAAGCTTAATATTCCGTAAATGGTCAGTTTGGCGATTGTTCAAACTGCAATCACTTAAACAATCATTATCATCACTGTTTGCTTGACTTTGTTCATCTGATTGTAAGTCAGATTTTTGATTAAATTCATTTGATTTTGAAAGAAAACGCTCGAGTAAACATTTGCCTACTGCAAAAGTGGATGTAAACGAATCAGTGAAATCATCGCGATATTTATAATGTTCATCAAGAACTTGCTCATCACACATGCACTCTATTTGAGTTTGTATTTCCTCAAATTCAAGTGATAATTGCGACATTGAATTTAATCGTATTTCTAATTCTTTAATTAGCTCATTTGATAGCTCCTCATTAGCAGCTAACGCACATTTTACGAAAAAAACTTTATAAAATTGGTGACTTTTTGTTTAGTGCAACCGCGTCTTCTGACGGCTTGTTTGAGATCCATTGTACTTGCTGAACGAGAGTATAAAATGGCAGCAGATTATAACGCAATATTGTAAATTGTTAATTGCACAAACTGAAACTAGGTAATAGTAGGACAGAAAATAGGACTTACATTAGTCGCCTCTCTATCCCTGTTTCTTCGTTGAATTGTTGCTTTTTCCGCTGAGTTGGTTCGGTATCGTAGCTCGTAGCACGTGGAAAATGATGAATGTCGTCTATTATTCGTCGAACCTTCTTATGCGACTCCGAAGGACCAAATGTTGCAATAGAATGAACTTTATAAACTGGTTCGTTATTGCTTTATTTTAGCATATAAGTACTGATACAAATTTTTTAATACATTTTTTGGTATCTCAGAAATAGTATCGTGTGTCGGCATTGTCGTCACTCTTGCGCATGCTCGCAACCAGTCCACCCTTCCCTTGTGCTCATGCCGGTCACATCTCAAAGAGCGCGAAAATTCAAACGAAAAATATAAACAGACCGCACATTAACTGTCAGTAGTTCCCGCAAATAAGTTATGGCCGGTTTCACAAAGCTTCGTCAAATATTTAAGTTCCGATTAACTCTGTAACGAATGATTAAATAGGAAAACAACCGCATTTAACGATGATTAATTTAACGATGATTACTAAACGGCTCGCTCTCTAATCGGTCGTCAAATAGTCTTAATGCTCCGTTAAGTGTTTCACAAAGCTCAATTAAGAGATAACGCTTCGTTTACTTCTGTCTAATCAGGCGTTAGATTAATCGATAGAATTCCAGCGATTAAAAAGTAACGAGTGAATTTTCCATAGTTATTATCAAGCTTTTTTGATATAAAAATTCCTCATATATCTAAAACATAATTATAATTTTATTTAAAAATGTAACGTACCTTAAATATTAAAAATAATGACATTTCTATACTTTTTACTAACTTGGTTTATTGATTAATTTTTACGACACTATTTCGGAAATTATTTTCAAAAACAAACAATTCGAAATTATTTCAAAATGTCTGCACCCTCACTTTCTTCTTTAACGATAAAGAAATACCTCCTTAAGGTAGGATTTATTTTATAAGAGACAGAAATAATCCTTTTAATGATTTGGATGATAATGAATTTAACGTGTCGCTTTTCCAAAAGAGTTATGGAACTCTTTGGTCCCACACTAGAACCTGCAACAAGCAAAAATAAATTTATTTTATGGTACAAATCAATTGCTGATAAACTTACCTTATTATCCACTGAAATATTTCAACAGCTGATTCCTGATACTTTCAGAAACTATTGATACGTAGAATAATTCATCGTGTCACTCATCTTATTGCAAGGCAAAGCAGACAGTTAATTAAATTGCCAATAGAAGAAGTTCCGCAAGTTAACATTAGGCTTTTCTCATGTCATTGGCACCACAGATTGTACCCCATGTTAAAATTATTTCACCTGATGGTAATCCCGGTGAGCTGTACCACAACAGAAAAGTGTCTGCCATATACATATGTTCAAGTAATTCAACTGCACTAAAGTTTCCTTCCTCCCTTTCTTTTTTCCTTTTTCATTTTTAAAAATCATTAACTGCACTACTGCGAAGAATTTAAGATGTATTTATTTATTTCGAGATTCTAACCTCGCACTACCTGATTGATTGCAGGCCTGACGCCATCACGACAGATTACTTTAAAGCGGTGTCAAAGTGGCAATTTTTCGATGTTGCCAAACGTAAACTCCAATTAGTTAATCAGAGATTAACATAATAGTTTTTTGTTTTGTGAAACAGCATGAAATTTTTAACAATGATTAAACTTAACGGTTGATTAGTTAATCAACGCTTTAACAAAGCTTTGTGAAACCGGCCATTAGTGTTTCAGGTATGGGCACACTAGGAAATAAAGATTGAACATCAAACGAGACCATAATTTCCCCTTCTTGTAAAGAAATATTTTTAATCTTATTTATAAACTCCATTGAGTTTTTTACCGAAAATTTATCCTGAGGATTGGGAAGCGCACTGAGCTCGATATTCAACCATTTGGAAAGAGTAAGTGGGTGAGTTTATACCGGACACGATTGGTCTCACCGATTTACCTGCCTTGTGTATTTTGGGAAGGACATACAATTTGGGTACAGTGGGGTTAGATACATTAATTTTAAATTTATTCTGTTTAGTAATAAGATTGGGACATTCTTTAATCGTGTCTTTGACAGCTTTAATTAACTTTGGCAACGGGTTTCGGGGTAGTTTCTTGTAGGGACCATTCTTTATTAAGTTGTTAACCCTTTCATAATAATCAGGTTTATCTAAAATCACAATCTTATTACCCTTGTCAGCTTTTAAGTTGAAACAGTTCTTCTTTCTTAACCCCTCAATGATTTTATAATATTCATTATGATGTACACTTTTTATTGAATTATTTAAATTGCTTTCAAGTTGTATTTTGCAGGCATTTCTAATGAAGTTTTTGTTATTTTCATCCAAAGGACTAATCGCTCTTTCGATACTCGCCACAATATCCGTGGTCGGTGGTTTACGATATGGTAAATTAAATTTTAAGCCTCTGTTTAGAAAAGCTATTTCTGTATCTTTGAAAGGTTCAAAAGATTGATTAATAACTATATTTTCTTCTATAGGATCCTTTTCTGCAACAGATGCAGGTGGTAATAAGGCTTTGAGTTTGAGTCCTTGTTATGTTAGAAATAATCCGCCAGATGTCGCTATCTAAATCATATATAAAGGAGTGTTAGAGTCAGCTAAGCGCATTTGCACTGGATATTTCATAAGGAGACGATCTCCGAGATAAATTTTGCTCTTAACCTGTGGTGTGTGGATGTGATTTGCTCTCATCTGTAGGTTGTTTTTTGACGATTTATACACAATATATACACTGCGATCGTAAATGGTTGAACGTGCCGCTTCATACAAAAATTTCTTGGTCCAGTTACTAGAAATCATGTATCCAATTTAAAGGCGTGCGGATGTAATTTTAACCTAAAAATTGTGTAACATTAATCATAAATCGAGACGCAAAGAACGTTACTTACTTGTAAAAACAAAGTCAACTGAATAATAGTATTCAAAAATACTTATTTACTGATTTCGAATGATTTAAACTGCAAATTGTAGAAAACTCAAACATAAACAAACCATACACGAACGCTACTGCTTGCCAGCTGATCTGGAGCATTCAAAAACGCGAAAATTCCCTAGGCGGAAAGTGGTTTTGATCACTTTTGGGTATTTACTTTCTCAAGGACGCTCAATCATTTACGACCACAGTGTATACATATATATATATATATATATATTTTTTTTTTTCAGGATTTTTAGGTTTTTAGGTATCAAATAACAGGGAATTATATACTTATTTATTCCTTGGAATAAGAAGTTTTTTCGGGTCCTTGAACAATTTATTTCCGCATTTCCGTGTTGTTTGGTTAGCTCTTGTTTGTAAGGTTTTCTGACGGTTAATTTTGGGTGTTCACATAATTTTTTTTTTATTATTTAAAATTTTTACATATTAATTTATATTTACTTACATTTAGACATATATATCTTTTAGGATGATTATTATTTTATGATTTTATCAGTGTGATTAGGTAGTTTTAAATCTTTCTTAGTGCTTTTAAGTTGGTAGCGTACTGAAGATGGCAGCTTAGCTGCCGAAATACGTATCTACGGATATAAAAATTATTGTGGGCGGAGGTTAATTTCAATTATCTCTTAAACCACAGTCTCCTTTACTATTTTAATTCCTATAGCTAATCTAGCCGTTATGAACCGCTACATTTTTAATATAATTAAGTTCTTTATCATATCGGGGTTTAGTAAGTGGAAAAGAGAGTAATCTATTTACTAAAACATTTAGAGCCGTGAGTTTGTGTTGTACAGAATGTTGAGATTCATTAATTATAAACCGGCTTGTATTTGTATCTTTACGATAAATGTCGATTTCTAATTCATTTTAAATAATTATTGAAAATTCGATGGGTTTAACGATACATATACAAGCTGAGTTTGGCAATGCGCTTAATTTACTCTCTGCTCAAAAGTGTGAGGGAGAACGACTGAGTTTCACTGTATGTAAGAGTGAATAAAAGAAACACTCAGCGATTTGAGCGTAAATGCGAACTCACCTACATTTTTATATTATACAGAGTCACGATTAGATGTTATGTAAAAAGTCACGACTATATTTTCTATTGTTGGAGAAGTGTGATTCTACTGCCAGTATTCGATTCAACATCAAAATCAAGTCATCGTATTAAATGAAAAGAACATCAATTAATGCGTTTTGTAAACAAGTCTAGAAAGCTACATATTTTCTTGTAATTACTAAATAAAACGTTTTCGTTTATGCCCAATTGCATATTCTGTGTTTCCACGAAGTTCCATCAGGTTATGGGCCCAGAGGCTTAAAAAGAAACATGAATAGTGTTGTGAGAATTGAAGCGCTGGGACGTGATAATTATAAGACGTGGAAGCTGCAAATGCGTGCTCTGTTAATCAAAAATGATGCCTGGGGTTATGTTAGTGGTGAAATAGAAAGGCCTGAACCTACCGGAGATAATGCTGCTGCAATTCGGGATTGGTACACCAAAGATGAAAAGGCCCTGTCAGATTTGATTTTATCCATAGGTGCAAGTCAGTAAAAATTAGTCAAAAATTGCACCACATCGCGAGAATTATGGTTAAAATTAAGTAACATTTTTGTTCGTAAAGCCACACTACTAAAGGGACTTACGCTGCAGAAAATGAATGAAGGCGATGATGTACGTGAACATCTTTCTTCGATGCAGTGGATAAGTTATCTGATTTGGATGTACATATTAATCCAGATCAACTCGCTATCTTGATGTTATATAGCCTGCCGTCAAGTTTCGAAAATGTTAGAGTTGCTATTGACAGTCATGATGAGCTTCCTACTCCGGAAAATCTACGGATCAAGATAATTGAAGAGCATGATGCTAGAAAAAGCACAAATTCAAGTTCAAGTTCACAGCAGGATGCTATGTTTAAAAAGAAGTGGAAGAAAAGGCAGAGCAATTCATTCCACGACAAAGAGAACAAAGAAAAGCAGCCATTCAAGTACAGATGCAACAAGTGTAACGAAAAAGGACATAAGGCTTCAGATTGCACATTTCAGAAAGTGAGCAAGAAATCTCCTCGAGTATCTCTAATATCAACTGATGACGTATGTCAAATTGCTGACACCACGAATATTTGGTGCCTGGACAGTGGAAGTACGTCACATCTTTGTCAAGACATCAATTTGTTCACCAAGGTCTACAACAGTCAACAAAATATATTAAAATTAGCAAGCAATGCGTCTACTATAATAAAAGCAAAAGGAATTGTGGAGATAGAAACTACCCTAAATGATAAGAAGTGTGACGTTATTTTGAATGACACATTATATGTGCCTGAACTACGAACAAACTTATTGCCAGTATCCAAAATGACAGATAAAGGGTATAAAGTTGTGTTCGACATCTAAATTTCCACGATCTTGTCCAAGTATCGAAGAAAAGAACTATTCGAGGTATTAATCTGCAAGATGAAATTGGAACTGTAAACTGCGAAATCTGCATTCAGGGGAAGATGACACGTCCTCCATTCCCAAAGAATTCAAATCGAATAACGCAGAAACTGGAACTCATTCACATGGACATTTGTGGTCCGTGTTCAGTCTGTCAGTGGAGCAAATTACTTTATCACATTCACTGACGACTATACGAGATGGACGGAAGTGAGATTTTTAAGAAGCAAGGATCAAGCTTTAGAAAAATTTAAAACTTTTAAAATATTCGTTGAGAAGCAACACGATTTAAAAATAAAGGCTTTTCAATCTGACAATGGCAGAGAGTTCGTGAATACAGAGTTTGACGAATATTTGAAAATGGAAGGCATCCAACGTCCGCTTACAACTGCTTACAGTCCAGAACAGAACGGAGTGGCAGAGAGAAAAAATCGAACTTTAGTGGAATCACCACGATGTTTCTTGCTTCAGTCCGATTTACCACCGTCATTTTGGGCAGAAGCAGTTAACACAGCGAATTACATCAGGAATCGCTGCCCTACTAAAAGGCTTGACGAAAAAACTTCTCACGAATTATGGCATGGCAAGGTGCCAATCGTGAAATATTTTCGAGATTTTAGATGTAAGGTATTTTGTATTGATAAATCACCAACAAGAGGAAAATTCGACGCTAGATCAAGAGAAGGAATCTTCGTCGGATATTCTGAAGAGTCAAAAGGTTACCGGGTTTGGCTCCCAAATTCTAAGAAGATTCAAGTTACCGTGATGTTAAATTTTTGGAGGAACCGCTGAAAATTTGGAAGGAATCGCCTGAAGACTTTTATCCAGAGAAAAATTCAAGAAGTCATTGTATCGATGTACAATTATCTTCGAAACACCTTGATCAAAATGAAGAGAATCTGGAGGAGGTTTTTGAAGAACCGGAAACAATAAAAAGTCGAGACGAAGAGAATATAATTCAGAAAACGCGGACGTCCTCGTTTAATTAAAAGTGGACAGCGCGGAAGACCCCGAAAAGAATACGTCACAAATGTAAACGAGGAAGTAGAATTAGCATTTATTGCCGAAATTCCTGTAAGAGAAGCAATATCGGGAATAAATTCTGAAGAGTGGAAAGATGCCATGGCGTCGGAAGTAAGGTCGTTAATCAAAAACAATACTTGGAAATTGGTAGAACGACCGTAAAATGAACGAATCATTGGAAGTCGATTTGTTCTACGCAACAAGTTAAATTCCAATGGAATAATTGAGAAACGAAAAGCACGCGTAGCAGCTCGTGGATTTTCTCAAAGGCCAGAAATTGATTTCCATGAAACGTTCGCTCCTGTGGCCAGGTTGAGTTCAATACGTTTTGCAATAGCTATGACAGTTCAACAGAACATGAAAATTGAACAGATTGATATTTCGACAGCATACTTAAATGGTGACGTCGAAGAAGAAATATTCATGGAAATTCCAGAACATTTAGAAGATATTTTAGAACACATCGTTAGTACCGGATCTACTTTCAGAGAGGAAGCGAAGACGATGTTAGAAAGTTTGAAGAAATTCGAAGCAGTTTGTTTGCTGAACAAGGCATTGTATGGACTACGTCAGGCAGGCCGTGCCTGGCATTCTCGATTAGACAAGGAATTACGGAGTCTTGATGCTGTTTCGTCGGATGCTGACCCAGGTTTATATTGCGTTGGACAGACTGAGAAAAGAAGTTTTATCATCGTTTATGTGGATGATATCTTACTGATGTCATGTGATGATGATGAAATCAGAAGACTGAAGAATCATCTCAAAACCAAATTTGAGGTAAAGGATTTGGGTAATATTAAGTATTGCTTGGACTTAGAATTTACGAGAAGTGAAAATATGATCTCTATAAGCCAAAAAGGATAAATAAAAGAGATTCTTGAAAGATTTGGTATGTTCGAGTGCAAACCCGTATCGACACCAATAGAACCGGGTCTGAAATTACAGAAAGAAGAAAGCGAAACGGAAGATTTATCAAAAGAAAAACCCTACCGTTAGTTAATAGGAGTATTGATGTATTTGTCTGTAGGAACGAGACCTGACATAACACATGCAGTTAGCTATTTGAGTCAATTCAATGACTGCCACGCAGAGGTGCATTGGAGGGCTGCCAAACGCGTGCTGCGTTATCTCAAAGGAACTAGCAACGTAGGCCTTGTTTTTTCTCGTTCTGATATCCCTCCTATTATGTATGTGGATGCAAATTGGGGTAGCTGCAACATAGATCGCAGATCGTACACAGCGTATACCTACCAACATTATGAACGGGTCACCTATTAGTTGGAAATCCAAAAAGCAACGAACAGTAGCTTTGTCTTCGACAGAGGCCGAATATATGACCCTTTCAGAGGCGACTAAGGAAGCTTTATACATGAGGAGGATGTTAAGAACTTTCGGAGCAGATTTCAAAGAAATTGTCTTGAAAAATGATAACTTAGGAGCTCAGCAGTTAAGCGAAAATCCTGTGTATCACGCTCGCACAAAACATATAGGTATCCGACATCACTTTGTGCGCGATGCGGTAAAGAACAAACTGATTTCTATAGGATATGTACCCACAAATGAAATGGCAGCAGATGTACTGACTAAAGGTTTGGTGAAGACACGACACGAGAAATGTGTGGAACTCCTTGGGCTTAAGTTCATGTGTGATTCTACTGCCAGTATTCGATTCAACATCAAAATCAAGTCAACGTATTAAATAAAAAGAACATCAATTAATGCATTTTGTAAACAAGTCTAGATAGCTACATATTTTCTTGTAATTACTAAATAAAACGTTTTCGTGTGTGCCCAATTGCATATTCTGTGTTTCCACGAAGTTACATCATCTATAAAACCATTTGAAATTTCCTTAAATAATTTACGCACTTAAACTTTACGTGTAATGGATTGTAATTGCTAGCGTATTCCAATTTCGAAACTCAAACCTCAGCAAAAGGCATCACGTGAATTGTGTGTAAAATCGAAACATGCATGACAAGCATGTCGAAAACTCGAGTAATAATTAGTGGCTAGGTCAAGCAAGCAAAGTTTGGTAAACAAACCAGTATAAAATAATCGGGTCGAATTTGGGATGGCAGTCGTTCACTAAGACATTAGTGCCGATTCACACCAAACCTCGCCTCCACGAAGTTCGTCGACGACGCCCTGACCGCCATAGAGTTTTATACATCTTTGACAAGGAGTATCAACTGCTAAGATATGAAATTCTATTTTCTAAATAACAGGATTTCGGTCTGAATCAAGTAATCTTTATAGTGTTACGAATTTGGGGCTTCACAAATTATAGTCGTTAAATTTCCGAACACTTAAATTAAAAGCTGTCGCTTTACACAATTAACAACACAGTTTAATGAGCTTGTCTATCAAATAACTCTTTTACAAAATGTACTTTCTATTGATTCGAGGTATGAACCCTTCGCTTGCCAACTTAATAACTAAACTCGTGGCAGATCGTACGGCTTATATAGCAGAGCCCTCTGTTGTTCGAATATACTAGACTGACCGCCTAGCTTCGGCCATGTTCTGTGACGCAAGGTGGCGTGTCTGATGCTAAAAATAGATCTGTTTGCGTGTCACTGCTGTAACACTGCCCCCCTCTTAGTTCTGTTCGTCCCGAACGGAGTATGGAGCGAACGGTCGATGTGGATCACTTTCATCTTCCCACGAGGTAGCTTTTCCTATAGACCACATCATTGATCCTCTTAATTATTTCATAGGGTCCATCCCAAGGCGCTTCTAGTTTGGGGCACAAACCACGAGTCCTTCTGGGATTGGATAGCCACACCTGGTCCCCTTCTTGGAATCTTGTTTCATTTGCTCGTGGATCGTAGCGGGTCTTCATTTTGTCTGTCGCCAAACCGATATTACGTCGGACGCATTCGTGAGTGTTCATTAAACGGCGTTCAAGTTCTTGCGAGTATTGACTTGGTCTCAGTCGAGCTTCTGGTTGCCCAAATTCTAAGTCACAAGGCAGACGCATTTCTCTTCCGAATAAGACACTGTATGGAGTTCGTTTAGTAGTGTCATGCTCTGCAGAACGGTACGCCATCAGGAAAAGGGGAAGATGTTCGTCCCAGTCCCGTTGGTTCTTCGAAACAACTTTAGCCAGATGTCTCTCCAAAGTCCTATTGAAACGCTCTAACATTCCATCTGACTGTGGGTGCAAGGAAGTTGTTCGCGTTTTGAAAATGCCTAGTAACTTGTTCAATTCCTGGAAAATATGTCCTTCAAAGTTCCTGCCTTGGTCGGAATGGACCTCCATGGGTACGCCAGATCTTGTTATCCAATTCTCTATCAAGGCATTCATAATGGTTATTGATTCTTAGCTTGGCAAAGCATAACCCTCAGGCCATTTGGTGAAATAATCAGTCACTACCATAATGTATTTGTTTCCATGGTTGGTTTCTGGAAATGGGCCGGCTATGTCAATGGCAATCCTCTCGAATGGTGCTCCAACGCAAGGGTGGACCGTACCGTCATGAATTTCCTCCAGGACCTCAGCGACCCTTACCCTTGGAAGCACGAGGTCCTTCATCTCACTCCCATTAGGTGTTTCCCATTTTCTCATTAGCAACCCACTCTTCAACTCCAGAGAATCCCATTGTGCCCAATAGGTTTTAAACACTGGATTCTTCCCCGATATCTCTGCCCATGGGACGTTGCTGTCTTTCCTTCCATTCGATTATGGTTCTTATTTCAGGATCTTCTCGCTGTTCCCTCTTAATGGTCTCGGTTTGCCACTTATCTACTACGACGCCAGTTCTTCTGATGGGAATTATCCCTTCTTTATTTTCTGCTTTTGAGCAGTGCCGACAATCCTCAGGACAAGGTCTTCTGGAGAGTGCGTTCGCATTATTATTGTTATGAATTTGGTGGTTCAAAAATTATAGTCGTTAAATTTCAGAACACTTTAATTCGAAGCTGTCGCTTTACACAATTAACAACACAATTGTAATGAGCTTGTCCATAAAATAACACTTTTACAAAATGTACAATACTCAAGACAAGATCTTCTGGAGAGTGCGTCCGCATTATTATGGACACGACCTGGACGATGTTCGATTGTAAAATCATACTCCTGTAATCTTTCTATCCATCTGGGAAACTGGCCTTCTGTGTTCTTAAACTGAAGCAACCACTTCAATGCTGCATGAAGATGAAACTGTCGGCCATAAAGATACTTGTGAAAATGTTCTGTTGTCTTCACCTTGGCAAGAAGCTCCTTTCTGGTTACACAGTAGTTCCTTTCAGCTTTCGACAAAACTTTACTGAAGTAACCAATAACACGTTCTTGCCCGTCTTACATTTGTGACAGTAAAAGGCATCACCTTGAACTGCCAGAGACCAGTACCTGCAGTTTTCCTTGTCTTCGGCATGCATTCCAACTTGCCAATAGCCACTTTTCAAGTCCAGAATAGAGAACCATCTCGCACCAGATAAGGTGAAGGCGAAGATTCTTTTGAATTTTCGAAACAGTCCTCCTATGTCTTCTGTTTTCATGGGTATTAACGATTTTGATACATCTTCCAGCAATAGGGTACATGAACATTTTTTTTAAAGAATTTTATTTGAAAGTAGGTAAAAATACGATAATTTATATATATTTCTTTTTTTGATAAATGAATATTAAAGCCGTAAAAAATTAAAGAAATTTGAATTGATTAAATTCCCGCCAAAACGCACATTCTGACCGTGTGCGTCAGTGTTCATATGCTATCAAATCGTAATATGTGAATATCAATACAAACACATAAAACTTATTACAATGAATAGTAAGTGTTGAATTAATCAACTATCAAATAGATTCATGTCTATGTTCAGAATTTACTTTGTAATTAAGTAACTAGGAAAATTTGTTTACTATAGATGAGTCTTGTTTAATAAACTAATGTCATTATCTTTAATGAGAATCAGTGTCCAATTTTTTCAATAATCTTCATCAGGTTATGTGCCCATAAGACACTGAGTGACAAAGGTTGGTGATAAAGAGACTAAAGTTTAGTACGAAGAGTTTTTAAAGCTATTTCCGTTAAGTGAAAAATTAACTTTAAAAGCGATGGACGGTGACATGAGAATGACAAAATTGAGAGGCGTTGACAATTGGTCGTCATGGAAATTTCAAGTGCGTGTAACTTCGAAGGCAGTCAGTGCATGGGATGTTGTTGTAGGCCAAGCAGTCAAACCAAAATATGATATGAAAATTGATGCGACGGCTATGAAGTCCTATGAAAAGGAACTAGCAGCTTGGGTAAAAGCAGATAACATGGTCCAAAAAGTTACTGGAACATCAGTGGAAGAGCAACCGTTGCTTCATATATTTAACTGCGAAACGTCAAACGCAATGTGGGAAAAACTTCTGTCAGTTTATGAGCAAAAAAATGAGGCAAGTGTTCACATGTTGCAGCAGCAGTGGTACAAAATGAAAAAGAATGCTTCGTGTGATGTGGCTACGTACATTTCGCAACTAGAAGATCTTTCTTATCGGTTGAAGACTCAAGGTGAAAATATTCCAGAGTCAATGATCATTACGAAATTGTTAATGACTGCCAGCAGAATACAATCATTTCCTCAGTGCGTGGGAATCGACGCATCGGGATCAACAAACGTTGTCAAACTTAACTTCAAGGCTCATAATGGAAGAGAAACGTATGAATCTTCAAGAGAAACCTAATGGAAGTGCATTCCTGGCCGATAAGCATCGCAAAAGCACGAATGAGAAAGGTAAACCTCATTTTGACAAACAAAGTCCACGAAAAGTGGGTAAGTGCTTTAAATGCAATAAGGAAGGTCATTGGGCCAGAGAATGCAGGAATGCTAAATCAAGAAATCAAGTAGAGAATAAAACTCGATCAAAAGGTGACCCTTTTATTGGTGAAACGTTCTCATCAATAGCACGTATCCACTTTGATAAATATTCCTGGTATTTAGATTCTGGCGCTACTGATCACATGTGCAGTCAGATTGAATGGTTTTTAAATTACAAGCCATTTGAAAATGAACTTCCAGTTCGTATTGGTGACGGAAATTATATTTCGGCATATGGAACAGGCGACATAAACATATTAGCATTTGATGGAAAAATATGGAACGAGAAACATTTGTCAAATGTTTTATATGTACCAAAAATCCAGTACAATCTCTTCTCATTAGGAGCTGCACTAGACAAGGGAATAACCTTCAAGTCGAATAAAACAATATGTCAGTTGTTTAAAGAAGAAATTGTCGTTGTAGTGGGAGTTCGTGAAGAGAAGCTTTACAAAATGAAGTTTAAAGTTGTATTAGATGAAGACAGCATTCGTAGCAAACACATCTGTCAAATTGGAACTTCAAACTTGGCACAAAAAGCTTGCACATCAGAATTTTCAACATGTGAAACAGATTCTGAAGAGTAACGGAATTCCATTCAAGAATGAAGACACAAGTTTATGTGAGGATTGTATTGTTGGAAAAATTCATAAATTACCTTTTCCAAAAGGTGATTCCAAAACAAAGAGAATTGGAGACCTCATCCACGCAGATTTATGTGGGCCTATGCAAGAAAGCTCTGTAGGAGGTTCAAGGTATTATTTTTTATTAAAAGACGATTATTCTCATTGGAGAACAGTGTACTTTCTAAAACAAAAATCCGAAACATCTCGTTATCTTGAATACTTCATACAAGCCAGCCAAAAGCAAATTCAGCAAGGAATAAAAACTATTCGAACAGATAATGGACTGGAATTTGTAAATAATGAAGTACAAAAGGTTACCCGAAGTTATGAAATAATCCATCAGAAAACAGTCGCTTATTGCCCTCAGCAGAATGGTTCAGCAGAACGAGAAAATAGAACGCTGGTGGAAATTGCAAGAACAATGCTTCATGCAAGTGGGATGTCAATTCGATTATGGGCTGAAGCTATTAATGCCGCAGTATATGTCCTTAATAGAACTGGTACAAGCAGTATTTAAGGAGTAACACCGCATAAGTTATGGATAGGAAAGGACAGCGATATTACACGATTTAGGATTTTTAGTGAGCAAGCTTTTGTTCATATTCCAAAAGAAAAACGGCAGAAATGGGATCCTAAGGCCGAGAAAGGTTTCTTCGTAGCTTACGACATTGAAACTAAGGGATACTGCATTTGGTTTCCTGATAGAAATACAATTAAAACACATAGGGATGTTATCTTCACTAATAAGTTAAAAATACAATTTTTGATTTATTCAAGAGTAATAATCAAGATCAGGAAGAAAACCGTTCTGTAAAATGGATGCAAGCCATGGCAGAAGCGATGGATTCGTTGAAATTGAATGAAACATGTATCTTCGATCGATGAAAATATTTATATGCAACAACCTCAAGGGTTCGAGGACGGAACAGGAAGAGTATGCCAGCTCAAGAAAGGTATTTATGGTCTTAAACAGGCATCAAGATTGTGGAACCAACGCTTGACTGGTGTTTTTGACAAATTTGGTTTAAAATCAACAGAAGCAGATCCCTGTGTTTTCGTCAACAGCGATGATAAGTCCTTGATTATATTAGCCGTTCATGTTGATGGTGGCCTGGTGGTATCTGAATCTCAGGAATTGATTGGCATGGTACTGTCTGTATTAAAATCAGAATTCAACGTAACTACAGGTGACGTTAATCATTATCTTGGTTTACAAATTGAACAGTTGCAAGATGGCTCTATATTTCTTCATCAAGAAGCATATGCAATAGCAGTATTGGAACGGTACAATATGGAAAACGCCAATGCAGTTGCGATTCCTGCTGATCGGAACCATCAAATGTATTCTGCGTTGCACACCAGTGGAGATGTAATAAATGTCCCGTATCGTGAAGCAATTGGTAGTTTACTATACTTATCGATAGCAACGAGACCAGACATTACTTTTGCAGTACACAGTGCTAGTCAATATATTGAAAATGCAAAGAAGATACACTGGAATGCTGTAAAAAGGATTTTAAACGATTCAGATTACGCAGGTGATGTTGAAACTCGAAGATCAACCAGAGGATTTGTTATAAAATTGGAAAGAGCTACCGTGGCATGGAATTCGCAAAAACCAAAAGTAGTTGCCCTATCAACAACCGAAGCAGAATATATGGCTTCATGTCAAGCTGTAAAAGAAATCATTTGGACCAAATCTTTACTCTGCGGTCTGATAAAATCGAAAGATATTTGCATTACTTTACATGTGGACAATCAAAGTGCGATACGCTTGATAAAAAACTCAGAATTTCATAAGAGATCCAAACATATAGACGTAAAATATCATTTTGTCAGAGAAAAGTTTCACTCGGGAATTTTTAATTTGGAATATGTCAGTTCTCAAGATCAAGAAGCAGACATATTAACAAAAGCACTTGCCAGTGCAAGCTTTGAGAAACAACGAGAAATGTTAGGTGTTATCTCTGTTAAAAATCTGAAATAGTTTTCATGTTAAATTAAAAATATTTGTAAGTACAAAGTTTTTTTAATCTCAAAACGGACAGAAAAATGAAGAGAACAACCTCAACGTTTCGCTATAGATTTATAGCTTCGTCGAAGCTATAAATCTATAATTGTTTGCACCTTGAATGCTTTTAATGCAAATTTCCTGTACCCCTTAAACATCATGTTGACATTCCATGTGCATTCCGTGGCCTCGTAATTCTGCCACTTTCAAACAATTAAAGGCACACTAATTCCAGGCATTTAATTTTATAATTTGTATCTTCAACACATCAGGCTCCTTTGCATTTTCATCACGTTTAGTAAAAATACTTTTGCTCGTTTCTTTTCTACTCCGTGTATAAGTATATTGCTTAGAGAAAATAATAATCATGTTTAAGACAAATCATAATTTTATTTTCTTTATTTTCACTCTACATCTCTTATTATTTATTAAATTAGTATGTAAAACGTGTTCTTAAAAAGTATATAAACGCTGATGACCGTTGAATGTCTCTAACTTTAACCTAACAATATATCGTTTCAATCTTGACTAGTTTCTTGTTAGACTGCTTGGGTAGCTTTATTATCGATTTTAATTGCAATATTCTGCTCCGTATCCATAATTTAACATTAATTTATGTCTTTGCAGAAATACACAAAATATATATAAAAACGTGGACCAGTGACGTAATGGAAATGTGCGCATGCGCGAAAACTTTGGCAACCTTTATATTTTAGGAACCTTGCCTTAGCAGAGCCCTCTGTTGCTCGAATATACTAGAATGGCCGCCTAGCTTCGGTCATGTTCTGTGACGCAAGGTGGCATGTCTGATGCTAAAAATATAAGGCACCCGATCTCTGTCTAAGGACACAGGTACTGCCATCATATGGTTTTGACACTTGACAGTGGGTATTTGTCCTTGAACAAGCGGGTTGTCAAAATGACAAACTGAATATTTTATGTAAATCGGAACGCAACTCATTTTCATTTCTATTTTATTAACGACAAGAATAAGTTTACAATAATAAGGAATAAGTTTACAATATATCTAGACGTTAACGGTGCGAATATCATACAACAAACCGAAAAAGTAACCAAAAAGCAAACGTGATTATGTTAGAAACTTTCCAGGCAGAATGTTAAGTTTATTTTTATTATTATTTCAAGGCATAAATCTTTAAACAGTTGACCATATAAACAGAAGTTTAGTGTGGACTGATTGTAATTTTCCATCAAGTTCCATGGGTAATGGGACTTGAAAAATAATTGGATTTAGAGAATTCCATAAGCATTTAGGATAAATATGAGGTTTAGGATCCAGTCCAAAAAGTCGTTGGCAATATCTTAGAGAAAAGATACTTTTTAGACAGAATTTTCCAATTTATTATGTCATGTATCCTCGTAGTCGCTTAGTTTTATTACAAATTTATAACAAAATTTTGTGCTAATCGTTCTTGATTGCAGTGAAAACCTCGAGCAGCTTCTGGACAGCTGTTTCAGCCCTGCTTGGGGCTTCTTCAGCAGAGACGTAGCTCGACATTCCCACTGCAGACCAAAAACGACTTGCCCAATTTATTCGCAATTGCGATGTAAGTATGATGAACAGATAAAATAGCGACATCTTACTATCGCTTTTTGACCTGACATTGCAGTAGGATAGACAAATTGAAGCGGGATTTGCTCCTAATAAGTCCCCCATGCAAGGCGGCCATGCTTGCTTTCAAAGCATAATGAAAGTTTTTGAAAAATGTTGTGCAAATCGTTCTTGATTGCAGTGAAAACCTCGAGCAGCCTCTGTTCATCATTCTTACATCGCAATTGCGAATAAATTGGGCAAGTCGTTTTGGTCTGCAGTGGAAATGTCGAGCTACGTCTCTGCTGAAGAAGCCCCAAGCAGGGCTGAAACAGCTGTCCAGAGGCTGCTCGAGGTTTTCACTGCAATCAAGAACGATTTGCACAAAATTTTTCAAAAACTTTCATTATGCTTTGACAGCAAGCATGGCCGCCTTGCATGAAATATTCCAGTTTGTCATTTTTGACAACCCACTCATTCAAGGTCAAATACCCTCTGTCGCGCGTCAAAAACATATGATAACAATACCTGTGTCTTTAGACAGAGATCGACTGCCTTATAAAAATAGATCGGTTTGCCCGTCACGGCTGTAACAAGTTTGCTAATTAGAAGAGGTTTCTCCAAGCTACGGGAATGTCCTAATTAAAGAGGTATCCACAATGAGAGGTTTAAATTGTATTTCAGTGTGCTTTTATAATCTATTTCATAGTAATTTTACAGATAATTAAAATAATTTCTGTAAATAAAAATCCTTCACTGTCCTTGTTCTACTTACACTCACCTGAAATAACTTTAACAGCAATTTATGATCCTTGTAAAATTGATCGTGTTCATCTAGAATTTTTCCATCTGCTGAACTTAGTGTGGATCGATCAGCAATGTCTCTGGCTCTTGCGCTGCCTTTAATTTCTTTTATAATACCTTTAAGTGTTAACTCTTCGCTGTAGTATAAAAGATCTTCGTCCATTTTGGTCTAGTGTTAACGGTAGAATGCCAAAACATTTTCTTATTCAATTTTCTTTAAAATTTAAAACATCAGGTAACTACCAATTAGGTAATTAAGCCGTTTACGTCATTTGAATTATTAAGCTAAAATTCATATAGTTTCCTAGATGATTAATTACTCCTTGCTTAACCTAATGGTTTTTTTCGGAAGATATTAAAAACAGGGCGTTTCAAGAATATAAGTATTTTATTAACTAATACTTAGTATATTTGAATTAATTTAAAATAAATACAAAATTTGTTATGTGACCGTTATAATGATAATAAGGCAATTCACAAGTTTTGAAACAATAAATACTGCAGCTATGCTACAATAGTATAAAAACATCAACATTTAATATTACACGCGTTAAATAAGGTATCTAAGTAATTGTATATACACTGGAGGAAGTCTTAAAATTTAGTTAGTATAATTCAAGTCTACCAAATACAGATGGGTATACTGAGGAAATCGGGTTTAAGAAGACGAAACAGACGCATTATTACAATTATTATGGTAGGATAGTGACTAGCGTTTTATCAATTCAACTGCTGTTACTTGGGCCAAGCGATCTTCGCATCGATCCTCTTGTAGGCGAGCATTACGTGCTTTCCTTCTTCGCTCATTAAATCTCGGAGGCACTCGTTGTCGCCCAGCATGGTCTCTGAAATTAAAAATGGAAGGAACTTGTTTAATAGAGAAATACATTCAATAAAACAAAATAAATTTAATTTATTCAGGGCTAAGATTATAAATAGACTTAAAATATGTAAAAATAACCAACTGAATAAAAAAGTAACTCAGAATAGATCGGTGTTACACCCTATAGATGTCTCCCGAATAGAACATCAAAAAATAAGGTCACCTTTATATAAATTTCTTTTTTCCAAAAGTGAATACTAAGGGAGTTATAAGCCCTGAAACAGAAGTGTAATATTGTTTTCCGTCAATGTCTTCTGGATCCTTTAAAGTCTACATGATTGGCTTATGGCTTGTACTATGCCCGCCAAAAAAAACTGGGACATGTAACGTATCCTACTGTAAATATAACAACACGATTTAACATTACTACAGAAATAAGCTCTAAATAGCAAGACGAATGGCTTATGCCCGGTTTCTCAAAGCTGATTTATCGAACCGATAAAGTTATGTATTCGATAAACGCTCCACAACTCAAGAAAACGTTTCTGAAAGCCAAAATCAAACTTATCGATTCTATACCGGCCCTATAAGTTATCGGAGCTACAACGACCTCATAACCTAATTAACGCATGCGCTTAGACGTAGAAATACGAAATAGTAACGTATAGGAATTTTTAATTTTTATACAATATTAGTTTAATTACACATGAAGTAGGCAGGTATTATTAATATTTTATGATATATGTATTATGTATATATATATGTATTTTATGACTTGGATAGTAACGATTCGTCAAGTTCTTCAGATGAAGAAATATTTGATTCTGTTTGAGTTTGGCTATTAAATATTTCTGTTATATTCTCCCAAGCTTTCATCTTTTTACTTACGGTGACACCGTCAGTTTTTTTTATTTTCTATGACTTCCAACAATTTGGATGTGAAAATGTCCAGCAAAAAAAAATTTTTCAACCTCTGTAAAGTTCCGCGATCTTGGTTTTACTTTTTTACATTCCGCCGCCATTGGACTACACCTGATAAATCACAATTCGAAGGAGGATTTACAATCAAATTGAATCAAATGTCACTTTTCCGGCATTAATATTCAGAGAGGTTTGCAACAAAACACTATCCATCTATTGCATTGGCAACTAGTGTAAATATTGTATCTCCTGATAACTGTAGAATTGTTAACTTATGAAAAGCTTGCTTTCAGAAAGAGTCAGCGATTTTATCGGTTCGATAATTTTATTGAACCAAGTTATTGATTTCACAGGCAAACTTTCTAGAAACCGGGCATTAAAGCTGCATTCAAACTAATCAAATAATTCAAAAATGCATGTAGAGAGTTGTCCTAGATTCTTTTGGCGGGCATAGTACGTACCTACATGTTCTAGCATATTAGATTTTCCTTTTAACACTCTTTAGCAATGTTAATTTCAATTTTAGTAAAATATTCAAATTTGGTGGCATTATAAATTTTACTAAATGCGGAACATCATCATTGAAGCAATGATTTTATCAGATACGACTTCTATCCTTAACAGGGGAGTACAGGTCCCATTGAAAAAAAGAGTTTTTCAATTATTTGAGTTTTGGCTCGCTCTGTATAAACGGTGATCAATGACCACTTTTTTTCTACTAGAAAAGAAACTGATCTATTTTTAAGTACACTCGCAGTCAGAAAGTTTATTTGCAAACAACTCTAACGTTACAGAGGTCTTTTTAAAAATGTATTAACAAAAGCTATCATAATTGAAATTAACCTCCGCCCACAATAATTTTTATATCCGTAGATATGTATTTCGGCAGCTAAGCTGCTGACAAATCATAAAAATGTTAAACCTAACAACAATGTAATCTTCATAAAAGATATATATGTCTAAATGTAAGGAAATATAAATTAATATGTGAAAATCTAAAATAAACTATATATGTTACGTATAAATCGGAAAAAAAATTATGTGAACACCTAAAATTAACTGTCAGATACCTTACAAATAAGAGCTAACCAAACCAAACAACACGGAAATATGAAAATAAATACTCCAAAAACTTCGAAAAAACTTCTTATTCTAACGAATAAATAAGAATATAATTCCCTGTTGTTTGATACCTAAAGACCTAAAAATCCTGAAAAATAAAATAAAATATACGTTATAGGGCGACTTTCCCATTACATCAGCAAGCTAGAAGCTGGTGACACCTTGGAAGACGCCGATCTTCGCCTAGTTTTGATTATTCAGCATTGCCGCGCAACGTAGAAGCATTGCATTTTTATGTTATAATCGTGTACAACATTCCTTAAATTTGCAAATCTCGTATTTAGTTACACACTTTAATGCGGACGAAGCACGTGTGTTATCTAATTATTTTCGCAATTATGCTTTACGTATATTATTACGCGGATTAAAAGAACCTATAGGATCCTTGATGCGTACTAAGAATCCCACAGATTTAAATAACGCACTAAGCATGTTAACAAATAATTTTCGATATGATGTTAATCTACAGAAAATCGAGAAAAATAAAATTCTTCCAAAACCGAATTTTATTAATAAAGCATTTGGTAAACCACAACAACCGAACGTTATAAAAAATGTGCAAATGCTAGGAAAACCAAATGTGAACTCAAATCAACAATCACATTTCAATAAAAAACAATTTTGGTTATCCGAGCACAAGCGCTAATGCATTTAAATCAAATCAGATTCAAAGATTTCAAAAACCAACACCAATGAGTCCTCAACAACAAACTTCAAATCGAAATAATTATTTTCAAAACCAAAATCCTAGTGCCCCACGTCATTATGTGTTTGAAGAATTACATAATATTGTTGAAAATGATGTAGAACAAGTAGAAGAAAATTTGCCGGACGAAATTCCTGACGAACAAATCGAGGAAGATCCGAATTCTTTTTTATGCGAAATTGCCTCGGACCTCGATATGAATTTATGAACTTAACAAATAATGACAGCGAATTACCGTACATAATTTTTCCACAAAATAATTTTAATAGATACTGGTAGTTCAAAATCGTTTATTAACCAGGAAATAGCTAAAAAATATTTTAAACATTCGATTACTGAAGATCCCTTCCAAATTTCAACTACACATGGCACGACTACTGAAAAATATAGCACTACTATAGGCGAGGCGCTCTGTATTCCGTTGCACGTCATTCGTTAACGATGACGTCAGACGCATGCTGTGTTGATAAATACTTAAAATGGAAAGGAATTTTTACATTGTATGTTCAGTTTTATAACAAATCTTAAGGTATGTATATTGTATTTTAAGTAAATAAGTATATTTACAACACAGCAAGTGTCTGACGTCGTTATTAACTAATGACGTACAACGGAATGTAACGCGCCTTGCCTATATATCTTTTAGTAAATTAATATAAAATCAAACTTTTCTTTAAAATTCCATCTTTTCAAATTTCATAATTATTTCCATTGTTTACTTGGTACCGATAATTTGAAGAAATTAAATGCTATAGTTGATTACAACAAAAATCAATTGATTACACCAACGCGTAAAATTAATATACAATTTCACAATTTATCTAACAATACGAATTTCATTATCGCTAAAAATTAATGCTTCATTTAAATGAACCGATTATTGCTGAAGAATTTGCTGAAAGTGAACAAGATTTCAGTCCAAATATTAATAATTTAGAGTCACAAAAAATTAACATTGATTTGCTGTTGGAAATTCGTACCGATCACATGAATTCCGAGGAAAAAGAAACAATAACTTAATTTAATTAAGCAATATTCAGATATACCGGGTGTCCCGCGCCATGTGCTCACCCTTCTAGAATCTTTATTATTAATAGATTAACTTGAATTTTGGAGACAATAAACTAAACAAGAAATGGAATTTTCCGACATACAGATAGTCGTCATAGGAGTTCCGGTTTCGCCGGAAGAGATATCAACTTTCTTATTTTAAATGAAATACCCTATATATTTTTACATATTTAAAATCTACGGATCATTACGAGTCCGAATATGTATCAATTGTTAATTTTGGTTTCCATGACAACGAAGAAAAAACTTTTTTATTTTTCAATCTAGAAAGCTATGAATCGCATTTTTTCGATCTAATGCGATCAAGTGTTTCGAAAAAAATCTGTCCTTTGATGGTATTTTGATTTTTAACATTTTTACAGAATTTGAAATTTTCATTAGCTCTTAACTCAGTTTTTTCGATAGAACCTCATATGTTTCTTAGCTTAGTTCAAGTGAACATTTTTTTCTGAATACACTGATACCAAATACATCATATTTTCTTTGAAAATAATTTAAAAAAGAGCATGTCTTATTGAAATTTTACACTCCCTGTAACGCGCCGACACGTCACTGATTTTGTTGTTAAACGGAACAACCAATTACAATAACAAACTGTCTCAAACCAAAGCAAAATAAATTACTCTACTTGACACGTAATTCAGAAACCATCAAAAATTAACTTCTGACTCGTAAATGGCCATATGTTTTATCTATTTCAATAAAAATCGTGATCGTCTAATTAAATTTGTAGGACCTTACCTGTGACGTAACTCAAGACTCGTTGTTGGTGCGGTCGCGCAATAAATTTGAGAGATTTAAGGAACTAAGTACGTTAAAATAAAAATGCGAGATATTAACTCTAATTTACTTCGTTTATTGAGAAAAACGAGGGGAAAAAACTCCGTTACCAGCCCCCCTAGGAATCTGGTAAATGAGCGTAAAAACCCTCGTGAATTTATACGTCAATACAGCGATTACCAAATATAGCAGTTGCGAGCAATACAGTAAGACTCAGCTAACAGATTTCAATCTGTTATATTGTTGCGATATAACTTAACCACAATTTCTGGTGGAATCGAGTTCGATCAGCACAATAATTTCCCACGGGACTTTGTCCTCGATTGGATTGTCAATCAAAATAATTTCTCTATTGAGCTCTGTTTAGGTACAGTGATTGTCACTTAAGATCGTACTCTAAAACAACACTCTGACCAAATCAACCAATGTACAGCGTGACACGTGAGTCTACAGTGTACCTTAATTAGGTGAATTAATTTCCTAATTAGTTAGATGTTTGGGGAAAGTGGGTGATACGAGATGCGGTTCTTAGTGATCTATTTGCAGAGGTATACACAGTGATCGCTTTTAGTTTTTCACGGATGTCCCCTTGGGACCCCCCCTAAAGCTAGATTAATTAATTCTTCTGGCCAGGAACTTTGTCTACTCGAAACCAGGTATAGGGGTTGAGGTACAGTGACTCTCGGTTATTTTCCCCCTGTATATTTTCGTCGCCTAAAGCTGTTACCCACTTGGTGGACCCGATTGACCGCTGATAATGACCGTACACTATGGGTGCTTAAGTCCAGTGGTCGCAAAGTCAATCCTCTATATTCTCCCGCAATATATCTCAGCTAATAAACCCCAACTGGTAAGACCCACGGGTTTGGAGAAATGCTCGTTTCGTGAGTTGAGCGCTTAATTTCGTTTCAGTATCTTTGGCCTCGGAATTTGTAAGAAATTCGTACTGGAAATTAACTTGGCCTTGATTTCTGGTGATAAATTAGTGCTGGCCACACTTAATTAGTCGGTAGATATTACTTGCCTTTCGACCAGGGATTCAAACTGGGAGAACTCTCGTAATCACTCAGATCCCAGTTGTGAGCGAGGTCACTAAATGATACGAGGGTTTCCAAAGGTGACAGAAACACTTCTATAATTAGTACACTGGACTGGAGATTTCAGTAGATTCGTGGTAAAGTTAACTACTTTGGTTGATCAAGTCGCAGAACGCGTACTCCGACGAACCTAGTGACATACACTGATTTAAACTTAAATATGACAATTCTACCATTAAAATACTAGTAATTTATAAGGCAAAGTTGGGAACGTCAACCAACTGTGTGTTTAATTATGTAAATTCAAACTGACTCGAATGCGAACTCGATTATTGAATTTCAAAGTTTGGAATCAATTAAAACCACCAAAAATGCGGCGAAGCAATAATGATTAAATGACCTTTTACCTAACTGTCCAAGTCCGAGTAATTTGCGCACCACTCACTCTGTTTTAAAACCACTCGCGTCGAGCCCGTGTGCGAAAGCAAAAATTTATTAAAATGCCTTTTAAACACTTGAAGCTACACCCGTAATGGTGATTGAAAACACGATTATGGAACACACCTTACATAAGACAAACTACTCAATTCAAAAATTGCAACTCGGCGTTTGGTATTCAACCGGTCTTTTCAGATGACAAAATCTGACTCCCTTAATTAAAATAACTTTTCCCTTTTCCACCCTCGTTAGTGAGCCCCACCCGATTTTCCGAAAAGAGCTTGACAACACCCCCGACCAATCGATACCGTTTTCGAAAAGTTACTCTCCTCCTCCTTTTAGAAAACACCCCAGTAATAAATTTACACGCATAACTCACCGTAAATGTCCATCTCGAAGTCTGTTTCTTTTCTTTTAAAATTTTGAACATGCACTCGCTTTACAAGTGACTGATTTATTGTTTCCTTTGCGAAAGTTAACATTCGTTCTAAAGTTATCGCCTTCCAAAAACAACTCGACCCCCCAGTGATTTTGAAAATCATCTCATCTTACATAACCGGCCCTTATCCTATTAAAGCATGACTGACACTCCTTCACAAAATGAAACAAAACGAATACATTCTAAAATCTTGGCAATACCCTGCTGTTACTGAAGTGTTCTGTACTTAAAATTTATTGCCTCTTGTAAACCTACAACGACCCGTCTCAACCGTTTCCGGCGTTACTAGAACTTCTACGAAAAACAATATTTGTCTGTTATTTGTAATTTGTTCCACAATCGAAAATCAATCACGATTTGTTTATAAGCAAATCCGCGACCGTTTCATTCGCCCCTACTAGAAATGCGCAGTTTGCTCCGACGAACGAGCAATTTCTAGTTTTCCCCCCAAAACGGAAGCATCTGGTTCGCCACCCCCTGGATGGATTCGCTGGTAGCTGCTGCTGTTGCTCTCCCTTCCTAGATTAGCTCCTAAATCCCCCCCCCCCCAGACAGAAACATATATGCAAGCCTAGACACGATAACCGCCCGCGAACTCGCCATGGCCAATATACGCAATACCAACTAACTCAAACCTCCACTGAACAGACAAAAATCCCCCTACACGAGGCACGAAAAACAATAAAAATACAATTAGCATACCCTTCAACTTATGAACACCCCCCCGCACAACTACGCCGCTGGTACTGCCTTCTGTGCGCCCCTATTCGTCAGACTCGCTAGCTACGACCCAATTCTCACCCACATCTATAAACAGTTCAACAACTCACTAAATTAATGCTGTCCTCCAATAACCCCTACGTGCACCTGAAACATTCCCACTGCACTAATTCGCTGGTCATTCACTAATAATATCATTTAAACCGTAGTACTCATTAATCACCCAACCACTGTTAATTAACTGAACTATACACCTCTTTAATCACCAACCATTTGATCTCACTTCACCTTGTTTTAATCATCCACCATAATCTTAAACCACTTCTCCCGATCGCTCACGACTTTGTCTAGAAAAGATTCTGTTTTCTTTTTTCTTTAATTATTATTACTATAACTATACATCCTCCAGGTAATAATTCAACCCGATCAAATAACCACTAGTCACCACAATTAACACCCCTAATCCTAAACTATCGCCCCTATTAACTGGACTGCTTTATCACTAAGGTCTGATTAATTTCGCTCCTCCATACACTAACAACACATGGATTGATTACACACTCGTTAAGCCCCCCTCGTAACAATCATTGCACTTCTAACTTCCGATCACCTCCTTAATTCCACCTCGCACTTCTTCAATCGATATAACACCTTGAATAATCTCTGTTTATTTAAGCGCAATAATCCGGCAACTCGATCACTACCTGTACATTAATAATCTTTAATACCACCCTCTTAATTATCACCTTAATTTAACTCCACTCACTTGCTAATCACTCGCCACTCTCATCTGGTATAACCACTAGACTATTAATTGACACTAAAATATTCCACACCGTAATCCAACGAACGATTTACTCTTGCGGTCACCTCACTTCCGAGCCCGTCTAATTACCTCTATATCATAATAAACAAACAACAAGCCATGTCCATTCTTCGGGGTTTTATTGTTAGCTACTGAGACACCCCGCCGCGCTACCTGTAAAGTCAGACGTCTAGGGTCCCTTCGTTCACTGACCGTCTGTACCGCCCTACCGACACACTTCCACTCTCGTTGTTGCGGAATTCCCTTTTGACCTGGATACTAAGTTTTATAGACGTCCGTCTAGACGTTACCTGGTTTTGGACCGACACTGACCCCTTATTCAACCTCCGGTATCCTGTAATATGGCCTCAAATTCCTGGCGTTAAACACACCTCGCGTATTGCCGTTTTCGGATTCCAACAGGTAGGCATTTACGTGTACTCTTCGGCGAACGACATATGGTCCCTCGTATAGATGACAGAATTTTTGATTTACACGCTCCGCTAGAATCGAAATCGGATTTGTCCTAATTAATACCCAATCTCCCTCGTTGAATGGTGGTTGATATCTCGTTTGCTGTCGCCCCCGCCGTTGAGCCATGTTTCTCGTGTGACGCCTCACCTGATCCCGCATGTGTTCCACTTCTTGGTTCAAAACAAATGGGTTAATCCGACGAATTATTTCTCTGTAAGGCACTTCCGGTTCTTCTCCGAATGCAATCGTAACTGGCGCGAATCCTGTAGAGTCGTGTGGCAGCGAATTTAAGCACGTTTGTAGCTTCTCGATGTGGTCAATCCAACCTGTATGTCGCCTTGAACAAAACGTCCTGAAAAACCGCCCAATTTCCCTCATAACTCGTTCGACTGGATTCGAGGCTGGATGTCGTATGGAAGTATATTGCACCTGAATCCCCGCTTCTGCCATCCTTTGTCTCCACAGTCTTGATGTAAACTGCGTCCCGTTGTCGCTGAGAATTCGTTCCGGCTTGATCCTAGATTCCTCTAAAATTTTTCGCGCGGCGATGTTCGCGTTCGCCCTTCTCATTGCATATAATTGGACAAATTTTGAGAACACATCGATCGTCACCAACAAATAAACCGCCCCGAAGCGCGCGCGTGGCAACGGCCCGTAGAAATCCACTGACATCAATTCACCCACTCGATCAGCGATTATCGGCTGAAATTGCCCGGCAAAATTCCTGTTTAAATGCTTGGTCCGCTGACAGCTGTCGCAACTTCGAAGGATTTTCCTGATTGACTGTCGCATTTTCTTCCAAAAGAACAATGAGCGCATCGCGTGGAATACTTTTCCAGCTCCAAAGTGCCCATATGCCTCGTGGAAATGTCGGACTAAATCAACGATCAGACTCCTTGGCACCGCCACTAACTTCGACTGTGTGAATCGGCAATTGTACAGCAGAACTCCGTCATGCAACTCGTATCCGGTTTGCCTTTCCTCGTCGTCTTGTGTGTAGATTGTCCCGAGATAAGGGTCCTCGCTCTGTAGCTCCCCGATATGTATTAACCTTCTCCGTAAACCTGGGCTGTCGGTGATCGCCAAAGTTGCAATTATGTCCTTGCACTCCTGCAGTTGATGGACCCGCTGGGAATCGAGACAGCGTATCCGCGACGATGTTCTCTCTTCCCTTGATGTGATGTACTTCGAAATCAAACGCTTGTAACATCAGCACCCACCTGGTTAAACGTTCACTTAACAACCTGCACTGTTTCAGAAACTGTAACGCATGATGATCACTATAAATAATCACTTTAGCGTTCACCAAATATGTGCGAAATTTCTGTAAGGAGAAAATGATTGCGAGTAATTCCTTTTCGGTCGTGGTGTAATTCATCTCAGCAGTATTCAACGATCGGCTGGCGAAGGCGATTACTCCTAGTTCTCCCCCCTCCTTCTCTTGACATAGTGCACTACCTATACCGAATCCTGAACTATCCGTTTGTAGTATAAAAGGTTGATCGAACTTCGGGTGACACAACATTACACTCTGCAAGAATAACTCCTTGATGTGCTGAAAACTAGCCTCTTCTTCGCTTCCCCACTTCCATTTGACTCCTGTCTTCAACAGCTGTCGTATTGGCAGTGTGTGTTCGCTGTAATTCCGTTGGAACTGCCGATAATAGTTGCATAAGCCTAGGAAAGCTCGCAATTGTTTCACGCGTGTAGGCGTAGGGAACTTCTGAATCGCTTCTACCTTTTCTGGGTCCGGCCGTATCCCTTCTGTTGATAAGATGTGTCCTAGAAACTTAATCTCCTCCTGTATGAAACACGACTTCTCTAAATTCACAGTTAAATTGGCGTCTTGTAACTTCGTTAAAACTGCTCGCAAGTGTTCTAAATGCGTTATAAAATCCGGAGAGACGATCAACAGATCATCCACGTAGTTCACGGCAAATTCCCTTACTTCCGGCCCTAAAACTAAGTCCATGCAACGGCTAAAACTAGCCACTGCTGTCTTCAATCCGAATGGCAGCACCTTAAACGTGTAACTTCGTCCATTGTAGAGAAAAGCAGTGTGTTTACGGCTGTTTTCATGTAGCGGAATCTGCCAGTAGGAAGAGCGTAAATCTAACGACGAAAAATACCTCACGTTATGGAAACGGTGTATCAGTTCCTCGCTTGGTGCAGGGCTCTCTCTGTCTGCCACCATCCTCTCATTTAATTGTCTCGCATCCAAACAGAGTCGCACGGTCCCATCCTTTTTCTTAACTACAACAATCGGACTCGAATATGGAGACGCTTCACGCTGTATAATTTGTAAGTGTAACATTTTCTGAATTTCATCGTCTACCGCAGGTCTTAATGCAAAGGGTACCGGATATGATCTCTTCATAAATAGCGTCTCATTCTGCATTAAAATTTCATGCGTATACATGTGCGTTAGTCCGGGTATTTTAGCGAATACTTGATAGAATTCAACGAGCAATTCTTTCATGTGTTGCTTCTCAATCGCATGTATGTTGCACCCCTCGATTTTACCCTGTATAGACTCGACGCTTTCATAGTTTTCTTCGTCTCGTCGCAAAGCGAACTCTTCGACTACCTCTTCGTCCGACTCACCTGTGTCGCCGCATGTTTGACGCTTGTAAGCTGCTTCGACTCGGGTTATTAGCTGCACTTGATATCGGTGTTTTTCCGCGGTAAATTCTAGGATGCCTTCCTCGAAATCAATCTTCGCCTGGTGTCGAGTCAGCCAATCCTCTCCGATGATAATCGGTTTAATTAATTTCTTAACAACTAAGCACGCCGTCTGTATTTCCGCTCCGCCAATATACATGGTGATAAAAGCTTGCAGTGTGATCCTTATGCTTCGTTGACCTACGGCGCCTTTTAATTGCGTTGCTTTAACGGGTAACACCGGAATGTGTATTCCCTCTGAAAGGATCTGATAATAAACCTCCTCTGAGACACACGAAACTTCACTCCCTGAATCAACCAACGCTGAGGTCTCGATGCCTCCGTCGATCCGAATTGCAATTGCTGGGATCACTCGACGAGTCTCCTTCTCTCCGCCAAGAATAAATTGTTGTCCCCTCTGTAACGATAAAATTTGGAAACAACCTACGCCCCTAGTTTCTGTTGATTCTCCTGGACTAGATAATTCCCTGTAGCGCAAACACTTCCGACTCGACTCGCCTGAAAAACCCAATCCCCGCAGATCTGTCTGTCCGACTGCCGCCACTGGAGATACTCTTCCTTGGTGATATTTCCCTAATCCCTGGAATGGTTTCCATCCTAGCTTGGTGAGTAATTCGAATCCCTTATTGACTCTTATTGACTCATTTTCCTCTGAGCACCCTAAATGATTAACTTCTACATATGTGGACCTTTTCGCGTCGTCCTCGGCACAGCTATCGGTCCTTAGCCCTACCGATTCCAGTTTTCCTGGTCGATTTCCTCCTCTTCATAGCGTGAATATGACAGATTGGCCTGGTTTCCCCTGCCTCGATACCTTCTCTCATGCTTCGCTGGTCCACCTGACGAGCCTAGCTGTTCGAGCAAGTTATCCTGGCCCCTCAAGAACTCGGCTGCTTCTTGGATTGTACTCCTGCCTCCCATCTGCCCCAGAGATTGCAACGTATGCGGAAAATGACGCATTAAATCCTTGACCAAAACCGTCTCCGCACGTTGTGTTGTCAGCAGTCTTGCCTGATTCACGTAATAGGAGAAATGTTCGAGCATGGTGCATATCCCTCGTGGTTCCCATCGTGCACTGATTATTTCTCTGAGGACCTCCAGTTGTTTTTGCTCGGACCAGTATGTCTTCAGAAAATCGGTTCTGAAGTCGGCGTAACTCTGCCATTTTCCCTTGTAGATTTGGCTCCAGTAGTAAGCCGACCCCATCATGCTCTCCTCGGCGGTGATTAATTTTTCTTCTTCAGGGATACCTAGCCTCCTAAATCACGACTCTAAATGGCGCAAAAACTTATAGGGATCAGAAGACGACTCCACTCTAAAAACCGGCCTTTTCATCGTTAATTGTAGTAGCAACCTAGAATTTTCACCCGAAATCGCGCTTGGCCCTGGCTTGTCCGAAACGGTTTCGCTTATATCCGCCCTACAGCTTGCATATATATCTCCTACCTGGTTCGACGTGCTGCTCCCCGAGACGACCGATACATCTGCCCTTGAGATGCTATCCGACGACGACGGCGTTCTCTCTGGCCGTCGCTCCCTGACGATGCCCTGCAGTGCTGATAGGATCCCGGTCATCATCTCTTGCTGCTGTCCCGACCAAACAGCAAACCATCGAGGAACCTCCTCCTGCTTATCCGCGACACCCTCGGTAGGCTGCGTCGTTACCGACGTCGCGACGCTCGCTTCAGACGCTTCGGTTACGGCGACACTACGCGACTCCGCGGCGCTCTCGCTCTCTATCCCGACCGTTCCCGCGACGGCACGCGAGCTGTCCGTCATCCTGTATTTCTGTTTTCCGCGACCCGACATTCCTTCCTCTCTCAAAATATTAAAACGACCGCTTTTCAATTAACCAACAATCCTGGTCACGGCACCAAAAATTTTATATATGTGTAACGCGCCGACACGTCACTGATTTTGTTGTTAAACGGAACAACCAATTACAATAACAAACTGTCTCAAACCAAAGCAAAATAAATTACTCTACTTGACACGTAATTCAGAAACCATCAAAAATTAACTTCTGACTCGTAAATGGCCATATGTTTTATCTATTTCAATAAAAATCGTGATCGTCTAATTAAATTTGTAGGACCTTACCTGTGACGTAACTCAAGACTCGTTGTTGGTGCGGTCGCGCAATAAATTTGAGAGATTTAAGGAACTAAGTACGTTAAAATAAAAATGCGAGATATTAACTCTAATTTACTTCGTTTATTGAGAAAAACGAGGGGAAAAAACTCCGTTACCAGCCCCCCTAGGAATCTGGTAAATGAGCGTAAAAACCCTCGTGAATTTATACGTCAATACAGCGATTACCAAATATAGCAGTTGCGAGCAATACAGTAAGACTCAGCTAACAGATTTCAATCTGTTATATTGTTGCGATATAACTTAACCACAATTTCTGGTGGAATCGAGTTCGATCAGCACAATAATTTCCCACGGGACTTTGTCCTCGATTGGATTGTCAATCAAAATAATTTCTCTATTGAGCTCTGTTTAGGTACAGTGATTGTCACTTAAGATCGTACTCTAAAACAACACTCTGACCAAATCAACCAATGTACAGCTGACACGTGAGTCTACAGTGTACCTTAATTAGGTGAATTAATTTCCTAATTAGTTAGATGTTTGGGGAAAGTGGGTGATACGAGATGCGGTTCTTAGTGATCTATTTGCAGAGGTATACACAGTGATCGCTTTTAGTTTTTCACGGATGTCCCCTTGGGACCCCCCCTAAAGCTAGATTAATTAATTCTTCTGGCCAGGAACTTTGTCTACTCGAAACCAGGTATAGGGGTTGAGGTACAGTGACTCTCGGTTATTTTCTCCCTGTATATTTTCGTCGCCTAAAGCTGTTACCCACTTGGTGGACCCGATTGACCGCTGATAATGACCGTACACTATGGGTGCTTAAGTCCAGTGGTCGCAAAGTCAATCCTCTATATTCTCCCGCAATATATCTCAGCTAATAAACCCCAACTGGTAAGACCCACGGGTTTGGAGAAATGCTCGTTTCGTGAGTTGAGCGCTTAATTTCGTTTCAGTATCTTTGGCCTCGGAATTTGTAAGAAATTCGTACTGGAAATTAACTTGGCCTTGATTTCTGGTGATAAATTAGTGCTGGCCACACTTAATTAGTCGGTAGATATTACTTGCCTTTCGACCAGGGATTCAAACTGGGAGAACTCTCGTAATCACTCAGATCCCAGTTGTGAGCGAGGTCACTAAATGATACGAGGGTTTCCAAAGGTGACAGAAACACTTCTATAATTAGTACACTGGACTGGAGATTTCAGTAGATTCGTGGTAAAGTTAACTACTTTGGTTGATCAAGTCGCAGAACGCGTACTCCGACGAACCTAGTGACATACACTGATTTAAACTTAAATATGACAATTCTACCATTAAAATACTAGTAATTTATAAGGCAAAGTTGGGAACGTCAACCAACTGTGTGTTTAATTATGTAAATTCAAACTGACTCGAATGCGAACTCGATTATTGAATTTCAAAGTTTGGAATCAATTAAAACCACCAAAAATGCGGCGAAGCAATAATGATTAAATGACCTTTTACCTAACTGTCCAAGTCCGAGTAATTTGCGCACCACTCACTCTGTTTTAAAACCACTCGCGTCGAGCCCGTGTGCGAAAGCAAAAATTTATTAAAATGCCTTTTAAACACTCGAAGCTACACCCGTAATGGTGATTGAAAACACGATTATGGAACACACCTTACATAAGACAAACTACTCAATTCAAAAATTGCAACTCGGCGTTTGGTATTCAACCGGTCTTTTCAGATGACAAAATCTGACTCCCTTAATTAAAATAACTTTTCCCTTTTCCACCCTCGTTAGTGAGCCCCACCCGATTTTCCGAAAAGAGCTTGACAACACCCCCGACCAATCGATACCGTTTTCGAAAAGTTACTCTCCTCCTCCTTTTAGAAAACACCCCAGTAATAAATTTACACGCATAACTCACCGTAAATGTCCATCTCGAAGTCTGTTTCTTTTCTTTTAAAATTTTGAACATGCACTCGCTTTACAAGTGACTGATTTATTGTTTCCTTTGCGAAAGTTAACATTCGTTCTAAAGTTATTGCCTTCCAAAAACAACTCGACCCCCCAGTGATTTTGAAAATCATCTCATCTTACATAACCGGCCCTTATCCTATTAAAGCATGACTGACACTCCTTCACAAAATGAAACAAAACGAATACATTCTAAAATCTTGGCAATACCCTGCTGTTACTGAAGTGTTCTGTACTTAAAATTTATTGCCTCTTGTAAACCTACAACGACCCGTCTCAACCGTTTCCGGCGTTACTAGAACTTCTACGAAACACAATATTTGTCTGTTATTTGTAATTTGTTCCACAATCGAAAATCAATCACGATTTGTTTATAAGCAAATCCGCGACCGTTTCATCCCTTTATTTCAAATTACTTTCAAAGAAAATATGACGTATTTGGTATCAGTGTAATCAAAAAAAAATGTTCTGTTGAACTAAGCTAAGAAACACATAAGGTTCTATCGAAAAAAATGAGTTAATAGCTAATGAAAATTTCAAATACTGTAAAAATGTTAAAAATCAAAATACCATCAAAGGAGTAATTTTTCCGAAATACTTGATCGCATTAGATCGAAAAAATGCAATTCATAGCTTTCTAGATTGAAAAATAAAAAAGTTTTTTTTTTCGTTGTGATGGAAACCAAAATTAATAATTGATACGTATTCGGACTCGTAATGCTCCGTAGATTTTAAATATGTCAAAATATATAGGGTGTTCTATTTAAAATAAGATAGTTGATATCACTTCCGGCGAAACCGGAAGTCCTATGACGACTATCGGTATGTCGAAAAAAATTTTTTTTGTTTAGTTTATCGTCTCCAAGATTCAGGTTAATCGATTAATAAATAAAGATTCTAGAAAGGTGAGCACATGGCGCGGGACACCCGGTATTTCATTTAGAAAATAAACAATTAAGTTTTACAAGCAAAATTAAGCATAAAATAAAAACCAAGGACCTTTACCTGTTTATACTAAATCTTATCGTTATCCCGAAATACACCGGCAAGAAGTTAAAAATCAGATACAAAGTATGCTTGACCAAAAAATAATTGAACCTTCTCATTCACCATGGAGCTCGCCTCTTTGGGTCGTGCCAACGAAGCTAGATGCATCAGGAAAACGTAAATGGCGCATTGTCATAGACTATCGAAAATTAAACGATAAAACTATTGACGACCGCCACCCCTTGCCAAATATTACTGATTTATTGGATAAATTAGGTAAATGCAAATACTTTGCGACTTTAAACCTTGCCTCTGGTTTTCATCAAATAGAAATGTGTAAAGAAGATATACAGAAAACTGCTTTTAATACGAAAAATGGCCATTATGAATTTTTACGCATGCCATTTGGGCTCCCGTAACATTTCACCGGATAATGGGCAACTTTCACACTACATCAGCAAGCTAGAAGCTGGTGACACCGTGGAAGCCGCCGATCTTCGCCTAGTTTTGATTATTCAACATTGCCGCGCAACGTAGAAGCATTGCATTTTTATGTTAGTCAGTAATTAGCCGCATAACGGAACACATGCTTTTGTATTCGTTTTCGATTCAGAATCAATAAAAGTTTTTTTTTTTAATTGTTTTGAGTAAAATCGATAAGTTTATTTATATATATTAGGTATAACTCGTCAAAAAACAACCTACAGATGAGAGCAAATCACACCCACACACCGCAAGTTAAGAGCACTTTAGGAAAATTTTTATCTCGGAGAGTCCTCTCCTTATGAAATATCCAGTGCAAATGCGCTTAGCTCTCTAACACCCCTTTATATATGAATGGATGTAGTACTAAAAGATACGCCTCACCCTACAAGTTCACGGAAAACATATCACCGACACCGGTACATCTCTCTATTTCACTCGATACAATGTCAGTGTGTTTAACCTCTCTTTTTTGCTTACTATTCATATGTGAATACGAAATCTGAAATATCAAGATGGAGGTATAACCTCCAGCACGAAAACCAGGTGCAATTTTTCAAACGGTAATTTTCCAGTAGGGCAAGACGTACTTTTTCAGCACATGGTCGGCACTCGGCATCGAAATTAATAATATTATTTATTACACCCATCAAAGTGTCGCATTGAAAGTTGTTTTCTGATATTTTTAGGGCCAGTAATGTATATAAGAGAAGAGCAGGTACCTAAACTTGTATTTTAGCAATCAATTAGCGATCTTTATTTTGCCCGTGTTCAATTATTGAATATTTAGAGTGTGAATGTTAACAAATCTTATAGTCCAGGAGTGGTAGTGGACTTTTTTGACAAAGTTAATCGTCACTGTTCCCAGGTAATTCTAGAGGAGTCATAACAACTGAAACGTTTCTCCGAATCTAGAATCGAATCTGTCCACGATAGCTACTTTCTAATTCAAGTTGTGATGCCCCCGGTCTTAAATCCTGGAGCCACCCAAAGTTAGTTGTTCAATGGAAAACTGTTTTGTGAAACGGAATACAGAGTTTGAAGTCCCTGAAGAGTTTGGAGTGGCTCCTTTGTGTAAAAGGAAAATATCGCGTCTGTTACCGAGTAACAGCAATGACGTATTCGATGACGCCAAAAAGCATTACTCTGGCGTGGCCAAAATGTAGTAGCTGGGGTTGCTAGGTTGCGAGGTAGGTAACGAACACAAGTAACTGAAAAACGGAACTATCAATCTCTACTGTATAAAATAAAGTAATAAAAATGTAAATTTGAACTTATTTGAAATCATTTTTAAAAAAATTCCTAAATTATTGGTATTAATTTTCTAAATTCATCTTCGTTTAGATTTACACCTCACTTATTATTATTACCGTATCGTACAGGCAGCATTTTCGCCGTCACTGCAAAAGTTATAACTGTCGAATGGTGGGGGTTAACATACTGGGTTAATACTGATTACAGAGTCAAGTATGGCGAAAATTCACCTATTATCGATGTACCAGTATAGAAATAAATGCCGGTGCAGTTGCAGAAACGTAAAAGTGCGCGACACCGAGCGAAATTTTTATCCCGAAATTGTACGCATCACCGCATACTTGCAATTTTTCCAGCGAAAGATACCGGCGCGCGTCGTAATTCGACATGTGATGTCGCAGAGCTAAGCAACCGGCCTTACGCGTGACGTTTTCGCGTTGCGAATGGTCTTGTGTTTTATAAAATATAATTATACCTATTTGTACCAGATAGAGTAACAATTACGGTCGCAATTTATTATCAATTTCTGCGCGCGCAATTTCATTTTAGGCGCGTAAAGAGTCCGGGCATCGTTCGACATGCCGTCGAATTACTGAAAATTCTAGGGGAGAACAACTTTTTGGACTCCATATCCTTAAAGCGCAAGGTTCACCCTATCCTCTTGTGAAAATTCACGTTTTCGCGTTGTTTATTAAGAAAGTTTTCCGTGTTAACGTTAACACGTGCGGCTTAAGGGAGTTTTAAATTTTGCGAAATAAAAAAAAATTCTAGGCAGGAACAACTTTTCGGGCTCCATATCGCCAATGCACTTGTATTAATCTAAGCATCTGTGCAATTGCAAAAGTTTGCGTTGCGGAATAAAAAGGTACAATTTGATTACGAGTTGGCAGTTTTTATGACATCTGCCGTGGACGCAGGCATTCTCGGTCGTGAATGCAATTCGATATTTCTGTTGTTGTCGATGTTTCTGTGTTACTGTATAGACTCTCTGATGTGCTTACGATGATTTTATACCTCGTGCTAACCAAACAACACGGAAATGCGAAAATAAATAGTCCAAAGACCCGAAAAAACATCTTATTCTAACAAATAAATATATAATTTTCTGTTATTTGATACCTAAAAATCCTGAAAATAAACTATGTAGGTTATGTATAAATCGAAAAAAAAAAAAAATTTGAACACCCAAAATTAACTATCAGAAAACCATACGAATAAGAGCTAACCAAACAACACGGAAATGCGGAAATAAATAATCCAAAGACCCGAAAAAACTTCTTATTCTAAATAAATAAGTATATAATTCCCTGTTATTTGATACCTAAAAATCCTGAAAATAATAATAATAATAATAATATATATATATATATATATATATTATGTATAAATCGTCAAAAAACAACCTACAGATGAGAGCAAATCACACTCACACACCATCCCAAGCAGCAAGGTGTCTTTTTCACGTCAAGAATTGGTCATCGTTTACGTCGAATGACCAATGTCAATGACGTATTAAAAACGTAAAAATGACGGGCAAATGTCACAGCCCGGCGACGTCATTTTTGTACGTCAAATAGTCGTGTATTTCTGACGTCATTTTTAATTGTATTATCTATGACGCATAAGTAATCAAGAAACTAAATTATATATTAATTTTCATTCAAATATCTGTACATATGTATACATATACCTACGAACAATAAATAAATAATATTTTAAATAAATTCATACATATTTTTTAAAATTCCAAATAAAAATATGATAAAAAGCTATTACTAAACAGTTTGATTCTACTCTCTAGTGAAATAAAACAATTGAATTAAGTGTCAAAGTCCTATCACAAAGACCGTTAAAATATTAATATAACAGGTTATGAAATATGAGTTACCAATACCCACCTTCTTTACACAGTTTGCTAATAACTAAAACAATAAATACCTAAAGCCAGTACCCGTACAAGTAGAATATACTTTAGTTAGCTAATACATAATAAATTAACACTCAAAAACAAATCGCACTAAACTTAAGCACCATGGGCACTACGATTACGATATGCAAGAACAATGCCCCAATGTCGAGTGTCGGCCCATGCGTCCTCTACCCTGTATACGTGGAAGTCTAGTAAATTTCTTATGTATTAAAACGGTATTAATTAATAAATTCAATCATGTTTATAATTTATGCTTTCCTACAAAATCTAATATCTTGTCAAATCTGTAACTAAATTTATTATCGAAACGAAACTTTTAAAATTAGTGTCAAATTTATCTTATTAATGTGACGTTCTGTTCACGTGATTTATAAACGTCAAATTTTAAACAAAATTTTTAAGAAAACATGACGTTTAAAACTGGTCATTCGACGGCATTGATCAATTTTGACCAAATAATGACCTGATAAAAACGACTGCTTGGGATATGTTAAGAGCACTTTAGGAAAATTTTATCTCGGAGAATCCTTTCCTTATGAAATATCCAGTGCAAATGCCGTGTTATTTCGTTAACTCTTATTTGTAAGGTTTTCTGACAGTTAATTTTAGGTGTTCACATAATTTTTTTTTCCGATTTATATTAGCATTTTTATGATTTTATCAATGTGATTTGGTTGTTTTTAGACCTTTTGTAGTGCTTTTATGTTGGTAGCGTACTGAAGATGGCAGCTTAGCTGCCGAAATACGTATCTACGGATATAAAAATTATTGTGGCGGAGGTTAATTTCAATTATCTCTTAAACCACAGTTTCCTTTACTATTTTAGATTAAATACAAGTGAAAATGTAAAGAAAACGAGACGCGTTTCCTTACCCCCCACCCCTTTCTGCACTTTCCCGTCATCTCTTGGTGGGAGAGCAATGAAAAAAAACCTGCTGACGAAACGGTCGTGAGGTAATAACCTCCTTCTCCCGATAACAGAGAAGGATGTAATAGACCTGTAATTGCTTAGCTGATAACTTGAGCGAGACGAATTTCTACGACTTACCCCACCTGTATTCTGCTTCAATTTCGGCGGTGACAAAATTTGTCTTCACTAGAACCCATACAAATAACGGCAAGAAGTCCTGTTTGGAAATAAAAGAACCTTCGTGGGCGCTATTTTAGTAATAAGTAATGGCCTGGTTCACAATACCAAAAATTCAAAAGCCATTTGATGAACTTTTCATGTACATTCGTTATATTGTATTAATGTCCAATATGTAAACATCTGATTAAACTTGTTTATTTAATTTTAACAATTCAATTGTACTGACTTAGATTTTACAACCCAGGGCTTGTTACAAAAATTAAATTTTTTATTTGTAAATTACAGCTTGTAATTTCTATACAAAAGCTTGTGCAAATTACAAGTTGCAGCTTAAAAATTATTTGGTTTTTTTTCACGTGCCACATCTTGGCACCATACAGACATATTCTGCTATGCATGGACGCTCTATCCATAGTACTATTATATCGATGGCGACTATATTGAAAAATAAAATTTACTGGTGAGTCTGCGCCGTTTCTTTTATAGTCAGGCCGAGAAATTTTGGCGCTTATCTACGAGGTAATCGTTATCCTAAAAACCTTTATCGTTTAAAAGTAAAAGTGTTTACCCCTACATTTTCAATCATTACTCTTACTTAGGAGAATATTCTGTACTCTATTGTATCGATTGCATAATCTGATTATAATTGAATAAAATTTATGAAAGTCATAACTTCTTTGGAATAGTTTGGCTGAACAGGAGGAGCTTCAAGGTTGGTCAAGGGTCTGTTTAAGTTTCGGAGTCTCTGTGCACTGCACCACTTCATAACGTCGCTGCATGTATGCGCCAGATTAAAGAGTTATCAATCAGAAACCGTGAGTGTATAAAAAATTCCAGAATTCGGAATAACGCTCTCCTTGCATATATCACTTATCATATGATAAATTTACATGGCAGCGTTATTTGTAATGCGTGTTGGTTCATTAATAATTTGAAAACATGAAAGAAAAGTTTTCATCGCGTTCTGTAAATGAGCTGTCAAAGAAGGCGAGCTTAGTGACTCACCCGGTATATTTGATATTAAAAAATAAAATAAAAGGCTTCAGCCAATTGATTTATAAGATGTGTTCACGTACTTAACGCAGACACTTTCAGATGACTAATTTTCGTTTCGATCGATAAGTCAACAATTACTTCATTATTGCGTGCTCAGCTTTCATTAAACCAGCAAGTTTCACACAATACTACATAAGTAAAAAGAAAGTGCTCAATCCCACTTTATTGCATGGTGTGGGAAAATGTCCACTCTTTCATGCTTCGGAATTTCTTAGCGAGTCTAGCGAAACATTTTCGAGAGACACCGTCGGTTTTAGAGCGTCTCCGTTCGATTGCATCGGTGTAATGTGACGATTGAATTCGCGCCATCAATTATAGACGACGAAATCGAAATGTCGAATAGCGGCGATTTCAAAGATGTGGTGTCTGAAAAAATCAAAAAGTTTGGCTTGGCTAAGATGTCGAATATTGTGAATGAAAATGTGAGCTTTTGTCCGAAAGAAGTCCCGTCAGCTTCAGAATATATATCAGGTGAGTGTGAGTTTTACGAGTTACAACTAAAGCGAGAGTTTTTGATTTTCTGTTTCTTTTATTTATCAAACTCAGAACGAAAAATCATTTTTTTTTTCTTTATGCAATTCAACAATCTCGAAAACTCAGTTTTTACGTTTTCATTAGTGGCACTTTTTGTTTAAACTGAAATTGTGCAACGGACATGAAGGAAATGTATTTTTAAGCTAAATGAAATTAGTAAATTTAACTGATATTTGTGTATTGATCTGTAAAACCATACTAAGATGGACTTAAGTAATGCAAGTAAAGTCCAAAAATTTCTCTTTAAATACATTTTATCAAGAAAAGGTCTTAACAAAAGTTGTGTAGGTTTTCATTCAGCATAATCTAAAATTATTTTCTTATTATTATTCTCATACAGGTTATTCATTTAATAAGTTAAAAACCTAACTTCTTATTTTTTAAACGGAATACTACATATTTTATTGCACTTTCGGTTAGCTCTTCAAGAGATGATAAAAATGAAATAACATTATACTTATATATTTTTAGTATTTACCGAGTTATTTTTAATTTAGTCAAAAAATGGGTCGTGTTTGATCGTCTGCCAAATTGTCAATTTTAATGATACGACAATCAACCTTGGACCAAAATATTTCTCTCTACTTTTACAATGTTCATCATTTTCATAAACTTAGCGACTACCAACAACACTACGATTCAGTTCGCGTATTGTAAAGTTAGTCATTTTTTTCAAATGGAACACCTTGTATATTATAGTATATTTGGATAGTGCTTTCTACAAGCTTTCTAACCATATATTTTATGGTCTTAAGATTGGTAACTTGTGAGTTATTATCACTTCTCTACAATCAAATGAAGAAACGTGCTGTATAATATTTTTATTTGTCTCAGAAATATTTTATCTGCTGTATCATTCAAGATAATTGTCCAAACACTTTATTTTTGTTCAAATTGACAATTTCTTTGTCATTGTTGTAGCGGTTACAATAAAAATTTGGAATAAATACAGGAACCGAACGATTTTCACTACATAATTCCAATTACACTGTGAAAACGAAAGAATCTATTTACACTGTATAAAATTCTATTATTTTGAAGCTACATATCAAAGAAACAAATTGAATCTTAACATTTTCGACACATTAACTAAGAAAAGCAAAATGTCTCCAGTCACAAATAGGTTTAAAAAATCACAAAAATTTAAACTATTGAAAAAAATTTGAAAGAAACTCTGCCATATTGCTAAACACGCATTTTCTTCTCTTTGCATATGCCGAATACATCTTTATATTCTTGTTTCTTTACGTATCCCCATAAATTAAGAATAGTACAGGTGAAAACAGTTTAGTAATAGTTTTTTGAAATTTATTTCATACTAATATTAATAATTAATATTATTATTATTATTATTATTATTATATTAATAATTAATATTTTTTTTATGCGTATTTGTTACGGTACGCTGCTCTTTTCACACGCGCACGCCCTTTGGTTGGGATGAGCCAGGGGATATTCTCATTGAATCTCCAATAGAAATGAACGATAATCTACGATTATAAACAAATTATGATAAGAGAATATTTTTTTCATTTGTTTATCATATCCTCATAAAAGAAGCCGAGAGACAAATCTGGTAACCATGGAGATCACTTCAAAGCATTATCACGTTCTAACCAACGATTATCCAACCGATTCGTAATGTGTTCTTACATGACAGCAATTATCTGAAAAAAAAACGTTCAGTTCCTGAATTTATTTATTTATTTTTATTTAAATCACTAAAAGTACGATAAACTGTATGGATAAATATCTTCAATGATTCTGAGGCGAATGAAAATATTATACAGTACTTTCCATAAGTCGATTATAAAGAATAATAACTCTCAAGATAATAACTCTCAAGTTATAAATCTTAAGACCGTAGAATATGGTATGGTTGGAAAGCTCGTAGAAAGCACTATCCAAATATACTATAATATATAGGTTGCTCCATTTGAAAAAATGACCAATTTTACAATACGCGAACTGAATCGTAGTGTTGTTAGTCGCTAGATTTTAAAAAGTGATGAATATTGAAAAGTAGAGGGATTTAGAGATATTTTGGTCTAAGGTTGATTGTGGTATCATTAAAATTGACAATTTGGCAAACGATCAAACATAATTTTTAACATTTTTTGCATAAAATTAAAAATAACTCGGTAAATTCTAAAAATAAGGAAGTATAATGCTATAACATTTTTATCGTCTCTTCGAGGGCTGACCGAAACTGTAATAAAATGTATAGTGTTCCATTTAAAAAATAATAAGTTAGGTTTGTAACGTATTAAATGAACAACCTGTATATTTGAAAATAATTTTAGATTATGCGGAATAAAACCTACACAACTTTTGTTAAGACCTTTTCTTGATAAATGAATTTAATGAGACATTTTTGGACTTTTCTAGAGGTTTGGAACACCCTGTATATACTATCAAGCTCAATAAAAATAGCAAGCTCTTATGAAAAGTAAGAAGGGCTGCCTCTAAAGTATTGGCTCTAAATGCATGAAGGAGTATCGTTTTTATTCAGTATGATAGTACAGGTTGGGCCAATAGTGCGGGTTCGATAGATAGTGCCTATATTTACAATTATACAGGGTGTTCTGTGTGGCTCTACCAGACCAAAGTTGTGTTTTTTTAATGGAACGTACTGTATATTATGGTTTACTTCGATTCGACTTTAAGAATAAGTAAATTTATTATAAGGATGTTATGTACCTGAAACTAACGGTTTTTAAGATATTGATATTTAAATGTAAAAAAATGGTATCATTTGATATTTTACAGATTAGACGTTTATTAAAATTCGGCATTTAAATTTTACAGTAACGTTGCATAACCTCTCTAGAAAGAAAACAATTTCCATCTCGAACATATTCCTATTGTTTTATACAGGGTGATTCATAACCCCGATGTTAATTTTATTCGGTTAGTTTAAATGGAACAGCCAGTATTTTATTAATGAATTTAACAGGTCCTTGATTAAGCTTTTAGGTAATATAGGGTTCAGTATGTGTTACACAATAAATCTAAACACAGTAAGATGTCAAATTTGTAAATTCCTAAAATAACATTTATTCCATCTTCCAATGGAATATTTTGTCTATAATATCGTTGATTTTATTTAGAAAATTTGCATTGAGTTTATTTATACACTCACCGGCACAAAAAGCGACTCAGTATTATTTTTTAAAATAGATAATCTGGAGATATATTTTTATCTATTTTCTTTCTGTTCATCGTTGAATTAGAACATTTTCGCTAATTGTAAGAACCACGGTAGTTATAGCAACTGAATTCTTTTATTTAAATAAATTATATAAATTACTGAAAATATCTACGCCATTCGCAGTTTTGTGTTGCAGTTGATTTTATGTTTTCCAAACGCTTTTATAAAACTTAATTAGCTATTTCGTTCATAATTTAGTGATTTCTTTAATTTTGGTTATTAATAAGTTATTTTCATGACTGTTAATGCAGTGGATGCAGCAAGAGTAATTGCTTTGATTCAGGATGGCCGGTCTGGACGTTATGCCGCACAGGTTCTTGGAACTTCACAGTCATGCGTCTCAAGAACGTGGAGGCGCTTTGTGGAAACTGGAACTTACAATCGACGTCCAGGAACAGGTCGTCAAAGATGTACAAACGCTACAGTTTTCTTACCTTGACTATTCTTGGCAACAGAAACAGAAAGGTTATTAATAAGTTATTTTCATGGCTGTTAATGCAGTGGATGAAGCAAGAGTAATTGCTTTGATTCAGGATGGCCGGTCTGGACGTTATGCCGCACAGGTTCTTGGAACTTCACAGTCATGCGTTTCAAGAACGTGGAGGCGCTTTGTGGAAACTGGAACTTACAATCGACGTCCAGGAACAGGTCGTCAAAGATGTACAAACGCTACAGTTTTCTTACCTTGACTATTCTTGGTAACAGAAACTTGACTGCTGTTCAAATAAGAAATCGCCTTGCAGAGGTACGAAATGTGCTGTAAATGACAGAACGATCAGGAGGCGCCTTAATGATGCTAATTTATTGGCTAGAAGACCTGCACATGGTTCAGAACTTGAGGACATGATAGAGTAAAGTGACTTGCATTTGCTCATGAACATATAAATTGGAATATGGAGCAGTGCAGTCAGGTACTCTTTACTGATGAATCCCGTTTTTGTCTACAGATCCCGATGGCTGTGGAAGAGTGTGGAGAAGGGCTAGTGAACTGTATTCTCAATATTAGAAAAATTTTTTTTTTTTAGAAAAATTTTGTGCAAATCGTTTTTGATTGCAGTGAGAAACCTCGAGCAGCCTCTGGACAGCTGTTTCAGCCCTGCTTGGGGCTTCTTCAGCAGAAACGTAGCTCGACATTCCCACTGCAGACCAAAAACGACTTGCCCAATTTATTCGCAAATGCGATGTAAGAATGATGAACATATAAAATAGCGACATCTTACTATCGCTTTTTGACCTAACATTGCTCATTATGCTTTGACAGCAAGCATGGCCGCCTTGCATGGGGGACTCATTAGGAGCAAATCCCGCTTCAATTTGTCTATCCTACTGCAATGTTAGGTCAAAAAGCGATAGTAAGATGTCGCTATTTTATATGTATTCTCAATGTAATATTGTTCCTAGATTCCCGTTCAATGACGGTTCAATTATGGTGTGGGGCGGTATTTCTGCAAACGCGCATACAGACCTTGTTATAATGAATGGGGGAGTTATTAACGCCCATATGTACATTGAAAATGTTCTCCAAGATCATGTGATACCTTTTGCCCGTTTTATTGGCGATAATTTTGTGTTCATGCACGATAATGCACGGCCACATGTCGCTAGAGTTGTTAATGAATTTCTTGACACTGTTGATATTAATCGTATACAGTGGCCCCCGAGAAGTCCCGACATGAATCCCATCGAACATGTCTGGAATATGTTAGGAAGGAACATTAGAGCTCGCGTCCCCGCCCCAGCCACCCTAGAAGAACTGTCACTTGTGCTTCGGCAAGAATGGGAACAACTTGACAATTTAGCGATTAGACACTTGGTGCATTCGATGCCACGACGTATGCAGGCTGTAATAAGGGCTCGCTCGATATTAGTTAATTTAAAAGATTAAAATTTTAAGTTTAATTAATTTGCAGTTTTTACTTTTTTTTATTAAAATCTTGTTTGACCTGTATTTTTTTTGTTTTATTTGATCTACTTCGAACTAAAAAAAACTGTAAATAACAATAATTTGTAAAAAATTATACAAAAAATTTATTGTCGCAGTGAATTACACAAATTTCAAAGTGAGTCGTTTTTTATGCCGGTGAGTGTAGTTTCTAGTCTGTTAAAACAACACTCATTTGATTTATAACATCACAGACGATATGCATACTTAATTTTTTTTATCAAACCTGCGTCATTATTTTAAGTAAGATTAAGTAGCATTAAGCAATGCAACAAAACGACAATAGCAATACCAATGAAAAAAGCTGTAAAATTATAACAATAATAATAATAATAAATCTTGGAGGAAAGTGGATCGTAAGGATTATATACTTCAGGAAGCAAATTAGTCACAGGGAAAACTTTTTAATTAGAAGTAACAGATTGATATATAACATATGAATATTGTTTAATATCACATAGTAAACTTGATAGATTTTGTTAAAGGAAGATTGCGTAAATTATAAATCCAACACTCTCCCTTAATTGAGCGTCTTTTATTCTGTTGCTGACTTCACACCTAAATCTTGAGTACATTGGCGGTGCTTCGGTCGTGGAGGTCCCTTGGTTAAAACGCCCGCGATCATATAGCCTGTTGGCAGATATGATAGTCACGGGTTGCTGTTGAAGAACCTGTCTGATGAAATGATGTTTCACATCAAAATGCTTTGTTCTCGCGTGAAAAATTGGGTTCTCGGATAACTTGATAGCACTCTGATTGTCGCTGTACAATTGCACATTGATGACTGAATTGAAACCTAATTCTTTTAGAAAGTTGATTAAATATGTAACTTTTTTAGCAATTGTCGATAATCCTAAGTATTTAGCTTCAGTGGTAGATAGGGATACTGTGTGCTGTTTCTTGGATTCCCAACAGATAGCTGCTCTAATGAAAATAAAAACAAATCCCGTGAAAGATTTTCGGTCTGTAGCACAATTTGCCCAATCTGCATCGACGAAGCCTCGTAGATTCTTATCGTCACGTTCGTAAGTTAATGCGTGCTCTACTGTACCTTTGAGATATCTTAAGACGCGTTTTGCTGCAGTCCAATGTATCTTCAACGGATGTTCGTTGTACTGACTCAGTGCACTGACAGCATGAGCGATATCTGGACGAGTTCCTATAGCCAAGTACATGAGCGCGCCAATCAATTCCAATTCGCGGTAAGGATATTTTTTTTGATCGCTAGTTTATTCATCGTCATAGCTACCTAAATTTGTGCCGAGGAGTGAGGACAGGCTTACAATCTGCCATATCGAAGCGTTCAAGAATTTCTCGGCTATACCGTGCCTTCAATTGAATTCCTCATTAAAGTGGGCTATGATTTCACTGTTTTTTTCTCCTAAGATTTGCAGCACTGATAGCTGTTCAATTATTTAATTAAACAACTGTCAAATTGACACTTTGTAGTCAAAATGTTAGAATTACAGCAGAAAATATTTTTTGTTGAAAGTTATTTTCAAATCACTAGAATAGAGAATGGACAGTTAGTTTATTCAATTAATCAATGTGTACAGAAGTTTCGACAGCAGTTTCCTAATTTTGCTATTACTTATGAACAGCTAATTAAACATATCCATGCTTGTGTTCTTAAATTTCGTGAAACAGGATCACTTGGTCGCAAAACAGGGAGTGGAGCTGCTAAGAAAAGGACTGCAGCCTGCATTGAAGATGTTCGGGATCGAATGGAACACTCTCCCAAGAAATCTATTGCGAAACTTTCACAAGAAGTTCAGCTATCAGTGGGAACATGTCACACTATTCTTAAAAAAGATTTAAAGCTTTATCCATATAAGATTCAAGCAGTCTACGAACTCAGGCCAGTAGACACACAGAAGAACATAATATTGTCAGTGGTTTCTTGATAACTTAAACAACGACGACATTCTTGACAAGTGTTTCTTTTCCGATGAGGCCTGATTTCATCTGTCAGGGTATTTAAATAAACAGAATATGAGAATATGGTCAACAGAAAATCCCCATGAATTTGAGGAAACTCCATTACATCCATAAAAAGTTGGTGTTTGGCTAGCAGTGTCAAGAAGGCGTATCATCGGACCAATATTTTTTAACGACTCAGTAACTGCTGAAAGATACCGAAATGAGTTATTAGAATATTTCATTAATCAACTACATGATGTTGAACACTCAGAAGGGTTTTTTCAGCAAGACAACACACAGCTCAGCAAACAATGACTTTCCTGCAGCAGTTTTTCGATAATCGGATTGTGAATTTTCCTGCAAGGTCTCCGGATCTCACAATTATGGATTACTTCATTTATCCGCACATGAAAAACACAGTTTTAGAACTACGCGTCACACAATCGAACGTCGTGCGGGCATTACAGATGTGTGTGCTAACATAACCCCCGAACACTTAGTAAACGGGTTTGAAAACATGAAACGCAGAGTACACTTATGTATCCAAGCTGAAGGAGAGCACTTTGAGCATCTACTTTAAACTTTAATGTTGTGTTTTTATTTGATGTTATGATCAGTACTGACAGTTAATGACAACTGTTTTCTCTAGAATTGCATCGTCAACTTCATAAAAAAATCACAGCTTACTTTAATGAGGAATTCAAATGAAGGCACGGTAGCTGGATTGCGATAATCTGATGCTCTCCCTGGTTCGATCAATCTTGATTCCCAGGCAGAATGATGCTTCTCCGAGGTCTTTGACTTTGAAGTGTTTTGAAAACGCGAATTTGATCTGATTTTTCTTCTCGTTGTTATCGGTTATGATTAGTATATCGTCGACATATACGAAAACGAATGCTTGTTTACTGTCGTGTACATATATCAAACACGTGCACACATGCAATTTTTTCTTGAGTGAAACGGACACTTGGGTTCGGATTTTTGCAATTTTTGTACATCTTCGTAAATTTCACCCAAATCTAACACAGGTACACTTTCACCATTGCTTTTCGCTAGAATTTCACATAGAAATCGAGACTTCTCCACTCCTTTAACGTAAACGACTTTGGCTGTACAACATAAAAAGGTGATGATTGCGTCAAACTCAGATAAGGGGACGAATCCTCTATTCCAATCAATGCAATGGTGATTGGTCATTAACCAGTTTGCAACATTTTGAAATTTTCTGGGGACCATTGACAAACTTGTGGGTGGTTGAAATAAAAAATGACTCACTTTTCTTTCACTATCGTAAGAAGCCAACTCTTTTGGTATAAATTGATTATTTTCCACTTTAAATCCTTGAATGTCAATGACAATAAATCGTTTTTTCATGGTTCGGTTGATGTTGCTTCTTATAAAATCAAATGAAATCAAATAGTTTTAGCTTCTCTGTTAATACTGCCATTCACGGTTTACATCAACTGACGGACAATTTTGGTGAGAGGTGAATAAGAGAACGCTTTGTCATGTAGAATTAAACAGTAAGCAATAGTATCAGCTTTAATATTTTCTTTAGTTGTAAACTCAATTCTTATTTCTACTGCACTTTTATGCATTACATCTCTCTGAAAAGTGCAGTCGATTCCTATTAATGGGCAACTAGCTAATCCTTTTGGATTGAACCAGGGTTGACTGCTTTCACGATGATAATAATTTTCCTGAAATCTAGAATACATTTCGTATATAACGGCGTATTTGTTATTTTCAAAATCAATTTCAATATTTTCGTACGGATAGCGTTCGCCATTTAGAAATACTGTTAATGATTTTAACTTAACGTCATCAAACAGACTCATGTTTGCATCGACGACACCCTTTCGCTTAGTTTGAAAACCGATGATTATGTACCTTGGCGTTTCCAATTGCGGAGCCGTTTTTACTGTCCAAGAATGACTTGTCGTAGTTGGGAGCGACGGATACTCGTGCAACTCCCAGATTCTGAAAGGAATTTGTATTTCAACAACTCTGTCCGTCACTCTCGTTAAAGCCAATTGCTCACGTAGTCCAACAGAAATATGAGGTATACGCCATACAATTTTGTCAATTATTAATTTAATCTTTTCCGTCTTGTTTGTTTCCACAACTGCATCAACGTCATCATTTGCTCTGATCAATACTAATTCTTGCCTCATATTCAAGACGATCTTTTTATAATCTTCCCCAAAACCTAATAGTGTCTTTAAAGGTACACTTGCTGAGAAATCTCACTTAACGTTGAGTATATCGCTCATTTTATCATTCTCCTGGATCCATCCTGCATTTTCCAATTTTACTGTATCGTTGCGAGTAAAAGAAAAATACCCTTTCATTGTTGATGTTATGCCAACATTTCTTACCGAATCCACCTGTACTCCGTTCAGAAGATATCTAATCTCGCTAAACATATAAGGTACCGGATTATTTATCAATTGTGCCGTCGCACGGTGTTTAGTATTATCACTAACCAAACGCAGTCTTCCCTCTACGTACAAATAACTTTCGCAAGGGAGGGTATAATTGTCGATCTCAGGTACGGTGATACGCACTTCATCGTTGTTACCAAATGATGAACTGAACTGGTAAGTGTGTATGGAACTCCATACTGGTTATTGAAGTGTCCAATTTAATTTTATCAGTCACTCCCAAAATATCCATTTCGTTCTGTTTAGATGATGATTGTCTTACGTGTAATGATGGTGTTCACCCTTTGACGGTTACGTCTCTTCTACAGAATAATTCCCCCCATGTTAGCACCTTATAACCTAAACTATCTAAATATATTCGATTTCTCTGTGTCAATTTCAGTTTTTTTGTCGACAACAGTTCAGTATCTGTTTCCGTGGTTTAAATAATACATTACGTCTAATTCTGCTACACTCTTTCCGTTTAGAATAATTGCTATCGTAAATAATCATTATGTGAATCTTCTCAAATGAAGTCTTTCGTTTCTAAAATTAACTAATCGATTCTCTTGATCTAATAGTCGAATGACTATTCTCGTAATCACGTTCACGGTCACTGGAAGATAAATAGCTTGAAGAGGGGATTCTATTATTTTAAATCCTGGAGGTACATTTGGAAAGAAATGATACAAAACATGAATGGGTTCTCCGTTGTTATAAGATCCACCGGTTAGAATACATACTATTCTTATAGCATTTACTTTATTTATTTCCACCGGAAAATCACCAATGTTATTATCGTTTACTTTCAACGTTCTCGGTTTAAAACCCAACAATTTTCCCAATGAATTTGGTTTACTAAAATCGAGCTTAACCGAACTGTGTATGGTTGCCTTTAAAGTATTATTATTTCCTTTAATGTTTACATAATCAGGGATATTGACCATGAGAAGTTAGCAATAAAATTCCAGTAATAAAATTATGAAATTTCAAAACGCTGCCACCACTAGAATAACGATCACAGATCAATAATATTTAATCTATTACAAAGAAGATAATGTATAGATTCCCCTCGTATCAAGAAACTGAAAAAATATTTGATATTAAGTTAACTATGACTATTTAAACCAGCATAAGTCATTATTCATATATTGCACCAAAACAATTGCTTTCACTGAAAATTTTCACACAGTCATAAAGTAAACATACATATCTATTTAATAATGCCTTTAGAAAGCTTTAGGCGGTTGATTTAAAGTAATTAGAAAATTAATTAAATATGGCATTCCCAGCAATCAAATAATATTAACTTTGAACGTCGATATCTTTCCATGTAGTATTCGCATAAACATTCTGCTTGCAGAATATGAAAGCACGGATCGAAATCTATCGTTTAAACCACCCTCCGAGTTTTAGCCGGTTGATTTGAAGTAATTATAAATTAATTAAAAGTGACGCTCGGACCATTGAAACAGTACCAATTTCAAATGTTCATAACTTTCCATTCCATTCCACTTGCACAAAAATTCTGTTTGCAGAATATGAAAGCACGGATCGAAATCTATCGTTTAAAGTATCCTCTGAGTTTTAGTCGGTTAATTTTAAGCAATTAGAAATTAATAAATTGTGACGTTTGCAACAATAAAAAAAAAAACTTTACATTGCGCTTTCTGATTTATAGCCAAAGTTTGAACTTTGCATTCAGTACACAGGGTGTTCAAAGCTTTTGTTATACGCACACAACAACTTCGTTATTATGGAAGGTACGAAGTTGTTCAAATTGGCAAAAATATACTGCTTTTACTCAAGATTAGTAATTAAACATTGTCCATGCCTAAGCTGACCGGATCAGTCAGATTACGGCGGAATTCTCGATATGTTCTTCTTCTGATGAGGCCTCAATTAGAGCCGACATCACTATGAGAACCCTGTTGCAATTTAGCTGAATTGTAGCAGATTTTTAATGATTTTTTTTATTGATGAGTACAAATATCGCAATAACTCCTTTATTTTTGTTCTGAGGTTAAATAGTAAAGAGTACTTTATATTTAGAATTTACTATTCTTTCATTTCACAACAAAAAATACGGAATATTTCATTAAAGAAAAGTTTACATGTGAAGATATTATGAGAACGCGATGCGTAATTGTTTTTTTGGTATCGCCGCTTAATTGTGGGTTCATCATTGCTGATGATCTGAACGATTTCGTACCTTAATAATTATGAAGTTATTGTATGTATACAGTGTTTCCCAAAAGTAACGGATAAATTCTACAAAATGGTTAAGAAAAGAAGAATTCTCAGGTCGATTTTTATTTTTAAATCATCATTTGAGGGTGTAATTTTCAATCCCCCATCTCTAAGCTATAACAACCCCAACTTTAAAAAAATCAAGTAGCAAAGTACCCCTTGTGATACCTTGTTAAATAACACTTTTAATGCTGAAAATTTGTTAAAACTTGCGGCTTATATTGGATTTTCTCTTAATTCAGAAGGGCATTATTCGAATCGTGAATCGATAGTTTTAGACATCTATCTCCAACCATCTTTTCTATTTGCAAATTTTTCTTCTTCCCACATATTATTTGTGCATAATAGTATTTTTATTTAAGCTTTAATCATTCGCGATTACTGAGAATCACTGGGAAACACTGTATAATGGAAACTTTGATCACCCTATACAGACTGTTTAAAAATAACTCGGCACTATTGCAAACTATTTTATTATTAAAGTTACAGATACAATTAAATTAGCAAGCTAGTAGTATCTTTCGTCCTGATTGCAACGATGCATTTAAAAAACAATTGAACATCGCGTTTATGAAATAAAGGGAAAAGAAAACTTTTTTAAATAGAACACCCTATATATTATTTCATCAATCGATAGAGAATAAAATTCTGAATTAAAATTATTCTTTATCATTTTATCGGAAATTAATAAATAAAGAAGATATTTTGATTTTTTACAAATTCATTAAGATGGCTGTGTTTCAGGAACAGAACATTTGAACACAGTGTATGTATGTGAAGCCATTAATTTTGGTTTATTTGTTTATTATAAAAGGTGTTTTTGTCTGAGTTTTGTAAAAATCTTTTAATAACAAGAATTTTTATAAGATGCATTTTCTGGTCCAGAACATGCATCTTATGAAAATTCCTTTTATTAAAAGATTTTTGCAAAACTCACTCAGAAACACCTTTTATCATAAACAAATAAACCAAAATTAATGTTTTCAAATATACACACGGTTTTCAAATGTTTTGTTCTTGAAACACAGCCATCTTAATGAATTTGTAAAAAATCAAAATATCTTCTTTATTTATTAATTTCCGATAAAATGATAAAAAAACAATTTTAATTCAGAATTTTATTCTCTATCGATTGGTCAAATAATATACAGCGTGTTCCATTTAAAAGAAAGTGTTCTATTCTCTTTATTTCTTAAACGCGTTGTTCAATTTTTTGTTTGTATGCATCATTGCAATAAGCGCAAAAAATACTACTAGTTTGCTAATTTAACCGGATCTGTAACTTTAATAATAAAAAAGTTAGCAACAGTGGTGAGTTATTTTTGAACAGTGATCAAAGTTTCATACAGTGACAGTTAAAACGTTCGCACCATATGGGAATTTTTTTTATTATTGATTTGTTGTGTGCCTAAAAATAGCACTTATTTACGGTACAAAAATTACAAAAAAAAATGTAATTTGGAGTTGTTGGGCAAACTAGACAAAATTTTAGTAGGGTTTCATAAGTATTTACAAAATGTGTTTCTTGGTTACCAGAGATTATTCTCTTCGGCCTAATACTTCAGAAAAAAAGAAGATTTCCGGTTTTCTCAGTTTTGCTAAAGATCTGAAGCAGTTAATGGATATTTGTCAGTTAAATCGTCCGATTGGTTAGCTTATTCATTTATGTTTATAGAAAATATTCAATAGAATAAAATTTGCTCTTGTGTTCTTACCTGTTGCATGCACAAGAAAATTTCAAACGATTTTTCACGTTTCTGTGCCAGGCCTTTATACTTAAGATATCGTGTTATTGTTGCTGATTTCTTCATAATATATTTCTCACAACCCTAATTTAGAATAAGTAGATCGAAAATTGCAAGAATTACTTCTACTTTTTGGTTTGGACCCATTTAAATTCGTACTTATAAAATCAATACTTTTCGTAATAGCCATGAAATATTTACTGTTTGTACAAATCTCGATTTTTTAAGTACAAAATAATTCAGAAGGGACAATGTAAAGTTAATATTGTTTTACTCTTGCCAATGTCACAACTTATTACGTTGTAATAATTGGTACTGTTTCATTGGTCCGAGCGTCACTTTTAATTAATTTCTAATTACTTCAAACCAACCGGCTAAAACTCAGAGGGTGGTTTAAACGATAGATTTCGATCCGCGCTTTCATATTCTGCAAACAGAATTTTTATGCAAGTGCGGAATGGAAAGTTATGAACATTTGAAGTTGGTACTGTCTCATTGGTCCGAGAGTCACTTTTAATTAATTTCTAATTACTTCAAACCAACCGGCTAAAACTCAGAGGGTGATTTAAACGATAGATTTCGATCTGTGCTTTCATATTCTGCAAACAAAATTTTTATGCAAGTGCGAAATGGAAAGTTATGAACATTTGAATTTGGTACTGTTTCATTGGTCCGAGCGTCACATTTAATTCATTTCTAATTACTTCAAACCAACCGGCTAAAACTCAGAGGGTGATTTAAGCGATAGATTTCGATCCGTGCTTTCATATTCTGCAAACAGAATTTTTATGCAAGTGCGAAATGGAAAGTTATGAACATTTGAATTTGGTACTGTTTCATTGGTCCGAGCGTCACTTTTAATTAATTTCTAATTACTTCAAACCAACCGGCTAAAACTCAGAGGGTGGTTTAAACGATAGATTTCGATCCGTGCTTTCATATTCTGCATACAGAATTTTTAAGCAAGTGCGGAATGGAAAGTTATGAACATTTGCAGTTGGTACTGTTTCATTGCGTTCCTTCACCGAAATCGCTATCTAAATTCACTACTCCACTTTCATGCTTCCATATCTTTTTAGGTAAAGTATCTCTCATAAACACACCTTGAAAGAAAGGTAATTACCATATTTTAGCATATTTCAGTATGTCAATGTTAGTCAATGGTCGCCGAGGCAAATATTTCATTTTTTTGGATTGGATCGTAAATATAACCCACACCCGGTTTTGTAAGGTTTTATATAGAATCCGCTTCCCACTGCTTTTGTTTCCATAGTCCTCTGCCTCTTTCAGTTGCTCTTTCACAGCTTTTGCATCGTTTACCACCTTAGCAATTGCAGCTGCACCGCCGCCGAGCGATCCTATTGCGTCCAAAGCCGCAAATAATGGAATTAAAGATAAAAACCCTCCTCTCTTAGGAATTGGTATCACTCTTTGACGTGGAGGTCTTATTTTCTTGTGGTCCTTCTTTAAAACAGCCTGCGTCAATGTCACATTTCCTAACAGACTCTTGTTACCATTACGTGAAATTGCATGTTGAGCTTTCCTTACAGCTTGTCGAAATGATAATTTACCACCACGCTTCTTCCGTTTACTACGCTTTCTCTTCACTCCGTTTCCCATTCCAAGCTTTGTCTTAGCTTTCATTAAGGTGGCTACAGATAACACAGATGTTTTTTCACCAAATCCCGCTTCTGTACTCTTCACTCTTTTCACTGCCGCTTGATATAATTTTTTATCTACTTCGTGACGTTTTTCTAAATCGCTACTTACAGAATATGCGATATCGTATTGCTTGCACGCCTCATCCAACGCATACACACCTCTGTCTCCTCTTTTAAGTCGAACGTCTAATTTTGTGCTCGGACCGCAGTAGTTGTAACCTAGTGAGTGTAACTCTACTGGTAGTTTATTAAACAACGTATTAAGTAAACCACGTCCTTTTCGTTTTAAGGTACTTCTCGCAGTGTAATCTGTTTTGACACGACGTCGCATTTATGGCTTTTCTTTCAAACAGTCAACGATGTTACATGTGTACTACTTCAATACTCACTGCTTATCTTTATATAGCGTAAAAATTTCTCTTAATTTTTTGATTAAGTATCGATAGTTTATTAAATAAAGGATCAAACAGTGTTCTTTGAAGTTTATTTATAACTGACAGTGTCAAATCTAGAAATATATACATATTAAATCACATAACATTTACATATTAACAGCTTTATGCATACTTATATCAAAAATTAATTTACTAATTCCAAACATCATTAATTCATTTGTAATTGCTCCTTTCTCAGATATTTCATTATTAAGAAATGATTTAACATTTGTCTTCATATCACTTTCCATAACACTCAAGCATGGAATCATGTTGCTATAGATTGATTAATAGTTCAATTCTTTCAAAACTTCTAAACGATATAATATAATATCACACAATTTCCAGAGTTCCAATAGACCTTTATAAGATATATATAATGTCTCCACACCTCTTTCTAATTTCAGTATTTTCGTTTCTTCGATGCGTTCGAAAGACGCCTTTACTGAGCTGATTTTCATTACCGGAAAAATAGTTTTCTTCTCTGTAAAATACGACTTCAAAGTGTAGTTATAAGAACAAAATTCTTTCCATTCCTCTTCTAAAAGCGATATGCTCTGCCTTTTGGAACCCATAATACGTATTATCGGATCAAAAAATGTTTCGGTACACAATCCGACACAAATCTACTTCGTAGGGCTCTTATTTAGAAAATATACACTTTGAGCTAAAAGTGGCAACTGATCTACGTCAGTCACCTTGCTTCTGAAATCTCGGAAGGTGCTGTCTCATTAGTATCACATTGACGAAAATCTTCATCTGTGAAGTAAGGCTGGGAGAGTATTTCAAATTGAAACTCATTTCAAACTGAGGGCATATTCAAACCGTGCTCATCCGGTTTTTCTTCTTTTGGTTTATCAACGTTTTCCGTCAGAAGTCTTTTCTTCTGTACGTCTTCACAAGGATCGTTCCCGTGCCTTCTCTTTTGTTTCAGGAAATAATCCACTTGTCTAGATGTCACTGTTAAATATAATAAAAATATACAAATTATAAATTATTACAATAAGATGATTTAAACTTACTTTTATGTATGTAGGTAGGTGATTAACTTAACAACACAACTCACAGTTCTGTAACAACTGAATCTATTCCCAAATGAAGAACCTTATATAACAAGATTTTAGGTGGGGGTCCCTACCTCCTCCAACCTCACGGTCGTATTCAAGATAAACCGTTTTTGGATCCTCCGTCAAGTTAAAGTCACGTCAAGGATAGACAACTTTTGGAACCCTCCTCTGACCTCGCTTTTAGAGGTAATGATGAGGTCACGTCAATGATATTGAGATTTTGCAACCTCCTCTGACTTGATCCTTAACCTTGTGGTTACATCGGTACAAAGCAAATTTTAGAACCTCCTCCGATCAGGAGGGGAATACAATTTCTTTTGTAATCTATACGTGGTCGGTACCAACAATATCAAATTACTAAATCTACTGCGCAAGTCTAGCGTTCGTAGCTTGACGTATGTATTTATTTAATATTAAATATATCATGAAATAACAATTACAACAAATGTTTTGTACTATTGCCGCCAAAAAAGAAATGGACACACTTGATGTACTACGTCCGTCAAAAAAATCTGGGATGTGTAATATGTCCTATTGTAAATATGGCGAGTTAATTATTATTGCTATGATGTATTTATCCGTTTATTTATTTCTGTGTTTTTTACGTTACCGTAAAAAGAAGTTTCAAACTAATAAAATAACTCAAAAATGCATGTAAGAGCTTGTCCCAGATTTTTTTGACGGGCCTAATACTATCGCGGCCTTAAAATTTCGCACGATTTTTTGTCAAGTAGCCTAATTTTGTTGAAATTTTAGTTTTGTCAACCTGGATTTCTCTTCAAATCTGACACTAATGACATAACATTGAAAAGTCATTTGGTTTTCAAATTGTTTGGTTTTATTTTAACTTCAGTAAAGAAGTAAGTGAAGGTATTAGCATGTAAGTAAGCAAAACCTTTTTCTACTTTAGAAAGCTATGATTTGGCATTTTAAAAATTTCAGTTTTAAAATTTGAAATCTGGCATTCAAAATGATTAAACAGTTTTGACAAGTTATTAAAAATCGGGCAAAATTTTAAGGCCGCAATAGTAAATACATTTAATGACACTAAACATTTGCTGGGTAGCTGTAATTATGAACTGTTATTTACGAATGACAAACAAATTAGCTTTTTTAAAGATAAATTCATTTTCCATTTTTTGCTAACATGAACCAATATTTTTCAAACTGAACTTTATTAATTACTGTCTGTCATTTGTCATCCAGTGTCCGTTCATAATTACAGCCACCCAACAAAATTCTTAATATTATTAAATTTACGTCAAAAAGGTCGCTTTTTTTGGCAGCGACAGTAGCTACTGTGCACAGTACGATTAAAAGCCAGTATTATATAGTCTAGTTCAGGCCTGGGCATAAAAAGAGAGGACATAGTATCCCCCACTATTCTATAGGCGTCAATGAAATGTTAACAATGAGCCAGCCTGCCAGCCGATCGTGTACCAACAGAAGTTATAAAACGTGTGGCTCTCGTGAAATACAAACATGAACCAAAATTATGAACTTAAGTATCTGTGCTTCATAAACAGTACAGGTAATGCAGAATTTATTATTTGCGATAAACTGTTGAACGTAAAACGATATAATATTGCTCGTCACTACAACATTTTTCAAAAAGAATATTATCTACATAAGTTTTGTATGTCGTTGGTTGTTGAAATTGAAGCGACTGAGCATCAAGCGGGAACCGGCACTGCCTGCGCGATGGTAGAAGGAAAATATACCCCGACATATTCCCCTCGCATGATTAGGCCTGGTCTAGTTGATCGAAGATTGGACTCAGCCATCGGTTGAACAATGTTAAAAGAGCCTTAACCAAAGTCCAACCTTCGGTCAACTAGACTTTATAATACCGGCCCTAAGGCCCGGTTTTTGGAACGAATTTAATGGGCCGAATAAATTAACCACTCGTTAAAGTAGGAACTGAGTTTTTGCTAACATTTCAATCAAGTTAGATATCGTTAAATAATTATACATGTCTATCTATATCAGGAATGCTTTAGTATTTTACTCATGAAGCAAGCATAAATTTTTAATCGTTGGTTGTAAAGGATTACTATTTACTATGGATACTATTACTTACTTTTAAAATATCGCAATTCACGAACGCCGAAAAAAGAGCATTTCAGAAGAGTGTATTCATAATGCCGTCGACTATAGGTATATTCGTTTTAGAAATACTCGGTTTGCCACAATAGCGTCATCGTCAAGTAGCTGATGCCCATCTAGGTCAAGTTATGGTTGCATCAGAAATTGATCTAAAACGAATAGTTTGTGACGGGCAAGTTGTACCCAGAGAAAAAAAAAATGTTAAATCAACATAATGTTCGTTTGGGTACGTTCAATGCATTCATTTATTTAAAAGAAAAGCCATTATGCATTCTATTCAAGTAAAAAAAAGGTTGAATCAACAAGAAACTGCTTGAATTAATGTAAAGTGTGCATCATTCAAATAAATAAATGCATCGACTGTATTCAAACAAAGATTTTTCTGTGTGATGAATACCGACCTTGCTGAAAAATAATTAAATTAAGGTTAAGTAAACAATACTTTGGTGTTGACGAAACTAAACCCTACTCTGGAGTAGGTGCACATTGCGTCAACACCAGCACTGCCGCAGTGGCAATTAAAACGAATATGCCAATGTCAAATGCCGCATGCCGAAAATCTAAAACGAATACACATTTCGTTAACGCAGGTGACTTGCGACAACCTAAGTCATCTAAAACGAATGTACCTAATATTTGGGCTATTCCTGACATGCGCACAAACACAAGAATCACTTTTTCACCGAGCTCGTTTGTGTGTCGCTAATGATAGACGCCACATTGAACAATAGGCAACCTGACCATTTTTTTTTAAATTTTTATTTGAAAGTAGTTAAAAATACGATAATTTAGATAAATTCTTTTTTCTTTAAAGTCGCGAAAAATGAGAGAAATTTGAATTGGTTAAATTCCCGCCAAAACACACATTCTGAACGTGTGACGTCAATGTTCATAAGTTGTCAAATAGTAATAAGTGAATATAAACACGAATACATAAAACTTATTAAAATGAATAGTAAAACATGTTATCAATATTGTGCTGTACCATAATGTAAAAATACCTATGCAAGAACTCCGAATAAATTACTTATAAAGGTCTTACAAAATTTAATGTTGCCAATCTTACTTTTCAATGGCGAAAAGTTCCCGTTTCCACCACAAATTTCCCACCAACAAACTAAAAAATATAATAATTTCTTTAAAATATTTACTATTTTTCGGCAGATATTATTCAAACTATTTGACAAGGGTCTGCAATGTTTGCATAAAACATAAACGTCAAGTGACATTTTATGAACAATGACGTCACTCCGATTGAGAAGCCGTTCGAAAACACGTATATTTGAATATTTTATTTAATTTTTTTGTGTTTATTATATTGTTTATTTTATTTTATTTGAATGTTTTCGTTTTTATTATTAATGATAATTTTTGCGTGTTAATGATTCTCGCGATGTTTACTGTGTGTGATCAGAGAAGCAAATTCCGTAAGTTTTTTTTTGTTATTTCATGAGCGCCGGATAAGGGACGGATAAGGGAATTTTCTTTTTGTTATAAGAATTTTTTTAATCTGTCGGCGTATTGTGGTTAAAAATTTTGCACTTATTTTGCAAACACCCTGTATACCAGTTGCAACCAAAATTTAATTACGTATAATTGTTTATTAGAATTTTCAACATAATTAAATAATAAAAAAAATACGTCCTCTTTGTTTTACCGGTTTTGTGAATTGCGGGTATTTTCTTTATTCCCCACAGCTCTTAAGCCATTAAATTCTATTATGATCCCCCCTACTTTGTAATTTAAGGAGAATACTAATATTAAAATATGGCCATCTACCCGGTAAAACTGTAAAGTCAATATTCTTCGTATGCAAAAGATGCCGCCACTTCCTAAACGATATTTACTTATGCAATCTGACAAGCAGAGAATGCGATCCCCACCAAATGAAATGCGCCCTTAATAAGGCCGCGCGGCCGTGATAGCCGAAAAAGGGCACTTTTCGCTTATCATTCTCTCTTACCTTTTTTTTCATCACAAATTATCCTGTTCGTTCGTCTGGACTTATCGTAAACGAAATTTAAACGTTTATAATTAAAGAAGAAATCGACTTCTGACAACCAATTGCAAACTTTTCAAAATCAATAAAAGGTAACCATGGTAACTTAAAAATATGCTAAGGATTACAGACTACTGTAAATACAGTGCCATCACTGCCATCCCAGCTCCCTGGGGGAATTATAATTGCGTTTAAAACTGTGGCAACAGACATAAATCCCTGTGTACCCCATTTGTCAACTGAGTCAAAAAATTTTGAAAAGTGTTCCTTGACATCATCATCTTCACACATTTTGTGGAGCATAAGCTGCTTTAGAAGAGTTTCCTTGCGGGCTGGACCTTTAGAGGCATATATGCATTCAAGTTTATCCCAGACTTCTTTTGACGTTGTACAATTGCTTATTTGAGTTCTGGGGGACTGATTGTTAAAACAATATCTGATCTTGCCTTGCGGCCTATTTGTATCCATTCTTGCAGTGCTACGCGTTCGGTCGCTAGAGTATTTGGATTGCCAGTGATTTCCGGTTTCACTTTGATACCATATACGTAATCCCACATGTTATTTTTCACCAGAATAGCTTCTGTGTGGATTCTCCATGTATCTTAGTTGTCTTTTGACAATTGTTCTAATCCAGCAGGGTAGATTGTGTTTGCGTGAGTCATGTTAAGTGACTATAAATTGAGCTGAATCTCTGCGGTAGCTTGAAAACACCGTTTGATATTTCCTGCTTAAAATAGCAAATTGAATTGTTAAAGTCGGAGCGATCACAATCCAAGATCGTTCAGATTTTTTTTTATTATATGCACTCACATAATAATTCCGAAGTGTAATTATCACTTTATGCGACTTCTGGGCCCATAACCTCTTGGAGGAATGTGGACCGTAAGGATTATATACTTCAGGAAAGCAAATTAGTCACAGGGAAAACTTTTTAATTAGAAGTAACATATTGATATATAACATAACTTGATAGATTTTGTTAAAGGAAGTAAATTATAAATCCAACAACACTAATAATAATAAATGTCTTTATCTTTGTTGGCGGGGTTCAGCCTAAGCTGCTCTGCCACCCAACCAATGATGATAATATTACATTATCATTAAATATAAGTAAAATCATTAAATACAAGAAAAATCATTAACTATTATGTAATATTATATTATTATTAATATACTATACAGGGAGATTCAGGCAACCATTTCATTAAAAGTTTATGGATTTCTCCTCTGAATTTCTGTTTCATATTTTGCAGTTATAAGTTAACGATATGGATCTATCAAAATATAATACTTTCAAATTTCGAACACTTCCGCTTATACCGGAAGTTGCTGTCAACTTACTTATTTTAAATGGAATACCCTAATTTTTAATGCATTTTTGAAATCTTCATATAATTCTAAAAATATTATGTGCAACATGTCATAAAGAAAAATTAACCGTTTCCGAGATATTTTAATTTTTTAAAAATAACTCAGACTTGCAGAACCTTGGTTATGATGCTGCCATCGTTGTGCATGAAAAACCATGATGCCCATTTTTGGCCTGTAGTAGGCTACAGTTACATGCTTTCAGATCATGTCCAGTTTTGCACTTGATTGCTTACAGGCTGGTTGAAAAGTAACTTCTATTCGAACTAATTTCAACTGTCAAAAAGTCATGTTTTTTAAATGGAACGCCTAGTATATTTTTAGACCAAGTGACTTAAGATTAAATGTTCTTTCGTCCTGTATTAGCATTCCCTATACCTATCTCTCATAGTTCACTCGTTATCGATGATTTCTATTTAACACGAAATTTTTTTCCATTTTTCGGTATTATTTTTAAATAGTGGGCTATGAAAACTAGAGAAATTATAATTTTTGAAATCATCTGTCTAGTGACAAAAAATGAATAATCAAACACAGACATATTAAAGGTATTTGATGATCAAAAAATCGACAATTCAAGAAGTTAATAAAAAAGGTTTTTATATCAAGGAAAATATGTTATTACTGAGACACAATAGAAAGTGATTACTAATAAATAATAGCCGAGGACAACTTAGAGCCAATATTATAACCAACAATTTGTGTATTATTTTTTATATTTCTGATTTATTTATTAGTTTTCAAAAATTTTTGTGTTCTAAGTGTAAATTTTTCCTTGTAAATGTGTAAAAACTCATACCAAGGCTTCTAATACATGCGGCATATGTAAATGATAGATGTGTATTTCAATATTATTTATCGGTTTTTAAAATGAAATTGAAATTACAGTCAGAAATTAAGTTAGAAAACCTCAGTTTGTTAAATTTTCTTAGCACACTATTCAGGAATAATACTGAAACGTGAAAAAAATTGATGTCTCAAAGAGAAAATCATGAATAGAAAGAGAAAGGTAAGAGATGGGTATAGGGAATGTTACTGTTCGAAAGAACATTTAATTTTGATTCTTATGGCATAAAAAAATACTGGGTGTTCTATTTAAAAAACATGACTTTTCGACAGTTGAAATTAATTCGAATAGAAGTTACTTTTCAACTAGCCCGTAAACGATTTTGTGTAAAATTAGGTATGACCTGAAAGCTTATGAGCATAGCCTACTACAGGCCAAAAATTGAAATTATGGCTTTTGTTACACAAAGATGGCAGCATCATAAACAAGGTACTGCAACTTTGAATTTTTTTTAATAATGGAAATATCTCTAAAACGGTTAATTTTTCTTGTATCACATGTTACACAAAATATTTCTAGAATTTCATGAAGATTTCAGAAATGTAATAAAAAATGGGGTATTGCATTTAAAATAAGAAAGTTGACAGCAACTTCCGGTATAAGCGGAAGTGTCCAAAATTTGAAAATATTATATTTTGATAGATCCATATCGTTAACTTATAACTGCAAAATATGAATGAATCAACAGAAAGCTACTTGAATTAATGTGTAAGTACATACATTCATTGAAATACATAAATGCATCGACTCTATTCAAACAAAGAATTTTCTGTGTGTGCCAATATCTTGAAGCTATTAGGTAAGAACTACTGTCGAAAGCAAGAAATAGTAAACAATAAACCGTTTCCTGTAATTAGTATTACTCAAGATGGTATTGATTCAAGAGCATATCACAGAAGAAATTAAAAAATTCGAAAGCTTTCAATGCCAATTTGGGAAATAATAATTACAGGAAACTGTTTTTCGTCTAGTATTTCTTGCTTTCAACTGTACATGTATCTATCGATGATGTGCGGTTTGCAGACTTCTCAAACCGTTAAAACTTTAATCATCTAACATCAATTTATCTCTAAGAAATTATTCATACATACATTTGTAGCATTAAAAAATCTTAAATGAAGAATTGCAATTGCGGTAAGTATAAATCAAATCAATAAGACATGTTTAGTCACAATTAAGTTAATTAGTTGCATCATCACAACTCAGGTATTGTTAACTTTTACGTATGTGTTAAGTTTTATTTATAAATAATTGCTCGAGAATGTCTAATTCATTAACGAAAAAAACGAAGCGAAAAGTGTTTGGTTTTCTGCTTCCTAGCAAATACAAGCCGCTACAATGCATTTATGTATAAACAGCATTTGTGGAAACTTTTGCATTGTATAAGGTCGCTCAATTCGCCCTACTTTTACCGCCTCAGAAATTATACAATTTAATTTTAGCTGGATTTAAAGAAATTTTCATTTACAAACATATGTATGTAGGTAGAGTATAATATGAATTGCAAACTTCTCTGTCCAGTGTTTTGCGTTGAGTTATATAACTGGCCAAGAAAACCGCCGACGTCGGAGCGAAGAATTTCGTTTTCGTTTCTTTTCCGCTGCTTATAACTTTCACTCGCGTTCATTTTCTCTTTTTTTTTTTAATGTTTATTGTTACGTCAGCAAGATGTATGTCTAATCGGTTGAAAGAGTTTTATTATTTTACGAAAATTAATTCATCTAGAAAACTTTTTACATTCGGCAACGGCAACTAATTACCGTTGTCGTCGAGCGAATTGGGTTCATAGGCAATTTTTATAAGTAGAAAGTAGGTCGAGGTAATTTAACTTTGTCTCAAATGGTTTGTCATTTTGAAATTAATTTATCAAAATTGCTTATCAATACTAGTACTCAGTCCAAAATAAACACATTGTGTAAAATCGCTCGTTGATTGTATACAGTGTTTTTCACAAAGTGTGCTACAAGTGGGAATTTTTTTTATTGTCGATTTTTATTTAAATTTATTGAGTCAGAACACTTCAGCATCCCCTAAAATCAAATTGGCAAATGTCAGTTGTTTTGAACTTGAATGGTTTACAGCGTGAACACTAAGAAATGAATACCGCTTAAGAGTAAAATGAGCTTATTTCACAAGATACGGAAAAGGTCATAAGAATAAGTTATTCAGAATTAAAAGTTAGAGCTAGATATAAAATTATAGCTTCCTATCTCAAAAACAAAAGAAAAACAATTTATTATGAACCACTCTTTATACACACTAAATTAAGAAATATTGGTGGGATTAAAGTGTCCGCTAAAATTATATGAATAGGAAAACAGGAAATTCGTTCTTATTTCTCAATTATCATTTAGTTCTGAGTGATGATTTCAATGAATTGCTATCATGCTAAAAAAGCATAAAGTTTCGGAATGCATTGAAATAATCACTCAAAAAGAAATGAAATAATTGGAAAATAAGAACGAATTTCGTGTTTTCCTATTCATATTATTTTAGCGGACAGTTTAATCCCACCTGTTTCCTAATGTAGTGTGTATGTCGCAGGAATTTTGAACAATCCGCATTTTTGCAAATATACTAGTAATTTTGCAGAACACCGAGTTATTGTGGAATATGTGCACTGTTATGCAATCTTACTAATAAAAACAAGTAATTTTGCAAAATTCTCAATCACATTCGTAATATCGAATATGAGTTGATGTTTATGCAATCTTAATATAGGATTTTATTAATAAAATTGTAATGTATTTAGGTAAGACTGGGTACATTTTAAAGTTTAACTAACATTATCCATCATCTTTAGAAATTTTGTAAAGATGGTTTTAGTAATACCTAGCGTTAACCTTGTTAGATAATAAAAGATAATTATAGTCGATAACGTGCACACTTTTTTACTTTATTAATCAGTTCTACTAGAAATTGCATAGTTATTTATGGGACAACTTGTATTAGAAGCCATCAGTCGAAGAAGTGCCTGACATCAGTCTTCAACTTGTTTAAATAAATAAATGAATTGTGCAATAGGCACATGGATATATTTTTCTGATTTTTTTTAGTCAACACTTAATACCCATTTACAATAAAAAAGCATTTAGCTTCGTTTTTTTTTTTTTGTTTCACATTAACTCCATTGTAACCTATTGTCATAATAACCAAATTAGGCTCAATTCTCATATGGGCAGCGAGTCATGTTGCGTCATTTTGGTACCTATAGAGAATAACTCCATTTAAAACCATGAGAACTTTTAGAGGCAGCAAAATGACGCGCTGCGTGTGAGAATTGAGCCTTAAAATGTTTCAATTGCTAGTAAAACTGACTAATAAAGTAAAATAATTGTCGTATATTCTCTAATTTCAAAGCTAAGCTAATGTCGTTCAAATGCCATTCATGTAATACTAAAACCATCTTTGCAAAATTTCTAAAGATGATGGAAAATGTTGGTTAAACTTTAAAAGGTACCCAATCTTATCGAAACGCATTACAATTTTTGCAAAATTACCAAAATCCTATAGTAAGATTGTATAAACATCAACTCGTATTCAATATTATGAATGTGCTTGGGAATTTTGCTCAATTAACTTGTTCTTATTAGTAAGATTGCATAACAGTGCACATATTCCACAATAACTCGGTGTTTTGCAAAATTACTAGTGTATTTACAAAAATATGTATTATTTAAAATTCCAGCGGCATGTATAAAGCGTGGTTCTCAATAAATTGTGATTTTTTCATTTTCGAGATAGGAGGCCATAGTTTCATATCTAGTCGTAGCTTTTAATTCTAAACAACTTATTCTTATGACGTTTTTTTGTATCTTATAAAATAAGGGCACTTTACTTTTAAGCGGTCTTAATTTCTCGGCGTCCACGCTGCATAGCGTTCAAGAAAAATTTCATCTGATATTTGCGAAACTGATTTTAAGACATGCAGAAACGTCCTGCATCAATAAATTTTTATAAAATTGATAGAAAAAAATCCCATTTGTAGCACACTTTTTGAAAGACACTCTATATTTACTTATTTTTCTATATTCTTCATAATTTTGTTGTTATTCAGACATATTTAATTTTTTCAAATTAGGCATAATATAATCTTCATCTTGTTTTATTATTTTGAGTGAGTTATTGAAATAACTATTGGTATGAGTTTAAGCTTCAGTTTAAATTTAAAGTGGTATTGTACAACTGCAGTAACACAAGCAGGACAAGTGAAAGTGTCGATGCTATGAATGACACGTATCGTTATTATGTAGCAATTCGTAGTTTAAATACTTTATGGACTAACGATTTTCGTAATTTCGAATAAGCATCGATACAATTTTTTTTAATCCGTAATCTTTAGTAACCCAGTTACAACTGTTTCGAAATCTATCATTTAAATTAAAGATAGTAGTGCTAGACACACACAAATTAGGTTCTAAATCGACACACATCGTGTTCAGGTAGTGACATTAGTGATTTTTTCTATCTATCCTTGTCGCACAGTAATATCGTCTAGGGATAAAAAGACACAGTCGAAAGTTTGTTAATCAAAGTGTCGTTTCACAAATGACAGTTTACTATGGCTGCGGAGAATAACATAACCTACATTTTTGACTAGACAGTCGCCTATAAACTACTATCATCGTAGTAAACAGAATTCTCTAAAACTGTTAAATTCCTTGTTGCTCTTGCGACTTTTGTATTTGTTATCTTTGTTACATAAGAGTCTCAGAATGGGAATGTATTGGTGTTACCTGAACACGTAAAGTATGTTTTATACACTCACTAAAACTAATAACTAAACATTAATAACTATCAACTAAGAAATTAAAAGGCCGTACTGATACGACGCGGTTTATACAACTTCACTAAAAATTAAGAATTCGTTTATTTCAATTCTTAGTGGAAAAGGCGGGATGACCGTAAATTTGACTATACTTTCTCTCCAGCTAATATTGCCTCCACGAAATTTTCACAGCTAGGTGTGCAACGAGCGTGCGTAATTTTTGCTTGTATAACGGAAACTTTTGCATAGTTTTAATTTCAGTTTTAGTTCATTTTTAGTTTTAGTAACTGTATAAACCAAGCATAAGTATGTTGATTTAGTGACCTTACACATCAATAGAGTTCCTGTATTAGATAAGAAATGGGACATACAAAGGTAAAATTTTGATTGGTTGGCTCCAGTTTTCATGGATAATTAGATTTTAACTTCAATTTGACATTAAAAATTAGAAATTGTCATTGCAAATTTTTTATATTTAGTTGTCATTATGCTTGAATGTTCGACAGAAAACTGCAAAAATAGGTCGAAACAAGATTTTTCACACCACCGGATTTCCAAAAACTTAAAACTGAGGTACATTTGGTATTAAATATTCTAATTGAAAATGAAAAAACAATTTTGGTTTTTAGATTTCTGAATTTTCAGAATTCGGATATTACGAGGTGAAGACTGAGAGCGAAAATGTGATACGCGAAACTTGCTTTGAAAGTGAACAATTCACAAACCTTTCTTCCTGGGTGGAGTCTATTAATGTTCATAACAATAAACGAGGCTCATCTGTCAAACATGTCTTGCAACTGCTGTGATCATAATTTAACATTTGCGAAAGGGCGAAAAGAGAAAATAGAGAGAAAGGAGTTGAATAACAGAATTAAGCTGCTGAAAACCAGGGAGTACCTACAATGTAATTATTCTTGAGAATACACCGAAATCCTAACTTAAATTCTAATTAAAAAAAACAGTAAGTAAAATAAAAGCACGAAAATTTATCTCACTCAAAAAAAAAAACAAAATATTCTTTTATTGTGAACAATAGTTTGACAGTTTGATCCTATTTCAAGTCTTATCATTTACGTTACTACTAATCGTACTAGATTTCTAACCAAAAGACATTATGCAGACACTTTTTTATTGAGAATTCGAAATTAGCATCCTCGATATACATAATAAGAATAGGTAATAACGGAAAATTCTGCAACTTCTTTTGAGGAGACAGATGGATTTTAGTATTTGTAATCACGTAAAATTTTTACCTCTTCCAAAATTAACTGTTCATATTCATTGGGCTTATCGCCATATTTTCGTCTACGTCCTTTAAACGAACCATATTCGCTCAAGCTTGGGAAAATATCTCAAACCAGGTTGTTGCCGTTCTGGATAACGCTGCAAATATTTTGCCGCAGTCATGAGGGCATTTGGATGTGAAGTGTAGTAAATTTGTATCATATCTCTTTGTTCTTCACTTGAAAAAGGCATTTTCGCGACACCACTAGCGCAAACGTAAATGACAAGACTTGACATAGGATCAAATTGTCAAACTTTTGTTCAGAATAAAAGAACGTTTTGTTTTTCCAAAGCACTCTTCGCAAAAAAATAAAAAATTGGATTTTTGGCAAAAATGTGATATTGGTCCACCATGTGTGATATACCGGTGTCCCGCGCCATGTACTCACCTTTCTAGAATCTTTATTTATTAATCGATTAACCTGAATTTTGGAGACGATAAACTAAACAAAAATTAGAATCTTTCGACATACTGATAGTCGTCATAGGACTTCCGGTTTGGCCGGAAGTGATATCAACTTTCTTATTTTAAATGGAACACCGTATATATTTTTACATATTTAAAATCTACGGATCATTACGAGTCCGAATACGTATCAATTGTTAATTTTGGTTTCCATCACAACGAAAAAAAAACTTTTTTATTTTTGGAAACAAAAATTAGACAGGCTTGTGACAGGCTGGTGACAAGTCGGATCAGTAGTATAGCAAGCGGGATCCTAGGACACTTCGATGGCATGTTCCATCCGAAGAGACCACCGTTGAAATCCAACCCCAATTGTAGGGGTGTTTTTATCGGTGAAGAAGTAACCCCTGTTGGTTCTTGTGCATGTCGTCAATGACCAGAGGGTGTAAGAAGTGGTCAATGACCAGAGGCTTTCAAGGTCGCCTTGTGGACAATGCTGAGAGGCCTAAGAAGAAGAAGTCTTTCAAGGTCATCGTCAATGACCAGAGGCCTAAGAAGAAGTGGAGGCTGGAGGAGCCTCGCCGCGGCTGCGCGAGCAGAGGCTTTCAAAGTCGTGCGCGCGCGCTGACCTTTGTACTGTCCTAGTACGAGCGGTATTTCTTGAACGCGTATCGTTTCGCAGGTTTGAACAGAATTTTTGCGCTACCTGTCACAACACAGGTGACACTTGTTTGTGTCGGTTTTTTTTTTTTTTTTGGTTGCTTACTGATTGAAAAAAAAATGCAAAAATGTAGATTTTTAGGAATCTGTATTCGAACGTAGCTAGGGGGGATCAGACGAGCGGTTACGCAAAGACGATAAGAGACGCTAGGTCAAACGAGGGATCAGGAAACTGATAAGACGCTTCGTTAGAATGTAATATTTTATTTCAGACTTGTTCTAATATAATATTACAATTTTTACAAATAAAAAAACTTTTAGTTATAATTTACAATTAAAATAATTAGGATTTGTTCGGTTGTGGTGTGGATGATGATGATGATGTTTGTGTATTAAGTTGTTGTCTTAATCTTCTGTTATTTTTTCGACAGGTATTAAGTGTTACACCCATTTTATTTCTTCGTTCCAAACAATCTTCTTCTCTGTCAATGCAATCGTTGATATTTTTATACATTTTGTTTTGATTCGCCTGTTGTTTCAATAGTTCATCAATTGTTATATGTAGTTTCTTGCTACAATTGTTGGAATCCGCTCCAATCATATACAATTCATGTGTCAATGTATCGATTTGATTTAATAAACGTGATACGTTTTTCTTGTATTCGTTAATTAGAGAATATGCTATGTTTATTTTTTCGTCTAAGACATGTAATTTTTCTGTTGAAGTTTTATTTAATACTTGCATAGATGATTCCAATAAAATATTTTCTTTAATTAGTTTAATTCTTTCTGTATTAACGACTTCTTCACTTAAGTTTGTGACCCTTTTTTCACAATTTTCAATTTGTTGAATGTACTTATCGTTTAAATCTATTTCGTTGGCATGTAATTGAATGTATTCATCGAGCTCCTTTGTACATTCTTGATATATGATAAAACTGCTATTATAAAGTGTGTCGTATTCAGTTTGAGCGGTTTCATAACTTTGTTTATAGTATTCACATGAGTCAGTGGTATTGCACTGAATGCGCGTAATGGTAATGAAAAGTAATGCGATTAAGGTTCTCATCTTGCCCGGTGCAATGATTAAAATATACTGAATCAGATGTGTAAAAAATTAAATAATAAGTTCTCCCCTTCCTACTACCAATGTTTTTTTTCCGTAGAGGTCTTTCTGTAATTGATCCATCAAACAAGATATACATTTGTGTTCTGGTATATCTGTCTCTCCTTTACATTTAGGGCACTTGTACTTCACCGGAACGGGCATCTTTTCGAGAATGAATGAATAAAATGACTACACAACACTTTATTTATAATTAATTTTTAAAACATTTTTACAGCATTTGTAAGTGGATTATATTTTACTAATCTATCATGCAAAATGAGACAAAAAGCGCAGGTGTTTGCGGGAATATTTTTATTAGTTTCAAATTCTAATCTTATGTCTACGGTCCCGGATTTGAGTGTTTCGTTTTGTCGGCTACAATCGATCACAACGAGCGGTGCTAAATCTTTAAATTTCGTAAAGCTAAGACACGGTTCGCCTGCGGTTTTATAATAATAGGATTGTTGAAATTGAGCGTACATTTCGTACAAGATTGCAAATTGATGTTTGTCAAAATTTAAATTTAAATTATCATAAGGATAGACTTCAGAATTTAAATATAGTTTCATGTTTGTTAAGTTACAATGATCAAATTGGCTGACATTTTTTGAAGCGTCATTTTTTCTACTAGTTTGAAAACCGACAATAACGAAACGAGGTTTCTCCAATTGGCTGCTAGCTTTAACGTTCCACGTGTGCCTCATCGTCTGCTGTAGGAGAGGTAGTTCGTGTAGTTCCCAGTTTCTGAACGCGATCTCGAGATCTCTTCCTTTATCGATATATCCGAGCAATTGTAATTTTTCAGCGTCGGCTACTCGAACGTGAGGAATTTTCCATAGAATTTTTAAAAGTTCTATTTTAGGTTTTTCCCCGTTCTTCGTGGTAATTGTCGCATTAAGATCTGAAGAACTTCGAATGAGCACTAATTCCTGTCGTACGTTCACTAAAATTTTTTTAAAATCTTCACAAAATCCGAGCAAAATCTTCAGCGGAACGCAAACGCTAAAATTTCCTGTCGTTAAGTCGGTGATTGTAGGATTTTCAAGATGATTCCAGCCGGCATTGTTGTATCGTGTGCAGTCGTTGTGCGTAAAAGAAATGTATCCTTTTATGGTTGACGTTATGCCAGGATTTCGAGCGCGATCTATGACCGATCCACCGAGTTCGTATCTGATTTCATCGAACAGAAAAGCAATACCGTTATTGATAAAGTTCAAAGTATTGCTGATTTTGTTGTCCTGATCGAGTATTTTCCCTTCGATGTACAGGTAACTTTGAGATGGTAACGTGTAGATGTCCTGCGTTTGAATCGGTAGTCGAATTTCATCTGATTTATTTAACGTGGTGTTTGCGTACGGTGGATGACTGTGTATTTCACAGTTTGTAATAGAATCGTCCGTGAAAACGTGCTCACCAATGTTTAACATACCGAAACTCAATTTTTTTTTATCTTCTTTATAATAATTGAAAACCCAACGATAATAAAAACTGTTTATTTTCAGAAGTTAATTCCTTTAACTGCTTCTTTAAACTGAACCTCTTACATGTAAATTGTCTTTTTATATCCTTAAACGGAAAAATATTGTACTGAAACACCATTTTTTTTTTTTTTACTTTAACTCTTTTAAATGAAGTCTTATTGTTCTGATTTCGTTTTGAAAATTAACTAAATTTCTGTCTTGGTCTAGTATTTTAATGACGATTTCATCGATGTAGTTGGTATTGATTGGTAGATAAATGACGTTTACTTTTTCTATTATTCTATAACCTGGAGGTGCTTGAGGAAAGAATATGTGTAGCACGTGATCTTGATTGTTATTATTATAAGAATTCGTAATTAGATTGCATTCGACGCAAATCGCATTGACTTTAGAAATATTAATAGCAAAATCGGATATGTGTTTTCTATTTGCGCTCAGTTTTCTTCTGTTAAATCCCAACAGAGGTGCAATAGAATTTGATTTTTCGAAATGTATAATCTTGTTACTTTTTAACTCATACTTCAATGTATTATGATTCGTATTTGCTTTTAGTACTATGACCTCATTATCATTAGCGGTTGTATTTACATTTCTGTCAGGGAACATAAATTTGGGTGTTATATAAGGATCCTCATTATCTTTATTGATAACGTTTCCATTTTTCTTTTTTGTAGACGATAATTTATTATTACTACTACTACCTTTTTGATTTTTGAAATTAATTTCAACCAATCGAGACTTTATGTAGTTTTCGATATCTTCGACTTCATAAGCGCCTTCTGGAATTTCTATAACGTGTTTGTCTATGTAAAATTTATTGTTTGTTTCGTCGACGTTGGGAATGGCATTGTACGAATAAAAATCAATCAGTCCGAGAACGTACGTTTTCTTATTATCTAAAATAATCGGAGGATATATTTGTGCGGTTAAAACGGATTCCTTTCCCGATAACGTGAACGTATAGGAAGACATTTTTACTAGGTCAACGGTTATCAAGCGAATGAAACACTAAATATGATTTATTTTATTTTATTGTATTATTAAGAAAAGATAAGCACAATTGGCCGCAGTTAGAACTGTTATAGGTTTGATATGCATTATGATTATAATTAATTCTACAAGGCTCTTTCGAATTAAAATACGCTACAACTTCTACAGGAGGCTTTAAGTTTCCAAAACTATCAAAATAAATAACTTGAGATCCCGTTTTCTTGTACGCCGTCCAATGTGTTCCCGGACCGTTTGCATTATCCAAGTTAATTATTCCTCTTTCGTTTCCTTTAATTTTTTTAGGTAACTCGTTTCTCATAAATACACCTCTAAAATGAGGAATTTTCAAAATTTTTGCATATTTTTCCAAATCAATATTAGTCATCGGTTTATTGTGAGGAATTTTTAAAATCTGGCTTTTTTTTACGAGTCCTGGTCTTAAAAAAAGTCCAAGTCCGGTTTTATGCGGTTTCAAATATAATCCTTTGCCCATTGCTATCGCTTCCATAGATTTATTGTGACGTTGTGATTCTTTCAATTGTTCTTTTGCTGTTCTCGCTTCGTTTATCGCTTTCACTATGCCGGTAGCACCGCCGGTGAGGGCACCTAAAGCGCTCAAACCGGCGAAAATCGGTATTAAAGGTAACACTCCACCAGTTTTAGGTACTTTAATTATACGTTTTTTGGGTGATATTATCTTATTTTTAAACTTCTTGGATGAATTTACAGCTACTCTAACTGCTTTACTTAGAGTTTTTGGTTTTTTTTGAAGCACATGTTTCTGTATTTGCTTTATTACTTTTGAAAGATTTTCTTTCTTCTTTGTTTTAGTTTTAACACGTAATTTTGTCATCCTCACTCGTTGAATTTTATTTACACACTGAAACATTATTTTTTTACTTGAAGAATTTATTTCAATATATTATCATATGATTTTGGTTTTTTCTTTTCAACATTGTCATCATCAACATCATCATCGATTGATAATTTTCTCTTCAAAGATGTATTTTGTTGTATAACGGGATCACTTGGATTTATTTTAATTTTTTTAAATTCAAAATCATCGTTATCGTCCGTTTTATCTAATTTTCGTTTTTCACGTCTGGACAGTTTCATTGGACAGTCCTCTACCAAACCTACATCTATTTTTTCAGTTTTATTTTTGTTCTTTCTTTTTTGATGTGTGATTGGATAGTCATCAATAATATCTACATCCATTTTTTCATCTTCTTCTTCAAGGTTAATTTTAGTTTTGTTCCTAAGTTTTCGTTTTACAGCCTTCTTTCTCTTCTGTACTAATTCGTTCTTTTTGGTTTCTTGGATTAATTTTTTTTGTATTCAATATTATCGTTTTCATTTATTCTCTTTTCATTAATTTTATGCGGTTTCATTGAGAAGTTATCTGTAATATCTACATCTGTTTTATGATGTGCTCGTTCTTTAATGTTCTTTACATTAGGTTTAAGTACCATCTTCTTCTTATTCTTATCCTTTTGTACTGTATCGTTTTGTGTTAAAACTTTTATACAATATTCAATGTTTTCAACCAGAGACTCTGCTGTTTTTCTTGTTTTTTCTAATTTTTTAAAACATTCATTAATAGACTTTTTCGTCGTTAATCCCATTCCCAATTTTAGTTTGGCTTTCATGGCTCCTGCTACTCCCAATGAAGCGGCTTTTTCACCCCACGAAGCATCCTTGGATCGAAATCTTTCCATTGCTTTCTTATATAATTTATTATCTGCCACGTGTCTACGTGCTAAATCTTTTTCTTGAGAATAAGCTATGTCATGTTCCTTGCATGCCTCATCTAAATCGTTTATACCGATGTCACCGCGTGCCAAGCGTTTATGTAGTTTAGTACCGGGTCCGCAAAATCTATAAGTAGGTATGTGCATTTCAAAGGGTAAATTATTGATAGCTGAATTTAATAATCCGTCTCCTATATAACACTTCATTCTAATTTTTTTTTTAACAAACGTGATTTCTTAAACGACAACTCTTTAACTGAATATAAATTTAAATGTAAAACTATTTCATAACATTTCTCATGTGATGCTCCATCTGTCTAACAATATGAAATTAGTTAAACAAAAAATAACTTTAAAAATAGAAAATAATAGTTTTGAAGATGAACGTTTTAAAAGACACGGTGTACTATTTCCTGCGACCTTGAGATGTATTATCGTAGGTCCTTCGAATTGTGGAAAGACGAACCTTATCATTAACTTGATCGAACATGAAAACGGTTTGGCATTTGAAAACGTTTACGTGTACTCGAAATCATTAAATCAACCGAAGTATGTTTATTTACAACAGCTATTGAAGCCGATCAAAGGCATCGGTTATTTTGCGTACAGTGCAGGTGAGAACATACTTCCACCTTCACAAGCGAAACCTAATTCGATTTTTATTTTCGACGATGTTGCATGCAACAATCAAGACATAATTAGAGAATATTTTAGTATGGGTAGACATAATTACATAGATTCGTTTTATCTGTCTCAAACGTATGCCAAAGTGCAAAAACATTTGATTAGAGACAATGCTAATGCTCTCATACTTTTCAAGCAAGATGACCTAAATTTAAAACACGTTAACAACGATCACGTTGGCACTGACATGAATTTCGATAAATTTAAAAATATTTGTTCTCTCTGTTGGGGAAGCGGTCCGTACGAATTTGTAACTATTTTTAAAGATAATCGCATGGACGATGGAAGATACAGGAAAGGATTTGATCAGTATATATATCTCTGATGAACTTATATTGTAGTTATTAAGGTTTGAAATATCATACGAACCGTTACTTCTCAAGATGACCGATAAATGTATGAAACAAAAACTTTTGTTAAAACGTAAAAATATTCGAGACAAATTAAATTATTTAAAACATGGTGAATTAACCAAAGAAAAGACGTTTGAACCTATTACCAAACATTTGAAAAATATCGAAAGCAAATTACAACCAAGAAACGAAAATGAATTATCCAACATCCACGTAAAACCTTCAACCTCTCAGCAAGAACAACAACAACAACAACAACAACTACATGATTTTACGACTCCCAAACAATATGATTTTGCAACTCCAAAAAGATTTTCTTCTATAAGAAAACGTAAACCATCAGTGATGGATTTTAACGAAGATGAAGCTGACGAATCGGAAAGATTTAAAGAATCTATTTTAGAAAGTGTTGAATCGGATGAAGAGGAAGATTCACGATTTAAGGGTCTCGATGAGAAAGCCTATGTCGATTATTTAGATCAGTATCATCCCTTACCTAGAAAATACATCAATGATATGTACACAGACGATGAAAATAAAGAATTTGATCATAAATATGGAGTGAGACTCGATAAAAGTACTGAAAACTTAAGAATCGGTGACTCATCATTAAATCTCGATGGAGCTGACATAATTGTTAAAAATAGAAGGTACAAAGGTACTCCAGGATTATATGAGTTACTGTTTAAAAAATTCCCCCAGAATTACATCAAAGAAGATACTAAAAATTATAAACAAATCATTCTTAGGACTAATACTCATCGACGACATTATAAATCGAATAAACAAGTAGATGGCAGTAAAATGCAAAAGTATAAAAATATTGTAGCTCCTTTAATTAACAACAGTAATAGTACAGGTAGTGGATTGTTGATGCAAGCAACCGATAATAAAATCGATTACGTACATTGGAATGATCCAAATGAGCTTGTTGAAAGGTTAAGATTATTGTTAGCATCACAAGCGGCCGGTAATACGAGCCACACGAATGAAATAAATTCAATAATAGAGGAACTAAGAGAAGCTCGTATCATCAGGTAAAAAAAAAGATGGTGAATCTAATTACAGACGCTAAAAAACAAGTAGTGGATGAAATTCACAAACCTGCAAGAATTAATTTCCAAAGGCGTAAAGTCATAATTAAATCTTTGAACGATCTGTATCAAGCCGACCTGGTGGAAATGATTCCTTACGCTAAGGAAAATAACGGTTATAAATACATATTGATTGTGATTAATTGCTTTTCAAAATACGTTTGGGCGTTCCCTTTGAAGAATAAATCCGGATCCGAAGTCAGCAATGCCATGGAAAAGGTATTTAACGAACAGTCACCTAATAATCTTCAGACGGACTTGGGAAAGGAGTTTTTTAATCAAGAATTCAAGAAATTAACGAAAAAATACAACGTTAACCATTATAATGTGTTCAGCGAGAAAAAAGCATCGATAGTGGAGCGAGTAAATCGAACAATCAAGAACGATATGTTTAAAAACTTTAACCTACAAGGCAACTACAAATGGATAAATTTATTAAAACGTGTCGTGGAAAAATACAACAACAAAAAGCACAGAACAATAGGCATGAAGCCGATCGAAGTCGGAAAGGAAAACGAACAAGAATTGTTGAATACCGTGTACAACAAAGTTAAATTAGTTGACTTTAAAAGTAAAAAATTCAATGTCGGTGATTACGTACGTATTTCTAAAATTAGAGGAATCTTCGATAAGACATATATGCCTAATTGGTCAACGAAGATTTTCACGATTCGAAAAGTACAACTCACAAATCCGATTACTTATTTATTAAAAGACACAACCGGAAGTGACATATCAGGAGGATTTTATAAAGAACAATTACAAAAAGTAAAATATCCAGACGTTTATCTCGTGGAAAAAGTTTTAAAAAGAAATAAAAATAAAGTGTTCGTGAAATGGTTAGGTTTTGATAAGACACATAACAGCTGGATAGATAAAAATAACATTGCATAAGATGGCAAGGAGGAGAAAATTACAAGAGAGAATGTAAAGAAAAGTTTTAAAAAGAATTGTAGAAAGGTTTTATATTTATTCAAAAAGAAAAACAGTTTAATAAAATAATTTATAAATGACTAGCTCTTTTATTTACTTGTTTATAGGTATATAATAGGTTTCAATCATATACATAATAGTTATAAATAAAAACAATATCATATGATGATGAAATACTAAAGAAGATAAGAGTAACATCCTTGTATGTATGTATAGTGGGGGGGAAATTGTACCTATATAAACGTTTCTACAATCGTAATCTAACACTAAAGAAAAAGAAACGAAGCATTAATTATTTTGCTTTAATTATTTCTTTTATTCAAATTATATAAAATGTATATAATTGATCTACAAGGATTCCAATATCAAGAAAGTGAATTTATTATAAGAGAGGTGGCGATCTACGATGTAAATGGTAAGATGATGCATCACTCTTTAGTGTCAACACCACAGAAGAAGTCTTGGTTCTGTGAAGAATTAATCCGTCACATCGATTGGCAAACTAGAAAACTTCATGGGTTAAATTGGAATACTTCAAACGACTATTATCACATACCGCAGGAAAATATTGGCATTTACATCAAAAGTCTAATAGGAAATGGAATTGTTTTGGTCAAGGGACTTAACAAGAAGCAAGTGTTAAGTAAATTTTTAAATAATAACATTATTGATTTAGATCAATTTAATTGTCCTAATTTGAAAAAGTTGAAACTTACAAAAAATTACATAAAAACTCATTGTAACCTGCATGAAATTAATACATTAAATTGTGCCAAAGATCATGCTAATTTATTATATCAATGGTTTGTTACAGATTGTAATAAAAAATTGTAAATATTAGGTTTTAAATAATATTATAGATTTAGATCAATATAATTAGTAAATTGCGTCAAGGATTATGTTAATTTATTATATCAATAGTTTGTTAAAGACTATAATAAAACAATATAAATATTTAATTATGGTTTATTGAATCACATACATACAAATATATATATATATATAAATATACATCTTCTACCTCTCCTAAATTTTAGGAATTTCACATACAAAATAATTTTATTAATCATCTAACACAATTGAATACTTTTGTGATTCGAATAGATGTGCATCTTCATCATATTTCGCCTTATATTTTGGAAGGTCAGGTTTTTTTAGCACTTTATTTTCTAGAATTTTAATTTTCTTCGCACAACCATCCTCATCGCTGTTCACTGCATCGGCAGTCCATTTAATTTTTCTTTTGGATGTTCCTTCAGAAGAAGGGGCTTCTTCTAACATGCGGTCATCATCGTCTTGTTGGCTGATTGTATTAAATGAAAATTTCATCATCGCCTGCTGGAACAAATTCATTTCCTCTTCTGTCTCCAACGCCAACCGTACATATTGAATTGGTAAATTTCCAAATTTTTTTGTTAAAGTTTCACCTTTTGGTGAATAACTTAAACTTATAATCACCTGATCTTTTCCTTTAATTTGCAACGATTTCATTCCATATCTATAAAATAATAAAAAAATAATAATAATAAAATAAAAAAATTAAGCAACTTATGTTATAAATACAATGAAAAAAAAAAAAAAAAATCTTACCTAAATAATTGTTTACATATCACGTATAACATTTTTATAGGTAAATCGTTCACGTCATTGGTTTGAACGATTAATGTGCATGGTACGTTTGCCATTTTGATATTCTTAGTCTTCTGTTTGGTACTTCTTAGACACTATCCCTCTGTGAAATTCTGCAGCATTTATATGAAATTTAATCTAATTTTACATAAAATTCAACTATTTTTATTGAAAAACGATAAGTGTACGCTATTAAAAATGATTTTTACAGACATTCTCATATTTTGCTTACTTGAAAACTAATTGAAAATAACACTTGTATATTTTTATAAATATTCTGCAAAGTTTGTGGAAAACACAAATTACTGAGAAAGCATGACCTCAACTTTGTTACAATCTGAATATTAAAATGATTTTTATAGACATTTTGCTGATATCAATTGAACTTGAGTAACAATAATATTTTTTACAGACATTTTATTGACTTTGTTGCAATCTAAATATTAAAATGATTTTTATAGACATTTTGCTGATATCAATTGAACTTGTGTAACAATAATATTTTTACAGACATTTTATTGACGGAAACTTTGTGGATAAACATAATTTAAGCATTTTGCTGATATCAATTGAACTTGTGTAACAATAATATTTTTACAGACATTTTATTGACGGAAACTTTGTGGATAAACATAATTTAAGAATTTTGCTGATATCAATTGAACTTGCATAGTACATATACATTTTTTATGCAATTAAGTACTTCAACTTTGTTGTTATCTAAATATTATTGATTTTGAAATTAAAATTTGTTTTACCAGCAGACAAATATCAGTTTATTAGTAACGCTTGCATAAATCCCACACACACACACACACACACACACACACACACACACACACACACACATACAAAAGTGTGAATCATGAATTTCAGTCAGCAGTTGGGTGGCATCTTGAAGAAGATTGAAACTGTTGGTAAGTTAGTTAAAACAAAAAAAGATTATTTAAAATGGGTTAAATTCATTAAAAAAACAATTTTTTTAACCAAGAAGTACTTAAAGCTTTTAAATAAAGAAAAAATTCCAAATTATTCAAAAATCGAATCGTATTTAACACTTTTGTTAAATTATAGAGAAATTTTTAAAGAACAATTAAGAAAAAAGAGAAACCAAAAAAGAAAGTCTTTGGTTTGGCAGGATCTAGAGTCATGTTTTAAAAATAGAATGAGGACAGGTGCAGTAATTAATTTAAGCATTAAAGACCCAAATTTGTTTTTTCTAAAATCTTATAGACATTTTTATTTTAAAATCAAGAAAGAATTATCGAAAAGTGTTTTAAAAGTAAATGTAATATTTTTAGCCAACTTTGTTAAACCGCAAAATGGTGAAACAGATATCAAACATTTTACGACTAGAAATCACGTAATTGATCACTCTACAAATTTAAAGGAATGGTACGAGATAAACGTTAAAAATAAAATTTTATCAAAATTAGAGGAATTTCAAGAAAGGGACAGCGGATGGGCTCTATATGAAATTTTACAATAAAAAATTAACATTAATAATTATACACCTATAACCGGAAGTATTTCAACGTATGTTGAAATGCCTAATTTTATTAAAAATAAAAAGTGTGTCTTAAATATACAAAACAACGACAAATATTGTTTTCTATGGTCAATCGTGGCAGCTTTATATCCTGCACCTGCACATAAAAAATCTGAACGTGTTTCATCTTATCCACATTTTTCAAATGTTTTAAAATTTGAAGGTATTCATTTTCCTATTAGTTTGAAAAACGTTAAAAAATTTGAGTTATTAAACGAACTTTCAATTAACATATTTACAATAGAAAAAACAGAAGTATTACCAATTTCCTTGAGTAAGTTCGACTTTACAAAACGAATTAATTTATTAATGATTCCCTGTGAAGAAGAAGAAAATTCTGATGATGATGAAATTAACTTAAATATAAACTCAGAGATTACATTTCACTTTGCTTTAATAAAAAATTTGTCCGGTCTACTTCACAGACAAATCGGTAACTTACATAATAAAAAGTGGTTTTGTGAACGTTGTCTAAATCATTTCGGATCGGAAGAGAATTTGAAAAAGCACATAATTTCGTGCAGAGATATAAATAAAACTAAAATTACGATACCACTTGAAAGAGAAAAATATCTAACTTTTAAAAATTTTAAAAATAAAGAGAAAGTTCCCTTTGTAATTTATGCAGACATAGAATGTATATTGAGAAAATATAATGATTTAAAATCTTCAAATAAAAACATAAAGCATCAAAAACATGAACCCTTTTCTATAGCATATTTTTTGCTCTGTTCATATAATCGAACACTTTCAAAATTCAGATTACATACTGGGAAAGATTGTGTAAGCTGGTTTGTCAATGAACTAGAAAAAATCGGCTTAGAAATTAATGATATTTTTTCGAACGTGGTACCGTGTGAGAAATTAACGGTAAAAGAAGAGTGTGACTATCGAAATGCCACACATTGTCACATTTGTTTAAAACCATTCAACAATTTTACTGATATAAAAGTACGTGATCATTGTCACTTAACTGGCAGGTATCGAGGAAGTTGTCATCAAGCGTGCAATCTAAATTATAAAAACAGTAACGCAGTACCCGTAATCTTTCACAATATGTCAGGTTATGATAGTCATTTTATAATAAAAGCTTTAGCTACAGAAATTCCAGGCAAAATTGATTTATTACCGATTAATAAGGAAAAATATATTTCATTTTCTAAATACATTTCAAATACTAATATTAATTTTAGATTTTTAGATTCTTTTCGATTCATGGCTAGTAGTTTAGATAAACTTTCCTCATATTTAGAGAGCGATCAAAAAGTAATTACCAAAGCTCATTGTAAAAATAATACTGAATTTAAATTGCTTGAAAGGAAAGGAATTTTCCCCTATGAATATCTTGACAATTGGGAAAAATTACAAGATACAAATTTACCATCAAAAGATAATTCTTTCAGTAAAATTAATCAATCTCACATATCAGACGGTGAATATGAGCACGCATTGAATGTATGGCATACATTCAATATTCAAAATTTACAAGAGTACGCAGAATTGTACTTGAAAACGGATGTTTTGCTTTTAGCTGATATTTTTGAAAATTTCAGGTCAACATGTTTGCAAACTTATCATTTAGACGCGTTACATTATTATACAGCACCCGGTTTAGCTTTCGACAGCATGTTGAAAACAACTTCCATTACCTCAGAATTATTAACGGACGTTGACATGATAATGTTTATCGAAAAAGGCATCAGAGGTGGGGTATCACAGTGTTCTAATCGTTATGGTAAAGCGAATAACAAGTACATGAACGATTTCAATGCTGATGAACCTTCATCATTTTTAATGTATTATGATGTTAACAACTTGTACGGTACAGCTATGTGTCTACTTTTACCTTTTGCTCAATTTGAATGGGTAGATCCTTACTCGATAGATATCATCAATGTCTCAGATGATGCTGAATTTGGTTATATTTTGGAATGTGATTTACTTTATCCCGAAGAACTATTTGAAAATCATAGAGATTTACCACTCTGTCCTGAACGTTTAGTACCACCATCATTATCTTCAAAAGTTCCAAAATTATTAACAACTTTATTTGATAAAAAACAATACGTTATACATTACAGAAATTTAAAACAAGCAATCCAATTAGGATTAAAAATTGAAAGAGTCACTAGAGTATTAAAATTTAAGCAATCGAATTGGATGGAACCGTACATAAATTTAAATAATGATTTACGTAAAAAAAGTAAAAATGATTTTGAAAAAAATTTTTATAAACTAATGAACAATTCGGTGTTCGGAAAGACTATGGAAAACGTAAGGAAATATAAAGATGTAAAATTGGTAACTAAGTGGGAGGGACGTTACGGAGCAAAATGTTATATCTCGAAGCCAAACTTTCACAGTTGTACCATTTTTGATAACGATATGATCATTATCGAAATGAAACGATTGAATATTAAATTTAACAAACCTATATACATAGGTTTTGCTATATTAGATCTTTCTAAAACGTTTTTATATGATTTTCATTATAATTATATTAAAAATAAATTTAAAAACAATGCTAAATTACTTTATACTGATACCGATTCGTTAATTTATCATTTTTTCGTTGAAGACATATACGAACACATCAAGGAAGACATTTTAAAATTTGACACATCAGATTATTCACCTGATAACAGATATCAAATACCTCTTCGTAATAAAAAGATTTTAGGATTGATGAAAGATGAAAATAATGGAAAATTAATGTTAGAGTTTATAGGTCTTAGATCAAAAATGTATGCAATAAAAAATGAAAATAGCAACATTATAAAAAAAGCAAAAGGCATAAAAAATTCAGCACTTCGTTCTATATCGTTCGAAGATTATTATCAAACTCTATTTAATAATTCTATAATAGATACCTGTCAGCATTTAATTAAATCAGAGAAACATGAAGTTTACACGATTGAACAAAAGAAAGTAGCTCTGAGTCCATTCGATGATAAAAGAGTTGTTAATTTTATTCATACAGATACCATTCCTTGGGGCTATAAAAAAAATTAGAAGGGGAGGAAATAACTTTTTTTGTTTTAAAACAAAACTTATCAAACAGTTGAAGGCTAATTTCAGAATAACTTCAACATGTAAGTATTTTTTTTTTTTCTTAAATATATTTTTTTTTTCATGTTGTAGCCGAAAATCAACAACCACATTTAAAATTTATGAAAGCTGTAGCTCACGCATTTGCACCAACCAAAAGTTCAACAAAAGCAGCTGGCTATGATTTACGCAGCGCTTATGATTATACTATTCCAGCAAGAGGCAGGGAAATCATCGATATTGGTATACGAATTGAACTTCCTGAAGGTTGTTACGGACGCATAGCATCAAGGTCAGGACTGTCATCAAGAAACGGTGTAGAAGTCGGAGCAGGCGTCATCGACGAAGATTACCGTGGTGTAATTAAAGTCGTATTATTTAACCATTCCGACATAACGTTCAAAATAACGCGCGGTGATCGTGTTGCACAACTGATCTGTCAAAAAATTTATTACCCTGAATTAGAAGAAGTGAAGGAACTATCAGATACGGTTCGAGGTGATAACGGATTTGGATCGAGCGGTATTCAATAACTAGAAACTCTTAAAATGAGTCAATATTGTAGAAAATGTCAAAAGTTTTTCTGTTTTTGTGAACTATCTATAAAAAAACACACTGCTAGTATCAAAGATAACGATGAAAAAACATCATTGAGTAAGAGTCCGTTTTTAGAATTCCTACAATGTAATGAAAAGATTTCGCAATCAAGCTCTGAAGAAAAAAACCTTTATCCAAAAAGAAAAAATAACTACTTAAGTGGTGGAAACGATCATACGTTTAAATTAGCTTGAGCGATTCATTCGTTCATTACATAAAAATATGGCTGAGTACAAAGTTTGCGTTGTATCCCGGGTGCATTCCGTTTATCAATTATTTGGTAACCGACATCTGGTCATTCGCATATGTGCACCGTGTGAAAGATTCTGGAACGTTGAAATAAGTGACTGTTTACGTCTGATGGAATTCGATACGATGTTGTCAACCGAAGATAGGCATCAAATAAACGTAAATCAAATCTCTCGCTTCAATAACATCGGGAACTGTTTAGCATGTAAAAAAGATCTGTACGATGTTATCGAATCAGAATTTTGTATTTGTAATTTTAATGACTCAGATTCTGATAATCATAATGAAACTGTACCCGTAACAAGTACATGTAACATGTGAATATCAACTTTTTTAAAATTTCTTATTTGTAAAAATTGTAACATTTGTTGTATTTATATTAGAACAAGTCTGAAATAAAATATTACATTCTTCCTAAAAATCTACATTTTTACAAATTTTACAAATCCTAATTATTTTAATTGTAAATTATAACTAAAAGTTTTTTTTATTTGTAAAAATTGTAATATTATATTAGAACAAGTCTGAAATAAAATATTACATTCTAACGAAGCGTCTTATCAGTTTCCTGATCCCTCGTTTGACCTAGCGTCTCTTATCGTCTTTGCGTAACCGCTCGTCTGATCCCCCCTAGCGACGTTCGAACACAGATTCCTAAAAATCTACATTTTTGCATTTTTTTCAATCAGTAAGCAACCAAAAAAAAAAAAAAACCGACACAAACAAGTGTCACCTGTGTTGTGACAGGTAGCGCAAAAATTCTGTTCAAACCTGCGAAACGATACGCGTTCAAGAAATACCGCTCGTACTAGGACAGTACAAAGGTCAGCGCGCGCGCGCGACTTTGAAAGCCTCTGCTCGCGCAACCGCGGCGAGGCTCCTCCAGCCTCCACTTCTTCTTAGGCCTCTGGTCATTGACGATGACCTTGAAAGACTTCTTCTTCTTAGGCCTCTCAGCATTGTCCACAAGGCGACCTTGAAAGCCTCTGGTCATTGACTACTTCTTACACCCTCTGGTCATTGACGACATGCACAAGAACCAACAGGGGTTACTTCTTCACCGATAAAAACACCCCTACAATTGGGGTTGGATTTCAACGGTGGTCTCTTCGGATGGAACATGCCATCGAAGTGTCCTACGATCCCGCTTGCTATACTACTCGGATCCAAGCCGGGAGTGACCGAATATTGTCGATGTTTGAAAAATACTTGGAAAGCGTTTTGAATCATTTATTTACGTGAATAGAATAGTCAAGTACTAATTAATATAGTTCTTTCGAGAAGAAATCAGAGACATGTGGTTCTAACCGGAAGCCAAGAATTCAACCCTAGTTCTTTATAATTATTTATCGGGGAAATATATGTATTTTGCGCGGTTCAAATTCTAATGAAGCGGGCAATATAAGATATTAGACCGTAGCGTGTAAACAAACGCGAGGACGGCGGAGACAATGGCGTGTATTTATTCTTATCCTATCCTTATTTATAATTAAGGAAGTACACGCCATCGTTTCAGTAGCGCCGTAAAAATGTATCGAAGGCACATTGTGTAATGGGACGGTGAAAATAATTTACGGCGTTCTTACACTCATGCAATGTGTCGGAGGTCGAGGTACAATTGGTCAACTACTTACTCTGAAAATCTTCATTTAAACAAGAAGAGTTGATTTCATAACTGTATTTTGCTCTGCTTTTTGTTATACTGAGTAACACCATTGCTGTAGCGGCGTTAATTGTCTCCGCAGCCCTCGCGTTTGTTTGCACGCTACGGTCTAATATTTTTTATTGCCCGCTCGCTTCACTAGAATTTGAACCGCGCAAAATATATTTCCACGACCCATATTTATAATAAAGGAGTTGATCGTATGTACGGGGTGATCAATAAACGTATTATTATTATTATTATTATTATTATTATTATTATTATTATTATTATTATTATTATTATTATTATTACGCGAGAATTCCTACCCCCTTTAACTCCTTTATTTTTTATTTCAAGAAAAAATATTTAATACAAAACTTATAGAGACTAATTCAAAGTTTCACTGTGTGCTCACAGAAAAACAATTTGTAGTCAGATAAACGAGATATGAACTAAAGTTTTTTTTTAATGGAACACCGTACATATTATTACGATTTTCGACTATAAATTAAGTTCTACTGGGACTACGTATACACTGTGAACGTTCAGTGTGGAACAATTCATATCAATGAGTACCAGATCATCTGCGGTTGAAATGCTCGAATAGTTAAACCTATTTTCATTAGCGTGAATATGTTTTTAGTCATCTTTTTTCCACCCCCACCCCTTTTGCGCAATGACGTCATCGAATTTTTTTTTAATAGCACGTCCCCAATTTTCTAGCAGATTTGGGTACATTTGAAAATTCTGATTTCATCAATACGCATAATTTGACATTCGCACTGACGGTACCCGAGATATTAATTACGAAAAATACACACAAAAAATGAAGGTTCCACAGAAGAACAATTATCAAAAATTGTCAAATTTACTTGATGCTATTTTTTATCATTTATTTCAACTAAGGCGTTGAAACAAATGATTATTTGCCGGTTCGTGTATCAGTTGTTAATTTGTCTCAAATAAACCGTAGAAAACTTTTCATTTTTTGTTTTTTTTTTCGTAATTAATATCTCGGGTACCATCAATGCGAATGTCAAATTATGCATAATGATGAAATCAGAATTCTCAAATCTACCCAAATCTGGTAGAAAATTGCGTCATTGTGGAAAGGGCGGGGGGGGGGGGGAAGATAACTTTAAAAAAATATTCTTGCTAATGAAAATAGGTTTACCTGTCCGAGAATTTTAGCTGTAGATGATCTGATCACTCTAAACGTTCACAGTGTAATAAAACTAATAATGTAGAAAGCGTCTATAAAATAATTCCTATTTAATTTATTTTATTTTTGAATTTTAGAAATAGAAAACTACCATTTATACAAGAGTTGTGATTCAAAATATGTTAAAAACTTTTGCATTTTGCGTAAAAAAAATTGAGAACGTTTAAAATGTTTTACGTTAAATTTTCAGTTATTTTTTAAAGTTCAATTTTTCCGAATTATTTTTTGTTTCTAACTTAAACGTTATTCTTTAGAAAATATCTAAATCGATTTAATATGTTAATGGTAAAATTTTATTCAATGTTATTTTATTTAAAATCAAAACTTTATTTTTTTGGGTGTCCGACACTCAATTGTTTTTTGTGAATATCTACAGCAGTACTGAAATAAATTGTACGACTTCTTTTATCTTTTTTTCTTTCTAAAATCAAAAATAAAAAAAATAAGCAGGAATTATTTTATAGACACCATCAACATTATTAGTTTTATTACATAAGTAGTGCCATTAGAATTTCATTTAGAATCGAAATGCGTAATAATATACAGGGTATTCCATTAAAGAAAAACCTAAGTTTAGTTTATATGTCGTTTATCCGACCATCAATTGTTTTTCTGTGAGCACTCAGTGAAACTTCGAATTAGTCCCTTTAACTTTTGTATTAAGCATTTTTTCCTAAAATCAAAAATAAAAGAGTTAAAGGGGGTAGGAATTCTCGCGTAGTCACCCTGTACAGTGCCCGAAAAAAAGAATGTCTTCCCCATAAAATGCAAATGTTTGGGCTAAGCTGTCGAGGGAGGCGGCCAAGCATTGCAAGCAGGTAATCCCGCTAGCGAAATGTGTCTGAGAGATATTCGAAACGTTAGACTGACAGTTTCCGTAAATATAATTATAAAACAAAGCGTTGTATTGTAACAATTTTATCGAACCACATTTTTCGTTTTTAATTCCAAGATAAAAATATAAATACGCATGATGGCCGTAATCAGAAACAGCTACAGTACAGGATTCCAGAGAAAAATTGTATTATTGGCTTTAAAAATCATCGATGATGTCACATCAACTTATTCTATTTAATTTTGTGTATCTCTAATTTAAAATAATTTAACTCACTATTTTATTTGTTCCTAGCAAAATAGAATTCATAAAACGAACTATGACACAATCCAAAACAATTTATATTTGAAATGAACACTGAACCTTTACAATTTAAAAATAAAACGAATAACAATAAAATATTAAATGAATGTTACTCCTTAAATACAAGTTAAAGACCGAAATAAATCTTTGAAGAATTCTAATTCTCAAATATTGAAATAATTTTTTAAATTAATAATTAATTACCATATGAGAATCGTTTTGTTGAACTTAATTTTTATAAAATCATTAAAAATTTACTTTTATTTTGCATGTATTGCATAGCAAAAAATGTATGATTTTACCAAACAAATAACACTTTGTTTTATAATTATATTTACAGAATTTAGCAGTCGCACGTTTCGAATTTATCTCAGGCAGATTAAATACAATTCGCAAGCGGGATTACCTGTTCGCAATGCTTGGCTTGGCTTGCTGTAATGTGGGTCTCGACAGCTTAACCCGAACATTTGCATTTTATGGAGGAGACATTACTTTTTTCGGGTAGTGTACTTTCGAGTTGGAATTCGTGAACATTTTCCTAAAAAATATATTAAGTATTCTTTATTCCCACATAAATGACGTACAGTACAACCCCGATTATCCGTGTGCGGATCGTCCGTGCTGCGGATTAACCGTGCTTTCTGACTCTTTCGATTTTCCGGGTTTCGATTATCCGTGTGAATACCGGAAACCTCGGAATAGTAATCGAATACCTACGATTCGGTGAAATTTGTGCATTGCTTTATGTTTTCAAATTTTAACGTTTGGGTAAAGTGTTGTCGTTAGTAACTAAGTGAAATTATTAGACAGCACAAGTGTTTAGCTGTAATCATGAATTCTAAACGTAAACGAAATGTTTTGACCATATTACAAAAGTTGGAAATAATACAGAAACGTCAACAAGGTGACAGTATAGGAAATTTAGCGAGGTTATATAATGTAGGCGTACAAACTGTTCGTGATATTATTAAAAATAAAATGAAATTAGAAAGCTTTGTTTCAAAATCAGATATTTTTACCAGTACAAGTACAACCCGCAGAACGCTAAAAGAATCGACATATAAAGAATTGGATAATGCAATGGTAAAATGGTTTCTTCAAAAAAGAGCGGAAGGAGTGCCAGTGTCAGGTTCGATGTGCTCACAACAAGCTCACATTTTTCATGAAAAACTGCAAATCCAAGGCAGGTTTAACGCTTCCTCAGGTTGGCTGCATCGTTTTAAAAAGCGTCACGGAATAAGAGAATTGTCTATACAGGGTGAGAAATTAAGTGCTGATGAGGTAGCAATAGTAGAGTTTTGTAGTGATCTGGAAGATCTTATTAAAAAAAACGTTCTAACGCTGGATCAAATATACAACGCGGATGAAACAGGACTATATTGGCGAGCCATGCCCAGAAGAACTTTTGCAGCATCAAATGAGACGAGTGCTCCGGGATATAAGGCCAGTAAGGACAGAATAACAGTTTTATGCTGTGCAAATGCTTCTGGGAAGCATAAGCTAAAACTAACAGTAGTGGGAAAATCAAAAAATCCGCGAGTGTTCAAAAATTTAAATAAGCAGTTGTTACCGGTTAGCTATTACAATCAAAGTGCGGGTTGGATGAATCGAGACATTTTTAAAAACTGGTTCTTTAAAGAATTTGTTCCTGAAGTTCGCTCGTTCCTTGCTGAAAATAATTTACCCCAAAAGGCAGTGCTTTTACTTGATAACGCGCCTTCACATCCAAATGGCGCAATTTTGAAGTCAAATGACGGTAATATTTTTGTCTCATTTTTACCCCCAAATGTTACGTCTATTGCTCAACCGATGGATCAGGGTGTAAAAGAAGCAATGAAACGCCTTTACAGAAAGGATTTAATGTTGAATTTGTTAGGTGATGTGGATATCAAAAGTTTTTGGAAAAAATTAACTATTAAAGATGCTATATATACCATTGCTCGAGCATGGAATGATGTAAAAGGAACTCACATAGCCCGCGCTTTTTCAAAAATAATGACTCTTGAAGAAGCCGAAGCTGAAGAGTTAGAAACTCCTTCAGAAGTATCCTGCAACGCTATATGCACAATAGCGCAAGAAGTAGAAGAGTTAAAAGGAATAGAAGAATCGGACGTTGCAGAATGGCTACGTTGTGATGAGAACGACTTAGGTTATGAGAAAATGTCTGAAGAAGAAATGATTGGGAAAAATTTGCCGGGAACATTGTCTCCAGCTAACGTAGAGATGGAAGACAGTGCTGAAGAGGAACGAATCGAAAATATCCGAATAAACCATAATGAAGCAATGGGTGCCATAGATATTTTGTTGGATTATTTTGAGCAACAACCAGAAACTGATATCAGTATTGTTTTAAATTTAAGAAAAATGAAGGAATCTATAAAATCTAATTTGTTTGCGAGTAAAGTACAGAAACATATTACTGATTTTTTTAATAAAAACTGAAGAAAATATATACATAGTATTAAAACCTGTAATCTACTTGTGCTATATTCCTTAATAAATAAGGTAATAAGTATTAAAAAACTGTCAATTTGTTCTAATTTTGGAAAGACGTTACATATATGCGGATTATCCGTGTTTTCCGATTTACCGTGCCGAGTCCGGTCCCGACGAGCACGGATAATCGAGGTTATACTGTATATAAAAATAAAAGTTTAATTAAATTCTATAATAAAGTTTCATTATATTAATTTACTAAAACTGTTCATCTAATCTTAAACAAGTTATGTTTTCATCATTATTATTTTAAAATTCCCTTCCAAGGATCGTGAATTATCGTGTGCTGGGGCCGGTTCAGGAATAAGAAAGAGCGCTCGCTGGGTAATATTCTTTCTCTCTCGTGTAAATTATTTTGCGTGTTTTGTTTTCCTTTTTAAATGTCCAAAGTGCATTCGCAATACAGTTTCTGAACGCGCCTCAGTGGCCTCTCGAATCGTCATGTAGTGACTCGGATTTCATCGAACGGCCGGCTTGCTGCGCCCACATTATTTACAATAGATATTTGTAATTGTAAAAATATTGTAAATATACTGAAACTGCCGAAGATTATTTCTTAGAATTTGTATGTGGAGCTTATTTCTGCTACAAAAATTGAAGTTTCGTTATAAGCCGACGACGCGGACGGACGATGCAACATGCTAAAGGGTAACCAATTAAATGTTTGGAGCGCACCTGCAGCCAAGGCCAACCAATCATAAAATTAGAAACATTTCCCCTTATATGTCCTAGTGTTGAGGATTAACAAGCAAGTAAAATACCAACCCGAGAGGGGTACCTTCGCAAGGATTCCTCTTAAAATTTCGCACGATTCAGTTTTTCGTTGTAAATACGGTTCCTGACGACTTGTCAGAACTATTTAAACGTTTTGAATGGCAGATTCCAAATTTTTCAAAGTTTCAGTGCTTAAAATGCCAAATCACATGCTTTCTGAAATAGAAAAAGGTATTAATTGAAATTAACTTCCGCCCACAATAATTTTTATATCCGTAGATACATATTTCGGCAGCTAAGCTGCCATGTTCAGTACGCTACCAACTTAAAAGCACTAAAAAGTTCTAAAAACAACTTAAATACGTATCTACGGATATAAAAATTATTGTGGGCGGACCTTACTTTTCTGCTACAGTTAAAATATAACCAATAATCTCAAAACCAGATGACTTTTCAGTGTTATGTCATTAGTGTCAAATTTGAAGAGAAAGCCTGGTTGACAAGACTAAAAATTCGACAAAAACAGGCTACTTGACAAAAAATCGTGCGAAATTTTAAGTCCGTAATAGTACATATTGCCACGCTAATGTTATTTTTCGTGCAACATTTTTTGTTTGTAATAACGCATATAAATTTTTGTTAACATGAAACTCTTATAGGTCCAGGGTCGTGACCTTTTTGTTTGTTGTTTATAACAATCTTTTGGGTTCTTTTCTAATTGTTATAAATAAAAACTCAATTATAATTTTGAATGAAATTCAGAACAAATTAAAATCGTTTATGTTTTTCTATGGGTTTATTTAACAAATTCTTGATTTTGCAACAATAAATGAATTGTATTTCTTTCTTTTAAACGGGTTATAACAAACTAAGTTCCTGCAATGTTTGGGTTACTAATTGTTTGAAATTTATTTTTGCGATACTGCTATGTTAGCTTTCCTTTAAATGTTTATTATTCGTCGTGACATTTAACGTTGAATTTATTTGAACAATTCTTTATTAAAATTGATAAGTGATTTAAATAGTTCCCGACGTTATGTTAATAATTTTGTTCATCTTACGGCTTTAGTCCCATCTGCACTTTATTATTAATATACACGCGCGCACTTGTTCATAAGTTTAATTCAATAGTAACTTCGACACTATACTTCCGTTTTTAACTGACTTTCTTCCATAATACCCGACGCGGATTGTTTGCAGGTATTTTAATCACTTTCTGCGAAAATCGCTCCATCCCCTTATATAAATCATACAAGAAAAACACCTCCCTCTCGTTTTCGGACACAGTTATTACTAAAGTCCGGATTTATATGTGCTAAAAAAGTGGAAAATAAGTTTTTTTTATGCGATTAAAATGGATCAAAATATGGATATTATATGCGATAAAAATTTTATTTTACTTATACATACTTTAGAATAATAAAAACATAAATTGTTTCGTATAAGTAATTTTAACACTTAACACTTAAATAGTAGGATTACAAAATATAATCAACAGTTGATTTAAATTATTTGGGGTAAAATTTTGTCGTCTGTCTGTCAAAATACTTTTATAAGAGGAAAACGAACGCTCGACATCGCATGAAGTAATGGGCGCAAATTTCATGGATGCTACATCTTTGGGGTCCATGTCCAAATCCTCTTCACTTTGACCTTTTAAAACTAAACAGATTTTCCTCATTTTATTGTAGTCAGGATTACGTAATAGAACCTTGTCTAATTTTGCCATTAACTTCTCTCCTATCTCCCCTGGAATTGATTTTACACTTTCAATTGCATCATCGACCACTTCAAAAGAATCTAATAGAGCCGTCTGGGATGATTCCAACTTTTTAATGGTGGATATTAAAACCGAAAAATGAGTTTTAATGAATGCTAATTGATTCCCGATGTTTGTGTTCGACATGCATTCCTTACAAATTCTTAAAGCCGCTGAATTGGAATCATCCAATTCTAAGAAAATTTCCTTTAATTGTTTAAAGTTATCTGCGTAAAAATTTGCTGCTTCAAGCCCCGTACCCCATCTCGTAATTATTGGTTCTGGTGGTAATGGCAGGTCAGCAGCTAATTCTTTATAGTGTTGTATACGCAGTGGGGCTTTAAGAAACGCCTTTTTTCCGTTATTGATCAACTTATTTACTGTTGGGTATTCATTGCGTGAGCCATACAAGTGAAGTGCATCAGATTTGGGTAAAACACCTGTAAAGCCTGTCCTGCTTTTATCATGTAGGCTGCTGCATCAGACACCATTAGTAATATATTTTCCGATTTAACTTGATTAGGTGCATATAAAAGTGTCAAGCTGTCGTTAATAAAACGTGCGATCGTTGAATGATTTGTTTTTTCCAAAACTGCACTATTTACCAAATAAGATATTGGTGCAACTGTGTTGCTTAATACTCCTGCTAACATATTTGCTACATAACGACCGCAGGCATCTGTCGTTTCATCAACTACTATATAAATATTGTTGTCGCTAAGCTTCTCTCTTATTTTCTTCATCCGTTGCTGGTAGCATATACTTAGATAGTTTTTCCGCAAAGTCGATTCATTTGGAATATGACGATTGCAATATTTTTCCAAAAAAGTTCGAAAACTTGCTTGTTCAAGTTTATGCCAAGGAATGTTTGACTCTGCCATAGCACTGCACAAGTCTAAAAAGAATTCATTTCCTGTGTCACTGCCCTGTGAGTTACTGGCTGTTGAAGAAATAAAGGACTGCTTAAAATTAGACACACATCTTTTCTCCGACTCCTTATTGGAGGTTTGTAGCCAAATGTTGATCAATCTGGTACTTTTGGTCTGACGACACCTTAAAATATTGTCAAAATGAAAATGTGATTTTTAAGAGAATTTGTAAGGTATCTACCTGTTTTGAGCATGCGTTGCAAAAAATAACTTTTCCATCTGTAGTTAGATGTTTAGATGCTTTAATCCATTTTTTCAATAGCTCGGATCGAGAGGATGCTACTTTCGGCATTTTGAAAAGATAAGCACTGAATTTATTTCGTCTTTAAATTAAATAAGAAAATAACAACTAATTCGCGTTGATAAATACACTAGTCACTAGTCACACACATTCACGGAGTTCTTATCTCAAACTGAAATGCAAAACATAAGTGCAAAATGCAAGTGCAAGTCGCTACAGATTCCCAGAAAATCACATTCCGGGAAATCGTAAAATAAAGTGGCCAGACGTTGAGGAGAATAAATTACTTCTTGGAAAAGCTGCAGACTTGAATATTGACCGTATATGGAATTATAATGTTATTTATATCAATATATGGATAAATAAATAAATATGCGCTAAAAGTCTAAAATATTAAGTTATATGCGAAATAAAACTACCATTTTTGGGCTTCTCTAATCGACAAACATATAAATACAAAACGCCAAGTTTAGGTATGTTAGCGTAAAAAACTTGTAAAAACTTATAAATCCGGTCTCTAGTTATTACTGTTACGTTTCTAAGGTTTAAATTAATTTATTTAATCGAATAAAACACTCGGTAACAAACTTAACCGTAATTTAATAATGATTACAATCTAATTTATTTGCAACAATTTAATTTATGCACTAAATCTAACTTCGACGATCGCTAATTAGAACTCGATTGCTCCTTTCCTTTTCCCGTCTGGAAGAAGTAGCAATCCACGGTTTTGCTGTTGCTGACTGTTGCCTGTGGGTGGTGGCTGCAGACTAGGACTTCAATTCCCGTTCTGTGGAAGATGACTTCCAGCATGCTTCGAATTACTCTCCAGTAGAGTCACAAGCACTACTGGTGACGCCCACGGGCTGCTTGATGGTTCTATTACATTACCCTTTTCTATCTCGCGAATAATGCGTTCTGCTTCCTCACGCATCGCCAACGGTAATCGCCTTGGAGCTTGACGGATAGGTCTTTCTTCTCCAGTCTCTATTTTGTGTTTCACGACATCAGTTCTTCCCTTGGATCCATTCTCTATCTCGAATACATCTTGATAGCGGCCGATCAGATTTTTTGCTTTTGTCGTCTGGTCTGGAGTCAATTCCTGGGCTGCTGACATAACCATTTCCCATAATTTCATTTGAACTTTCGCTTCTGGCATGTTTGTTTCAAGTTGGCGGGAGATGGAGGACACTAAGCTGCAGCTTCCCTTTCTTGATATTAACGGAGAAGGAGAAACAATTGACGTTCATCAGGCGGACAGGTACTTTCTTCTTCGCCGTCAACAATATTTTCCCAACGAGGACTCCTCTTCCAATCTTCTGATCATCAGTATTAGGTTCAACCATAATGACTTGCCCATCTTTAAAAACATCGTTCAGTTTTGCGTCGACGATAACCTCAGTCCTGCTGGGTAATACAACGTCTTCAGCGAGGACTACTCGAGCGGCCACGTCTCCTCGTTAATGTAGAACCCACTCCAACGCCAATTGAAACCTGTGGGCACACATGACGTCCATGCCCAAAATTGCCTCGTCCTCTATGTCTGCTACCAGTGCACGGTGTTTTATTGGAGTTGAACCAATGGTGATGATAACCTCCACTTCACCGTGGACAGTTGCTGATCTTCCAATTGCAGTTTTCAGTCTCCACTTGGTCGGCTCGGTGTATCCAGCTGACTTGATGACGTCGTGCCTTAGGATGGTCTTCGTCGCACCCGTATCCAATAACATGGTGTGAGGAATGCCATCAATGGTAACATCCACGAAGACACTGCCGTAGGGATATTACTTGTTTGGATTTCGCCTTTGGGGGCCTTTGAATACGGGTCGACGTTTGCCCCTCTGCACCGACTCGGCTTCCTTGGATCCTGTCTGGACTTTGGACATCGCCAGTAGTAGGAATAGGCCGATTCTGGAACCTCCTTCGACCTTGAGCAATAAAATTCAAGGTCAAGGTCGGAGGAGGTTCCAGAATCGGCCTATTCCTGACGTGACCCTACCATGAGCTTCAAGGTCAAGGCCATGATCTTGAGGTGACCTTGAAATGACCTCGAGATGACCTTGAGGTGACCTTGAAATGACCTTGAGATTAGCCTTAAGTTTTCCAGTTTTCTTTTTCCGACATACGGAAATATGGTGTCCTGGGATGCCGCAAAATTGGCATAGTGATTTGTTTTGTTTTTCTCCTTGGTGATTTTTCTTTTCTAATTGCACATTTTGATTAACCTTCGGGTAGCTTCTTCTTTAAAGATTTTTGGCAAACATTGCTCCGGATGTATTAGTATCCGACTTTTGTCTTCTAGCATCATTTCCTTCAAGAACCTAGATCTCTAATTGCTCAGGAGTAGGTAGATCGTCGCTCGATTCGATTGCGCATCGGAACCTCCTCCGACCTTGACCAATAAAATTCAAGGTCAAGGTCGGAGGAGGTTCCAGAATCGGCCTATTCCTGACGTGACCCCACCATGAGCTTCAAGGTCAAGGCCATGACCTTGAGATGACCTTGAGGCGATCTTGAAATGACCTTGAGGTGACCTTGAAGTGACTTTGAAATGTCCTTGAAATGACCTTGAGGTGATCTGGGAGTGACCTTGGGGTGACCTTGAGATGACCTTGAGGTGATCTTGAAATGACTTTAAAATGACTTTGAAGTGATTTTGAAATGACCTTGAAGTGACTTTAAGGTGACCTTGAGGTGATCTTGAAATGACTTTGAAATGACTTTGACGTGACTTTGATATGACCTTGAAATGATCTTGAGGTGACCTTGAAACGACCTTGAAGTTACCTTGAGATGACCTCGAGGTGACCTTGAAATAACCTTGTGGTGACCTTGAAGTGGTCTTGAAATGACCTTGAAATGACTTTGAGGTGACCTTGAAGTGACCTTGAGGCGAACTTGAAATGACTGAGGTGACCTCGTAACGGTCCTTGAAGCGCGGTGACTCAAATGTAATTGTTTTGAAATAACCCTGACGCAACCTGTTATTGAATATGTACCTATTCAAGGAGGTATTGTTTGATACCCGCAGACGACGGTTGACCCTCAGATTGAGTTTACCAACTTATTGAACGTATTGAATGTGATAGTGCTTATCAGAATTATAAAACATGTTTTATGCAATGCAATCAGTGTGGCAAACAATTTACGCGAATCGATAATATGAATCGTCATTTGCGTACGTCATGCCAGGGAAAACGTTTGAAATTAGATGAAATTGCCGGACCGTCCAAAGTTGTTGACCAGGTGAACGTTATGAAATGTGATGTGTGTGAAATATACGTCAGCAGAAAGTGTTTCTCAGCACATTTGCGTAGTAATTCACATAAAAGTAATGCTTTTGTGGTCGTCGATAACGGCGTGGAGAAGATAGCTGGTGCATTCGGAGACAAAATCGTAACGTACCGTATAACGGAACATTACAATTATGTTGATGTCGAGGACTTTATGTACAATATTCAAGAAAAAGTACTAACTTTGGTTCAAAGTATATTAGACACCCATAAAGCATTAAAATGGAATGTGGAAATTTTCGGAGTCTATTTCTTAGATTCTAAAGAAAGTTCTGAGATAAAGTCTTTTATTACCAACACTTGTTTTGGAACTGATATATACAATATATATAGTGATTTTGTAAACGAAATACAAACTATAAAAGATATGTAAAAATGTCGGAATTTCAGAAGCGAGATTCAGGTAAAAATAATAATAGGTGCAATCGTTTAGAATAAAACTTAAAGTTGCAAATATTGTTACAGGATGGACTTTGTGCAGAATTTTATATATGGAAGTCAACATTAATAAATACAATCCACTGAAAGCATCCAGCTTCATGCCATTACCGTCTTCAATAAGTGCGAAGAAAGCTGTCATATATGTTAGAAATAACGACAACGCTTGCTTTGCCTGGGCGATAACGTCAGCGATGTGTCAACCGACAGGTCTTCCTCAAAGGATGTCTTCGTATCCCCATTATAACACAGTAGCGGATTTCACTGACCTAGAATTTCCACTGAAAGTTTGTGACGTGAAGAAATTTGAAAGCAAGAACAATATTTCTATATATGACTGCGGACTAGGTTCCCATTATAATGGTAAGGTTACGGTTGATGAAGTTGTAGGACCGTTACATTTTACTAAAAATAGAAAAAATATTCATATAAACTTATTATTAATTAATGACAACAATGGAAATACTCACTATTGTTGGATTAAAAATTTATCACGTTTAGTGTCAAAACAGACTTCACATCACGGTCACGAGAAATATATTTGTGAAGGATGTTTAGTGTATTTTCCATGTATTGAAAAATTGCAACGACATGAGAGGGAAGACTGTAAAGTTATCAAAACAGTTTTACCATCGACAGAGTTAAAAATAAATAAGTATGGTGAATCTTTGCCAGAGAATATATTACAATTTGAAAATTTTGAAAAACAGTTAAAACTTCCTTTTGTTATATATGCCGATTTCGAAGCATTGCTAAAACCACTGGACAGAATAGAACCAAATCCAGATAAATCTTTCACTGTTAAGTGTTATGAACACGAACCTCATTCATTTGCATATTACATTGAGTGCAGGTTCAATGGTAATTTGTCAATGTTAAAGTTATATCGCGGAGAGAATGCCGCCACTGAGTTTATAAAATGGTTAGAAAAAAATATTAAAGAAATTTACGATAAATATTTAAGTAAAATTGAGGCGATGACTGATTTAACACGAGAAGAGAAAGAGGCATACGACCGTGCAACAATGTGTCATATTTGTGAAAAACCAATATTAGATGTTAAGGAGAAGGTTCGTGATCACGAACATTTATCGGGAGCGTTTAGAGATGCTGCTCATTCTGTGTGCAACATTAATTTTAAAATACCAAAATTTATTCCAGTGTTTTTTCATAATCTTTCTAATTATGAGAGTCACTTATTTGTAAAGACAATGGCATTAGAAGGTAAAGATGTGGACGTGATCGCACAAAATAAGGAAAAATATATATCCTTTTCGAAATTAATACACGTGGGGGATAAGACAGACTGTAAAGGTAAAAAGCGTAAAGTATATTTCAAAATAAGATTTGTAGATTCTTTTCGTTTCATACAATCGTCTTTAGAGAAATTAAGCTCATACTTGGAAGATTGGCAATGTAGGGAAATCAGAAAATATTTTAACGATGAAGGGATGTTTAAATTAATACGTCAAAAAGGTAATTTCCCGTATTGTTTTATTGACTCACTCATGAAATTAGATTTTCCCACTTTACCTTCTAAGAAAGAGTTTTATGATGAACACGTAAGTGATGAAGATTATGAGAGAGCACAGCACGTTTGGAATTTATTTAACTGTAAAACTATGAGTGATTACAGTGATGTATACGTAACATCTGATGTTTTACTGTTGGCAGACGTATTTGAAAATTTCAGAGACCTTTGTATTGATAATTACAAACTAGATCCTTGCCATTTTTTCACCGCTCCAGGATTAAGTTGGGATGCAATGTTAAGAATGACAAAAATTAAATTAGAGCTACTGCAAGATGTTGACATGCTACATTTTTTTAGAATGGGTATACGCGGTGGAGTGAGTATGTGCACTAAAAGAATCGAAAACGCTAATAATAAATTTGTGCATGGTTTTGACTCTAAGAAGGCAACTAAAAATTTACTATATCTTGATGCCACAAATCTGTACGGTCACGCAATGTGTTCCAGATTTCCGTGGGGAGAATTCACTTGGTTATGTACAGAAGAGGTTAACAATCTTAACAATTCAGAGTTAGAAGAAAATTCAGATGTCGGGTACATATTCGAAGTAGATTTGGAATACCCGACTCATTTACATGACAACCACAACGAATTACCATTTTGTCCGGAAAACATAATTCCACCAAATTCGAAATATGGTAAACTTATTCCAAATCTGTACAACAAAAGGAAATACATAATTCACTATTTAAATCTGAAACAATGTTTGGAAAATGGTTTAATATTAAACCAAATTCATAGGGCAATTGAATTTAAGCAATCTCGTTGGCTAAAAATATACATAGACATTCATTATTCATTCATTCATAAAAACGAGCTGAAGCTAAAAACGAATTCGAAAAAAATGTTTACAAATTATTAAATAATAGTGTTTTCGGTAAAACTATGGAAAATGTTGAGAATCGCGTCGACATTAAATTGACCACCAGCTGGGAAACCCGTAATTGAAGACCGGGAGCTGAATCATTGATAGCTAAACCAAACTATAAATAGAGTAAAATTTTTAGTGATCACCTGGCCGCAATAGAATTATCCAAAGTACAAGTATATTATAATAAACCTTTATACGTAGGGTTTTGTGTTTTGGAAATATCAAAAACAGTAATGTACGATTTTCATTACAATTTTATAAAGCGAAAATGTAACAATAGAACAGCTTTATTATATACTGATACGGATAGTTTAATACTGACCGTTAATACTGACAATGTATATGATGACATAAAGCAAAATTTAGATACATTTGATACTTCAAATTACCCACCGAATAATATACATGAAATGCCTCGAACTGAATCAGTTATTGGACGATTTAAGGACGAATACGCAGGACAGATCATAGAATCTTTTATCGGGACCGGTGCGAAAGCCTACTGTGTAAAGCTTATTTCAAAATGTACTAAGAAAGCAAAAGGTGTTAAAAAATACGTTATAGATAAAGACTTAATTAATTTGTAAAATTCATTTATTGTGTATTGTGAAATATTGTATGTTTACAGTTGTAGTTAATAAATATTTATTATAAAACATTGCGTTTTGGTATACATGAATCATGTTTAGAACTCCTAAATAAATAACTTACAAGCGCTTTATTATCTTTTTCTCTCAATACATTAATTAAATATATATCTGGATGTTTCACTTTTTGTAACTCGTACTCATAAAACCCACCAAGAATGGCTTCACAATCAGCGTCTTTAATTAGATATGTTCTGGGATTAGTATTCTGCACCGATGAAATGGTAAATATTTCGTTGGACCAATTCGGAGTGTACATCTTCGAAAATGCTTGTCTGTATTTACTGATGCGCACATGATCTCCAACTTTAAATTTTGCAATTCTTGGATCCACAATTTTAAGGTTGCTGTAGACGGAGTGTAAAATACTCTGCGCATTTCTTTGATTTATCTTGCTGGGTTTGTAACCCGTCGTAATGTGAACAGTGTTATTGTATTCTTCAATTAGGCTTGGTAATAAATTGAACCATTCGAAATTTCCTTGCATGCTAAATTCTTTCCACATTTTTTGTTTTAGGGTTCTATTAAATTTTTCGACTATCGAACTTTTTAAATTAGAGTATGTGCTATAGTGATTAATTCTATATTTCTTCATTAAATTTTGGAACTCTGCATTGTAAAATTCCTTTCCGTTATCTGTTTGTATATTTTTCGGTACAGAATTTCTACCTTCAGATAAAATCGCTTAAAAAGCTTTGGTTACTTCTTTACCTGTCTTATTTTTTAATGGTATTCTCCAAGCATACTTGGAAAATGCGTTGATCACTGTCAGAATGTATTTGTATCCTTTGTTTATCTTGGCATAAGGTAGCATTTCAATTAAGTCTGCTTGGAAGAGATCTCTGAGTTCTTTTATTATTACTCGACGACGGTGAAAGTTTTTCCTTGCTGGTTTGTGCAACTCATTAACAACATCACGTTTCACATTAGAAGATAGATTAGACATTTTCAGTTAGAACTCGTTTTCTTCCGATGATTTCAACAAATAATGGAACTGCACAAACTGAAGATGTGCAAGTAAACGAGATTTGATCTCCCATATTCAACGTTCTTCCAATTAAAGTATCAGTACAATTTATAGCGTTGATGGATACTGTAATGTTGACAATAGTAGGTTGATGAATAAATACATTTTTAACAACGCAAGTTTCTTGAATCGTGTACATCGTTTAGTGACCTCTATTTGAAAGCAAATATACACTTTCGGCGTTAAACTCTTGACTCTGAAGTCTAATAATGTTTCGTAAAGTAATGGTGTAGCAGCAATGTGTTTGAAAACTGTGTGTTTATGAACGTGTCTTCCAAACTTATCAATAGTCATTGTGAATCAATCATCAACTATGTGAAACTGAAATGTGTGCTCGCTTGCACTCCACTAAATACTACAATTTACAAAATAATTTTAATTCTTCAATGATCGTTAGGATTTCATTGTTATGTGCGGAGTGACCTGCTAATTTGGATGCGTTCGATAAACGCAATCGTTCTACTACGTTAGGATCATCCCAGTATTGATACTGCAAACATTTGTTAGGTACAAGCTTTTTCTCCAAAGCTCCACCTGTCTTCCAGCTTCGCGCCCACCAAACGTTTGGTGGTTTTCCCTGAATTATTGGTTTTATAATATTCACATATTTAAATCCTCTGCTTGCAGATATTCGCCCTGAGGGATTATAATTAACTTTAAACGCACTAGTTCTTCTCAATATATCTCTATAGTCTCGCACATCGTGAAGCGTAAATTTCTCTGGATTTTTCTTAAAAACCAGCTCGTATAAACCTTTAGTACCCTTATACGCCAAGTCTCCAATTACAAGATCGGGACCGTCAAACTTAAGCTCCTGGTTCCCAACAAACAATCTCTCATCTTCTTCTCTTACACCGTATTTTGTATCGAATTCATTTTCTACATCAGTTTCAAATCGTGTAACATAATCACGTGCTAACGGATGATACGATTCTAAGGCAGCTTCTACCAGTGGTGATTCTAATCTAGTCCGAAGTAATGAGCCAGGAATTCGTCCGCAGGGGGTTACTGCTTTCGGTGTCATATTCTTCTGCTTCTTCATAAACAGATTTTGAAGTTGGAGATGTGGACTTTTCATGAGGAACCTCAAGAATTTCTTCATATTCTAAGATGGAAGGTTGTTTAATTTCACGTCCAAGTGGTGTTGAAGTACCCACATCATGCTCCTCTGACAATCCAATTCGCGACGAAGGATCGGATTTTAATTTATAACTCGGTCTTCTTCGTATGAAAGAAGGATCAGATCTCAATTTATAAATCGGTCTTTTTCGTAGGCAAGAACTCTTTGGCTCCTCTTTCAATCTCTTTTCACTGGCTTCGTATGACTGTTGCTCCTCTTTCATAGGTAATACGCTGCGAACAACATCTAGCTTATTGACAATATCTCGGAGTGGCTCTACAATAGGTGAATAAGTTGTCTGCAGATACTTTTTTGATTGCTACGCATGATGTTTTGCTTGTGCAATACCGGATTTAAGTGTTTTTAATTTAGTACGCAAACTTTCGCGCGCAGTGGCTAATTCTGCTTTAAGTTTGTTACTCATGGTGCATCCGCATCCTTTAACGTCTGTTACAGTACTGAAGAACTGTAGAATTATGTAAAAATGAAAGAATTATGTAAAATGTAGTGGTTTTAAAGATATATGTACGTGTCGAATCCTTTACGATATCTCCCTGCGTTTATGGAACAATCGGTATCAATAACTAAGAAACCAAACGGTTCCTTCCAACAAGCGTAACAGATATTACGAAACTGGTCCATAGTCATATCTCCACTGACGTAATCATCGTAAACGTGTTTCAAATTTGTGAAATCTTGACGAAATAGTATTAAGAAATTACAATTATCACGAATCATTTGTTTGGGTATTGCACTGTAAGTATGACTTAAATAAAAGCAGTCAACATTTCTATGACGTCCAAAGGAGAAATATTCTTTATTTAAATTTTGTGTAGTACACATCATCAAAAACAACGACTGAATATTCTTTTACATTTGTAGGTGATACCATTTTTTCAATATCGGAAATTTCAAAGTAACTTATTTCGGGCACTGTTGATAGCAAATGTCGGAGAAATTTATACTTCCTTGAGATAAGGTCTTACAGCAGATGTATAAATTTTTGAAACGTAATCCGTTCGGATGGGTTAATAATGTCACTAAGGAATTACTTTTACCAGCCCCTGAGCTCCCGCTAATGATAACGCGTTTACTTGATCCTCCGAAGAGAACACTGTGACGTTTAAAGGTTTCATTTGCGATTGCATCGTCGAAATTTTGTACGGGTAACTTTAAAGACTGTTGTTGAAACTTCATATTTAAAATAATATTTTTCAAAAATATTCAAAATATTTTTGCTCCTTACAACACGTTATTAATTTCCTCTTTACCAAACGCGATACTCTATTACTGTGTTGTAGTTATCAATATCAACTGCTATATAAACACTGTTACTAAAACTCATAAATTATTTATTTAAATAAATATAATAAATTAATATTCCTAACTAAATTAATATTCCTAACTGGCTTCTCCAGCCACTCTGATTAATGCTCCTCACTGTAAAAAATAAGATGTTATTAAAATGTTGAAATGTAATGAACGAGAACGAACCCAAGATTCATCCATCGTGGATTCGGCTTCCACCTCTGCCCTTTCCTCCTCCACCTCCACCTTTAGTGGTAAAGGTCTTGGTAGAGGAGGCTCCAACATTGGCGGTGCAAACACCCTCCTTTTTAGGAGGATGCGTTGAGGCGCCGCCACTTGCTGCACCGGCGGCCGTCGTTCAGGTGTGGCCGCCGCTAACGACGTTGGAGTGTAGCTGGGTGAAAGTGACCGTTCGAGTCGTGGATGAACCACTCGATAATTAATTACCGCCGTTTCTGCATTAATCAGAGTTCCGTCCATTAACTGAAAAAGTAAATAATCAAAAATTTAAATACAAATTAGATTACCCACTTTCAGTTCCACTTGCCTCATGAAAATTGATTTCACAAGAGGTGTGGTGTTTGGTGAAGAACTCATCTGTAAAACGAATAACAATTATTAAAAATTGTACAAAGAAAAATAATTTTTTATATCCTCGAAAACATACCTAATACCTCGACAACATTTCCAACTTCATGTGAGGAACAAACCATTGAACGACAATATAATTCACAGACATATCTACTTAAGAGAAGAAGTTAAATCTTAAGACACTAAATCAAACTTAATCTTTTAAATAGATATGTCTGCGACAAGATTATGAAACAAATCTTGGATCAGGCTCAGACGGTTGTGAATGAGGGAAATTTTGTCATATTGTTCGTTTAAAGCCTGGTCAGTCGGAGACCTTAAGCGAACTGTACGTAAAATTTCACGACAAGATTGCAACTCATCCGTGACTTTTCTAAGATTTTTCTCACCCTCTAAACAACAGTTCCTGACTTCAGGCATAATTCCGTCATAATCATTTCGGACTGCTGTTGAGATAACTCCCACTAAATTGGGTGAGGGTGAAGGAAGGGGTATAACATGTTGTGATGAAATTCCTATTAAATTTGTTCTTGAGGAAAGGGATCGAATAGGTGTAGAGATTCGGACACTAGGAGAGGAAATTTCAAGCCGAGAAGGTGAAATCTGAAGTCGAGAAGGTGGAATTTAAGAGGGTGGGATATGTAGTTTTTATTTATTTAAAACGGTATTTATATTCATTCACAACTCGGAATACATATGTAAATTTTATGTTATGTTTTAATCGACGTTCGCCTTCAAACATGTTTATTTTTTCTATGCCACTTAATTTATTATACGACGGTGTGTGAATCTAAATCCTTAAATTTTAAATTGATCTATTAAAATTAATAACGTCTCCTTTCTGATTTAGTTTATTATAATTTTTATACAGATCACTTCTTGCTATGAAATTTTTAACGCTGCACAGTGAAAACCATTTTTGTGACTTTTACATCGTAGAAAATTCGTAAATTTGACAACGTTTGAAATTTCAATCGAATAAAGCGATACTTTCAAAGACAATAAACATCTGTCAAGCTAAACTGCTCATCAAGAGTTAATCTAAATAATTTAATAACGCAACGTATTTCTAAATTCTTTCTTAAATCCTTAAATTGATTTACTAAAATTAATAACGAATAAAATAACAACTCCTTTCTGATTATAGTTTATTGTATAATAATATATTATTAAAACAATATTTAATAATTAATATTTTAATAATAATATTTAAGAATAAGTACACAAATAGCAATTCTTCTTCCGTGGAGGTGGACCATCTATTTCATCCAAAGAAAATTCGGTTTGATTCCAATGTTGGTGACAGAGTCTCTGACTTTGTAGATATTTACAGCGTTGATAATGAATCGGCAATTTAGGCCAGATGTATTCTAGATCTACGGCTGTGACTCTGGTACATAGATACGATTTTGGAAAGTACTTCAAATCCTTATCTGGTATACTACTGAACGAACAATCTTTTTCGTACTGGTCAATAACTTCGCCAACCTTCTCTACAACATGCTTCATAATGTTCTTGCAAAATAAACGGGAAAAGAAATCCATTGCGAAGCTGAACTTTTCTTATACTAACTAAGAACCAAAGTTTCCTCATAATATATCACAAATGTTTAGTGTAAAAAATCCTTCATATAACTTTGTTTGAATAAATTTATGTAAATCAAACACGTTCGTTAAAGCACACATGCAATTTTTTCTTGAGTGAAAGGGACACTTGGGTTCGGATTTTTGCAATTTTTGTACATCTTCGTAAATTTCACCCAAATCTAACACAGGTACACTTTCACCATTGCTTTTCGCTAGAATTTCACATAGAAATCGAGACTTCTCCACTCCTTTAACGTAAACGACTTTGGCTGTACAACATAAAAAGGTGATGATTGCGTCAAACTCAGATAAGGGGACGAATCCTCTATTCCAATCAATGCAATGGTGATTGGTCATTAACCAGTTTGCAACATTTTGAAATTTTCTGGGGACCATTGACAAACTTGTGGGTGGTTGAAATAAAAAATGACTCACTTTTCTTTCACTATCGTAAGAAGCCAACTCTTTTGGTATAAATTGATTATTTTCCACTTTAAATCCTTGAATGTCAATGACAATAAATCGTTTTTTCATGGTTCGGTTGATGTTGCTTCTTATAAAATCAAATGAAATCAAATAGTTTTAGCTTCTCTGTTAATACTGCCATTCACGGTTTACATCAACTGACGGACAATTTTGGTGAGAGGTGAATAAGAGAACGCTTTGTCATGTAGAATTAAACAGTAAGCAATAGTATCAGCTTTAATATTTTCTTTAGTTGTAAACTCAATTCTTATTTCTACTGCACTTTTATGCATTACATCTCTCTGAAAAGTGCAGTCGATTCCTATTAATGGGCAACTAGCTAATCCTTTTGGATTGAACCAGGGTTGACTGCTTTCACGATGATAATAATTTTCCTGAAATCTAGAATACATTTCGTATATAACGGCGTATTTGTTATTTTCAAAATCAATTTCAATATTTTCGTACGGATAGCGTTCGCCATTTAGAAATACTGTTAATGATTTTAACTTAACGTCATCAAACAGACTCATGTTTGCATCGACGACACCCTTTCGCTTAGTTTGAAAACCGATGATTATGTACCTTGGCGTTTCCAATTGCGGAGCCGTTTTTACTGTCCAAGAATGACTTGTCGTAGTTGGGAGCGACGGATACTCGTGCAACTCCCAGATTCTGAAAGGAATTTGTATTTCAACAACTCTGTCCGTCACTCTCGTTAAAGCCAATTGCTCACGTAGTCCAACAGAAATATGAGGTATACGCCATACAATTTTGTCAATTATTAATTTAATCTTTTCCGTCTTGTTTGTTTCCACAACTGCATCAACGTCATCATTTGCTCTGATCAATACTAATTCTTGCCTCATATTCAAGACGATCTTTTTATAATCTTCCCCAAAACCTAATAGTGTCTTTAAAGGTACACTTGCTGAGAAATCTCACTTAACGTTGAGTATATCGCTCATTTTATCATTCTCCTGGATCCATCCTGCATTTTCCAATTTTACTGTATCGTTGCGAGTAAAAGAAAAATACCCTTTCATTGTTGATGTTATGCCAACATTTCTTACCGAATCCACCTGTACTCCGTTCAGAAGATATCTAATCTCGCTAAACATATAAGGTACCGGATTATTTATCAATTGTGCCGTCGCACGGTGTTTAGTATTATCACTAACCAAACGCAGTCTTCCCTCTACGTACAAATAACTTTCGCAAGGGAGGGTATAATTGTCGATCTCAGGTACGGTGATACGCACTTCATCGTTGTTACCAAATGATGAACTGAACTGGTAAGTGTGTATGGAACTCCATACTGGTTATTGAAGTGTCCAATTTAATTTTATCAGTCACTCCCAAAATATCCATTTCGTTCTGTTTAGATGATGATTGTCTTACGTGTAATGATGGTGTTCACCCTTTGACGGTTACGTCTCTTCTACAGAATAATTCCCCCCATGTTAGCACCTTATTACCTAAACTATCTAAATATATTCGATTTCTCTGTGTCAATTTCAGTTTTTTTGTCGACAACAGTTCAGTATCTGTTTCCGTGGTTTAAATAATACATTACGTCTAATTCTGCTACACTCTTTCCGTTTAGAATAATTGCTATCGTAAATAATCATTATGTGAATCTTCTCAAATGAAGTCTTTCGTTTCTAAAATTAACTAATCGATTCTCTTGATCTAATAGTCGAATGACTATTCTCGTAATCACGTTCACGGTCACTGGAAGATAAATAGCTTGAAGAGGGGATTCTATTATTTTAAATCCTGGAGGTACATTTGGAAAGAAATGATACAAAACATGAATGGGTTCTCCGTTGTTATAAGATCCACCGGTTAGAATACATACTATTCTTATAGCATTTACTTTATTTATTTCCACCGGAAAATCACCAATGTTATTATCGTTTACTTTCAACGTTCTCGGTTTAAAACCCAACAATTTTCCCAATGAATTTGGTTTACTAAAATCGAGCTTAACCGAACTGTGTATGGTTGCCTTTTAAGTATTATTATTTCCTTTAATGTTTATATAATCAGGGATATCGTTATTTTGAAAATAATCTTTCATATATTGGTTGATATCGTCTAGTTCATATGTACCTGTAGGTATAACGATAGTTTTCCAAACCGTCGTTTTTCCTGTTTCTTCATAATGTATCAAATTATTACTTTCATCTATGTTAGGTATTGCATTAAACGTTTCAAAATTTAACAAGCACATTTCATATGTTGCGTCTTCATCGAGGTATAGATTCAATTCACAAAATAAAACTGATTCAGTTCCCGTAAGAGTGAAAGTACACGCAACGGGTGAAGATTCCATGTTGACCATCTTTCAAGTACTACATTCTTACTTAACTTGTAAAGGACTTTAAAAACTGTAGACATAAGTGTCCACAATTTTGTGTAGTTTGTTTCTGATACCTTTCATAATTATAATTAATAACTCCCAATCCGTTCGACAATAGATATTCCTCTGCTTCAACTGGAGGTCGCAGATCTCCATAGCTGTCAAAATATTTTACGATTCCTCCTCTCTTATAATATGCCACCCAATGCGTTCCTTCACCAGAATCGCTATCTAAATTCACTACTCCACTTTCATGCTTCCATATCTTTTTAGGTAAAGTATCTCTCATAAACACACCACGAAAGAAAGGTAATTTACATATTTTAGCATATTTCAGTATGTCAATGTTAGTCAACGGTCGCCGAGGCAAATGTTTCAGTTTTTTGAATTGGATCGTAAATATAACCCACACCCGGTTTTGTAAGGTTTTATATAGAATCCGCTTCCCACTGCTTTTGTTTCCATAGCGCGATTATGTCGCTCTGCCTCTTTCAGTTGCTCTTTCGCAGCTTTTGCATCGTTTACCGCCTTAGCAATTGCAGCTGGACCGCCGCCGAGCGATCCTATTGCGCCGTTTTTCTAAATCGCTACTTACAGAATATGCGATATCGTGTTGCTTGCACGCCTCATCCAACGCATTCACACCTCTGTCTCCTCTTTTAAGTCGAACGTCTAATTTTGTGCCCGGGCCGCAGTAATTGTAACCTGGTAGTGTAATTCTACTGGTAGTTTATTAATTAACGTATTAAGTAAACCACGACCTTTTCGTTTTAAGGTGCTTCTCGCAGTGTAATCTGTTTTGACACGACGTCGCATTTACGGCTTTTCTTTCTAACAGTCAACGATGTTACATGTGTTTTAGGTTAAGTATCGTTAGTTTATTAAATAAAAGATCAAACAGTGTTCTTAAAAAATTTTATTTATAACTGACAGTGTCATATCTAGAAATATATACATATTAAATCACATAACATTTGCATATTAACAGCTTTATGCATACTTATATCAAAAATAAATTTACTAATTCCAAACATCATTAATTCATTTGTAATTGCTCCTTTCTCAGATATTTCATTATTAAGAAATGATTTAACATTTGTCTTCATATCACTTTCCATAACACTCAAGCATGGAATCATGTTGCTGTAGAATGATTTATAGTTCAATTGTTTCAAAACTTCTAAACGATATAATATAATATCACACAATTTCCAGAGTTCCAATAGACCTTTATAAGATATATATAATGTCTCCACTCCTCTTTCTTATTTCAGTATTTTCGTTCCTTCGATGCGTTCGAAAGACGCCTTTACTGAGCTGATTTTCATTACCGGATAAATAGTTTTCTTCTCAGTAAAATACGACTTCAAAGTGTAGTTATAAGAACAAAATTCTTTCCATTCCTCTTCTAAAAACGATATGCTCTGCCTTTGGGAACCCATAATACGTATTACGGGTCAAAAAATTTTTCGGTACACAGTCCGACACAAATCTACTTCGTACGGCTCTTATTTAGAAAATATACACTTTGAGCTAAAAGTGGCAACTGATCTACGTCAGTCACCTCTCTTGCTTCTGAAATCTCGGAAGGTGCTGTCTCATTAGTATCACATTGACGAAAATCTTCATCTGTGAAGTAAGGCTGGGAGAGTATTTCAAATTGAAACTCGTTTCGAACTGAGGGCATATTCAAACCGTGCTCATCCGGCTTTTCTTCTTTTGGTTTGTGAACGTTTTCAGTCAGAAGTCTTTTCTTCTGTACGTCATCAAAAGGATCGTTCACGTGCCTTCTCTTTTGCTTCAGGAAAAAATTCACTTGTTTAGATGTCACTGTTAAATACAATAAAAATATACAAATTATAAATTATTACAATAAGATGATTTAAACTTACTTTTATGTATGTAGGTAGGTGATTAACTTAACAACACAACTCACAGTTCTGCAAAGACTGAATCTATTCCCAAATGAAGAACCTTATATAACAAGATTTTAGGTGGGGGTCCCTACCTCCTCCAACCTCACGGTCGTATTCAAGATAAACCGTTTTTGGATCCTCCGTCAAGTTAAAGTCACGTCAAGGATAGATAATTTTTGGAACCCTCCTCTGACCTCGCTTTTAGAGGTAATGATGAGGTCACGTCATTGACATGGAGATTTTGCAACCTCCTCTGACTTGATCCTTAACCTTGTAGTTACATCGGCACAAAGCAAATTTTAGAACCTCCTCCGATCTTAACCTTGAACCCTCAAGGTCATTTCAAAGTTACCTCTCGGTTACGTTAGGAACAGGTCGATTCTGGAACCTCCTCCTTCTGGAACCTCCTCCAATCTTGACCTTGATCGAGGTCACCTCAAGGTCATGGCCTTGAAGTTTAAGGTCATGGTGAGGTCACGTCAGGAATAGGCCGATTTCGGAACCTCCTCCGACCTTGACCTTGACTTTTATTGGTCAAGGTCGGAGGAGGTTCCAGAATCGGCCTATTCCTACTACTATCACCTGCGAACATGTCCTTCCTCCTGGCCACACCAGCGGCTTCTTCCGCTTGAGGACCTGTTCTACAATGCGGTGACCATCCTTGGCGGTGGCAGATTCTTTTGATCGCTCCTTATTAGCAGATCCCACCTTGGCGTTGGCAGAATCTTCCTCTTCTTCCTCTTGGAAGTCCATAGCCGCTCGCACCTTGACATGCCCTCTTGAGACTCGTCTCGCCGCTTCAAATTCCAAGGCATAAGCCAATACGTTCTTGGACGTCTTCGGATGGGTCATTCTCAATGCCTGCTGGTTGTCTGGGTCACGAATTCCATCTATGAAGGTCTGCACCGTCAAACATTTGAAGAATTCAACAGGAGCTGTGGGATGTGCCAACTGGGCCAGACGCGCTACGTCCGCTTCGAATTCCTGAAGACTTTCTCCGGATTTCTGACAGCGATTCCTCAACTGCGCATGGTATACCTCGGTCAGATGGGCCAGTCCGTAACGCATTTCCATCCTATTCACTAGCTTGTCGAAGTCTTCTTGTTCCTCTGGTGGCATCGTCTGTAGCACATCGATAGCGTCCCCTCTCAAGGCCACAATTAACGAAGTGGCTTTTTCGCTGGCTGTACATCTGTTCGCCTTTGCTGCTGCTTCGAACTGTTTGAAGTAGTTGGGTCAAGAAGACTTTCCAACGAACGTTGGTGGTTTTATTTTCAATTTCGTATTTTCTGCTGGTCCTTCTACAATTCGGGTTTCATTATTTTCTAATGTTTCTACTGGTGGCTGATCCCTGAACACTCGCAACTCCGCCATGATTTGTTCCAGATTTTTGATTTTGTTATCCTGCTGGAATATTATTTCCTCCACATTACCTTGCAGGTTTCTTGTTTCTTCCGATATTTTTACCACTAGTTTATCTTCGAGTCCTTTCGTCTGTTCTAGGAATTCATCCTACAAATTTCCGGACTGTTCTAGAAGTTTCTTGTCGAAATTTCTGGATTGCTCTCGAAATTTCTCGTCTAAGTCTCTAGATTGTTCCAACAATTTATTTTGTAATTTGTCGAAATTTCCGGATTGTTCTAAATTTCTGGATTGTTCTCGAAGCTCGTCCTTGAAATTTCCAGATTGTTCTAGAAGCTTCTTCTCTAAATTTCCAGACTGTTCTTGAAACTTCTCCTCTAAATTTCTGTATTGTTCCATCAATTTAGTTTGCAACTCATCTTTGAAGTTTACGGATTGTTCTCGAATTTCGTCCTTGAAATTTCCAGATTGTTCTAGAAGCTTTTCCTCTAAATTTCTGTATTGTTCTCGAAATTCAACCTTCGAGATTTTATTAAAATCGGCGGGACCACACGAAATTTCGAAAAAGAACGTCTCTGGATCTTCACCAGCTGACAACAAATCGCATCGGAGACGTTGTTGAAGTGCACCTTTCAAACCACAGGTTTCTAACCCTCGTTCTTCCAATTCAGTTTTTAATTCGGCCACTTTTAAGTCTTTCAACAACACTTTTCTATTAGCCATTGTTTTTTTTTTCCGATCCTGTACTTATTTAATAATCTGATTAAATTTAATTTACTTTAAATTGTTTATTTATTTGCATAAACACCTGACACCTCGTTAACAAATTTAACCGTAATTTAATAATGCTTACAATCTAATTTATTTGTAACAATTTATTTATACACTAAATCCAACTTTGACGGTCGCTAATTAGAACTCGACTGGCTTCTGAGTCATCCCCGGCCGATTTTATATTCTACGCTGCCTTCTCGTTTGTTCCATCTTCGAAGACGCTGGAAAAGTCGAGTTTGTTCGGTATAGACAGCCCGGCGACCGACTTCTTGACGCCTTCAGTGTGACGTAGTGAGCTGAGTGGCGTGCCACATTACTAATAAATAATAGCTGAGAACAACATAGAGCCAATATTATAACCAACAATTTGTGTATTATTTTCAATATTTTTGATTTATTTATTAGTTTTCATAAAATTTTGTTTTGTAAGTGAAAATTTCTCTTTGTATATGTGTAAAAAGTCGTAGTGCAATAAGCAAATTGGGAGAGGACAAATGCTTGCAACGTACTCCTAATTCACACTCAAAATAAAATAACAAAAATTGTTACTTACCGGACTGACAATCTTAAGTTAAGCAAGGACTCTCTTTATCCAGTCACATTTTACTGTACAGGGTGGATTAATTTCGATGTCTCTTATGGGCATCTCCATAACTATAAGAGATAGAAAAAAACTAGTGGTCAAGTCTCGATCTCTTTTTTGGAGATTAAGTCAATAGTGTATACAAGAATTGGCTATCTTCTTTTGTTTTCAAGTTATAGGTAAAAATTGCAATTTTCGACTTTTCGTTTTTCGGTCATAACTCGTTTATTTCTAGAGATATTAAAAAACAGCTTAAACATTATTGGGACACTTTTTGGAATACAATTCAGTGGTGTAGTTGATTTCTTAATATTTACTTAAATTTTCGAGATATAACAAAGTTATGTTTTTGTAAATGGAAATCATGCCTTCATTAAATAGAGATTTTTTTCTGTTTTCAAAAATATATACTTTATTGGGTTTATTTCTTATAATTAATAGGAAAAACTGTCATTTTTGTTATTATCCTTGCGTTAATATACTAGTCTCAATAGGCTGGGTTCAATACAGTGCGACTTTTTTGTTTTGCAAAAAAATTTAACGAGCTTTGAAATATTTCACAGTTTTGTCTGCGTAAATAATTTCCTATTCCCGTTAATTTGCAAAATTCCGTTTTATCGTTTTGAGCGACGGTTCTGACAAGAGCGCCTATCTGACTCTATTGAAAATGAGTTTTCATTCATCCGTAAAATACAAGTTGTCCGGATAAACATAAAGGTAATAATAACTAAATTAGAACTAAATTTAGGTTTCTTTTTTTTGTTTCTCTTGAGTTATATTTTATTAAAAACGCGAAAAACAAAAACAAACACACAAATAGTAAAATATAAACAAAATTGGACATATATCAAACTAGATTTGCCTGCATTCATATTTAATAAAAACAAAAAAGCTTTATTTTGTAAATTAAAGTGAATATGAAATTCTTTACGCGGGCAAAACTGTCTAAAGGTTTGAAAGTTCATTAATATTTAATAAAAACAAAAAATGTCGGCACTGCATTGAAGCCAGCCTACTGAGACTAGGGTACGCAAAGATAATAACAAATATGACAGTTTTTTCTATTAATTATAGTTTATATTATTAAAAACAGAAAAAAAATCTCTATTTAATGAAGGCATTACCTACTATGATTTCCATTAAAAAAAAAACATAACTTTATGTTATATCTCGAAAATTTAAGTAAATATTAAGAAATCAACTACACCAGTGAATTGTATTCCAAAAAGTGTCCCAATAATGTTCAAGCAGTTTTTTAATATCTCTAGAAATAAACGAGATATGACCGAAAAACGAAAAGTCGAAAATTGCAATTTTTACCTATAACTTGAAAACAAAATTTTTTTTAAATTTTCATTATGTCTTGACAGCAAGCATGGCCGCCTTGCATGGGGGACTTATTAGGAGCAAATCCGCTTCAATTTGTCTATCCTACTGCAATGTCAGGTCAGAAAGCGATCGTAGGATATCGCTGTTTTATATGTTCATCACTCTTACATCGCAATTGCGAATAAATTGGACAAGTCGTTTTTGTTTGCAGTGGGAATGTCGAGCTACGTCTCTGCTGAAGTAAGCCCCAAGCAGGGCTGAAACAGCACTCTAGAGGCTGCTCGAGGTTTTCACTGCAATCAAAAACGATTTGCACAATTTTTTCTTTAAACTTTCATTATGCTTTGACAGCAAGCATGGCCGCCTTGCATGGGGGACTTATTAGGAGCAAATCCCGCTTCAATTTGTCTATCCTACTGCAATGTCAGGTCAGAAAGCGATCGTAAGATGTCGCTATTTTATCTGTTCATCGGTCTTGATTAAGTTCACGTAAATTTAAATATTCAAAACCGTCAAAATCTTTAAACTCTTCCAGAGAAATATTTCTCACATTATTGTGGTTTTACAACCACGAATAAATGCAAATTGTCGAATACAATCAACACCAGTCTTAAGGTCAAATAAGTAACATTGATCTAATTCTGTTAATAAATTTGCCCAAAATTTTAAATGGGGAGAAGATGTTAAAGCACACCTATAAGGCTAAAGCATCTAAAGCAAAAACTCGCGAACTATTAAGAGAGTCGAAAAAATTATCCAATTTTTGAACAAATTCTGCCGTAAAAATAGAATCAGAAGGGAGCATATTGGCAAACGAAGCGAATGTTTCTATGGTACAAGCCACAGAGCTGCTAAGTTGAACAGCAGCAACCTTTAATTTAATTTTTACATAGGAATCTGAAAAATTAAAATGTTCTTTTCGGAATTTTGGTAAGCATTTATATGTTTTTCGTTGATCAAAATTAAAAAGAGATTCGATATATTCAAATTTTGCAAATTTGTGAGATATCAAATTGTATTTTACACCTTAACAAAGCATTTCTTGTATTTTTTAATAAATGTGGTACACCAAAAATGATAACCACTGGTTTATTATTAATAAAGAAATAATACGGCTTATTATTCTGGGGATACTTTTCTGAACATAATTTCTTCAGAGCAGATTTTTTTGGAGCTGGCCTATTATCTTTTTTACAATGTATACTAAATTATCTGTGGATATAGTATTAGAAGTAAAATAGTAAGCGACTACTTGTTTTCACTGTTTCCTAATACCGCGAATCATAAATACTAAATCATGATTTGCAAATTTATTCGAACACCCTAAAGATCTCAAATCTTCATAAACAAATAATTTGCAATTCCGTTGCACACAGATATCTTATATCTCTCAAATATTAAAGTACACAAACAATCAGCCTTATGCATTTTCTTCACTTGAATTTCTAAATGTTCCAAAATTGCTGAATATATACCAATCTCAAACGGAATTTTATCCAAAATATGTTTTAATGTTCTAGTCGAAGGTAATAGAAAATATGCTTGCAATTATTTATACAGTCGTGGACTTCTTTTATATAACGATAGAGCAAAAGCTTTGTCATCTCTGGTACAACTCCAGCCACTTGGCTCTCCATCCGCATTATACAGCTGTGACTATAAATTCTTTCGTAACATTATTTAATTTATCATCAATAACTTTAAACATATTTGCTTTATACTATAGCTACCTTTCTTATTTTAGTTTTAAGAAGTAAGTACTGTTCATTTTACTAAACGGACACTATACAACCAATATACAATTTAAACTTTCTATGAAATTTCACTTTAATTTATTTCTAAATTACAAGATGACTTACCTTAGTCTACAGATTATGGAAAAACTAAATGTAATCATGAACGATAGAAATTTTAAACTTTTGCTTTAATACCAACCATAAGCCTTTGCACGCTCTCCGCTGAATTTTTTGATTAGCCGCACCCCACATTTGTTTAAATTCTTCAATTGTTTCAGCTTCTCGCTAATCTTTTCTCAAGTATCTTTTTATTATAGCCCAATAGCGCTCAATAGGACGAAGCTCAGAACAGTTTGATGGATTGTCCTGTTTTTTCACGAAATCAATATTTTTTGAATTCAGTAGTTCCATGCCCGTTTGCACCACTTTCACTTAAAATTTAAGTCCTACTTAAGTGGTTTAGTGACACTTTCTATTATGGAAAAAGTGTCACTTAACCATTTAAGTGGGACTTAAAGTTTTAAGTGAAAGTGGTGCAAACGGGCACCAGTGTCGTACCAGAGTAATGAGCTGTTGCCAAATCTGGCCAAAACAAGGGAGGAATACCGTGCTTATGGTAGAGGCGTAATAAACGTTTTTGTATATATATATATATATATATTTTTTTAAACGTCGCTTCCAATTGTACCTGTTGTGAAAAAAGTTGAACTTTGAGGCCACAAGAACATATTGCCTGCCACGCAAGAATTTTCTTCCTGAACTTATTTATTTTAATTGTTCTTACATTATCAGATACATTTTCTCCCACGACATTGTAAAATTGAGGCCCTGACAACGTTTAGCTGTCCATTTTGACGTACGTTTAATTATCCATAAGGACACAACGAGCTTTGTTTTGAATCAAAATGCTATACAACCTTCCAGAGCGTTTCTTTGACCGTATTTTTTGCTCTTCGCTTCTTTTCGGCATTTTTTGTTTTTTGTAAGTCCATAGTTAGTAATTAGTTAGTAAATTAATAACTTTATCCGAGATTTCACTCGAAATTTTAGGATTTGGACATTTTATCAAAATCGAAACAGAATTTTCAATTTTTCTCACTTATCGAAAGGAATTTATAATTTCCGGTAACATCTAAGCGAAAAACGGTTGTGTGTGACACATGCAGAAACGCATTAGCTGATAATGCTCACTTTCTGCCCTTCTGACACAATATACTATTTTATTGTACTAAGAATTAATTAAGTTTCACACAGTTGCCTTCAGTTTCTTTTATAAGAACGAGAAAACTGGGGACGTATTTTGTGAAGTAATGCAAGAGCCAATAAATAAATGTTTTACGGAGGAATGAACTTTTATTTTTTTTAATTAAGGTTTTATCTCAAATATGTTTAAACTTTAATTATTCTTATTATACTTATTTTTAACTCTAAGAAAAAGATTTTTGGTACGCATGGTGTTCATACACGCTTAAAATCCCAACTAAATTTTTGATGTCACAACTAATTTTTAAGTGAAAATAGTCCCAGCTGATGGTGTGTTAGTTGTGAAAACAGTGTAATATTCGTGATGATTTTTGTTTTCAGCAACAAAATAAAACTTGCAAAAACTAATTTTGATATTTCTTAAAAATGAAAAAAGTAATGACAGCTTATAAAAAGGTAGAAATAACTAAATTTTTATTTTATGCAACTAACATTACAACTAATTTGTCTTATTTGTCACAAGCACGATGGAGTTTCTAAAATGGTTTTTATAACTATAGGCGTCAAATTTTCTGACTGAAAGGTAAGTTACGATAGCATAAACAATAGAACAAAACAAATTATAGTTGAAATTACCATGTAATTTTTAAGCGTGTACTTAAACTTATTAAAGCCATTATTAAATGTATTTTTATCGTTGCTGATATGGTTTATAACAATGGGTTGAATGGTAAAACCGTTGGTGGCGCTGTATCTCAAAAAATATACCTGATAGAGAAAACTGATTCCATTTTTGGAATTAGCACACCAAATATAGTCAAGTTTAGGTCTAACAATTTAAGCACCAGACAAATAAAAATTTGTAGGGCTGTTATTGGTAAATAGCGGGGTCTGAAACATTAAGTGATTAGTCGGACCAATTTGACAGATCAGAATAGCAAATACAGATGATGTGAAATAAGGATTGTAGCTAAGAGTTAGATACATTACTGTTTTTATTATCCAAAGATTTAAACGAAGTAAACCCGTGACGTATTTCACTAATTTCGAAACTTTAGAGACTCTTTCAAAACCTGTTCCATTCCCCCCCTCTTCTGTCATAATTTATAATCACAGTGCCTGCCTAGCCATTAACTGGGCTGTTAAGTGAGCGGTTAGTAAAGTCCGACCACTTTGGTCAGAATTGCCGTTCACTTAACGCAACCTAAATAAACACAAGAAACCGCAACCTAACCACAACTGTCAGTGTGACTGTCAGTTAAAAAACCGGATATTTTATACACGGCAGAATCCGAATATTTACACGCGACGTATAAATTATGTTTTATTTGTTTTCATTTTATACGCAGCAATGACAAACTTATAGATTCATTTATTAGTTTAACTTGAAGGCTTCCGCGGCCGTCGTCCATCGTTGAATTTCTGACTTCCGGTTGGAACCGCGTCTCTCCTGGGATTTCTTCTACTGCCGACCTTTCGTTCTCCATTGCAGAAGAACTTCTCAGAATAGTCTCAACGACTTACGAGAAGCAGCAGCAAGGCCACCACCACCTCCAGCAGCAGCAGCATCACCACCACCACCACCACCACCACCACCACCAGCAGCAGCGCCCTGAGGAAGTTTTTCTGCAATGGAGAACGAAACGTCGGCAGTAGAAGAAATCCGAGGAGAGACGCGGTTCCAACCGGAAGCCAGGAATTCAGATTCTTTTATTGTTTCATCATATGATGTGTCAGACATTGATAAATGAAGGTGTTGATTCTTTACTTGGATCAGGACACTATAACGTATCTGCAAAGGTCCAGCGAAAAAACTATATATATTTTGTATGAGAGCTTACGTCATTTTGACGTCACGTTCTCTTGTTTGCGAGTTTGTTGCCTCGATTCGAGAATAATAGGCTAGGAGCATGGTTTTTTTTGACACCGGCTGAAATTGCTTGAGAAAATACTTAATTCATGTCTAAAGAGAAAATAGATGTTTTGGCGGTGCAATTCCGGGCATTCCGGTGTTTTAAAAATTATTTTAAAATTTCTCTGTTTTGCACAAATGTGTCTGCATAATCTTCTCTCCGTCACACTTACGTGAAATCTTCTTGAACACTTCACTTTTATAGCATCATGAATATCCTGTGTAAATGATAGGCGACATAAAACACCTTGAATTTAATCGAAAAAGTTCAACTTTGCAGTTATCTGACAGCAAGTTTAACCCAACCAAGAGGTCTGTCATTTTTTGATCACTCAGGGCCATTTGCACCACTTTCAGTTAAAATTTATTAAGCTCCATTTAACTCCATAGAAATAATTATTGTAACAAACGTTTCTATGGAGTTAAGTGGACCTTAAATTTTAACTGAAAGTGGTGCAAATGGCCCTCAGAAAATCAAATTGATATATGTTAAAGTTTCACTTTAACCAGGCTATACATTTTTTGAAATTTCAGAAAAAAAATATACTTAACGACCGGAGTTTCTCCGCCAGATCATCGAATTCTTTTATAGCTATGGATAAAGTATCTTCATAAAAAATATCAGCCGGTATAAAACACTTTGTCAAAAAAGTCCATTATCTCTCAGTCTATAAGGTCCCTGAATGAGACTCAAAATAGCTCGGTAGGTTCGGTAAGGTAAATTAGTACAAATATTAAACTTCCTGATGTAATTATTTTTAAAGGTAAATATGGACTTATTATAAACATTTATAGGGTGGTATGGAATGTTCTATGTAAGTTGATTAATAACAAGTCAGTGATAAACATGAGTCCTCAACATCACTAAAACAATGATCAGATGACGTTTTTGAAAATCTGAGATCCTTTTTAATTGTTAATGACAGTGGTCTTAAACAAATTTAACAGCACTTTTTATGCTGAATACAATAAATAAAACTTTTAAAATCAGTTGATAAATAAAAATAAATAATTAACGGCTTCAGTATGTCTCATTTTTGCTATCTAATCGTTAAAACAAGTAACAATCACTGTACTATGTAATGTCAATAAATTCCATTTGATATTTAACAACATGCAATTGTTATTATCGCTTATTACTAGAACCGTAACAATGCCTGCTCGAAAATACGCTCTTTAATTTCAATACATTTTTCTGAATATCTTTATTAACCGATTTTGAAAATGTTTCATTTTCATAAAGTTTAAAGTTGGATTTGCTGGCTCTTAGGAGTTGAGGCTGAGAATTACATTTTCAAATAATAAATAATAATATAAAATAAAAATCAACCTATCTGAGTATTTTATGAATCCGTTTTCTTAACCATTTTATAGAATTTATCTATTACTTTAGGGAAACAAGGTATAACTAGCGACTGCTTTAGTTAATATCATTGATACATTAATGATGGGTTTTATTGGATTCTACATAACTCAAATTTTACTACCTTGGGGTTTTACTGTATTAGGGTATTAGGTATGTAATTAGGCCTGTTTCTTTTACCAGAATTTGAAGTTCTAAACCGTCTAAATCGTGTGCAGTGATGAAAATTATATCTAAATTTGTGCATTGCGCTTGCTCAGTATGGATTTAAACGGTTCAGAACTTGAAATTCTGTCGAAAGGAACATACATAATGTTCTTTATCATATTTAGTTTTATGCAGGATTTCTAGTACTTACCTAGATATTATAAACATATAAAATAGCGACATCTTACTATCGCTTTTTGACCTAACATTGCAGTAGGATAGACAAATTGAAGCGGGATTTGCTCCTAATGAGTCCCCCATGCAAGGCGGCCATGCCTGCTGTCAAAGCATAATGAAAGATTTTAGAAAAAATTTGTGCAAATCGTTTTTGATTGCAGTGAGAACCTCGAGCAGCCTCTGGACAGCTGTTTCAGCCCTGCTTGGGGCTTCTTCAGCAGAAACGTAGCTCGACATTCCCACTGCAGCTACGTTTCTGCTGAAGAAGCCCCAAGCAGGGCTGAAACAGCTGTCCAGAGGCTGCTCGAGGTTCTCACTGCAATCAAAAACGATTTGCACAAATTTTTTCTAAAATCTTTCATTATGCTTTGACAGCAGGCATGGCCGCCTTGCATGGGGGACTCATTAGGAGCAAATCCCGCTTCAATTTGTCTATCCTACTGCAATGTTAGGTCAAAAAGCGATAGTAAGATGTCGCTATTTTATATGTTCATCATTCTTACATCGCATTTGCGATTAAATTGGGCAAGTCGTTTTTGGTCTGCAGTGGGAATGTCGAGCTACGTTTCTGCTGAAGAAGCCCCAAGCAGGGCTGAAACAGCTGTCCAGAGGCTGCTCGAGGTTCTCACTGCAATCAAAAACGATTTGCACAAATTTTTTCTAGATATTATAAATTTCAATCTCCTTTCAAGAATCAAATTAACAGATTTTTACATTTTAACACATTAGAAATTGCCCATGCTACTAGGTGATGTAATTTTCTGTATGCTGTTCTGTCACAGAAATATTCGATTGTGTCCTAAACTTCTCACATTACAATATCTTGTGCTGGGCTGGATTATATTCGGTTCTCTTCCTATATCTAAACAAAACTCAATTGTTTTCATCGTACAACTTCATACATACTAAACTGCGTGTAAGATTTTGGGACATCGAAGAACCGTTTCATAGCTCAAAAGTCCTACCGTACTTTGTAGAAACAACTACTCGTACTCCGGAACGTCCTACCCTACTTTGTAGAGACAACCAACTTGTGAATTTACCGTTAAGAACTGATTTTTCGTCTGCTTTTGGTAGGGTAGGGACATGTAAAACGAAATTCTTAATTTTTATACGTTACATACCTACTGATAGACTGCAGCATAATACGGTATAAAGCAGTAAATTTATAAAATTATGCAGCTCTCTTTTTTTACCTAAAATGCGTTAATATAGTTTTTTCTTTAGTTTCTAGTGCGGATACAGTATTTCATAATACACTTTTATACAATACATTAATAAAATATTATACATTTATATTGTTTTGAACTTATTAATATAATAAACGTATTTAGTTTTTTCAGTTTAAAAAAAACTGTGCAGTTACAAAAACGTTCAAGAAAAATAATCAATAATAAGTATTTAAACTGTTATTGAAAAACGCAAAATATTTGACTACAATACAGTATTTTATACGTCAGTTTATTATACAGTGTTATCCCTCGTATTATAGTCTTAGATAAAACGTCTCTAACAACCCTGGCTCCAGGTGAGTCCAAAAAGTTAGATCTTAAACGATTCTATTCCCTGAAAATAAAACTTCACGCATATCCAAAACTGCGATCAATGCACCTTGATTTTATGCATGAGTACAAGGGTACATGTCCAAGTTCAAATTAACTGAATCTTATAACATTTCTTATTCCCCAGAGCGTGGAATCTGACATTCAGAATGATCTCATTTCCACCTTTCTTTGATTTCGTAAGCATCACGTTGTTTGTCCGTGGAATTATATAAAGATGTATCCTGTGGTACTGATAGATCCTGATCAAAAGTGTTTTCAACGTATTTTTGGAGAATTTCTCTAGACAATGAATTATGTGAATATAAATTAGATACAATTACCTATGGAACGGCTTCAGTTAGTTTCCTTTCTGTTTGTGGTTTACAAGAAATCAAAATTGACTATTAAACAGTTTTTCCAGACGTTAGTTTAGCTAATGACTTCTGTGTTGATGATTTCCTTTCTGGAAGCGATTCCGTTGAGAAAGTGGATAAAAGATACTATGTTTGTATCCTCACTTCTACAATCGGTTTGTTTTAATCTGAGAAAATAGTCTTCTGACAAACCTAAGGTATTAAAGGGTCTAATTCCTGACCATTCTTTTAATCATGGGTATTTTCCAGATCATGAAAGTACCAGAACTCTTGGAGTTTATTGGTCCCCTTTATCTAACAAACTGAAATACTGTGTCTTCTGAACTAATTATACGAAACTTCAATTACGCGGTTTCTCAGATTCTTCAATGAATGCCTGTTTCTACGTCCGTAGCATAAATTTATTAGGAAACATCCAAATTTCATTGCTAATAGTAAAATCCAAGGTATCACAACTCAAAACATCTGGGCTGTGTTCGTCAAGTTTCCTCGTCCTCCTCCTGCTTCCTTGTACATTCATATACTTGATACAGATGGGATAAACGACGAAGAATTAAGTTTGAGTTTCTTTTGCTCCCTCAGTCAGCAGAGTGGGAACATGGAGAAGATTGATGAAAATTCTCAAAATTCTGCTAGCTTATTTGTACAGTATAACTGTAAAAAGTGAACACGTTTGTAAATGTGAAAAATGTTAGTAATAGAAGACAACTGCATGTATGTATGAATTTATGAGCGACGCAAATGTAGGTACTATAAAATCTAGAAGATAGGTTTCAAAACTTAAATATACTACCGCCAGGTTTAATATTATTTCTTGCAGTATTTCTTTCTATGGCAATATTCTCCATTATTTTAAACAAGTTAAACTATTTGAATTAAAATGTATAATCGAAGTAACCGGTTACAATGACAAAATAGCAAGTACAGTGTAGGTAGAGAGGTAGGTAGTGTGTTTTAGGTGATTGTATAAATATTTAGAAATGAGAGGGACTGTTTACCGTGCGTTTACGTTTCCCTAACCATTCACCAACTTTACAAACGCACCCTAGCGGTTTAAGACTGGAGCTATGCGCACACAATCTTATCAGAATTATGCATATAAACACATAAGTTATTTTATTAATGTTAATTTAGTGTGACTCCATTGTCCTTTGTTGGATAAGAATTGGGCCCTCATCTATTGCAAACTTTCGTATCCAATCGTGTTAATCAAATACAAGAGTTCGCAAACCTACAGGCAGTGGACACCGGCAGCAAACATGCTCACTGAGCGCTAGCTTTGTGTAACACATGAACAGAGAACAAGCAATATACTATGAGTTTTCATTTGTATACATAGCAACTGTGTAAACTTTTCTAATAAAGAAAATCTTAACGCTTTGCGTACGTGTAGTTATTTGTCTACAGATTGCATTAAAACAATGCATTGACATATTTATAAAAGTATACACAGTTGCTATGTTTAGAAATTAAAAGAAACTCGTGTATAGCGCACATCGATTACCCACCCAAATTCGTACGCATCAGCTGCTATTAACCACATACCGTATTTTATTTCTACCTTCTTAGTAAATGACATTTTACAGGTCAATTTTGTTGTTTATGTTAACCAAGTAAATGGCAAATTACTGGAACAAACCTGTAAAATTTTACAGGCTTGCAGAAAGCGAGCGAGTCAAATAGTGCACTGAAAATAATCATTCATTTGTCTGAAAATAAATCATTTTTTGATATTATCCGTAAAATCAAAATAAATTAGCCAATTGGTGTAAAATCTTAAATCAACGGATCCTTAGAGTTGTAGGAAAGTTAATAATTTTAATTTCTCCACGACCGTTAGTGAATTTCATAATTCCAAAATCGTATTTAATGGAATGTAAAAATTCTAACTTTTGAGATAGAATATTTATTCTAAAACGCTCGCGTCTTATGTATTTTGCTTGTATTTTCATTCTATAACCTGGTCCTGGTCCTAGTTGTTTTGAGTCAAATTATTGTAAATATTTAATATAATTCTTTCAATTAATAACTAGTTTTGTTCAGATTTAACTGGTTTTGAGTCAAACTTTCTGGTCGTGAAGGACTGATTTTTTCGAAACACTTGATCGCATTAGATCGAAAAAATGCAATTCATAGCTTTCTAGATTGAAAAATAAAAAAGTCTTTTTTTCGTTGTCATGGAAACCAAAATTAACAATTGATACGTATTCGGACTCGTAATGCTCCGTAGATTTCAAATATGTAAATATATATAGGGTGTTCTATTTAAAATAAGAAAGTTGATATCACTTCCGGCGAAACCGGAAGTCCGGTGACGACTATCAGTATGTCAGAAAATTTCATTTTTTGTTTAGTTTATTGTCTCCAAAATTCAGGTTAATCGATTAATAAATAAAGATTCTAGAAGGGTGAGCACATGGCGCGGGACACCCGGTATATACAATAGCTAAAGACCCCATGAGGACAACGCCGCTTCCTAAGAATCTCTCTAAATCCATTTTTCGGGGTGGATCGGTCCCCATTCTACCTCCTCATACCATCTGACATATTTCTTTCCATAGCTTCTTATTATACACCTTTTGCCTCCACCTTTCAATGCCAGCCCTGCTCAAATCCTCTTCTACTTCTTCCAACCAAGTTGTTCTAGGTCTGCCTCTTCTCTTCTCCTCTTCCCGCTTGGTAATAACTTAATTGTAGCTTCCGGTTCCGCTCTCCAAATATGCCCTAACCATTGTAGTCTTTGCTGTTTTATTTTTGTTACTACGTCGTCCTGTATTTCACTGTAAAGTTCATAGTTCGTTCTTCTTCTATATTCATTTTCAGATACTTTTACTGGACCAATTATTGCTCTTAATATTTTCCTTTCCACTGTTCTCAAAAATTCCTCATCTTTTCTTGTTAAATTCATTGTTTCTGATGCATACATCATTACCGGCCATATGATAGTATTATATATGTTTATCTTGGTCTTTTTTGATAAACACTTACTTAATAATAGCTTCTTGTTGGCATAAAATGCTGTATTTACTACCATTATTTTTTCCTTAATTTCATATTCCCTACTTCCATCACCGGCTATCATAATACCTAAATATCTGAACTTATCAACTTGCTGAAATGTGTCCTCCCCTGTTTTGATGTAACTATTTCCTTCTACTTTTTCTCCGAATTTCATGATTGTTGTTTTGCTTTCATTTAACTTTAATCCAAGTTTCTTTCCTTCTGTTATTACTACTAACATGTTAATCAGTATTTCTATTCTTTTTGTTATGATCACGATATGTGATCAGCATATGCTAGCAACTGTCCACCTCTTGTTCTTAGTGTTCCTTTATTTATATTTCTCGTCACATATTCAAGCGCTAGGTTAAACAGAGTTGCAGATAGTGCGTCCCCCTGCCTCACCCCTTTAATTATCAAAAATTCCTCCGTTACTCCTTTTCTTGTTTTAACACTTATCTTAGTTAATTTCATTGTCATTACCGTGAACTTCCTTAGTTTTGCTGGTATCCCGAGTTCTTTCACTGCTAGTATTAGGGCTTTACGTTTTACCGAATCAAAAGCTTGCTTAAAATCGATAAAAATCAATTCCAGTTCCATTTTGCGATCGTGCGCTTTTTCTAAAATTTGTTTTAAATTATGTATAGCATCTGTTGTCGACTTGTAAACCCACACTGATATTGACCTAAATCGATATACGTTCCAATAAAAAGGGACGTACCTGAAAACTAGTAAATGTTATACAATGAGTCTTTGCAGATTTTGTAACTGTTCATCTAGAAATAGTATTTTCCAATAACGGGACGAATTTCATTGATGAAAATTCTGAACTTACCGAGCTAGAAAACTTTCTCATATCAATGAACTCTGATCCGATATTTCAAATAATACGTACACAGATTGAAACGATCCTAAACTCTCGACCCTTTTTCTCGTATCCTGTGATCTGTCGAAAACAGAAGCATTCACCCCATCGCATTTATTTTTGGGTGGATCAACTACAACTCTACTAGAGTTCTGGAAGAGCTGGCAGAGGGATTACATATCTCAACTTCAGAATGGAAAGAAATGGAAAATTTCAAGCGCCAAGATTAAATATGGTGACTTAATACTTAATGCCTGTCACTGATGAAACCAGTCAAACATGAAACCTCTCAAGTTAGGATAAATTACTTCCATACACCCTGAAAAATGCTAAGTTTGTTAACATTCAAATCGGTGAACGGCTATTTAGGACGAACGGGTCTTTAGGATATGTTATTTCAAAAATATGTCTTTTGCCTTCTCAGATATTCACACAAGAAGATAGCTACTAATAAAAAGTGTACTTTAGTGTTATGTTTATTGAAGCTTTTCAAAGTGAAACCATGTTAGAATCTTTAAATCAGATTCATACCACTGTATGTACAGACATGGATAAGTGATGCAAGAGGAAAAACATTATTTCTGATTTCTCAAAAAAATTTATTCTTTATAAAATTTTTTGACGTATAATCTTAATTCTCGTCTTACTTTTCCTGTATGTAAGTGTTAAATGACTACATGTCATTTAACACTTATATTCACACATTTACACATTTTTGAACTTTTAAAATTTTTGTTTCATGTTAAACTTTCGAATCTTTTCAGCATATCACAAGGAAACATCCCTCACACCATAACACTGAGCGTTTTGAGGAAGCGTTAACTTATTTTTATTACTGATAATGTAAAACGAGAATAAGTTAAGCATGAAATGAAAATTACAAACATGTGAAAATTATTATAAAGAAAAAATTATCTGAGATCTCAGCTATTATAACAAATTAGACAGAAAAAATCTTTTTCTGAATCCATCATATTTATTATACAGCCCACTTAAAATTCGAAACACTTGATTTATTATCGTAATTGTTTAGCTTTGTTAAACCTAAAAATAAAGAAAGTTTTCATTCAAAAATTGTTATAAATTAAAACAATCGTTTCTAGTTTTTCTTGGTTTAGTAGTAAAAAAATAAACTTTGACAAAAATGTCTAATACGTTAGTCCAAGCTTTTATTTCATAATAAAATTATGATAGACTATAGTTGTGGCGTTTATAGTGTATTTTTCTTGATAGACGATAAATGCGAGGATGTAAGAAACAGTGGCTCTCCTATTAGTCAGTAATTTGTGTTGTTTTTTTTTTATTTTATTATAAGATAGCAACTAGTTAGTAACGATTGGGGTCAAAAAAAGCATTTAAAAAATACTTTACCAAAAAAAAAGCTGGTAAAAATGAAAACAACCAATGACTTATTTTCCGATTTTTTTTACTTATTTCGTTTTTTATTCGAGACGCGATCTAAATTCAAATTATTACGTATTACATACTATAACGGTTATTTTAAAAGGTAGCATGCTGAAATTTGGAAGAAGTATTTATAAACGTTTGTATTTTCAAAACATTTACTAATTTTAAATATCAAATGACCATTGGCAAAGACTGAGTTTTATCCAAGAATTGTTCAACTACACGACTATTTTTTAATAGAACAACCTGTGTAAACTTAAACGTTCCCTTGTCTACAACTAAAGTAATTGTTTCTATAGGAAACCAAAGCTTAAAATTATTCCAAATTAAAAGCAAATTATAGAGACATTTTATTCTAACTAAGCATAATCGACCTTGTTATTAAATTGAAATAATCATGGAAGAATATTACCTGATAGAGAATGACAGAGAAAATTTATCTTACGTTCATAATACCACGCCTTAATTAATTTGAACAGTATTTACAGCAAATAAAGAAAACCACATGGAACGAATAACAAGCAAATGCAATTTGGGAATTTATTAGATTTTAATACTTCATTTAAGCAGACTTACAATTAAAAAAAGGAAATAATTTAGACATTTTATTTCACCACCCTCTTTAAGCTTTCTTTAGAGAGCATGTATGTTAAACAACGGGCCCATTCTTGAAATGATTTCAACAAAATTCTGAAACCATCTTGACTGATTTTGATATTGCTGCGGTGATCTTCAGCGAAATGTTAGTAACTTCTAAACAATATTGAGTTGACAGAGATTTGACCCTGTGGAGAACTTCTTTCTATCTTGATTTGATCTTGAAATTACTGAGGTGAAATTGCTCCGTTGCGCAGTAAAACAGAGCTTCGAAAGCTATGTAAAGGCTCTTCCGTACTATTTTTGGGAAAAATCTGAAATTTTTTAACTTTAATTAATATAAAACATATTGAATTACATACCGGGTGGAAAGTTTCAAACCCGAACATAGCAAACTTGTATTGAAAACTATATTTCTGTGAATAGCTGCTCGCCATTTGAAGACACAAAAATGGCAATGGTATTAAAGAAAAGAGAAAATTATGAACAATATTATGGTGTTACAATTATTCCTAAATATTAATACTTTCGAAATATAAATAAAAGTTTCAAATTTTAAACGAAAAATTTAGTCGCCTATGTCAGATTTAAAACTTTCAGATCTTTCAATTAATAGAAAATAATTTATACGTCAGTCAAAAATATTATGAATTATTGTACAGAGCAAATAATAGGAAGGTATTCTTGTCGTTCAAATTACAACAATTCTTTCTTTACTAGAATGATAAGTGTATTCTATGTTATTGCATACAAAAGTACTGTTGTTTCTGTTTCGGATACTATCAATAAACTTGAAATGATGCCATGGGCAATCAATACCGACACATATCGATACTAAATCAGTTTTAAATTCAATTGTACTAAGAATCAAATAAGTTTCACACTGTTTAAGAATAAGTAACACACAACTGTAAAGAATATTAAAAAAAAAACACATCAATTTCACAAATTCTGCTGCCATCATTGTTTTGAAATTAACAAGAATAGGAAAGTATTTTGTGAAGTAATGCAGGAGCAAAGAAATAAATCCTAACAGTTTTTCATCGTCAGTATGCTACACTGATGAATGGAATTTTATTTTGAATAAGAAACATGTTGTACAAAATTCTGGTTATTGAATTGCAAACTTCAAATCTGACATACTATTTTTTTACATTTTTCATTTTTGAAATTAAAGAAAATAATTTCTATTTCAAAAGGATTAACACAATAGGAATAATTTTAACACAATAACATTGGCCTTAATTTTATCTTTCATATAATACCATTACCATTTTTGTATCTTTAAATGGCGAGCAGTAATTTACAGAAACGTAGTTCTCAATGGAACTTTGCTATATTCGGGTTTGAAACTTTCCACCCGGTATATAGAACTACCTTTTATGTACCTCATTAAGTTTTGAGACTTCTTAAATGAGTAAGTTATTTAAAACCTTATATAACAAATATTCATCTTTAACATGTAAACATACTCTACACTATTGTATTCTAATCTCTATTAAATGTTAATTCAAGAAACACAGGCAGCAATCAACACACTTGTCCTCTTTCCCATGCAAATACTCTACATTACTTTACTCTCGGTGGCATTTCATAGCTTTTACCAAGGTTATTCATCTTTTTTATCTGACGTTTCATCAGGAACTCATATTAGATTTATCTGGCACTAAGGCTTTATTCATAGCTTTTACTCAGGTATCTGGCACTATGACATGACCAGATAAATGAATGCTACTAAATACATTCGTCGACTTTTACCGATAAAATTCAAGATCAAGGTCGACTTGAAATAATCTTGCGGTGACCTTGATGTGACCTTGAAATATCCTCGAGGTGACCTTGGAATGACCTTGACTACTCACCTGGCACTACGACATCACCAGATAAATTAATGCTAATAATAATGGTCCGACCTTAACCAATAAAATTCAAGATCAAAGTCGGCTTGAAATGATCTTGCGCTGACCTTAATATTACCTTGAAATAACCCGAGGTGACCTTGATATGACCTTGAATACTCATGTGGCACTATGACTCACCCGATAAATTAATGCTAACAATAATAATGCTCTGACCTTGACCAATAAAATTAAAGATCAAAGTCGGCTTGAAATGATCTTGCGTTGACCTTAATATGACCTTGAAATAACCTCGAGGTGACCTTGGAACAATCCTGAGATGACCTTGAGATGACCTTGAAATGATCTTGAGGTCTACTTTCGGCGGTCTTTGATAGCTTCCACTCAGGCACTTTTACCCTTTCATCTGTCGCTTTTGTTAAGGCAACTTATATTAGCTTCATCTGACACTATGACATCATCTTTCACATGCAAATATACCCTACTCTTCTAATGCTATTAAATGTTAATTCCAGAAATACTGACAACAAGCAAGCAGCTATCCTCTTTCACATAGTTCATATGTATTACTTTTTTAAAAAATAGGAATCATAAAATAATTCTCATGCTACTGAATAGAGAATTGAAAGGTCATTTAAATGAAGAATCAAGTGACTCCTCATTTCATTTAAAAATTGTAAAGGGGTAACTGTCACCCGAAGGGGTAAGAACGGAAGATATAGAATTTTGTTAAAATAGTATCATTTTATAATTAAAATCCATGTCCCATAATTTTTTCAGAAAACTAAACTTTTAAGTTGAAATTGTTTCTGCATATCAAAAATAATTATTATTGCGGTGCGCCACTTAGTTCACTACGTGACACTGAAGGCGTCAAGGAGTCGGTCACCGGGCTGTCTGTACCGAACAAACTCGACTTTTCCAGCATGGAACAAACGAGAAGGCAGCGTAGAATATAAAATCGGCCGGGGTGGACTCAGGAGTCAGTCGAGTTCTAATTAGCGATCGTCGAAGTTGGATTTAGTGTGTAAATAAATTGTTACAAATAAATTAGATTGTCAGCATTATTAAATTACGGCTAAGTTTTTACCGAGTGTTTTATTCGATTAAATAAATTAATTTAAACCCTAGAAAAATAACAGTGGTGTCGGTGTGCGGGTTTTGCAAATAAATAAACAATTTAAAGTAAATTAAATTTAATCAGATTATTAAGTACAGTATCGGAAAAAATAATGGCTACGAGAAAAGTGTTGTTGAAAGACTTAAAAGTGGCCGAATTAAAAACCGAATTGGAAGAACGAGAGTTAGAAACTTGTGGTTTGAAAGGTGCACTTCAACAGCGTCTCCGATGCGATTTGTTGACAGCTGCTGAAGATCCAGAGACGTTCCTTTTCGAAATTTCTTGTGGTCCCGTCGATTTTAATAAAATCTTGAAGGATGAATTTCGAGAACAATCCAGAAATTTAGAGGAAAAGCTTCTAGAACAATCTGGAAATTTCAAGGACGAACTTCGAGAACAATCTGTAAACTTTAAAGATGAGCTGCAAACTAAATTGATGGAACAATCCAGAAATTTGGACGAGAGGTTTCAAGAACAGTCTGGAAATTTAGAGAAAAAGCTTCTAGAACAATCTGGAAATTTCAAGGACGAACTTCGAGAACAATCTGTAAACTTTAAAGATGAGCTGCAAACTAAATTGATGGAACACTCCAGAAACTTGGACGAGAAGTTTCAAGAACAGTCTGGAAATTTAGAGAACCTTCCAGAACAATCCAGAAATTTAGAGGAAAAGCTTCTAGAACAATCTGGAAATTTCAAGAACGAACTTCGAGAACAATCCAGAAACTTAGAGGAGAAGCTTCTAGAACAATCTGGAAATTTCGACAAATTACAAAATAAATTGTTGGAACAATCTAGAGACTTAGACGAGAAATTTCGAGAGCAATCCAGAAATTTCGACGAAAAATTTCTAGAACAAACAAAAGGACTCGAAGATCTAGACTAGTGGTAAAAATATCGGAAGAAACAAGGAACCTGCAAGAAAATGTAGAAGAAATAATATTCCAGCAGGATAACAAAATCAAAACTCTATAACAAATCATGGCGGGGTTGCGAGTGTTCGGCCATCAGCCACCAGTAGAAACACTAGAAAATAATGAAACCCGAATTGTGGAAGGACCAGCAGAAAATTCGAAATTGAAAATAAAACCACCAACGTTCGATGGAAAGTCTTCTTGGCCCAACTACTTCAAACAGTTCGAAGCAGCAGCAAGGGCGAACAGATAGACGGCCAGCGAAAAAGCCATTTCGTTAATTGTGGCCTTGAGAGGGGACGCTATCGATGTGCTACAAACGATGCCGCTAGAGAAACAAGGAAGACTTCGACAAGCTGGTGAATAGTATGGAAATGCGTTACGGACAGGCCCATCTGACCGAGGTATAGCATGCGCAGTTGAGGAATCGCTGTCAGAAATCAGGAGAAAGTCTTCAGGAATTCGAAGCGGACATAGCGCGTCTGGCCTAGTTAGCATATCCCACAGCTCCTGTTGAATTCCTCAAATTTTTGACGGTGCAGACCTTCATAGATGGAATCCGTGACCCAGACAACCAGCAGGCATTGAGAATGACCCATCCGAAGACGTCCAAGAACGCATTGGCTTATGCCTTGGAATTTGAAGCGGCGAGACGAGTCTCAAGAGGGCATGTCAAGGTGCGAGCGGCTATGGACTTCTAAGAGGAAGAATCCGCTAACGCCAAGGTGGGATCTGCTATAAAGGAGCGGCCCAGGGAGTATACCACCGCCGAGGATGTTCGCCGCAATGTGGAACAGGTCTTCAAGCAGAAGAAGCCGCTGGTGTGGCCAGGAGGAAGGACATGTTCGCAGGCGATGTCCAAAGCCTAGATAGGATCGAAGCAAGTCACAGTTAAACTAAGCCGGGTCGGTGCAGAGGGGCAAACGTCGATCCGTATTCAAAGACCCCCAAAGACGAAAGTCAACCAAGTAATATTCCTACGGCAGTTAACCAGCAGTGTCTTCGCGGATGTTACCATTGATGACATTCCTCACACAATGTTGTTGGATACGGGTGCGACGAAGACCATCCTAAGACCCGACGTCATCAAGTCATCTGGATGCACCGAGCCGACCAAGTGGAGACTGAAAACTGCAATTGGAGCATCAGCAACTGTCCAAGGTGAAGTAGAGGTTATCATCACCATTGGTTCAACTCCAATAAAACACCGTGCACTGGTAGCAGACATAGAGGACGAGGTAATTTTGGGCATGGACGTCATGTATGCCCACGGGTTTCAATTGGACTTAAAGCGTGGCGTGATGGCGGTCAATAATGAGGAGTTGGTTCTACATCAACGAGAAGACGTGGCCGCTCGAGTAGTCCTCGCTAAAGACGTTGTATTACCCAGCAGGACTGAGGTTATCGTCGACGCAACACTGGACGATGTTTTTAAAGATGGGCAAGTCATTATGGTTGAACCTAATACTGATGATCAGAGGATTGGAAGAAGAGTCCTCGTTGGGAAAATGTTGTTGACGACGAGGAAGGAAGTAACTATCCGCCTGATGAACGTCAATTGTTTCTCCGTCAATATCAAGAAAGAAACCATCTTGGGAAGCTGCACCATGATGTCCTCCATCTCCCGCCAATTTAAAACAAACGTGCCAGACGCAAAAGTCTCAACGAAATTATGGGAAATGGTTATGTCAACAGCCCAGGAATTGACTCCAGACCAGACGACAACAACAAAGAGTCTGATCGGCCGCTATCAAGATGTATTCGAGGTAGATAACGGATCCAAGGGAAGAACTGATGTGAAACACAAAATAGGGACTGGAGAAGAAAGACCTATCCGTCAAGCTCTACGGCGATGAAGAATCGGATGAAGGGAGAATCAGATAAAGGGACAGAACAAAGGGCGCAAGTTTCAGAAATGAGCTTCGAAACCTTCATGTTTCATCACGCCGAAGGAAGTAAGGCACGGTTTGGAGTGACCACGGAGAAGCAACAAGATCTCTTTAAAGTACTATTGGAGTACAGTCTGGCCCACTGCGTAGCAGAAGACCTGAAAATATCTAAAGGAATTGCTCAGGTGTTAAGGAAGAAATTTGGCCAAATCGAGGAGCTCCGAAGACAGCATCCCGTGGTAGGCAAGAACCTGCAGATCATCGATTCGACGGCAGATCAGAGGCGCCACGTGCATTATTTAGTCACTAAGAAGACGGTAAACCTGACTATCAAAGTATGTGGAGAGCCCTATATAGCCTGAGGAGACAGCTAATAGAGAACCACCAGATGAAGTTAGCCATCCCCAAATTGGGCTGCGGATTGGACGGACTAGACTGGAGAGTAATTCGAAGCATGCCGGAAGTCATTTTCCACAGAACGGAAATTGAAGTCCTAGTCTGCAGCCACCACCCACAGGCAACAGTCAGCAACAGCAAAACCGTAGACTACTACTTCTTCCACACGGGAAGTTGCAAGAATGGGCCAGCATGTAGATTCCGATATCCTCCTTCAAGACTATAACCAGGAACATTTCGAGACGAAACATTTTTAAGAAGGGGGCAGTGTGGCGCGCCACTTAGCTCACTGCGTCACACTGAAGGCGTCAAGGAGTCGGTCGCCGGGCTGTCTGTACCGAACAAACTCGACTTTTCCAGCATGGAACAAACGAGAAGGCAGCGTAGAATATAAAATCGGCCGGGGTGGACTCAGGAGTCAGTCGAGTTGTAATTAGTGATCGTCGAAGTTGGATTTATTGTGTAAATAAATTGTTACAAATAAATTAGATTGTCAGCATTATTAAATTACGGCTAAGTTTTTACCGAGTGTTTTATTCGATTAAATAAATTAATTTAAACCCTAGAAACGTAACATTATTATAGGAATAAAATACTCCTACATGTCAACTCATTTATCCAATTGAACAGTTATAGATTCGATGTGTAATTCACTTATGATACATGCTGTATATACAACATAATTTATGGTTATAGCTACGTTTGATAATTTCTAAACAATAATACGTACCATTGCTGCAGTTTTGGGCGTTATTTAATAACTACACTTCTTACCTACTATATAATTTAATCTGCCTGTCCCTAAAAACTAATTTAACTTACGAGTAGTGTCGCATCGTAAAAATCTATTGTTTATAAAATTTCTCTTGGGAACGAATTAACTTTCACCTGCGAAACCAATTGTTATATTATAAATAATATTAATAAAAGTTAAAATGTGCATTAATTTATCTGAACAAGCTCTTTTATTCCTGAAATAAACCAAATGATCTATATTACTAGATTAACAAATTTTTATATTAACTCTCAAAATAGTGAGTGATCATCTTTTTTTCTAATTGATTTATGATTATGATTTTAACTAGTGTATCTTTTAATATTGATTTGTAAATAAGTAGGTACATTTTTGTCGATATTAAAATACTATTTGAGCTTTTCGATGTATCTATTATGAAAAATTTTATGAACAGATAAAATAGCGACATCTTACTATCGCTTTTTGACCTGACATTGCAGTAGGGTAGACAAATTGAAGCGGGATTTGCTCCTAATAAGTTCCCCATGCAAGGCGGCCATGCTTGCTGTCAAGGATAATGAAAATTTTAGAAAAATTTTGTGCAAATCGTTTTTGATTGCAGCGAGAACCTCGAGCAGCCTCTGGACAGCTGTTTCAGCCCTGCTTGGGGCTTCTTCAGCAGAGACGTAGCTCGACATTCCCGCTGCAAACAAAAACGACTTGCCCAATTTATTCGTATTTGCGATGTAAGAGTGATGAACAGATAAAATAGCGACATCTTACTATCGCTGTTTGACCTGACATTGCAGTAGGGTAGACAAATTGAAGCGGGATTTGCTCCTAATAAGTTCCCCATGCAAGGCGGCCATGCTTGCTGTCAAAACAAAAACACAAAATTTTTCTAAAATTTTCATTATCCTTGACAGCAAGCATGGCTGCCTTACATGGGGAACTTATTAGGAGCAAATCCCGCTTCAATTTGTCTACCCTATATACCCTTATACCCTTATTCGGTTATTTTGTTACGCAACATTTGGAGTAGGGAGTGTGTCACGCGACTATGTCGCTATTTTACTTATTCATCACTTTTACATCGCAATTGCGAATGAATTGGACAAGTCGTTTTTGTTTGCAGTGAGAATGTCGAGCTACGTCTCTGCTGAAGAAGCCCCAAGCAGGGCTGAAACAGCTGTACAAAGACTGCTCGAGGTTTTCACTGCAATCAAAAACGATTTGCACAATTTTTTTTTCAAAACTTTCATGATGCTTTGACAGCAAGCATGGCCGCCTTGCATTGGGGGACTTATTAGGAGCAAATCCCGCTTCAATTTGTCTATCCTACTGCAATGTCAGGTCAAAAAGCGATCGTAAGATGTCGCTATTTTATCTATTCATCACCCTTATATCGCAATTGCGAATAAATTGGGCAAGTCGTTTTTGTTTGCAGCGGGAATGTCGAGCTACGTCTCTGCTGAAGAAGCCCCAAGCAGGGCTGAAACAGCTGTCCAGAGGCTGCTCGAGGTTCTCGCTGCAATCAAAAACGATTTGCACAAAATTTTTCTGAAAAATTTTATATTTTTGGTCGCGCGGAACGTGGGATACTTGTCAATACAGTAGTGCAATTCAAGAAAGAATACATGCACGTCATGTACGGAAATCGTCGTAGTTAAACTATCTTTACCAACACTATGCGAATTTTTATGTTTCGGAAATTCATCATTAAATCAAGTTCAAATACGAAATTAATAATATTAATGTAGTGCAACCACCTGAAATAGACGAATTCCAAATATAACGTGCATGTTTTCTTTCCGAAATTGAACAGTACTGTACGTTGAATCACTCGCTATTGAAAATTACTGAGTTGTGTGATTATTTAAAATATTTTATTGCTCACATAAAAATGAATTATTATTTTGACGATTGTGACCAATTATCTTATATGATAGGGTTTTCTTTTTAGAAATATAGTGAGTGGTCAATGAATGAACTAGTAACTTTGTTTTGGATATTTTTGTCATTGAAATGCAAATTTAAGTACTAATAAACTGAGTCCGGTACGATAAAGATGCTTGTTACAAATCAATTACATTTTAAAACAAATTATTTTGGACAATTAAAACACTATGATATTTTGAAAGTGATAACGATTTAAACACTCACATGGTATATTTAAATTCAATTATTTATTCTTAAAAGAAATTTCAAGAGGTTCGGGAAATCTTTAAAAACAAAAATAGATTCAGTATTTGACAGAAGACAGGTTAAACAATGAATAATTTATATGCAATAAACGCTCCTTTGTGAATGTGTGATGAAAATTAAGAACCAATGTCCGATGTCACATTGTAAATGAAGGTCGTCGGGCACAAAAAACAAGTTTTTTCTAAAGCGAAGGTTACTTTTTCCGACTCAAAACAGTCAATAAAGCGGAATTTTAACAGCAGGGGCAGATAAACTAACTATCTTCGTATTAATCATAGCAACAATCCACACCAAATGCGATTGAGACGTGATTGCTCTTTTTATTTTTTTATTATTTCAATTTTGTCTTTACAGACAATGATAAAATTCAATTATCGACTCCTAAAAATTAATGCACTCGCTCCTTAAACGTTTTCACTCATCGATAAAAACTAATTTTACCATCTTGTATAACAAATATATATTTTGTTATGAATTAATTTGGTACGCATTTGAAGCATCGGAATGCAGAACAGGATATACTTTATGTTCTATTTTTTATTTAATAGGAGGTAGCTTCAAAATCTGTATACAATACGTATATTCCGTCTAAAAAGTAACCGGTAAAAATAATGATGCAATTTCTAGTTTTGAATTTATGAACAGAATGATAAAATTAGGGGGAAACAATTCTAGTTATTTGTTTATGCGATTTCTGCTTAATTCTAACAATTATATTATATTTATTTTTTGAAATAAATTTCAGGAAAGTTTCGATAATCAAAAGTAGATTCAGTATTTGACACAAACACATATTTAAACGAAATATTAAATAAATACATATCAAAAAAGCCTAGTTTTGAACGTTAACAACAACGGATAGCTAAACAGCAGCAACACATATCAGCAAACGATATAATTTAAAACTAGTTTAAGCTCCTCCGCACCTTCGCGGAGGAGGAGGCTTGCCGAACAAGTGTCATAATAAAGATTATTTTGGAAAACAACTTCGTTTTCTTCTGAATTGAATTAATTTGGTATACACGTATTTACGTACGGTAAATACATGTAAATATAAACTGCTGTATGCATAGTCGATAATAGCCGCTAACTACGATTTCTTTTAACGCTTTTTTGCAACGTTAGTAGAATAATGGTAGAATCTTCAAGTTGCTATTACTTTATATGAGTAAAGGCAACATTGCAGTATTTATAGAAAATAATAATAACTTTGAAGATTCTACTAATGTTCCAAAAAAGCATTAAAAGAAATAGTAGTTAAATGGTGGTTATTATCGACTATGCATGTATCACAAAGTTTTTAATTTGTTTACTGGAAAAATAAAAAAAAAACTGATTTGTCTATCTACTGAAAATAACTCTATTAAATGGGTCTCAAATATTAGGATAATCTTATGCATTTAATTAATTTATCAAGAATAAACATTACTCTCAGGAATGCAGTCGTTGCCGAACCTCGATTTAGAATGCGTTATACTTTCAGCCAAAAAAATAAACGCCGGCTCCATCTCATGACCGTCTCAGTATAGAGGAGCAACTTCAGAACGTCAGAAGTCTCAATACGTTTAAGATAATTAGAATTCCAAAGATTTTTAGTTTATTATAGTTTTATTATAATTTAATAATTACAAACTGGCGAAGTTCTATTAGCAAAAGTTATTCAATATTTCATAAATAATTTAAACGTACCTCCTTAAATAGACCGTTGTCTGCAGGTATCAATATAAATATTTACATAAGTACGTACTTGATAACAGCTTGCGTCAAGGTTATTTCAAAATCATTACAAGGGCAATTCAATCACCGCGTTTCAATATCACTTCAAAGTTATTTCAAGGCAAACGCAAGGGTATTTTAAGGTCACCTCAAGGTTACTTCAAGGACATTCCAAGGTCACTTCAAGGTCATTTCAAGGTCACCTCAAAGCCATTTCAAGGTCACCTCAATGTCATCTCAAGGTCATTTCAATGTCACCTCAAGGTCATTTCAATGTCGCATCAAGGTCATTTCAAGGTCATCTTAAGGTCATGACCTTGACCTTAAAGCTCATGGTGGGGTCACGTCAGGAATAGGCCGATTCTAGAACCTCCTCCGACCTTGACCTTGAATTTTATTGGTCAAGGTCGGAGGAGGTTCTAGAATCGGCCTATTCCTACTACTTATTAGATTAACCAATTCTTAAGAAAAGAACTGTGGTTTAAGAGATAATTGAAATTAATCTCCGCCTACAATAATTTTTATATCCGTAGATAAGTATTTCGGCAGCTAAGCTGCCATCTTCAGTACGCTACCAACTTAAAAGAACTAAAAAGATCTAAAAACAACGTAATCATCCTAATAAAATCATAAAAATGTTAAAACTAACAAAAACGTAATCAAAATCATCCTAAAAGATATACCGGCTGTTTCAAATTGGCTGTGCACTAAAGGGATCTCCTAAACCGTAAGAGATACAACTTCGGTTAAATGGAAGAAAAGTTTCACGATTCAATGCCTAATTTGTATCAATTAAGAGAATGATTTTTTTATTATTTCTTCTTGAGATATTAATAAAAATGTAAAAAATCGGTTTTATTTTTCTTTCTGTTTTTCTTTTATTGTACATAATCTTGAAATTCTGATTTAACTTTCTACAGGCACCTTTTGATTCATCTTCGAATAGGAGTAACAGAATTAAAGTCAAACGTTACGTCTTTCCGCGACCATCATCAGTTTCGATATTTTAAATACAACTTATGTCCGATTCGATAGCATTTTTTCTCCTGATTGTAATGATATATCACACTTAATGGTTGATATTAATTTGAAGCTTAAATAATTTAGATTTTATATGAAAATTTTATTTAATACATAATTTTAAGAAATCTACTTGTTGTTTATGAAAATAAAGTAATGAAAATTGTTTGCCTAAAGCGAAAATATATTTTAAATTTGACGGAATCACAGTTTTTGTATAATTTACAAGCCACTTATTTATTATATTTTGATCAAATTTAATGTACATTTTTTATCTCTAATAGAAATAAGATTATCTAACTTTTTAATCTGTGTCAATCGAATTTTATTAAAATACCTTTCATTTTTTGATTTTCAAAATTTAGAAAATTAGTCAATGTGATATTATCAAGAAAATTACTTAACTGACCTAAGGTATAATCTAATATCCAAGTTAATTTGGTAAGAACTTTGAAAGTTACCTCTATTTCATATGAAAGAATTTTATTAGCAAAATCTGATACGTATCTGTCAATTTTGTGACATGACATATCGTACGCTCTTTTTAAATTATATGACGAGGGAAAACTCCCTCTTTCCTACCTTTAAGCAAAAAGAGCTTACAATTTTTCATTTTGGTAATTTTAATTAAAGTATTAGAACATATTAAAAAAAAAAAAAAAAAAAAAAGTATTAGAATAAATTTTGCACAGTACCTTATTTTGATGCCCGTAGTGAAACTCGACAAAACCGTAAAACCCTATGTTTCTGATATCCATAATTGAAGTTTGTTCTTGTCCGATGAAAATTGTACAAAGTACAAAGATTTTTTAATCTCGAACCGGACAGAAATATGAAGGGAAAACACTCAATATTTCGCTATAGATTTATAGCTTCGTCAGGAGTAAAAGAAAAGTAAATAAACAAGTTGTCAAGAGAAACAAGTCGTCAAGAGAAACAAGTCGTCAAGAGAAACAAGTCGTCAAGAGAAACGAAAAGGTACATGAACATGAACGAACATGATTTTAAACTAAAATACGAGTTGTCCGGAATAAAGAGAAAAGTAACTAGAACTAAATCATTCATCACCTTTGCAGAAATTAAGCTCTTATTTGGAAGATTGGCAGTGTCGGGAAATTAGAAAACACTTCAATGATGATAAATTGTTTAAATTAGTGCGTCAAAAAGGGATATTTCCTAACTGCTATATGAAGAGAAACGAAAAGGTAACATGATTTTAAACTAAAATACGAGTTGTCCGGAATAAAGAGAAAAGTAACTAGAACTAAATCATTCATCACCTTTGCAGAAATTAAGCTCTTATTTGGAAGATTGGCAGTGTCGGGAAATTAGAAAACACTTCAATGATGATAAATTGTTTAAATTAGTGCGTCAAAAAGGGATATTTCCTTACTGCTATATGGATCATACGTAAAATTAGATTTTCCGAAATTGCCAAGTAAAGCAGACTTTCATGATGTGTTAAATGATGAAAATATAAGTGATGAGGATTATGAAAGAGCGGAATGTGTATGGAGTTCATTTTAATTGTAAAACAATGAGTGATTATAGTCAAGTTTATTTAATATCTATGTATTAATAATTATAAATTAGATCCTTGTCATTTCTATACAACTCCTGGATTAAGTTGGAAGGCAATGTTGTGAATGACAAAAATTAAATTAGAATTATTACAAGATGATATGTTACATTTTTTCAAAAACGGTATTCGCAGAGATATAAGTATGTGTAGTAAAAGAATGGAAAATGCAAATAATAGGTTTTTACAAGGTTCTGACTCCGCATTGCCGACCACTTTTTTAATATATCTTGATGCTACCAACTTGTATGGTTTCGCGATATGTTCGAGATTTCCATGGGGAAATTTTGCGTGGTTATCCACATAAGAAATTAATAATTTAAATGTTTTAGAGTTAGAGGAAGATTTGGATATTGAGTACGTTTTCGAAGTGGATTTGGAATATCCTGCTCACTTACACGACCGTTATAATGATTTGCCTTTTTGTTCCGAAAGCGTCATTCCACCGAATTCAGTATACAGTAAACTTATTCCAAATCTTTGTAATAAAACTAATTACATAATTCATTATTTAAACTTAAAGCAATGTTGAGAAAACGGTTTACTATTGACTCGAATTCACAGAGCGATTACATTTTCACAATCTCAATGGTTAAAAAGTTACATAGATTTTAATTCCAATTTGAATTTTTTTTTAATAAATTATTGAATAACAGTGTTTTCGGAAAAACTATGGAAAATGTTGAAAATCGTGTTGATATTAAATTAGCAACGCATTGAGAAACACATAACCGAAAACTGGGAGCTGAAGTGTTGATTGAGAAACGAAACTATAAGTCAAGTAAAATTTTTGGTAATCATTTAGTCACAATAGAATTAGCTAAAGTGCAAATAAATTATAATAAACCTTTATACGTAGAGTTTTGTGTTTCGGAAATATCAAAAACAGTAATGTACGATTTTTATTACAATTTTATAAAGCGAAGATATAACAATAGAGCAGCTTTATTATATACTGATACGGATAGTTTAATACTGACCGTTAATACTGACAATGTATACGATGACATAAAGCAAAATTTAGATAAATTTGATACTTCAAATTATGCGGCAAATAATATGCACCAAATGCCTCAAACTCGGACTATGATTGGAAAATTTAAAGATGAATACGCCAGACAGATAGTAAAATCGCACAGGTGCGAAAGCCTTTGTATTAACCTTATTTCAAATTGTACTAAAGGAGCGAAAGGTGTCAAAAAATATGTAATAGAGAAATATTTATCTGTAAATGATTATAAACAAATTGTGGAACAGGATGGTTGTATTTATAGAAAAATGTATGTATTTCGTTCTGATTTTCATACGGTGTACACAGAATTAAAAAACAAAATTGCAGTCATCATATGATGATAAACGTAATATTTTAAATGACAAAAATCATACTCTGGCATAGGGCCACTACAAAATAGCTGAAATCGAAAAAGATAGAAAATTAAAAGAATTAATTCGAGATTTAGAGAAAGAATTAGAGAAAAGTAGTTAATTGGAAGTAGAGTATAAGATACAGTATTAAGTAAATAAAAATAATAAAATATTAGGACATTTATGTAAACGTTATATCTTACAGCTGTAGTTAATAAAGATTTATTATAAAATATGGTGTTTTGGTATCCAAGCATCATGTTTCGAGCTCAACCCGAGGTAACTAACACGGGCTTTGTTACCTTTTTTTCGCAGTACATTAATTAAATATACATCAGGATGTTTCACTTTTTGTAATTCGTATTCATAAAATCCACCAAGAATAGCCTCATCGTCTGCATCATTTAATTAGATAAGTTCTGGAAAAAGTATTATTTACCGATGTTACTGTAAAAATTTCATTCGACCAATTCGGTTTGTACAGTTTTGCAAATGCTTGTCTGTATTTGCTGATTCGCACATGACCTACAACTTTAAATTTTGCCCTTCTTGGATCCACGATTTTAATATTGCTGTAGACGGAGTGTAAAATTCTCTTCGCAGTCCTTTGATTTATCTTGTTGCGTTTATAACCGGTTGTACTGTGAACTGTGTACTCTTATTATCCATTAGTTGCGGTAATAAATTGAGCCAGCCGAAATTTCCTTGCATGCTAAATCGTTTCCACATTTTTTGTTTCAATGTTCTATTAAACCATTCGACTATCGAACTTTTTAAATTAGAATATGTGCTGTAGTAATTAATTCTACACTTCTCCATTAAATGTTTAAAGTCTGCATTGTAGAATTCCTTTCCGTTAACTGTTTGTAGATTTTTCGGTATAGAATTTCGGCCTTCAGATAAAATCGACTGGTAGGCTTTGGTTACTTCTTTACCTGTCTTATTTTTTAATGGTATTCCCCAAGCATATTTAGAAAATGCGTTGATCACTGCCAAAATGTATTTGTATCCTCTGTTTATCTTTGAATGAGGAAGCATTTCAATTAAGTCTACTTGGAAGAGATCCCTGAGACCTTTTATTATTACTTGATGTCGACCAAAGGTTTTTCTTGCTGGTTTATGCAGATAATCAACAAGATCGCGATTCACGTAGAACTCGTTTTCTTAAGATGAATTCAACAAATAATGGAACTGCACAAATTGAAGATGTGCAAGTAATAATTAATAAAAAAATAATATAATTCTTCCAATTAAAGTATCAGTACAATTTATAGCCTTGATGGATACTATAATGTTGGCAATACATGGGCTGCTGGAAAATTTTCTGGAATCTAGTAGGTCTAGAATTGTTAGCGTTTATCAACTGTCATATTTGAAAAATTTGAGGTTTTTCGCCTATAATTCTATTGACAGTTCCTATCCAAGTGAACTAGTTTTGTTTGTACAGCATTTGAGAAAAAGTAATTTTGTGTAAACATGGAAATCTCGCGTGAAAATTTTCGTGCCATGATTTCTTACGATTTCAAATGTGATCTAACGCCGAAACAATGCCTCGATCGGCTTCATTTGGCTTTTGGAGATGAAGCACCATCAAAGAGCAGTGTTTATAATTGGTTTGCCGAATTCCAGAGTGGACGTACCTCTCTCATTGACGAATTTCGTGAAGGTCTTCCATCAACATCTGTTGTTGCCAATAATGTAACGAGCGTCTATTTAAAAATCTGGTCAAGTAGGTTGTAGTCGAGAATTTGTCTGCTGCATACATGTCGTTTCTAAGTTCAACTTCTAAACTGTCAGGTGTAACGACAAAATTGACGCTGATATATCATTTCCTGTTTAAAGTGATTTTGCAGTAAACGACATCAAATTTAAAAAGGTTTGTTATAAAATATGCTGAATATGCTCACCCCCTTCTTGGTAACATTTAAATAATCCTTTTTTTAATTCCATCAATACATTTCCATAATAACTTCCGAAGTAAGTTTCTTTGGCCTTCCACTTCCTTTTTTTCTTGTTAAAGATCCAGTTTGTCGAAATAATGCCACACTTCTATTTAACACTCTAAAAATTGGTTATAATCAATAACAATTTCTGGAAACTGGGCACGGAATTCCTCCAAACAATCTTGAATTGAATAGAACCAGACACAGTTAATTTTGCGTCCGTTGCGAAAGTAAATTTAATCATAAATGTTTCTTCTTCAATTGAAAAGGGCATTTTTTAGTAGTTTGTGAAAAAATATAGTTTTGAAAAAACTATTAATGCAAAATCACATTTAAGAAGGAAATGATATTTCAATATTAATTTTGACGTTACACTTGAGAGCTTAGAAGTTGAACTTAGAAGCGACATGCATGCAGTGGACAAATTCTCAACCACAACCCACATGACCAGATTTTTAATTAGACGCTCGTGAGATGCTATGCGTGAAATGCTTGAGCAAGTTCGACATGTGACATACCGTGAGATGATTCAAGCATCCTTACGCTTTGACATGAACGCAATACACCAGATTTTTGCATGATCATTTGAACATACGAAAGCTTTGCAATCGTTGGATCCCACACAATTTAACAGAAGCGCAAAAGCAGGGTCGTGTCAAATGGTGCGAAGAAATGCTCAAGAAACGTGGATCTATTCGTACGAGCCACAAAGTAAACAATCTACCGTTTGGGTATTTCAAAATGAACCAAAACCAACAAAAGTTGTCCGTTCACGCAGTGCTGCGAAGCAAATGATTGCTTGTTTCTTTGGTTTAACTGGACATGTAGCAACCGTGGCTTTAGAGGATCGAAAGACCGTGAATGCTGATTGGTATACTACAATTTGTTTGCCGGAAGTCATCGATCAAATAAGAAACAATCGAAATCGACGAATTATTCTCCATCATGACAACGCCAGCTCTCACTCAGCCCGTCAAACAGTTGATTTTTTGTCCAACAAAAATGTTGAATTAATGACTCATTGTCCATATTCACCTGATTTATCACATAATGATTTCTTTTTGTTCCCAAATATCAAAAATAAAATGCGTGGTGAGCGATTTTCGTCGGCTGAAGCAGCGGTTGAAAAATTCTGGACACTGGTTTCTGAGGTACCATCTCTAGAGTGGACAATTTGCTTTAGAAATTGGTTCGAGCATATGCAAAAGTGTATTGACGTCAAAGGCGAATACTTCGAAAAACAATGATACTGTTTACCAAATTTCATATGCGCTTTTTCATACCGTTTCCAGAAACATTTCCAGCAGCCCACGTAGTAGGTTGATGAATAAATACTTTTTTAACAATGCAAGTTTCTTGGATCGTATACGTCGTTCGGTGACCTCTATTTGAAAGCAAATATACACCATGCACCTCGAACAACATCCAACTTAGTGGCAATATCTCTCAGTGGTTCTACTATAGGTGAATAAGTTGTCTGAAGATACTTTTTTGATTGTGCAATGTCAGATTTAAGTGTTTTTAATTTAGCACGCAACTTTCGCGTGCAATAGCTAACTAAGCTTTAAGTTTATCACTCATGACGCATCCGTTTCCCTTAACGTCTTTAACAGTATTGAAGAACTATGTAGTGGTTTCAAAGATGTATGTGCGTGTCGAATCCTTTGCGATATCTTCCTGCGGTGATGGAACAGTCAGTATCGATTACTACAAAATCAAACGGTTCCTTCCAACAAGCGTAGCATGTATCACGAAGCTGGTCCATGATGAAATCTGCGTTAACATGGTCATCATAAATGTGGTTTAAAGTTGTGGAATCTTGACGGAACAGCACCAAAAAATTACAGTTGTCACGAATCAATTGTTTAGGAATCGCACTATAAGTTTGACTTAAATAAAACATTTTTATGACATCCAAAAGAAAATTAGTCTTTAATTAAATTTTGTGTAGTACATTGAACATCATCAAACACAACAACCGAATATTCTTTTACGTTTTTAGGTGATACCATCTTATGAATGTCAGAAATTTCAAAGTACCCTATCTCGGGCATTGTTGCTAGGAATTGTCGAAGAAATTCATACTTTCTCAGGTATAAGATCTTATAACAAATGTATAAATTTTTAAAACGCAACCCGTTAGGGTGTGTTAAAAGCGTAACCAATAGGTTGCGTTTGCCAGCCCCTGATCTTCCGCTAATAATACCACGTTTAGTTTTTCCTCCGAAAAGAGCGCTATGATGTTTGAAAGTTTCACTTGCGATTGCTTCATCGAAGTTTTGTACAGGTAATTGTAAAAGCCTTTGTTTAAATTTCATATTTGGACAAAATATGCTCTCTTTACAGCGTGCAGCACTCTAACAAAGTGTTGAAATTATTAACGGCAATCGTAATTTAAGGTAAAATTACCTTCTATTATAACTAAGACCGGTGCATAAAATGTAATAAAATATGTAGATATTCGGATAAATATTTATTTTGATCTCTCTCTATTGATAATTTTCCAGCAAACAATCACATCTAGTTGAACACTGACACTGAAAACTGAAAAGTACAGAAGTTATAAGAAAAACGAAAATTAAAATTGTTATTACTATTTTTTTGAAATGTCTTTAAAGATAGTTCAAAAAAATAATAATAACAATTTTAATTTTCGTTTTTCTTCTTTTCGGATCGTCACCTACATCAAATGACAAAATTCTATGCACTTGAGCAATGAATATTGGTATTCTTTCAAATTTAAACAAATATGGATGCTCATTTAGATCCTAAAATTGTGATTGTGATGCTATTATGTAAAGAGCTGAACGCGGAACAAGGATTTCTTTTCCTTGGTTATAACACTTGTTTCCCTCGCCTGTCTGGCGCGGTCATCGTTCGCTGCAATACGGTCATTCAATTAATACCTTCACGTTACATTAACCAGTTTGAGAATTTTTGTTAATTTAAATGATTTATAGAGACGTACAAAATAAAAATGTCTTCAAATTATGTTAATAAACGCACCCATTTTACCAATTTGAAAGATATATTTCACAGCGTTTTGAATCCTTTTTCTTTACAAATAATAAAAATTTCCTTACATGGCAAAAAATAATTTAATAAAACCAAAAAATTATAAAAAAATTTTGTGTAGTTTCCCAAGTGTTCACACATAATGGAAATAAATTGTGTATAAAGTACACTACACAAAAACACTTCATAGAATATTTGATTGTTGTAACCGGGAACAAATTTCTAAGAAGTCGTTTCTACCTATCAACAACTTAGCACACAGAAAACACTTCCTAGAATTTTTGGCTGGTAAAACCGCAGAGATATTCTCTCTACCAAATTTCAAGTGGAAGTGATTTTCCCTGAACAATCGTCTTAGCACACAAAAAACCCTTCGTAGAATCTTTGGTTGGTAAAAACCACAGAGATATGCTCTCTACCAAATTTCCAGTGGAAGTGATTTTAATCTATCAGGTAAACAGTCATACTTCGCAATCATCTTAGCACACAAAAAACCCTTCATAGAATCTTTGGTTGGTAAAAGCCGCAAAGATATGCTCTCTACCAAATTTCTACCAACATTCACCCAACCCACTACTTAAATGAACTCGAACTTTATTTTTAAATTGTGAACATGAAAAGAATTTATTATTCCAGCGAATTTAAAGGCGTAACGTCAGGCGCTTAAAATTGTCGCGCGTCCTGATGCAGTACAAGATTAATCTTCTAAAAATGATTCGCTTAGAAATTAATGTGCGTACCTCTAATTTCTTCAGAATCAGTTGGAAAAAATTCATACTGCTAATAAATCGAATTGTAAAAATAGGTATATAAGGCCTGCAAGTACTGGGTAGATGGGCAAGGAAATTGTGACCTTGCAGGATAGTCGCAATTATGCTCCGGCAAACCACCTCCTCTACCCTTGAAACCATTCTTTATCTAGAATTTAGGTCAAGGTCCTTCTCTGACTCTGACCTTGACCTAGTGAATAAGCCGATTCTGGGACCTCCTCTGACCATGTCCGAATTATTCATTAGGTCAAGGTCAGAGGAGTTCTCAGAATCGGCTTATTCCCTCTACTACCGTCAGAAAAAGCTTACAAATAAGTTCTAACCAAACAACACGGAAATATGGAAAATAAATAGTCCAAAGACCCAAGAAAAGTTCTTATTCTAACGAATAAATATATATAATATAATATAATTTCCTGATATTTGATACCTCTAAAAATCCTGAAAATAAACTATATGTTATGTATAAATCGAAAAAAAATATATACACTACCGCTCACAAGTATTTGGGCATCTGTAATTTGTTCCACTGCTTGTATAAAATATATGTATATGTAAACACCTAAAATTAACCGTCAGAAAAACCTTACAAATAACAGCTAACCAAACAACACAGAAATACGGAAATAAATAGTCCAAAGACCCGAAAAAACTTTATTCTAACGAATAAATAAGTATATAATTCTCTGTTATTTGATACCTAAAAATCCTGAAAATAAGATAAAATATATATAGATTATGTATAAATCGTCAAAAAGCAACCTACAGATGACAGCAAATCACACCCACACACCAAAAGTTAAAAGCACTTTAGTTTCTAGTTCTTTTTGATTTATGACATCACAGACGATATGTATACTTAATTTTTATTTTACCAACACTGCCCGATTATTTTAAGTAAGATTAAGTAACGCTAAGGATTGCAGCAAACGACAATAACAATACCAATAAAGATAACTGTAAAAATATAACCTTAATAATAATAATAACAACTGATTTAACATTAATAACAACATAGAAAATTTTCAAAATGATAACCGTGGTGCTCTTCACATCGTCTTCTATGACAAGGAGATTGATTCACTTTTAAATCAACTGTTATAGTTATTTATTTTATTACTGTTATTTTTATTGATACCTTTATTGGTATTGTTATTGTTGTTGGGTGTTATCTTATTTAAAATAATCAGATAGTGTCGATAAAATTAAAATTTTAGGAGCAGGCAACGGAACTGACATTTGGAGGCGTGGATTCGATCCCCACTGCCAGTGCATGTTCTATGTGAGAGATTGAATTTACATCTGTCGGTTATTGTTCCGTGGAATTTGTTTTAAACTGGTGTTTCTGCGTTTCCCTGGTTTGTAACGCAAGGGAGGTATATGAGAGATGGAGTTTTTATCTATCGGTTATTGTTCGGTTGACTTTGCTTCGAAGTAGTGTTTCTGCATTTCCCTGTTTTGCAAAGGCAAAGAAGGTAAACACGTAGTAAGTCGGTCGCAGTCACAGTTAATGATCATAATTACCAACCAATACAACTCTGTGACAAACCAGAAAGCTTGGAGATAGGGAGGTATTAAATAAAAGTATGCATACGTTTTTTTATGTTACAGACCAAATAAATGTAAATTGTTAACAGATTAAAAAGTACAAACAGTCTCAATAGATTTTTTTAATTAAAATCAACTATATTATAAATTATGCATATTGATGAAATCAGAATTTTCAAATCTACCCCAATCTGCTAAAAAATTGGGGACGTGCTATTAAAAAAAATGTCGATGACGTCATTGCGGAAAGGGGTGGGGGTTGGAAAAAAAAGATAATTTTGAAAAAATATTCGCACTAATAAAAATAGGTTTGCCTGTCCGAGCATTTTAGCTGCTGATGATCTGGCACTTATTTATATGGATTATTCCACTCTAAACGTTCACAGTGTATATATCTTATAGGATGATTAGATTTTTGTTAGGTTTAACATTTTTATGATTTTGTCAGTGTGATTAGGTTGTTTTTAGACATTTTTTAGTGCTCTTAATTTGGTAGCGTACTGAAGATGGCAGCTTTGAGCGAAATACGTATCTACGGATATCAAAATTATTGTGGGCGGAGGTTAATTTCAATTATCGTTTTAAGTATGAAAAAAAATTAATGAAGTTAGCTCAAATTCAAAGGCAGCGCGGCCATATTACAACTTCGTTGGATCTGTGCTGTTATTGGTTGTTATACAGTTTCTTTCAAAAAGTGTGCTACAAATGGGATTTTTTTTATTATCGTTTTTTATAACAATTTATTGAGACAGAACGTTTCTGCATCCCTTAAAATCAAATTGAAAAATGTCAGATGAAATTTATCTCGAACGGTGTATAGCGTGAGTAGTATAGCAAGCGGGATCCTAGGACACTTCGATGGCATGTTCCATCCGAAGAGACCACCGTTGAAATCCAACCCCAATTGTAGGGGGTGTTTTTATCGGTGAAGAAGTAACCCCTGTTGGTTCTTGTGCATGTCGTCAATGACCAGAGGGTGTAAGAAGTGGTCAATGACCAGAGGCTTTCAAGGTCGCCTTGTGGACAATGCTGAGAGGCCTAAGAAGAAGAAGTCTTTCAAGGTCATCGTCAATGACCAGAGGCCTAAGAAGAAGTGGAGGCTGGAGGAGCCTCGCCGCGGTTGCGCGAGCAGAGGCTTTCAAAGTCGCGCGCGCGCGCTGACCTTTGTACTGTCCTAGTACGAGCGGTATTTCTTGAACGCGTATCGTTTCGCAGGTTTGAACAGAATTTTTGCGCTACCTGTCACAACACAGGTGACACTTGTTTGTGTCGGTTTTTTTTTTTTTTTGGTTGCTTACTGATTGAAAAAAATGCAAAAATGTAGATTTTTAGGAATCTGTGTTCGAACGTCGCTAGGGGGGATCAGACGAGCGGTTACGCAAAGACGATAAGAGATGCTAGGTCAAACGAGGGATCAGGAAACTGATAAGACGCTTCGTTAGAATGTAATATTTTATTTCAGACTTGTTCTAATATAATATTACAATTTTTACAAATAAAAAAAACTTTTAGTTATAATTTACAATTAAAATAATTAGGATTTGTAAAATTTGTAAAAACGTAGATTTTTAGGAAGAATGTAATATTTTATTTCAGACTTGTTCTAATATAAATACAACAAATGTTACAATTTTTACAAATAAGAAATTTTAAAAAAGTTGATATTCACATGTTACATGTACTTGTTACGGGTACAGTTTCATTATGATTATCAGAATCTGAGTCATTAAAATTACAAATACAAAATTCTGATTCGATAACATCGTACAGATCTTTTTTACATGCTAAACAGTTCCCGATGTTATTGAAGCGAGAGATTTGATTTACGTTTATTTGATGCCTATCTTCGGTTGACAACATCGTATCGAATTCCATCAGACGTAAACAGTCACTTATTTCAACGTTCCAGAATCTTTCACACGGTGCACATATGCGAATGACCAGATGTCGGTTACCAAATAATTGATAAACGGAATGCACCCGGGATACAACGCAAACTTTGTACTCAGCCATATTTTTATGTAATGAACGAATGAATCGCTCAAGCTAATTTAAACGTATGATCGTTTCCACCACTTAAGTAGTTATTTTTTCTTTTTGGATAAAGGTTTTTTTCTTCAGAGCTTGATTGCGAAATCTTTTCATTACATTGTAGGAATTCTAAAAACGGACTCTTACTCAATGATGTTTTTTCATCGTTATCTTTGATACTAGCAGTGTGTTTTTTTATAGATAGTTCACAAAAACAGAAAAACTTTTGACATTTTCTACAATATTGACTCATTTTAAGAGTTTCTAGTTATTGAATACCGCTCGATCCAAATCCGTTATCACCTCGAACCGTATCTGATAGTTCCTTCACTTCTTCTAATTCAGGGTAATAAATTTTTTGACAGATCAGTTGTGCAACACGATCACCGCGCGTTAGTTTGAACGTTATGTCGGAATGGTTAAATAATACGACTTTAATTACACCACGGTAATCTTCGTCGATGACGCCTGCTCCGACTTCTACACCGTTTCTTGATGACAGTCCTGACCTTGATGCTATGCGTCCGTAACAACCTTCAGGAAGTTCAATTCGTATACCAATATCGATGATTTCCCTGCCTCTTGCTGGAATAGTATAATCATAAGCGCTGCGTAAATCATAGCCAGCTGCTTTTGTTGAACTTTTGGTTGGTGCAAATGCGTGAGCTACAGCTTTCATAAATTTTAAATGTGGTTGTTGATTTTCGGCTACAACATGAAAAAAAAAATATATTTAAGAAAAAAAAAAAATACTTACATGTTGAAGTTATTCTGAAATTAGCCTTCAACTGTTTGATAAGTTTTGTTTTAAAACAAAAAAAGTTATTTCCTCCCCTTCTAATTTTTTTTATAGCCCCAAGGAATGGTATCTGTATGAATAAAATTAACAACTCTTTTATCATCGAATGGACTCAGAGCTACTTTCTTTTGTTCAATCGTGTAAACTTCATGTTTCTCTGATTTAATTAAATGCTGACAGGTATCTATTATAGAATTATTAAATAGAGTTTGATAATAATCTTCGAACGATATAGAACGAAGTGCTGAATTTTTTATGCCTTTTGCTTTTTTTATAATGTTGCTATTTTCATTTTTTATTGCATACATTTTTGATCTAAGACCTATAAACTCTAACATTAATTTTCCATTATTTTCATCTTTCATCAATCCTAAAATCTTTTTATTACGAAGAGGTATTTGATATCTGTTATCAGGTGAATAATCTGATGTGTCAAATTTTAAAATGTCTTCCTTGATGTGTTCGTATATGTCTTCAACGAAAAAATGATAAATTAACGAATCGGTATCAGTATAAAGTAATTTAGCATTGTTTTTAAATTTATTTTTAATATAATTATAATGAAAATCATATAAAAACGTTTTAGAAAGATCTAATATAGCAAAACCTATGTATATAGGTTTGTTAAATTTAATATTCAATCGTTTCATTTCGATAATGATCATATCGTTATCAAAAATGGTACAACTGTGAAAGTTTGGCTTCGAGATATAACATTTTGCTCCGTAACGTCCCTCCCACTTAGTTACCAATTTTACATCTTTATATTTCCTTACGTTTTCCATAGTCTTTCCGAACACCGAATTGTTCATTAGTTTATAAAAATTTTTTTCAAAATCATTTTTACTTTTTTTACGTAAATCATTATTTAAATTTATGTACGGTTCCATCCAATTCGATTGCTTAAATTTTAATACTCTAGTGACTCTTTCAATTTTTAATCCTAATTGGATTGCTTGTTTTAAATTTCTGTAATGTATAACGTATTGTTTTTTATCAAATAAAGTTGTTAATAATTTTGGAACTTTTGAAGATAATGATGGTGGTACTAAACGTTCAGGACAGAGTGGTAAATCTCTATGATTTTCAAATAGTTCTTCGGGATAAAGTAAATCACATTCCAAAATATAACCAAATTCAGCATCATCTGAGACATTGATGATATCTATCGAGTAAGGATCTACCCATTCAAATTGAGCAAAAGGTAAAAGTAGACACATAGCTGTACCGTACAAGTTGTTAACATCATAATACATTAAAAATGATGAAGGTTCATCAGCATTGAAATCGTTCATGTACTTGTTATTCGCTTTACCATAACGATTAGAACACTGTGATACCCCACCTCTGATGCCTTTTTCGATAAACATTATCATGTCAACGTCCGTTAATAATTCTGAGGTAATGGAAGTTGTTTTCAACATGCTGTCGAAAGCTAAACCGGGTGCTGTATAATAATGTAACGCGTCTAAATGATAAGTTTGCAAACATGTTGACCTGAAATTTTCAAAAATATCAGCTAAAAGCAAAACATCCGTTTTCAAGTACAATTCTGCGTACTCTTGTAAATTTTGAATATTGAATGTATGCCATACATTCAATGCGTGCTCATATTCACCGTCTGATATGTGAGATTGATTAATTTTACTGAAAGAATTATCTTTTGATGGTAAATTTGTATCTTGTAATTTTTCCCAATTGTCAAGATATTCATAGGGGAAAATTCCTTTCCTTTCAAGCAATTTAAATTCAGTATTATTTTTACAATGAGCTTTGGTAATTACTTTTTGATCGCTCTCTAAATATGAGGAAAGTTTATCTAAACTACTAGCCATGAATCGAAAAGAATCTAAAAATCTAAAATTAATATTAGTATTTGAAATGTATTTAGAAAATGAAATATATTTTTCCTTATTAATCGGTAATAAATCAATTTTGCCTGGAATTTCTGTAGCTAAAGCTTTTATTATAAAATGACTATCATAACCTGACATATTGTGAAAGATTACGGGTACTGCGTTACTGTTTTTATAATTTAGATTGCACGCTTGATGACAACTTCCTCGATACCTGCCAGTTAAGTGACAATGATCACGTACTTTTATATCAGTAAAATTGTTGAATGGTTTTAAACAAATGTGACAATGTGTGGCATTTCGATAGTCACACTCTTCTTTTACCGTTAATTTCTCACACGGTACCACGTTCGAAAAAATATCATTAATTTCTAAGCCGATTTTTTCTAGTTCATTGACAAACCAGCTTACACAATCTTTCCCAGTATGTAATCTGAATTTTGAAAGTGTTCGATTATATGAACAGAGCAAAAAATATGCTATAGAAAAGGGTTCATGTTTTTGATGCTTTATGTTTTTATTTGAAGATTTTAAATCATTATATTTTCTCAATATACATTCTATGTCTGCATAAATTACAAAGGGAACTTTCTCTTTATTTTTAAAATTTTTAAAAGTTAGATATTTTTCTCTTTCAAGTGGTATCGTAATTTTAGTTTTATTTATATCTCTGCACGAAATTATGTGCTTTTTCAAATTCTCTTCCGATCCGAAATGATTTAGACAACGTTCACAAAACCACTTTTTATTATGTAAGTTACCGATTTGTCTGTGAAGTAGACCGGACAAATTTTTTATTAAAGCAAAGTGAAATGTAATCTCTGAGTTTATATTTAAGTTAATTTCATCATCATCAGAATTTTCTTCTTCTTCACAGGGAATCATTAATAAATTAATTCGTTTTGTAAAGTCGAACTTACTCAAGGAAATTGGTAATACTTCTGTTTTTTCTATTGTAAATATGTTAATTGAAAGTTCGTTTAATAACTCAAATTTTTTAACGTTTTTCAAACTAATAGGAAAATGAATACCTTCAAATTTTAAAACATTTGAAAAATGTGGATAAGATGAAACACGTTCAGATTTTTTATGTGCAGGTGCAGGATATAAAGCTGCCACGATTGACCATAGAAAACAATATTTGTCGTTGTTTTGTATATTTAAGACACACTTTTTATTTTTAATAAAATTAGGCATTTCAACATACGTTGAAATACTTCCGGTTATAGGTGTATAATTATTAATGTTAATTTTTTATTGTAAAATTTCATATAGAGCCCATCCGCTGTCCCTTTCTTGAAATTCCTCTAATTTTGATAAAATTTTATTTTTAACGTTTATCTCGTACCATTCCTTTAAATTTGTAGAGTGATCAATTACGTGATTTCTAGTCGTAAAATGTTTGATATCTGTTTCACCATTTTGCGGTTTAACAAAGTTGGCTAAAAATATTACATTTACTTTTAAAACACTTTTCGATAATTCTTTCTTGATTTTAAAATAAAAATGTCTATAAGATTTTAGAAAAAACAAATTTGGGTCTTTAATGCTTAAATTAATTACTGCACCTGTCCTCATTCTATTTTTAAAACATGACTCTAGATCCTGCCAAACCAAAGACTTTCTTTTTTGGTTTCTCTTTTTTCTTAATTGTTCTTTAAAAATTTCTCTATAATTTAACAAAAGTGTTAAATACGATTCGATTTTTGAATAATTTGGAATTTTTTCTTTATTTAAAAGCTTTAAGTACTTCTTGGTTAAAAAAATTGTTTTTTTAATGAATTTAACCCATTTTAAATAATCTTTTTTTGTTTTAACTAACTTACCAACAGTTTCAATCTTCTTCAAGATGCCACCCAACTGCTGACTGAAATTCATGATTCACACTTTTGTATGTGTGTGTGTGTGTGTGTGTGTGTGTGTGTGTGTGTGTGTGGGATTTATGCAAGCGTTACTAATAAACTGATATTTGTCTGCTGGTAAAACAAATTTTAATTTCAAAATCAATAATATTTAGATAACAACAAAGTTGAAGTACTTAATTGCATAAAAAATGTATATGTACTATGCAAGTTCAATTGATATCAGCAAAATTCTTAAATTATGTTTATCCACAAAGTTTCCGTCAATAAAATGTCTGTAAAAATATTATTGTTACACAAGTTCAATTGATATCAGCAAAATGCTTAAATTATGTTTATCCACAAAGTTTCCGTCAATAAAATGTCTGTAAAAATATTATTGTTACACAAGTTCAATTGATATCAGCAAAATGTCTATAAAAATCATTTTAATATTTAGATTGCAACAAAGTCAATAAAATGTCTGTAAAAAATATTATTGTTACTCAAGTTCAATTGATATCAGCAAAATGTCTATAAAAATCATTTTAATATTCAGATTGTAACAAAGTTGAGGTCATGCTTTCTCAGTAATTTGTGTTTTCCACAAACTTTGCAGAATATTTATAAAAATATACAAGTGTTATTTTCAATTAGTTTTCAAGTAAGCAAAATATGAGAATGTCTGTAAAAATCATTTTTAATAGCGTACACTTATCGTTTTTCAATAAAAATAGTTGAATTTTATGTAAAATTAGATTAAATTTCATATAAATGCTGCAGAATTTCACAGAGGGATAGTGTCTAAGAAGTACCAAACAGAAGACTAAGAATATCAAAATGGCAAACGTACCATGCACATTAATCGTTCAAACCAATGACGTGAACGATTTACCTATAAAAATGTTATACGTGATATGTAAACAATTATTTAGGTAAGATTTTTTTTTTTTTTTTCATTGTATTTATAACATAAGTTGCTTAATTTTTTTATTTTATTATTATTATTTTTTTATTATTTTATAGATATGGAATGAAATCGTTGCAAATTAAAGGAAAAGATCAGGTGATTATAAGTTTAAGTTATTCACCAAAAGGTGAAACTTTAACAAAAAAATTTGGAAATTTACCAATTCAATATGTACGGTTGGCGTTGGAGACAGAAGAGGAAATGAATTTGTTCCAGCAGGCGATGATGAAATTTTCATTTAATACAATCAGCCAACAAGACGATGATGACCGCATGTTAGAAGAAGCCCCTTCTTCTGAAGGAACATCCAAAAGAAAAATTAAATGGACTGCCGATGCAGTGAACAGCGATGAGGATGGTTGTGCGAAGAAAATTAAAATTCTAGAAAATAAAGTACTAAAAAAACCTGACCTTCCAAAATATAAGGCGAAATATGATGAAGATGCACATCTATTCGAATCACAAAAGTATTCAATTGTGTTAGATGATTAATAAAATTATTTTGTATGTGAAATTCCTAAAATTTAGGAGAGGTAGAAGATGTATATTTATATATATATATATATTTGTATGTATGTGATTCAATAAACCATAATTAAATATTTATATTGTTTTATTATAGTCTTTAACAAACTATTGATATAATAAATTAACATAATCCTTGACGCAATTTACTAATTATATTGATCTAAATCTATAATATTATTTAAAACCTAATATTTACAATTTTTTATTACAATCTGTAACAAACCATTGATATAATAAATTAGCATGATCTTTGGCACAATTTAATGTATTAATTTCATGCAGGTTACAATGAGTTTTTATGTAATTTTTTGTAAGTTTCAACTTTTTCAAATTAGGACAATTAAATTGATCTAAATCAATAATGTTATTATTTAAAAATTTACTTAACACTTGCTTCTTGTTAAGTCCCTTGACCAAAACAATTCCATTTCCTATTAGACTTTTGATGTAAATGCCAATATTTTCCTGCGGTATGTGATAATAGTCGTTTGAAGTATTCCAATTTAACCCATGAAGTTTTCTAGTTTGCCAATCGATGTGACGGATTAATTCTTCACAGAACCAAGACTTCTTCTGTGGTGTTGACACTAAAGAGTGATGCATCATCTTACCATTTACATCGTAGATCGCCACCTCTCTTATAATAAATTCACTTTCTTGATATTGGAATCCTTGTAGATCAATTATATACATTTTATATAATTTGAATAAAAGAAATAATTAAAGCAAAATAATTAATGCTTCGTTTCTTTTTCTTTAGTGTTAGATTACGATTGTAGAAACGTTTATATAGGTACAATTTCCCCCCCACTATACATACATACAAGGATGTTACTCTTATCTTCTTTAGTATTTCATCATCATATGATATTGTTTTTATTTATAACTATTATGTATATGATTGAAACCTATTATATACCTATAAACAAGTAAATAAAAGAGCTAGTCATTTATAAATTATTTTATTAAACTGTTTTTCTTTTTGAATAAATATAAAACCTTTCTACAATTCTTTTTAAAACTTTTCTTTACATTCTCTCTTGTAATTTTCTCCTCCTTGCCATCTTATGCAATGTTATTTTTATCTATCCAGCTGTTATGTGTCTTATCAAAACCTAACCATTTCACGAACACTTTATTTTTATTTCTTTTTAAAACTTTTTCCACGAGATAAACGTCTGGATATTTTACTTTTTGTAATTGTTCTTTATAAAATCCTCCTGATATGTCACTTCCGGTTGTGTCTTTTAATAAATAAGTAATCGGATTTGTGAGTTGTACTTTTCGAATCGTGAAAATCTTCGTTGACCAATTAGGCATATATGTCTTATCGAAGATTCCTCTAATTTTAGAAATACGTACGTAATCACCGACATTGAATTTTTTACTTTTAAAGTCAACTAATTTAACTTTGTTGTACACGGTATTCAACAATTCTTGTTCGTTTTCCTTTCCGACTTCGATCGGCTTCATGCCTATTGTTCTGTGCTTTTTGTTGTTGTATTTTTCCACGACACGTTTTAATAAATTTATCCATTTGTAGTTGCCTTGTAGGTTAAAGTTTTTAAACATATCGTTCTTGATTGTTCGATTTACTCGCTCCACTATCGATGCTTTTTTCTCGCTGAACACATTATAATGGTTAACGTTGTATTTTTTCGTTAATTTCTTGAATTCTTGATTAAAAAACTCCTTTCCCAAGTCCGTCTGAAGATTATTAGGTGACTGTTCGTTAAATACCTTTTCCATGGCATTGCTGACTTCGGATCCGGATTTATTCTTCAAAGGGAACGCCCAAACGTATTTTGAAAAGCAATTAATCACAATCAATATGTATTTATAACCGTTATTTTCCTTAGCGTAAGGAATCATTTCCACCAGGTCGGCTTGATACAGATCGTTCAAAGATTTAATTATGACTTTACGCCTTTGGAAATTAATTCTTGCAGGTTTGTGAATTTCATCTACTACTTGTTTTTTAGCGTCTGTAATTAGATTCACCATCTTTTTTTTTACCTGATGATACGAGCTTCTCTTAGTTCCTCTATTATTGAATTTATTTCATTCGTGTGGCTCGTATTACCGGCCGCTTGTGATGCTAACAATAATCTTAACCTTTCAACAAGCTCATTTGGATCATTCCAATGTACGTAATCGATTTTATTATCGGTTGCTTGCATCAACAATCCACTACCTGTACTATTACTGTTGTTAATTAAAGGAGCTACAATATTTTTATACTTTTGCATTTTACTGCCATCTACTTGTTTATTCGATTTATAATGTCGTCGATGAGTATTAGTCCTAAGAATGATTTGTTTATAATTTTTAGTATCTTCTTTGATGTAATTCTGGGGGAATTTTTTAAACAGTAACTCATATAATCCTGGAGTACCTTTGTACCTTCTATTTTTAACAATTATGTCAGCTCCATCGAGATTTAATGATGAGTCACCGATTCTTAAGTTTTCAGTACTTTTATCGAGTCTCACTCCATATTTATGATCAAATTCTTTATTTTCATCGTCTGTGTACATATCATTGATGTATTTTCTAGGTAAGGGATGATACTGATCTAAATAATCGACATAGGCTTTCTCATCGAGACCCTTAAATCGTGAATCTTCCTCTTCATCCGATTCAACACTTTCTAAAATAGATTCTTTAAATCTTTCCGATTCGTCAGCTTCATCTTCGTTAAAATCCATCACTGATGGTTTACGTTTTCTTATAGAAGAAAATCTTTTTGGAGTTGCAAAATCATATTGTTTGGGAGTCGTAGAATCATGTAGTTGTTGTTGTTGTTGTTGTTGTTGTTCTTGCTGAGAGGTTGAAGGTTTTACGTGGATGTTGGATAATTCATTTTCGTTTCTTGGTTGTAATTTGCTTTCGATATTTTTCAAATGTTTGGTAATAGGTTCAAACGTCTTTTCTTTGGTTAATTCACCATGTTTTAAATAATTTAATTTGTCTCGAATATTTTTACGTTTTAACAAAAGTTTTTGTTTCATACATTTATCGGTTATCTTGAGAAGTAACGGTTCGTATGATATTTCAAACCTTAATAACTACAATATAAGTTCATCAGAGATATATATACTGATCAAATCCTTTCCTGTATCTTCCATCGTCCATGCGATTATCTTTAAAAATAGTTACAAATTCGTACGGACCGCTTCCCCAACAGAGAGAACAAATATTTTTAAATTTATCGAAATTCATGTCAGTGCCAACGTGATCGTTGTAAACGTGTTTTAAATTTAGGTCATCTTGCTTGAAAAGTATGAGAGCATTAGCATTGTCTCTAATCAAATGTTTTTGCACTTTGGCATACGTTTGAGACAGATAAAACGAATCTATGTAATTATGTCTACCCATACTAAAATATTCTCTAATTATGTCTTGATTGTTGCATGCAACATCGTCGAAAATAAAAATCGAATTAGGTTTCGCTTGTGAAGGTGGAAGTATGTTCTCACCTGCACTGTACGCAAAATAACCGATGCCTTTGATCGGCTTCAATAGCTGTTGTAAATAAACATACTTCGGTTGATTTAATGATTTCGAGTACACGTAAACGTTTTCAAATGCCAAACCGTTTTCATGTTCGATCAAGTTAATGATAAGGTTCGTCTTTCCACAATTCGAAGGACCTACGATAATACATCTCAAGGTCGCAGGAAATAGTACACCGTGTCTTTTAAAACGTTCATCTTCAAAACTATTATTTTCTATTTTTAAAGTTATTTTTTGTTTAACTAATTTCATATTGTTAGACAGATGGAGCATCACATGAGAAATGTTATGAAATAGTTTTACATTTAAATTTATATTCAGTTAAAGAGTTGTCGTTTAAGAAATCACGTTTGTTAAAAAAAAAATTAGAATGAAGTGTTATATAGGAGACGGATTATTAAATTCAGCTATCAATAATTTACCCTTTGAAATGCACATACCTACTTATAGATTTTGCGGACCCGGTACTAAACTACATAAACGCTTGGCACGCGGTGACATCGGTATAAACGATTTAGATGAGGCATGCAAGGAACATGACATAGCTTATTCTCAAGAAAAAGATTTAGCACGTAGACACGTGGCAGATAATAAATTATATAAGAAAGCAATGGAAAGATTTCGATCCAAGGATGCTTCGTGGGGTGAAAAAGCCGCTTCATTGGGAGTAGCAGGAGCCATGAAAGCCAAACTAAAATTGGGAATGGGATTAACGACGAAAAAGTCTATTAATGAATGTTTTAAAAAATTAGAAAAAACAAGAAAAACAGCAGAGTCTCTGGTTGAAAACATTGAATATTGTATAAAAGTTTTAACACAAAACGATACAGTACAAAAGGATAAGAATAAGAAGAAGATGGTACTTAAACCTAATGTAAAGAACATTAAAGAACGAGCACATCATAAAACAGATGTAGATATTACAGATAACTTCTCAATGAAACCGCATAAAATTAATGAAAAGAGAATAAATGAAAACGATAATATTGAATACAAAAAAAAATTAATCCAAGAAACCAAAAAGAACGAATTAGTACAGAAGAGAAAGAAGGCTGTAAAACGAAAACTTAGGAACAAAACTAAAATTAACCTTGAAGAAGAAGATGAAAAAATGGATGTAGATATTATTGATGACTATCCAATCACACATCAAAAAAGAAAGAACAAAAATAAAACTGAAAAAATAGATGTAGGTTTGGTAGAGGACTGTCCAATGAAACTGTCCAGACGTGAAAAACGAAAATTAGATAAAACGGACGATAACGATGATTTTGAATTTAAAAAAATTAAAATAAATCCAAGTGATCCCGTTATACAACAAAATACATTTTTGAAGAGAAAATTATCAATCGATGATGATGTTGATGATGACAATGTTGAAAAGAAAAAACCAAAATCATATGATAATATATTGAAATAAATTCTTCAAGTAAAAAAATAATGTTTCAGTGTGTAAATAAAATTCAACGAGTGAGGATGACAAAATTACGTGTTAAAACTAAAACAAAGAAGAAAGAAAATCTTTCAAAAGTAATAAAGCAAATACAGAAACATGTGCTTCAAAAAAAACCAAAAACTCTAAGTAAAGCAGTTAGAGTAGCTGTAAATTCATCCAAGAAGTTTAAAAATAAGATAATATCACCCAAAAAACGTATAATTAAAGTACCTAAAACTGGTGGAGTGTTACCTTTAATACCGATTTTCGCCGGTTTGAGCGCTTTAGGTGCCCTCACCGGCGGTGCTACCGGCATAGTGAAAGCGATAAACGAAGCGAGAACAGCAAAAGAACAATTGAAAGAATCACAACGTCACAATAAATCTATGGAAGCGATAGCAATGGGCAAAGGATTATATTTGAAACCGCATAAAACCGGACTTGGACTTTTTTTAAGACCAGGACTCGTAAAAAAAAGCCAGATTTTAAAAATTCCTCACAATAAACCGATGACTAATATTGATTTGGAAAAATATGCAAAAATTTTGAAAATTCCTCATTTTAGAGGTGTATTTATGAGAAACGAGTTACCTAAAAAAATTAAAGGAAACGAAAGAGGAATAATTAACTTGGATAATGCAAACGGTCCGGGAACACATTGGACGGCGTACAAGAAAACGGGATCTCAAGTTATTTATTTTGATAGTTTTGGAAACTTAAAGCCTCCTGTAGAAGTTGTAGCGTATTTTAATTCGAAAGAGCCTTATAGAATTAATTATAATCATAATGCATATCAAACCTATAACAGTTCTAACTGCGGCCAATTGTGCTTATCTTTTCTTAATAATACAATAAAATAAAATAAATCATATTTAGTGTTTCATTCGCTTGATAACCGTTGACCTAGTAAAAATGTCTTCCTATACGTTCACGTTATCGGGAAAGGAATCCGTTTTAACCGCACAAATATATCCTCCGATTATTTTAGATAATAAGAAAACGTACGTTCTCGGACTGATTGATTTTTATTCGTACAATGCCATTCCGAACGTCGACGAAACAAACAATAAATTTTACATAGACAAACACGTTATAGAAATTCCAGAAGGCGCTTATGAAGTCGAAGATATCGAAAACTACATAAAGTCTCGATTGGTTGAAATTAATTTCAAAAATCAAAAAGGTAGTAGTAGTAATAATAAATTATCGTCTACAAAAAAGAAAAATGGAAACGTTATCAATAAAGATAATGAGGATCCTTATATAACACCCAAATTTATGTTCCCTGACAGAAATGTAAATACAACCGCTAATGATGATGAGGTCATAGTACTAAAAGCAAATACGAATCATAATACATTGAAGTATGAGTTAAAAAGTAACAAGATTATACATTTCGAAAAATCAAATTCTATTGCACCTCTGTTGGGATTTAACAGAAGAAAACTGAGCGCAAATAGAAAACACATATCCGATTTTGCTATTAATATTTCTAAAGTCAATGCGATTTGCGTCGAATGCAATCTAATTACGAATTCTTATAATAATAACAATCAAGATCACGTGCTACACATATTCTTTCCTCAAGCACCTCCAGGTTATAGAATAATAGAAAAAGTAAACAACGTCATTTATCTACCAATCAATACCAACTACATCGATGAAATCGTCATTAAAATACTAGACCAAGATAGAAATTTAGTTAATTTTCAAAACGAAATCAGAACAATAAGACTTCATTTAAAAGAGTTAAAGTAAAAAAAAAAAAAATGGTGTTTCAGTACAATATTTTTCCGTTTAAGGATATAAAAAGACAATTTACATGTAAGAGGTTCAGTTTAAAGAAGCAGTTAAAGGAATTAACTTCTGAAAATAAACAGTTTTTATTATCGTTGGGTTTTCAATTATTATAAAGAAGATAAAAAAAAATTGAGTTTCGGTATGTTAAACATTGGTGAGCACGTTTTCACGGACGATTCTATTACAAACTGTGAAATACACAGTCATCCACCGTACGCAAACACCACGTTAAATAAATCAGATGAAATTCGACTACCGATTCAAACGCAGGACATCTACACGTTACCATCTCAAAGTTACCTGTACATCGAAGGGAAAATACTCGATCAGGACAACAAAATCAGCAATACTTTGAACTTTATCAATAACGGTATTGCTTTTCTGTTCGATGAAATCAGATACGAACTCGGTGGATCGGTCATAGATCGCGCTCGAAATCCTGGCATAACGTCAACCATAAAAGGATACATTTCTTTTACGCACAACGACTGCACACGATACAACAATGCCGGCTGGAATCATCTTGAAAATCCTACAATCACCGACTTAACGACAGGAAATTTTAGCGTTTGCGTTCCGCTGAAGATTTTGCTCGGATTTTGTGAAGATTTTAAAAAAATTTTAGTGAACGTACGACAGGAATTAGTGCTCATTCGAAGTTCTTCAGATCTTAATGCGACAATTACCACGAAGAACGGGGAAAAACCTAAAATAGAACTTTTAAAAATTCTATGGAAAATTCCTCACGTTCGAGTAGCCGACGCTGAAAAATTACAATTGCTCGGATATATCGATAAAGGAAGAGATCTCGAGATCGCGTTCAGAAACTGGGAACTACACGAACTACCTCTCCTACAGCAGACGATGAGGCACACGTGGAACGTTAAAGCTAGCAGCCAATTGGAGAAACCTCGTTTCGTTATTGTCGGTTTTCAAACTAGTAGAAAAAATGACGCTTCAAAAAATGTCAGCCAATTTGATCATTGTAACTTAACAAACATGAAACTATATTTAAATTCTGAAGTCTATCCTTATGATAATTTAAATTTAAATTTTGACAAACATCAATTTGCAATCTTGTACGAAATGTACGCTCAATTTCAACAATCCTATTATTATAAAACCGCAGGCGAACCGTGTCTTAGCTTTACGAAATTTAAAGATTTAGCACCGCTCGTTGTGATCGATTGTAGCCGACAAAACGAAACACTCAAATCCGGGACCGTAGACATAAGATTAGAATTTGAAACTAATAAAAATATTCCCGCAAACACCTGCGCTTTTTGTCTCATTTTGCATGATAGATTAGTAAAATATAATCCACTTACAAATGTTGTAAAAATGTTTTAAAAATTAATTATAAATAAAGTGTTGTGTAGTCATTTTATTCATTCATTCTCGAAAAGATGCCCGTCCCGGTGAAGTACAAGTGCCCTAAATGTAAAGGAGAGACAGATATACCAGAACACAAATGTATATCTTGTTTGATGGATCAATTACAGAAAGACCTCTACGGAAAAAAACATTGGTAGTAGGAAGGGGAGAACTTATTATTTAATTTTTTACACATCTGATTCAGTATATTTTAATCATTGCACCGGGCAAGATGAGAACCTTAATCGCATTACTTTTCATCACCATTACGCGCATTCAGTGCAATACCACTGACTCATGTGAATACTATAAACAAAGTTATGAAACCGCTCAAACTGAATACGACACACTTTATAATAGCAGTTTATCATATATCAAGAATGTACAAAGGATCTCGATGAATACATTCAATTACATGCCAACGAAATAGATTTATTTAAACGATAAGTACATTCAACAAATTGAAAATTGTGAAAAAAGGGTCACAAACTTAAGTGAAGAAGTCGTTAATACAGAAAGAATTAAACTAATTAAAGAAAATATTTTATTGGAATCATCTATGCAAGTATTAAATAAAACTTCAACAGAAAAATTACATGTCTTAGACGAAAAAATAAACATAGCATATTCTCTAATTAACGAATACAAAAAAAACGTATCACGTTTATTAAATCAAATCGATACATTGACACATGAATTGTATATGATTGGAGCGGATTCCAACAATTGTAGCAAGAAACTACATATAACAATTGATGAACTATTGAAACAACAGGCGAATCAAAACAAAATGTATAAAAATATCAACGATTGCATTGACAGAGAAGAAGATTGTTTGGAACGAAGAAATAAAATGGGTGTAACACTTAATACCTGTCGAAAAAATAACAGAAGATTAAGACAACAACTTAATACACAAACATCATCATCATCATCCACACCACAACCGAACAAATCCTAATTATTTTAATTGTAAATTATAACTAAAAGTTTTTTTTATTTGTAAAAATTGTAATATTATATTAGAACAAGTCTGAAATAAAATATTACATTCTAACGAAGCGTCTTATCAGTTTCCTGATCCCTCGTTTGACCTAGCGTCTCTTATCGTCTTTGCGTAACCGCTCGTCTGATCCCCCTAGCGACGTTCGAACACAGATTCCTAAAAATCTACATTTTTGCATTTTTTTTCAATCAGTAAGCAACCAAAAAAAAAAACCGACACAAACAAGTGTCACCTGTGTTGTGACAGGTAGCGCAAAAATTCTGTTCAAACCTGCGAAACGATACACGTTCAAGAAATACCGCTCGTACTAGGACAGTACAAAGGTCAGCGCGCGCGCGCGACTTTGAAAGCCTCTGCTCGCGCAACCGCGGCGAGGCTCCTCCAGCCTCCACTTCTTCTTAGGCCTCTGGTCATTGACGATGACCTTGAAAGACTTCTTCTTCTTAGGCCTCTCAGCATTGTCCACAAGGCGACCTTGAAAGCCTCTGGTCATTGACCACTTCTTACACCCTCTGGTCATTGACGACATGCACAAGAACCAACAGGGGTTACTTCTTCACCGATAAAAACACCCCCTACAATTGGGGTTGGATTTCAACGGTGGTCTCTTCGGATGGAACATGCCATCGAAGTGTCCTAGGATCCCGCTTGCTATACTACTAGCGTGGACATCGAGAAATGAAGATCGCTTAAGAGTAAAGTGCTCTTATTTCACAAGAAACAGGAAAATATCATAAGAATAAATTGTACATAATTAAAATTTATAGCTAGATATGAAATTATAGCCCCCTATCTCAAAAATGAAAAAATCACAATTTATTTTGAACACGCTTCATTAGATGGTGGGGTTAAAGTGTCCATACTGTGAACAGAAAAACCCAAAATTCGTTCTTATTTGTCAATTATTTTATTTATTTCTGAGTAATTATTTCAATGCGTTCCGAAACTTTTTTGTAGCATGATAGCAATTCATTAAAATAATCACTCGGAACCAAATGAAGTCATTGAGAAATAAGAACAAATATGGTATTTTCCTACGCGTATTATTTTGGGAAACACTAATCCCACCAGTATTTCATAATGTAGTGTACACAAAGGTGGTTCACAATAAATTGTTTTTTTTATTTTTGATATAGGAGGCTGTAATTTTATATCTAGCTATAACTTTTAATTCTGAACGACTTATTCTTATGATATTTTCCTGTACCTTGTTAAATAAGAACAGTTTACCCTAAAGCGGTCTTCGTTTCTAGACGTTCACGCTGTTTGTAGTTTAAGATAAATTTCATCTGACTTTCGCCAACTTGATCTTAAGGGATGCAGAAGCGTTCTGCCTCAATATATTTACATAAAAATCGATAATAAAGAAAGTTCCATTTGTAGCACACTTTTTGAACGACACTGTATGTGAAATGCCTTGAGTTACTAAACTGATATTTTACTACATTTTCACAAAAGTTAGACATTTTCAAATAAATATGAAACACTAACAGCTATAAAAAGTAAACAAATGTGGTATATTCCTATTAGCATTTACTTGTTTACCATAGCGGTGTAATAAACAATAAACTTAATGGACGAGTAACATCAAGCAGGAAAATGAGCTGTTTCTCGAGCACGTAATCTCCACTCACATCACACAAAATTAATGACTAATCATAAGAAAATCGGCTAGCGCAGGGGTCCGTTCAGGAATAAAAGATCGCGCTCTGGGTAATATTCTTTCTCAGTTTCTGAATGCGACCCAGTGGTATTCAATCTATGGGTCTTGACCCTAAATGATGGGGTCGCACGGTGAATGAAAAAATTATAAATAAATTTAACTGAATACAAATACATCACTGACAAACTTTTTTGAGAAGTAATATTAGTTTCTAAAATGTTTTTGAGTCGGCATTTTATCTCGATGTCCGCATTGCCAAAATGTTTGAATACTACTGGGCTAGCGCATAGTGGTATAACAAGGATCGGTTTTCGTTCGCTAATGCACGAATACATGTTATACGGCGCAAAGTTCTCCAGCTCTCCTCGATGCACGAATTTATTTCGCGCCAATCTGAACTTTTCAAACGTGTACTAATTTTAGACTCGAACATCTCACAACAAAATTTTTTGATGAAAATTTTCTTTTACAGAATTTGGTTTGAAACATTGTATTTTTGCAACGTTTTGTTGTTTGTTGTGCCTTTCTAGATTAACTTTAATCGGCGATTCCCATGGAATCAATTATTATAATATTCATGTCTACGCTGTTAACTGAAGGTTAAATTTTAACTGAAAATGATGCCAATGGCCCTTATTTCACCTCTCATAAACTTTAATCGTTGATTTATTCCCAAAGTTACAATTATAGACAAAATTGTTTCTATAGAAATTAATCAACGGTTAAAGATAATCAGAGATGAAAAGACCGGGCCTTAGAGAAATAACTTAAAACTTTTAGGACTGTTTTTTTTTTATTTAACAAATTATAATAATTCTAAGTCAGTGATTCGATCGCCGTTTAAGCCGCGTATCCATCAAACGCGCAAAATATTCGCGAACGTTAGCAAATATTTGCGAACGCGAAATATTTTTGGTGGAGACGAAATCGACAAACATAAACAAACGTTCGCGAATATTCGCCAACGTTCCGAACAAAGTCGGTACGTCAAAGGAATTTGTTGTTTGTGCGCGTCTGGTGAATACCGTGTTCTTTCTATATTTGACCACTTATCCATCAAGAAAACATTTAAAGTAAACGTTCGCAAGTGTTTCAAACATTCACAGTTACGTCTACACCTAACAAATAGTTTCTTTTTTTATATTTAACAGTGTTTTATCGAGCACCGCAATAGGAACGCTCGGACATCAAAACTTCTCGTTATATTTGCTTTGATAAATTCGGAATTGATTAAACACGAGAAATATAAAAGACTCCAGAGAAAGCATAGGTTTTGTATCATTGAAATGAAGAAATTCAATACAACTGCTGGTTAATATAAGAATAGATGGTTCATTTAAAAATTTTAGTCGTATGCTACGAACGGATTTTGTTAAAGATAAATTGCAAAGGCTGTATTTGCATGAAAGTTACCTTCAATTTTTAGAAAAATTTTGTGCAAATCGTTTTTGATTGCAATGAAAACCTCGAGCAGCCTCTGTACAGCTGCTTCAGCCCTGCTTGGGGCTTCTTCAGCAGAGACGTAGCTCGACATTCCCACTGCAAACAAAAACGACTTGTCCAATTTATTCGCAATTGCGATGTAAGAGTGATGAATAGATAATTGTCCAATTTATTCGCAATTGCGATGTAAGAGTGATGAATAGATAAAATAGCTATTTTATCTATTCATCACTCTTACATCGCAATTGCGAATAAATTGGACAATTCGTTTTTGTTTGCAGTGGGAATGTCGAGCTACGTCTCTGCTGAAGAAGCTCCAAGCAAGGCTGAAACAGCTGTACAGAGGCTGCTCGAAGTTTTCACTGCAATCAAAAATGATTTGCACAAATTTTTTTTAAAAACTTTCATTATGCTTTGACAGCAAGCATGGCCGCCTTGCATGGGGGAATTATTAGGAGCAAATCCCGCTTCAATTTGTCTATCCTACTGCAATGTCAGGTCAAAAAGATGTCGCTATTTTATCTATTCAATTTTTAGCTTCAAAAGATTCGTATAGCAGTGTATATCTTTTGTTAGAGTTTTCAAATCTAAACAGCTTACATATATCGAGAATAATAAATAATCCTGAAGTGTAATAAATGCTCATATAGCAGTCAAAGTGTTATTAAAGTAAGTTAAACTTACAATTAGTAATTAAAATCAACAGAAAAGCACTTGCCTCTTTGACTGCTACATGAGCATTTACTGACGTTTTCGTGTACAGATAGCAGTTTCAATTTTAAATTCATTTAAAATTCAATTCTAAGAAAGTAGGCCCTGAATTCCTTTCCTCAACAACTACTGATTACGTTTGGCAATTTTTAAATTTTAAAAACTTCATTGCTATTCATAATTAATTCAAAAACTAAAAATCGGAAAAACTTATTTAACACGTAAATTCATCTCTTTTTGTAATTTCTAACAAATTCCACAACTTGGCTTCAGTGGTTTGATTTTTCAGAAAATTTTGGTAATAAGTCCAAGAACTAACAAAATATACATAGAAATATTAATTTTAGTAATTTTAAATTGAACGATCTATCGATTTTATCTTATCATAAAAGAAATTACACGGTTGAGAAAAAACGCTGTGCTTTGCATACATACAGGTTTTTAACCATTATTTAGTATTATGTTGTATGCATTACTATATGTACTTTTACTTTTGCTTTCAATTGGCTAATGCAATGTCAGAGGAACCCTTGAAAAAAAGTAAAGTAACCATCAGGCCTTTGTACTGCTTGGAGGTTAATTTTTGCGAAAAACGTAATATGGAGGCAGTGCTATTTCTAAAAATTATAATATTAAATCACCAGAAAAAATAATTGGACTTCGTCAAAAAAAAAATTACTGTCGGAAGCAAAGCAAGTAGACAAACTATAGTTTCCTGTACTTATTCTTTCTGAAAATGATAGTGATTAAAGACGACTTGACAGATAAGTTTTAAAGAATTTAAAAACTTTCAAAATCAACAAATTTAAAACTTATCATAAAAATTATAATATTAAATCACCAGAAAAAATAATTGGACTTTGTCAAAACAATTTACTGCTGGACGCAAAGAAAAGTAGACAAACTATAATTTCCCGTACTTATTCTTTCTGAAAATGATAGTGATTAAAGACGACTTCACAGATAAGTTTTAAAAAATTTAAATACTTTCAAAATTAACAAATTTAAAACTTTGGTAAAATGTAAATTCGTCTTTAATCTTTAAAATTTATTATAAAAGTTAATTTTTTTATAACTTTTCAAAGGACTTCACGAAAATCGTCTAAATCTCAACGTTTCGTTATTTTTAACAGCTTCGTCACGAAGGAAAAATATTTTAATTTTTTTTTTGTTCTGACGGAACTGTCAAGTGACAGCGAAGATGTTATGCAGACTTTTCGGATAAGACCCTAACCTAATATAATTGTAAAAGTAAACTTGAAAAATATGAACATTATTTTTATGTGTAGATTACATCTTTTATTTTAGAAATTACCCTTGAAAAGTACCGTCTCACTTTCTACCACATATTTTTCTATAAATGCATTTTTGTCAAACACATAACTATTGTTTTTTTTTTTAATTTATTTTTTATCTGTGGTGTTTGCTTCTTCTCTTCTCTTTTCTTGTTGCTCTTTCATAGTCTACAACCAGAAGTAATTATTATAACCTGTATGCGACCAAAGTTGTTTTTACAGAAAGAAAATTAAAAGTCGAGTTTTACTTCAGAAAAACGAAAATGAAAATATGTTTTGACTGAATTTGTACTAAATTTTGCAATAAGGTACCAGCACACTAAAAATTTGGTAATAGTACTAAATCTAATACGATAATAAAGTCTGGAGTATATCCTCAGTAGAGCAAGTTAATTGCGGTATCCACTGAAGCGCACAAACAACAAATTCCTACCGACTTTGCGCGGAACCCTGGCAAACGTTGGCGAAAATTCGTTTGTATGCGTGTTGGACGTCTCCATAGAAAATATTTCGTGTTCTCAAACATTTGCTAATCGCAAACATTTTGCGCACTTGGTGGATACGCAAGTCTAGTTTGTCTTTTCTTAAGCAACTGGTGCTTTTGTTTTTTCTTGATATTAATACATACTGTGGCGCGCCACTCAGCTCACTACGTCACACTGAAGGCGTCAAGAAGTCGGTCATCGGGCTGTCTAAACCGAACAAGCTCGACTTTTCCAGCGTCTTCGAAGATGGAACAAAGATAAGGCAGCGTAGAATATAAAATCGGCCGGGGATGACTCAGAAGCCAGTCGAGTTATAATTAGCGACCGTCGAAGTTAGATTTAGTGTATAAAATAAATTGTTAGAAATAAATTTGATGGTAATCCTTATTAAATTACAGTTAAGCCATTTTTGATGCGGAATCACGTCGGAACACTGTCAAATGCGCGTAATCAACTGTTTGCTTGTGAATGTTTGTTGAGTGGAGACAATGTATTCGCAAACATTCGAAAACATTTGTAAACGTTTGGAAACATTTGCAAACGTTTGCTGAACGCTTTTTTCATGGATGCGCGGCTAATATTACTTTTAGACGAATGCAAATTCATTGGAATAAATTGAAATCTATTTAATAAAAAACAGAATTTTCATGTTATTATTGTTATGGTTACATATGCACTGATTTTTAAAACACTAATTGTTTTCATTTTTTCATAAGTAACAGACAAAACTGAAAACAACAGTTTCTTTAACAGTTTTCTAAATTTTCAATTTACTTCTTTCTACCTTGTTTCGACTCTATGAATATGAAACATTTTTCTATTTTGCACAAGTTAAATGTCCGAATTTTTTCAGCTATAAATACCTACGGAATCATACTGTATGTGGTTGGAGCTGCAGCCTTGTTACTCATTTTGCTGATGTTCTTCGACACCTTGAAATACATAATGGAGAATTCTTCGCCCAGGGTTAAGACGCATTCTACATTCGTAATTGGAGTATATCCGGTAAACAAATCTTCAATATAATTGAGGGGTTGAAAGCAAAAACCCCACTAGTCACAGAAAACGAAAAATGAGTTAGAGATATCATCTTGTTGGTATACCAAGTACTAACGTGCTCAGGAAAAAATCGGCAAAAACTCCACAGGTCGGACTCCAGAAGGCTTTAAAATACCACATTTCTGTGTATACACATAGGGAAGGTGGAAAGTTTTTCTTGTTTTCTCAGAATTTAAAATTTCTGACTAGTGGAGTTTAGCTATGAATCCCTCATTGTAATGTGAATTGTAATTACTTAACCCCATTCTACAGGCAACCCATATTTTAAATAAATAATAGAGTAAATTATTGCTTACAAAAGAAGCGGTTCAATTATTTTGAATAATTGTTCTTCTCATGATAACATTGTGTAACTTATGAAGTATTTAACAAAGAGTTAACTGCAATATACTATAAATTAAAAGAAGAAGCAATTTTTCAAAGTAGGCCGGCACCATTGCTAATTCTTATTTTTAGAACACGTTCGTTCAAATGAGCAAATTTTGTTCAAGTTTGACCTGCTGCTCTCATTACAAATTTGAAAACAGAAAAACAATTGAATATAAGGTTTTCGAGATATCTTTTGTTACATGTTTTATTTTAATGGTACACCTTGTATATTATCAGCCGTGTGATACATACTATTTCTTGGTCCGATCTATTGTAAATTGTCTCAAAAAGTTCCAAAAAAATTAAATAGCTCGCGCTAGGAAGTATGTATTCAAGTTGGCAATAAAATGTCTAACACCAGATTTCGAATTAAAAGTCAAACATTTTCTATCTATCCTAAAAAATAAAGAAATTTCATTTGCGAGTCGTACTCCCGTTCGATAATATAAGCTGCAACGTGATACAGGGCGTTCATGGGAAGCCGCTACAATAGCTAACTTACTTATTTGTATTTTTACGAAGTAACTTAAATTAGAAAAGTTTTAAGACCTTTCCTCCTGGTTTTTATGGTACTTTCGGAAAAACAAATGACAATCAGGTTTTCGAGATTTTCAATTGTTTTCAACTTTTTTTAATGGAATATTAGGTTTTTATCATCGCATCGCGTTCAAGATGTTAAATTAATTATGTCTCTAAAATATCATCTCCCAAAGCCTACTATTTTAGGAATGATTTAGTAACAAAATCTTTGTGTTCACGAAAAATGGCTACAATAGCTAACTTCTTTATTTGAGGTTTCACGAAATAGCCTAAATTAGAAAAGTTTCAGAACCTTCCGTGTTCGATTTTATGGTACCCTTGGAGAAACAAATGACGTTATATTTTTTATCAGCGTATCGTGTTCAGGATGCCAAATTAAGTACTTCTCTAAAATATTTCCCTCCTAAGTCTACTATTTTATAAATTATTTGGTAGATAATTGTATTAGACATTTTAACATATCGCGCTTTCAATATTTGACACAAGGGTTTTTAGTTTGAACTAAATTTAAACAAATTTTGAATCATGACAGTTCACAAAGGTCTGACAGTTTGAACACACTACCTTTATTCTCTTGTTTCGAAACACACCATATTGTATTCGTGAATAAAAAGACTATCGTAACGATACACTTCTTCCCGCGAATATCAAGACTAAATTATTTATGAAATATTCTGTTTTGAGAGATATTATTTCACAGACATACTTAATTTGACATACCGAATGTGATGCCATGATAAAAAACATAATATTCCATTTAAAAAAATTGAAAACGATTGAGAATCAGAAAACTTGATAGTCATTTTTTTTCCAAATGTACCGTAACATCGAGCAGGGAAGGTCCTGAAACTTTTCTAATTTAAGCCACTTCGTGAAACTTCAAATAAAAAAGTTAGCTATTGTAGCCATTTCCCGTGAACACCAAGATTTTGTTACTAAATCATTTATAAAATAGTAGGCTTTGGAAGATGATATTTTAGAGAAATAATTAACTTGACATCATGAACGTGATACAATGATAAAAAAACCTAACATTCCATTAAAAAAAATTGAAAATCTCGAAAACCTGATTGTCATTTGTTTTTCCGAAAGTAACATATGCACGAGGAGGAAAGGTCCTAAAACTTTCCTAATTAAAGTTACTTCATAAAAATACAAATAAGAAAGTTAGCTATTGTAGCGGCCTCCCATGAACAATCTGTATATACAAAAGCTTTCAGCTAAACTTAACTCCAAATTAAAAAAATATTCAATACATCAAATCTCTTGTTATTTAAGAAATGTCACCCACAGATGTCAACATTGCCAACAGTTGGTAATTTTTTAATCGCCTATGCCTTCAATAGGTCTATTTCCGGATGGTTTTGACGAATGCAATACCAACAGAACTGTTCGGAGGACCAAAAAATAACTTATTACATTGTACTTTTAAACCATTAGAGGTGGCTACTGAACGAAATCATTATTATTAAAGTAAAAGAGGAGACGCTCGTTGTTAATTTTAAGTTGACCTAGTTACATGACATTTTTCAAATATGGCATACATAAAGACTTATTACTAGAATTCAATTATTTTTCGTTTACGATGATAATATACAGGGTGTTCCATTAACAGAAAACATGTAACAAAAGATATCTCGAGAACTTCACATTTATATTTATTTACATTTAGACATATATATCTTTTAGGATGATTATATTGTTGTTAGTTTTAACATTTTTATAATTTTATTAGGATGATTAGGTTGTTTTTAGAACTTTTTAGTGCTTTTAAGTTGGTAGCGTATTGAAGAAGGCAGCTTAACTGCCGAAATACTACGGATATAAAAATTATTGTGGGCGGAGGTTAATTTCAATTATCTCTTAAATCACAGTCTCCTTTACTGTCTTAGTTTTAACTTCACATTCAATTGTTTTTGTGTTTTCATATCTGTAAGGAGCAGAACAGGTCAAACAAATTTGTTAATTTGCACTACTCTGTAGCTCTGAAAATAAGAAAGTTAGCAATGGTGCCGACTTACTTTGAATCAGATTGTTCACTTAGCCAAGAGTTAAAGATAGTGAGGTCATTAACTTTCAACGCCAGTGACCAATAAGTTTATTAATTGCACAATCTCTTTATTGCTTGATAGTCCATTCCGTTAACTGTTCATACTGTTACGAATTTGGAGTTCACAAATTATAGTCGTTAAATTTCAGAACACTTTAACTCAAAGCTGTCGCTTTACACAATCAAGGGTCGGTTTTACAATCACAAGTTAACTTTAACCTTCAGTTTATTGCCATGGAAACAATTGTCTTGTTACCATGGAAATAAACGGAGAGTTAGCGTTAACCTGTGATTGAAAAACCGGGCCTAAGAACACAATTGTAATGAGTTTGTCTATCAAACGACACTTTTATAATATGTATTTTCTATTTATTCGAGGTACGAATCCTTCGCTCGCTAACTTCATCACTATCACTCCTGCCCGATCGTACAGCTTATACAGCGTGGAAACTAAGTAGCGGATAAAATCCATAACTCCGTTAATATTTGTAATAAAGCAAAAATCTAAAAGGGGTATAGCGATTCAAATTACAGCGCATAAGAAGAAGTATATTTTGAGATATTTTCATGAATTTTTTTTAAGTTATGACGTCATCAAGATTTTTTTTTAATGACAACCTATATTTTGTCCCAGTCGAGTTTCTGGTCACCCAAATTTTAAGTCACAAGGCAGACGCATTTCTCTTCCGAATAAGACACTGTATGTGTGTGTCATGCTCTGCAGAACGGTACGCCATCAGGAAAAGGGGAAGATGTTCGTCCCAGTTCCGTTGGTTCTTCGAAACAACTTTAGACAGATGTCTCTCCAAAGTCCTATTGAAACGCTCCACCATTCCCTCTGACTGTGGGTGCAAGGGAGTTGTTCGCGTTTTGAAAATATCTAGTAACCTTGTTAATTCCTGGAAAATGTGTCCTTCAAACTTCCCGCCTTGGTCGGAATGGATCTCCATGGGTACTCCAAATCTTGTTATCCAATTCTCTCTCAAGGCATTCACAACGGTTACTGATTCTTGGTTTGGCAAAGCATAACCTTCTGGCCATTTGGTGAAATAATCAGTCACTACCATAATGTATTTGTTTCCATGGTTGGTTTCTGGAAATGGGCCGGCTATGTCAATGGCAATCCTCTCCAACGTTGTAAGGGTGTAATTTTTCACGAGTCTTTCTCGCGGGTCCGGATACTGCAGCACATGAAGTACACCTGGCACACCAATTTTTCACATCAGTTCTACATTTCGCCCAGTAAAACCTTTCTCGTACTTTCGACAATGTCTTGTTGATGCCCAAATGTCCACCGGACGTACTGTCATGAATTTCCTCCAGGACCTCAGCGACCCTTACCCTTGGAAGCACGAGTCGGTCCTTCATCTCACTCCCACTAGGCGTTTCCCATTTTCTCATTAGCAACCCACTCTTCAACTCCAGAGAATCCCATTGTGCCCAATAGCTTTTAAACACTGGATTCTTCCCCGATATCTCTGCCCAGGTGGGACATTGCTGTCTTTCCTTCCATTCGATTATGGTTCTTATTTTAGGATCTTCTCGCTGTTCCCTCTTAATGGTCTCGGTTTACCACCTGTCTACTACAACGCCAGTTCTTCTGATGGAAATTATCCCTTCTTTACTTTGTGCTTTTGAGCAGTGTCGACAATCTTCAGTACAAGGTCTTCTAGAAAGTGCGTCCGCATTATTATGGACTCGACCTGGACGATGTTCGATTGTAAAATCATACTCCTGTAATCTTTCTATCCATCTGGCAAGCTGGCCTTCTATGTTCTTAAACTGAAGCAACCACTTCAATGCTACATGGTCTGTTCGAAGATGAAACTGTCGGCCATAAAGATACTTGTGAAAATGTTCTGTTGGCTTCACCATGGCAAGAAGCTCCTTTCTGGTTACACAGTAGTTCCTTTCAGCTTTCGATAAAACTTTATTGAAGTAACCAATAACTCGTTCTTGCCCGTCTTGCATTTGTGACAATACGCCTCCAATTCCGTAGTTGCTAACATCACTATCAATAATAAACGTGCCCTCTGATCTTGGATAAGACAATATAGGAGCAGTCACCAAAAGATCCTTCAGATTTTCAAAGGCTTCTAGGCAGAAAAATGTGGTTTTTCCTTCGGTCAGTGCATGTAGAGGTTTGGCTGCCTTTGCAAAGTCCTTAACGAATCGTCTGTTATAGGTGCAGAGCCCCAAGAAACTTCTTAATTCGTGCACATTCTTCGGTGGTGGCCAGTTCTTAACAGCTGAAATCTTGTCCGGGTCGGTCGCAACTTCTGCCTCAGAGATGACATGTCCAAGGTAATTCACTTCCTTCTGGAAAAACTGGCATTTGGCTGGATTTAATTTTAGCTTCGCCTCTTCAAACCGTTGGAAAACGATTTGCCAGGTGTTCTTTGAAAGTTCTTCCAACCACAATCACATCATCTAAGTATACGAGGTAAGTCTTCCAGCTAAGTCCATGCAATACCAATTTCATGAGTCGCTCCAAAGTGGCTGGGGTGTTGCATAAACCAAAAGGCATCACCTTGAACTGCCATAGACCAGTACCTGCAGTGAAGGCTGTCTTTTCCTTGCCTTCGGGATGCATTCCAACTTGCCAATAGCCACTTTTCAAGTCCAGAGTAGAGAACCATCTCGCACTGGATAAGGTGTCAATTGTGTCATCAATCCGGGGTAAGGGATAGCTGTCTTTTTTCGTGATATCATTTAATCGCCTGTAGTCCACACAGAAACGCGTGATGCCATCCTTTTTAGTTACAAGTACAACAGGAGATGCCCATGGACTTTGCGATGGTTCAATAATTCCTTGGCCCTGCAGCTTCTTTCTCACCAATGGCAGTCTTCGGCGGGTTGACGAATTGGATTCGAATTGCCAGTGTTTATTCTGTGCTGAACAATGTCCATCTGGGTTAAGTCTTCATCGGTAAAGGCGAAGATTCTTTTGTATTTTCGGAACAGTCCTCCTATGTCTTCTGTTTCCATGGGTGTTAACGTTGATGATACATCTTCCAGCAATTTTTCTAGTAGTGGTGGTAGAGTGTCAGACTGATGCCGAGCGGCTGCATCGTTTACTTGAATGTGGTTCAAAGAAGCAATTGCTTCACATTTGCCCACCACTGTTCCGCTGAGTATGGTCACTGGTCACTGGTCACTCACAAACTGGAGTAACCTCCTCGCCAGTAGCTGTTTGGATGTAATATACCTTTCCATTATTTGCTAGCTTCCATTTTGGTAAAAGATCTGTTCTTATGATGGACACATTCGCTCCGGTATCAATTGTGAATTGGAAAGATCTCTCACCAATTTTTCCATCTGCTATCAAGCTATCTTCATTATTCCTTATCCTGGAAATGGAGACAATCTTGGGGCTATCCGGAGAATCAGTCAGCATGCGCCCCTTCTTGCTGACTGGTTTTAGTTTAAAGACTCGCTGTCATCTTCTTGGCGCGCTCGTTTGCGCCGGCAGTTGGAACTCAAATGACCTGGTTTACCACAGTTCCAACAAGTTGTAATTCGTCTGCTGTTGTTAGTGGATTTCTTCTCTTCAAGGTGTTTTAACCTTTCCAGGATTTCTGTTAGGGTACTCTCATCAGCAGCTTTCACCTCTCGTATGAATGAATGATGAATGCTTGGATGGTCAAACGATGAAAAACTGGTTCAGGTAAGAAATCTCCGTATGCCATGCGTACCAATCTCTCAATGTCAAGTTCAAAATCTTGAAGTGACTCACCATTTTTCTGGGTACGAGTTTTCAATTGGATGTACAGAGTTGCTTCATATGTGCATCCCAAAACGCATTTCCAAATTCTCCACCAGTTGATCAAAGTTGTTCTGTATTTCCTCAGGAATGGACTGTAATGCACTCAATGCTGGCCCTCGCAGAGCCAAAACGAGTGCTGCAGCTCTGTCACAGTCATTCCAGCCATTCACGTCAGCAGCACTTTTGAACTGTCTGATGAAAGTAGACCAAGGTAAGTCGCCTTCGAATTTGGGTGGTTTTAATTTCTGGTTTGACGACGCAGACGATGGTGTAATCGAACAACCCAGTTCCACTTTATGCAGTTGTTTCGCTAAGTCTTCTAGTTTATCCTGGAACTGAATTTTTATTCCACCAAATTTTTCATCAAGTTTATCGTCGAATTCAAATTTAATGTCCTTTTTTGTACTATCAAACTGATTTCGTACGCCTTCAATTTTCTCGTCACATACGGTTTTAAAATCTTCGATCTTCGATCGTTTCATCAATTTGCATCTTCATGTTTTCTATATTCAGATCGGTTTTTAAACTCTAAGTTTCCATTTTTATATCCAAACTTTCCATTTGTTTTTTCACTTCTTGCGTTTGCTCCTTTATATTTTCTTTCACTTCCTGCATTTCTAATTTCATATTTTCGTTACCTTTTTCCATTTTTTCTTTCACTTCTTGCATTTCTAATTTCATATTGTAACGCTCCAACTGCAATAAAAAAATAACCACGTTGAGCGCCAATTTTGTAACGCTCCAACTGCAATAAAAAAATAACCACGTTGGGCGCCAATTTTGTAACGCTTTACAAGGGCAAAAAAAAGTAACTTGGAAGGGAGGAAAAAAAATAAATAAATACAAACCTGTCGCGCAAGTCGCTCGTCTTGGTCCTCAATTTTGCAGTTCCTTCAAGACGGAATACACAGACCCTGGCTAGCACACTCGGTCGGGAGGGTCGGTAAAAAAAAATAAAGCGCCACCCTGTGTATATCCTGTTGATTCCGTCGGCTGAAATAATCCACAGGGAGAAAGGGGAAGGGAGAAACGACCGCAACGCACAAATTTGTATTCAATACGACCAAACAAAAGACAATTTGCAGCGTGAATATACCCGTTTATTACCTTTACCCAAAATAGACAGGTGATACAATGTGAGAGTTGTCGTAACCCGGGGTTTCAGGTAGTTAAAATAAAAAAAAGTTAGCATGAATCAACATTTACGATTTGGCAAAACTTTACCTCGGCCGATTTAAATGCGCAACCCGCCCACGACGTTAACGTAACGAACAAACAAAAAAAAGCTACAGAACTGTCGACTGGCCAGCGAAAAGCTATGTAGGGCGTGTGTTTCGAGTAAGCAAGTAGAACCTTGCAAGCGCGTGCCCCTTGGACCCGGTTTTAGTCGGCGTCGGTTAACAGTGATATTAAACTGAATGAATGGCGTATTAAATTTAACAAAAAAAAATATTAAATATGGCAAAATCCAACCCCAATGGATACAAAAATGTAATGAGTGGCACAGCGCAATTAAAATGATAAACAAAGAGGAAAAAAAACAAGTATTGAAAGAAAAGGGCAAGAAAAAAAGAAAACAAGTGACTTATCGTCTTCGGCGGTCTTCGTAAATAAGTAGCGTCGGTATCTTCGGAAATCTTTTCCCTGTTCGACGTCGAGCCAACGTTTCTGCGATATGCAATTCCACTCAGAAGTCCAGAACAGCGGCTCCTTCAGTAATCCACTCCCGAAGAGGAAACAGACTCTCAAGGCCGACTTCGTAGTATAAATCGTAGAAACAAAACTCGTCGGACAAAAACCGAAAACCAAAATCCAAACCAAAAAAAACCGAAAACCAGGAGGGAGGAAAAAAAACCGCCTCTTTAAGAAAATAAAGGAGAAAAATTAAAATCTAAACTTACAGAACAAAATGGCGTGGTTTACCTTACGAAAGTAAGCAGCGGTTTCAATGATGAATGCGAACGCCCTAATCCACCTTAATCGATGCACCACTATAATCGCCAACTATGCGACATGTGCGAATTTAACCCGTGCTTCACGCTGATCCGCTTCCTAGCGAAATTTCTTCGATAAAACGAAGCACCAAATTACAAAATAATCAATGTGAAGAAGCACGCGGCATCCGGGCCATCTTGTCAAACGACAAACTTTTCGAGGGAGGCGAACAAGTGAAGTGCGTTTGCCCGCTAAATCAGTCATGCGCGAAGGAGGACACCAACACAATTTTAAACAATGATGCCAAATCCCCAAAAGCAAAATCCGCACGTTACAACTCCCCCTTTCCTTACGAAGAGGAAAATTCTCCGAAATTTCCGATTGGAGAAGGAAAAGAAACCGCTACCAACCAAACCACAAAAAAGAGAACCAAAATCCAAAACGATCTACCCAACTGAATCGTCTCCTAAGATCTCAACAAACAAAAGCTATCAACCAGGAGAGACATCCGAAACATCCATACCGTGAGCGTCAACTAGCTTCAACCCCCACACGAAGCTCTTCGGCAGTCAGCCGGCCTAGGCAATAACTAGAAGGCAAAAAAAGGCAAAAGCAATGAAGTAAGAGAACATACACCGTCCGAGCCGCCATCTAATCCAACACGACGCAATCCAGTGTCCACCAACTCAAAGAAGGCTAAACAGGGGGGGACAGGCAAAGGACAGAAAAAGGACACGAAGGAGTTACCAGCGCCAGGGTCTACTGCCAAGCTTCCACGGCGGTCAACCGCAGGAGGCAGCATCCCGGACGTCTTACGCGCACGACGTGCCAAGACCACCTATAGTAGGCGAAGAAAAGAAATGAAGAAAAAAAAAATAAAAAAAAAAAGATGGACCCAAGAAAGGCAATGTCAGACACGACACCGAAACCCAAACAGCGACTACTCTCCCACATCCCGCAATAAAAGTAGAATGCCGTGAAGCGACACAATACCAAACAAAACACACAAAAAAAAACGGACAAATCATAACGGGATTATTACTACGTTCGGGATATCAAAGCGGATTTAGGATTTAATTCGGAACACAGGATCTGGTGACCTCACTCAATCATTCACACAATCATATGGATAGCTCAAATTTCCTAAGATCACAAGATTCGATTAGAATTATACCCAAACTAACCTATGCCACTATAACTAGGTGAAAATTATGTTGGGGTGGCAAACCACCAACACAACGCGATAATATTTCAAAGTCACATCCCAAACCAGTGCAAAAGGTAAAATTTTAACAATGAAGAATGGGCGCTGGCGATCACCCAGAAGAAATCTGGACTCAGCTGAACATCATTGCGGACTCCGGTGACCAACCTTAACAGAAATCCCCATCCAACAGCTCCAGTAAAGACTTCTTCAAACAATAAGTCACAAGTAAGGATAAAAAAAGAATCATAAATCAAAATCGAACAAAGTTCTCCAACGACTATCGACGTTCACTACCATACAACCTCGCTGTTCAAACTCCAATCCACCTACAAGCTAATAGCAAACCATCGAATCCAAGATTACCAAGAAGAAAAGCACTTGGTCAGGTGTCAAGAAGTTCAAAGAAGAAAAAAAAACGTTAGAATACGCATATAGTACAGCAGAATGGGGACAACGAACCATCATCAATTCCGCTACGCTAGGGTCACTATACAGCACTAAGAGAAAGAGAGGGCATTTGAATCGTCACGCGATCAGACTCGCCTGGGGTTCCCACACATCTCAAATATACTATACCACGATCCCATCACACATAACGAAACCAACGAACGTACCGACAATCTACCACATCGCCTAAATTTAAAAGAAACCTTTTAACTGCGAAAAGAACTACCAATCACCTGATTCCAGCACGAAGCTTCTTGAGTAAACATACGACAAAATCAAATAACAAAGTCAAAACTGAGAAGATTTATCCCACAACCACAATATTGGTTCAAAATGGATAGACAAAAATCCAAAACCAAGATCAGATCCAAAAAAAGTTTACCGAACAACAACAACATCTACCAAAGCGATAAACTAACAAACCAAAAATCAAAGTCAAATCCAATATCAACGTCAAATCCGAGTTCAAAGTCAAATCCAATGGCACGTTTAGACGCCTTTTACGTCACGCAGTGTCCCACGACAGCGGTATTCTCAACGACCCCGGCTGCAGGCCGACTATAAAGGAACTAAGGGGATTCCACTTCAGGACATACTGGTTTCAAATCCTGCACATGCCAATTTCCTAGCGAATTACCTCTATCGTCCTCCAATTCATAAGTAACCGAACCTATTTTCTTTCGTACTCTAAAAGGACCAACGTATTTAGGCAAAAATTTAGAAGTGATATACTTCGATGCATCTGAAATAGCTTTATTTCGTCTCCACACTTCTTGACCTATCTGATACTGAACCGGTCTACGGCGAAGATTGTACGTTTTCCTATGTTTCTCCTGAGCTCGTACCAAGTTATCTTTTACCTGACTAAACAATTTACGAAACCCAATGAAACGCTTTTCCAACTCTGACTCTTGAACAAGATCGGAATTCAACGGATGATCATAGTCACTTCCAGAATAAACTTATTCTCGCCCAAAATTGATAAAAAAATGGGGAGTATTTGGTGGTTTCGCTTTTTGCTGTGCGAATTGCACATGCTATTGCTGCCAAGTGTTCGTCCCAACGCCTGTGATTCTGTTTGATGTAGGAAGAAATCATGGTTTTCACGACTCGATTGACTCTCTCAGCTGGATCAGCTCTAGGATAATATAATGCCGTATAGAGAAGTTTTGTATGATAACTTTTGCAAAGATCTTGAAATTTCTTACTTTTCATCTGAACACCATTATCGCAGATAAGATATTGGGGAACGCCATAAACCAAGAAAATATTTTCCTCTACTAATTTTGCTAACGTGGTGGCATTCGCCGAACGAACTGAGAATAAACATATATACTTACTAAAGTAATCACTCACCACGAGAAGTTGTGTGAAACCACGAACAGATCTAGGTAACGGACCAATAAAATCCAGACTTATCATCTGCCAAGGTTTGGACACGTTTGGTCTAGAACCCATAAGACCAGCTGGACATTTTTGCTCTGGCTTGTGAGCCGCACAAACTCGACATGACTTGACATATTTGGCACAGTCAGAGCGCATTTTAGGCCAAGTAAACTTATGATGCAACTTCCAGTAGACTTTAAAACTGCCCACATGACCAGATCTTACGTCATCATGATATAACTTTAGCAGACTAGTACGTTTATCTTTGGGCACCACGATCTTCCAATAATCCGCTTCAGATGACAGCTCAGGGATTCTACAACGCACGTATTTATAGATCACTCCGTCAACGACCCTGTACTGGGAATATTTCAGAGGAAATTTCTCAATACGTTGCAACAAGTTCAAGTACCATTTATCAGTCGTACTCGCAAAATTCTGTACCGAAGGAACAGCTATAGAATCAATTCGAGTGGGCACAGCACGAGAAAGAAAATCAGGAACGACATTTTCCTTACCTTTTCTGTGGACAATCTTATAATTAAAAGGTTGCAATCTTATAGCCCATCGAGCCAAACGACCTGTAGGATCTTTTAATCGATCCAACCACAATAGTGACGCATGGTCAGTGATGATCGTAAACATCGTACCCTCCAAATAATGACGCAACTTTTCCACCGCCCAAATGACACTTAAACATTCTCTTTCTGTAGTTGAGAAATTTTGTTCAGCCCGTGTAAGAGTGCGTGAGAGATAGCAAATGACCTTTCCTCCATTTTCAAATTGTTGTGTCAATACAGCTCCAAGGCCATAAGCCGAAGCATCAGTCTGAAGAGTAAATGGTCTATCAAAATCTGGACAAGTTAGAATAGGTGCACCAATCAATCGTTCCTTAATTGCTTTAAAAGATTCTTCACATTCCTCTGACCAAATGAATTTAGCATTTTTTCTAATAAGACGGGTAAGTGGAGCAATGATAGTTGAATAATTTTCAACAAATCTACGATACCAACTGGTAATTCCAATCAACCTCCGTACGTCAGCTGCATTACGAGGAGTAGGAATATTAATGATGGCTTCAACCTTATCAGGATCCACTCTAAGCCCATGTCTGTCCACGACATAACCAAGATATTTTAATTGTTGCCGACAAAATTTGCATTTCTCCAAACTAACCGTCAATCCTGCTGATCGTAACCTATCAAACACTTCCGATAAGATTTTTAAATGAGTTTCAAAGTCCGGGGAAATGACAATAATATCGTCCAAGTACACTAAGACGTATGGTTCTAAATCATCGCCAAGAACTCTATCTATAAGACGTTGCCAAGTTGCAGGCGCATTACTTAATCCCATGGGCATTTTCTTAAATTGGAAAAGACCTCTTCCAGGAACCGTAAAAGCAGTAAATTCTCTACAAGATTCTTTAACTGGTACTTGCCAATACGCCGACTTAATATCCAAGGAACTTAAGTATGTCGCACCACGAAGACGATCTAAAATGGCAGAGGCATAAGGCAAGGGATAAGCGTCTTTTTTCGTGACTTTGTTCAACTGACGATAATCAATGCATAACCTGTAGGTACCATCTTTTTTTTGGAACCAATAGTACCGGAGATGACCAAGCAGAAGCAGAAGGTTCAATGATGTCTTGCGTCAAGAGCTTATTGATCTCCTCATCGAGAATACGTTGTTTATAAGGGGATACAGGATAATATCTTTGCTTAATCGGAGCAGATTCCGTAATGATCTCATGCTCAACTTCAGACGTACAACCCAACGAATCACCCATCAAAACAAATTTCTCTTGCAATAGAGTATTCAATTGTTGTTGTTGTGAAGAAGTTAAATTTTCGAAATTCTGAATACTATTTAAATGAACAGAGGACAAATCCGAACTAAAATGCCACACATTTTCTCTCAAATTGGGTACTATTCCCATGGAAGTCCAAAAATCTAATCCAAGTATTAATTTATGGGGTAGTTCTGGAACCACTAGGATATTAATCAGGCAACATTTCCCCATCAAAGTAACTGGAGTTTCTACATACCCTAAACTGGAACATGTATCACCATTTGCAATAATACAGGTAGTTTTCCGATTACAATTCAACTTCAAACCCAGTTGTAACAGAATTTCATAACCAGTTTGACCAACGAAAGTATGACTAGCTCCCGAGTCGAGTAGTCCCAACATCGGAAATCCCAAAATATTGACTTCTAGAAACGGTCTTTGATCATTCGTGGCATGTGATATAATAAAGTCCAACAAAATTTTCTGGGACAAATATAAGGCCGTTAACGATGAATCGGAAGGAACTTTACGACCTATTGAGTCTTCCGCGATCCGTTTCCCGAATTGTGATTACAATTTGGATAAGTCCTTATAGTGTAATTGGGTTTTCTACAACGATAACAATGCTTCTTTAACGGAACTGGACAATTCCGAACAAGGTGTCCCGTTTGGTCGCAATTAAAACAGGTCAAAGGTTGTGCACGATTACCTGATGGTTGTTTTAGAGAAGGTTTGCTAGAGGTGGCTGATAAAGACTCTGAACCAGATGACATACAAGCAAGTTCAGGTTCGACAAACTAATGCCCTTTCCGATGTGGTGTCCTATAATGTTCCGCCCTATATTTCTTTACCTCTAACCTCATACACTCGCGTTCCAATTCATCCAAACTGCGAACGACAGGCAACTGCATTGTGTAAAAGGGAGCTAAATTTCTGGAAACAACATCCAACTTCATATCCTCAGTCATTCCTCCATACCTATTGAACATCGCATTCATACAAGACAAATACTCTACGATGGTTTCATTCAGACCCTGAGTTCGATCTAAAATTTCTTGAAAAAGTCTACTACGATAATCTGGTGGCAAATAGTCTCTTTTCAACAAATAGGCCAGGTCTTCCCAATTACAACATTTCTTAACAGCAGCTCGATACCAAAGTAGTGCCTTATCTTCGAAAAGATCAAGCGAAGAGGTAAACAACTCTGGCTTCGACACCTTACGAGCAAGTCTAAGTTCCTCGACACATTCTAAAAATTGAACTACCGATAAAGATTTCGTATCGCCCCTAAATTTCAAACCCCACTTATGAACAGGTTGAAAACGAGAACTAGCAGTATTCCGCGTACTCTGAGCCGCACAAGCTAAATTTTCTCTACTCGAATGAGTCTCATCAGAAGCCAAATCATCTTCTTCATCGCTAGAGCGATTGTTTACCGAAGTTGAATTTCGTATCGCGCGATATTTCCCTTTGCTTTCTAAAGTTGCAATAAGAATAGTAACTTTGGCAATAATATTACTCCGGAATTGAGATATCGCCTCATCCGTCCCAATTGCAATACGATTTGCTCGTTCCAATAAATGTAGCAACCGAGAATAACATTTTAAATAAAAGGATGAATCACTAGGACCTTCAAAATTAGCGACTAGTGTTTCCAGTTCTAGTAATTTCTCCTCAATCGACATCCTTTCATTCTCGTCACACGTATATTCAGGATACTTCACCGAACGATCATGCTTCTCTAAGTTCCTTAAAGATTTTAAGCTAGCACGCATTTCCGGGAACGTCATATTTACACTGCCGAATCCACGAGCTTTTAATTCGACCTCAATTTCATCTTTCTTTAAATGACGAATATTCATACGTGGAGGAGCAATATTTTAAAAAAAAACTTGACAGAACAACAAAAAAAAAACGATCCCAAAATACTCTAAAATCCGAATACCATTGCCATCCCACCTTTACTTTCTTTAAAAAAAGAAATTAACGACCCAAAAAAAGTTTTTTTTTTTTTTTATAACAGAGCACGGTACCGAAGAAGACTCGTTGAGTAAACGCAAACGCTGTACAAGATATGACACAATTGCGACAAAAAAAAATGAGGGAAGGGGGAAATAAACGCCAATTGCAAAAGCCAGTCTTAATAAAAAAAATCACGTTGGGCGCCAATTTTGTAACGCTCCAACTGCAATAAAAAAATAACCACGTTGGGCGCCAATTTTGTAACGCTTTACAAGGGCAAAAAAAAGTAACTTGGAAGGGAGGAAAAAAAATAAATAAATACAAACCTGTCGCGCAAGTCGCTCGTCTTGGTCCTCAATTTTGCAGTTCCTTCAAGACGGAATACACAGACCCTGGCTAGCACACTCGGTCGGGAGGGTCGGTAAAAAAAAATAAAGCGCCACCCTGTGTATATCCTGTTGATTCCGTCGGCTGAAATAATCCACAGGGAGAAAGGGGAAGGGAGAAACGACCGCAACGCACAAATTTGTATTCAATACGACCAAACAAAAGACAATTTGCAGCGTGAATATACCCGTTTATTACCTTTACCCAAAATAGACAGGTGATACAATGTGAGAGTTGCCGTAACCCGGGGTTTCAGGTAGTTAAAATAAAAAAAAGTTTGCATGAATCAACATTTACGATTTGGCAAAACTTTACCTCGGCCGATTTAAATGCGCAACCCGCCCACGACGTTAACGTAACGAACAAACAAAAAAAAGCTACAGAACTGTCGACTGGCCAGCGAAAAGCTATGTAGGGCGTGTGTTTCGAGTAAACAAGTAGAAACTTGCAAGCGCGTGCCCCTTGGACCCGGTTTTAGTCGGCGTCGGTTAACAGTGATATTAAACTGAATGAATGGCGTATTAAATTTAACAAAAAAAATATTAAATATGGCAAAATCCAACCCCAATGGATACAAAAATGTAATGAGTGGCACAGCGCAATTAAAATGATAAACAAAGAGGAAAAAAAAACAAGTATTGAAAGAAAAGGGCAAGAAAAAAAGAAAACAAGTGACTTATCGTCTTCGGCGGTCTTCGTAAATAAGTAGCGTCGGTATCTTCGGAAATCTTTTCCCTGTTCGACGTCGAGCCAACGTTTCTGCGATATGCAATTCCACTCAGAAGTCCAGAACAGCGGCTCCTTCAGTAATCCACTCCCGAAGAGGAAACAGACTCTCAAGGCCGACTTCGTAGTATAAATCGTAGAAACAAAACTCGTCGGACAAAAACCGAAAACCAAAATCCAAACCAAAAAAAACCGAAAACCAGGAGGGAGGAAAAAAAAACCGCCCCTTTAAGAAAATAAAGGAGAAAAATTAAAATCTAAACTTACAAAACAAAATGGCGTGGTTTACCTTACGAAAGTAAGCAGCGGTTTCAATGATGAATGCGGACGCCCTAATCCACCTTAATCGATGCACCACTACAATCGCCAACTATGCGACATGTGCGAATTTAACCCGTGCTTCACGCTGATCCGCTTCCTAGCGAAATTTCTTCGATAAAACGAAGCACCAAATTACAAAATAATCAATGTGAAGAAGCACGCGGCATCCGGGCCATCTTGTCAAACGACAAACTTTTCGAGGGAGGCGAACAAGTGAAGTGCGTTTGCCCGCTAAATCAGTCATGCGCGAAGGAGGACACCAACACAATTTTAAACAATGATGCCAAATCCCCAAAAGCAAAATCCGCACGTTACAATATTTTCGTTACCTTTTTTTCATTTTCTCTTTCATTTCCTGCATTTTTAATTTCATGTTTTCTTTCACTTCGTGCATTTCTAATTTCATATTTTCTTTCACTTCTTTCAGTACAGCTGCCGCGTCTTCAATTTCAAATTCAAATGTTTCCGAAGGTCTTTACCTTCATCTACAAGCGCTTGTTTTAGCCGTTCTTGTAAGACGCTTTTCTTTCCCGAATTTTCCAGGCCTCTTTCTTCTAATTCCTCACGCAGCTGTAGGATGGCACTGCTGTTTCTACTTTTGAAATCAGAGTTTCTAATTTGAAAAGAAAACCAAAAAGATTTATTAAAAGATTCCTGGTTGCAGCATCACCTACTCTAGGAGGCCGATTTAAGGCAAATAAAAATAATTTTGAACAATGGGTAACGTGTTCCTTTTTTAAGTACCAAAAGGAATTTTGGATTACATGAAACTTGGTATTTTCGCTGCCACCAAGTATCTTATTTTAAGACACTGATTAAAATATTTAAAAGGGCAGAGGCTTTGGGGTTTTTCAGACTTTAGAACTGTGTACAGTCGTCAGGTATTACTGAAAATGAGTAAATTAAGGATAAGACATTGTTACTAACTAAAAAGTATATATTGAAGTAAAAAGTAATAGAAATTCAGCTTATACAAAAAGCGGGGGCTGGCAAACTATACCTGACATTCAGAGGGAAGCAACCCCAATCTAAGGTAGGACTCCGCAGCAGATTCTTTCTGGAGTTGCTCTCGGGTTTGGATCTCCGCCCCTCCTGATTTTTCGCTACACCGTCGCACAAATTAACTTTGTTTTTAAAATAAAAGAAATTTTTAATGAAAGAAATATTAAATTGAACGGGACGAAGAGTAAAAAACCAAGGATTAGAAACTAGTCTATACTTGAAGAGTGATGAACGAACATTGATTCATTTCCTTTCTCCGAGGGGGTCATACAGCCTGAATCTTATCTCAAAATTACGTCAAAATTCACCCAGTGACTGCTGTCACCTGACGTATCCCGTCTGAACTACTCTTTTTGCGTGGGTTAAATTACATTCCGCTGGGTTTAGTTACTAGGCCACAGCAAGAGAAAAAAAGATGTTATCACACTAATGTTTAGTCTCGGGCACGGCAAGTCCCTGATAAAAAAGAATTTAGACATTCACAATTTAGATTCGTTTACGAGTCATTAAAAAGGAATACGCCAGACTTATTTAATAATTAAGAAAATATACATTAGGAGTAAAATTCCGGCTGTTTGCACAGCTCTTTCACTTTTAACTCGCACAGCTTCTTTCTTGAAATTTCCGCTTCTGACACCAATTTGTTACGAATTTTTGGTTCACAAATTATAGTCATTAAATTTCAGAACACTTTAATTCAAAGCTGTCGCTTTACACAATTAACAACACAATTGTAATGAGCTTGTCTATCAACAAACACTTTTACAAAATGTATTTTCTATTTATTCGAGGTACGAATCCTTCGCTCGCTAACTTCATAACTAACTACTTCTGACGAATCGTATTATATAGCAGAGCCCTCTATTGCCCGAACATGCTAGAATAATCGAGTAGTTTCCGGTCATATTCTGTGACGCAAGGTGGCGTACTGATGCTAAAAATAGATCTGTTTGCGCATGTTTGAAAAGAGGACGTATGGCCTCTATAATAGCTGATTCAGAACTATCGTATCTAATGCACTGCTACACTCCCCGCCTCGTTGATATCGTAAGTACAGGGAAGCACTGGGACCACGTCAGGGCAGCCAACTCGTGCCGATGCGAGTTACCCTCCATTACATCAATTGGTCCGTGAATTTTGATGCATAACTCTAACATTCGGCTATCCTGACCAGGCACGTCCTCGGGCCGTCGAGACACCTGAAATTGAATACTCGCATGAGTACAACTACTACCAATTTCTTATTATTATTTTATTTTATTTTTTTACCAGCACGTAAGTGTATCTTTCAACTTCTAAGGTATTGCCAACTGCGAAAACCCAATACAGTACACCAATTCAAGACAACATTGTGTAAGTGACAAGTGAAACATCTTTGAACTTCTAAGGTATCGCCAACTGCGAAAACCCAATACACTACACCAATTGAAAACAACATCGTGTAATTGCCAAGTGAAGTATCTTTCAACTTCTAAGGTATCGCCAATTGCGAAAACCCAATACACTATACCAATTCAAAACAACATCGTGTAATTGCCAAGTGAAGTATCTTTCAACTTCTAAGGTATCGCCAACTGCGAAAACCCAATTCACTACACCAATTCAAAATAATATTGCTTAAGTGTCAACAGAAGTATCTTTCAACTTCTAAGGCACCGTTTACTACGGAAACCCAGCACACTACACCTACTACTTCCTTCGTATTTTTAAGGCTTTACGAATCAAGAATCAAGGGGTCATTTAGACCCTAATAATTTTAAACAATCATAATAAAAATATAGAAGACTCACAGTCAACATTTAAACAATCATAATAAAATTGAGAAGACTCATCGAGTAGTCAACTCTCTAGGTCTTGAACAGCTTTAATCGTTCACTGGCGACTACTCCGCTGTCGTCTTTTAACAGTAGGCTATCTTTGCGATTGGAGTGACCCTGCGACCTTTATTGATGCCGGCCCTCCACCACATTGTTTTCCTCAGATAAGATCCCCATTCATGACCAGGTTCACGAAGCGTGATTTCCGTAGCACACTAGGCTGCTCCGAACAATTGCAAAACATTGGACTGCCAGTAGCTCACTGAGCCGCTCAAAACAATTGTAGTACACTAGACTCCCAGCAGCACACTGGACCGCTTCACTTGGCTAGGGTTTTCGTTAGGCTCCCAACTCCAACATCTTGCAGACTAGCGAACAGCAATTGAAGTCTGAATTTCTTGAGGCGCTCACTGGCAACAATTCCGTTAAGCCGCCTTCGGTCTGTAGAGAAGCATACTACTCTGTAATGGTTTTTCTCCAATACACCTACAATTTTTTCTGGACCAATGTATTTGGGAACAAGTTTTCCGCTGAAGAGTCCTTGAAAAATTAGCTTCATCCATACTACAAATACCGCATCCTCTGCTTTAAACTGCATAATCCTACCACGATTCCGATCATATATATTGCTTTCATCTTTTTAACGACATCACAACTCTTTTAGCTTTGCTTCGTAATTCCTTCTAGTTTCGAGTCATGTTTCTGACTAGTCGTACTTTATGTACAACTTATGTACACATACCAGGTGGTCTTTCCAGTTTTCATGTTGATTACTTACACTATGCATTAGTGCTTCTACAATAGTTCCATTTGACCTTTCCACTTGCCCATTGCTTCTTTCACTTGACCATTCCTTATAGGAAGCGATAGCGTCCTTACCATGTTTAATTTTATATTTGTCACAAAACAATTTGAATTCTTTACAATTAAAACCTCTTCCTTTGTCATGATCTTAATTAATTATTTAATCGTTTTTAACATTACCAATATATCATCTGATAAACCTGAGCGTTACTCAATCCAAAGGGTACATTCGTGCATTGGTAATTACCGTCTGGGATTACAAAAGCAATATATTTTCGGAAATCTGAAGCCATGTTTATTTAATGGCATCCGGACTTCAGATCAAACGGTAAGAACTTCGTTGCTTGAAAGCTTTTCTAACTGGTCCGCAAACAGAGGAAGTGGGTACCTATCTTTTAAAGTAATTCTGTTTAATTTTTGGTAATCCACCATATCATACGATAATTTCCGTTCTTCTTTTTGAGTTGAACATAGGACTTACAAAGGGAGAAACTGTTTCTTCTACAATGTTCTTTAACATGAGGTCGGATATAAAATTTCTGATTTTATTACGTTTTTTTTTAATGGTAAACGGTAAGATTTGTAAGTGACAGGTACATTTAGTTAACTCATATGCACCTCAATGTCAATACTGCTCAAAAGAGTGTTGCTTTCTATAAAACATTTGGGATGTTTACTAGTCAGCTACTGTAAACATTTTTCATTTTCCTCTCAAGATTTTTGTCCAATTTTTCCTGGACATTTTCATTCCCTCTAGCTAAACATATTCCTTCTTTAGCATGAAGATTATTTACACCGATATTTAAAATTTGCATAATTCCTTGAGTGTTCCGAAATTTTAATTTATTTTTTGCAATAATCTTGGCTTAACTTATACGCCTTCGTTCATAATAATCAGAATAAAATACACCGTCGAGCGCTTCCATCGCCACTTTTATTAAATTAATCTCAGGTCTTTTAACACTGTCAACCTTTGTTATTATTTTTACATTGTCTTAATTTTGAAAAGTATTTTCGAATATAATAAGTAAAATTCAGACATTCCCAGGATATAAAAACCAGTATAAAGATCAACAAAGCAGCGGCGTAGATTTCAACGTCGTCGCTGAATGGTTTATTTGCCCGAGGCACTCTCCCCCTTGCGCTCATTGCATTAGAAGTAACTGTTTGATGTAAATTACATGTGTAACAAAATTAATTTTATAGTTTCTTTGAAATTAATAATTATAAAAACATTTAGGAATGTTTCGATCAAGTAAACAAGCTTTTACATCGAGTCGACCAGAACTGTAGTTGTCACCACGAGCCACACAGCCCTCTCGGACCCTGACTAGTTTACTATTTTGTTCTTACAAGGCCGACGCGTTAAAGATTCGAAATTTTTCCGACTATGACTGCCTCCTAGGTCTGGCAATACGTTTATCTCTGCTAGAGTAAGAAATTCAGGGGTTTTGTACTCATGAATGCTCTCTTTTTTACCATGATTGGCCTTCCGATTAAAATTTCGGTGTTTTGAAATTCATCGGAAACTACACAAAAATTTGCAGCTGTTTTTATTTCATCAATCTGAATATTTGCCATACTGATACTCAAAGGTATAACGGTACGACCCTCATACCCTTCTACACAGACATTACATTCGATGGGCAATAAATTTAATTGCAACTGCCTTTTCACTGTATTACATTTACTACAAAAAACGACGTACGCAGAAAATCCACCTTCATTTATACTAATTTCTTTATGAAATTTTATATTAGTTGTATTGCCTACATGACAAGTTTATTTGTTATTTTTTTTCGTTTGTTCGGGGTAAATCGTATAACAAAAAGAAAATTCCCTTATCCGTCCCTTATCCGGCGCTCATGAAATAACAGAAAGAAAACTTACGGAATTTGCTTCCCTGATCGTGGACTGTAAACATCGTGGGAATAACTAACACGCAAGACACAGTCACCGAATAACATCTGTGTAGAGGATCACATTCAAACGTTCACTATTAGACATCTAGAAAAGTTTAGAACAATTGTTATCCGACCGATGAGAAGTTAGAAATAAAATTCCAGCAATAAAATTATGAAATTTCAAAACGCTGCCACCGCTAAAATAACGATCACAGATCAATAATATTTAATCTATTACAAAGAGTATAATGTGTAGATTCCCCTCATATGAAGAAACTGAAAAAATATTTGATATTAAGTTAACTATGACTATTTAAACCAGCATAAGTCATTATTCATATATCGCACCAAAACAATTGCTTTCACTGACAATTTTCACGTAGTCATAAAGTAAACATACATATCTATTTAATAATGCCTTCAGAAAGTTTTAGCCGGTTGATTTGAAGTAATTAGAAATTAATTAAAAGTGGCGCTCGGACCAATGAAACAGTACTAATTTCAAATGTTCATAACTTTTCTCAGAGAACTTGCATAAAAATTCTGTTTGCAGAATATTAAAGCACGGATCGAAATCTATCGTTTAAACCACCCTCTGAGTTTTAGCCGGTTGGTTTGAAGTAATTAGAAATTAATTAAAACTGACGCCCAGACCAATGAAACAATACCAACTTCAAATGTTCATAGCTTCTCATTCCACACTTGCATAAAAATTCTGTTTGCAGATAATGAAAGCACGTATCGAAATCTATCGTTTAAATCACCCTCTGAGTTTTAGCCGGTTGGTTTGAAGTAATTAGAAATTAATTAAAAGTGACGCACAGACCAACTTCAAAGTAATAAGTTGTGACATTGGCAAGAATAAAACAATATTAACTTTACATTGTCCGTTCTGAATTATTTTGTACTTAAAAAATCGAGATTTGTACAAACAGTAAATAATTCATGGCTATTACGAAAAGTATTGATTTTATAAGTACGAATTTAAACGGCTCCAAACCAAAAAGTAGAAGTAATTCTTGCCATTTTCGATCTGCTTATTCTAAATTAGGGTTATGAGAAATGTATTATGAAGAAATCAAAAACAATAACACGATATCTTAAGTAAAAAAGGTCTGGCACAGAAACGTGAAAAATCGTTTCAAATTTTCTTGTGCATGCAACAGGTAAGAACACAAGAGCAAATTTTATTCTATTGAATATTTTTTATAAACATAAATGAATAAGCAAACCATTCGGATGAGCTAACTGACAAATATCCATTAGCTGCTTCAGATCTTTAGCAAAACTGAGAAAACCGAAAATCTTCTTTTTTTCTGAAGTATTAGAAGAATTTTCATAAGATGCATTTTCTGGCCCAGGACATGCATCTTATGAAAATTCTTCTAATACTTCAGAAAAAAAGAAGATTTTCGGTTTTCTTTAACTGACAAATATCCATTAGCTACTTCAGATCTTTAGCAAAACTGAGAAAACCGAAAATCTTCTTTTTTTCTGAAGTATTAGAAGAATTTTCATAAGATGCATTTTCTGGCCCAGAACACGCATCTTATGGAAATTCCTTTTATTAAAAGATTTTTACAAAACTCAGACAAAAACACCTTTTGTAATAAACAAGTAAACCAAAATTAAAGTTTTCAAATACATACACGGTTTTCAAATGTTTTGTTCTTGAAACATAGCCATCTTAATGAATTTGTAAAAAATCAAAATATCTTCTTTATTTATTAATTTCCGATAAAATTATAAAGAATAATTTTAATTCAGAATTTTATTCTCTATCGATTGGTCAAATAATATACAGGATGTTCTATTTAAAAAAAAGTGTTCTTTTCCATTTATTTCAAAAACGCGTTGTTCATTTTTTTGTTTGTATGCATCGTTGCAATCAGCGCAAAAAAATACTACTAGTTTGCTAATTTAACCGGATCTGTAACTTTAATAATAAAACAAGTTAGTAATAATGCCGAGTTATTTTTGAACAGTGATCAAAGTTTCATACAGTGACAGCTAAAACGTTCGCACCATATGGGAAATTTTTTTATTGTTGATTTGTTGTGTGGCTAAAAATAGCACTTATTTACGGTACGAAAATTACAACAACAAAAATGTGGAGTTGTTGGGCAAACTAGACAAAATTTTAATAGGATTTCATAAGTATTTACAAAATGTGTTTCTTGGTTACCAGAGATTATTGTCTTCGGCCTAATACTTCAGAAAAAAGGATTTCCGGTTTTCTCAGTTTTGCTAAAGATCTGAAGCAGTTAATGGATATTTGTTAGTTAACTCGTCCGAATGGTTAGCTTATTCATTTATGTTTATAAAAAATATTCAATAGAATAAAATTTGCTCTTGTGTTCTTACCTGTTGCATGCACAAGAAAATTTGAAACAATTTTTCACGTTTCTGTGCCAGACCTTTTTTACTTAAGATATCGTGTTATTGCTTTTGATTTCTTCATAATACATTTCTCATAACCCTAATTTAGAATAAGCAGATCGAAAATTGCAAGAATTACTTCTACTTTTTGGTTTGGGGCCGTTTAAATTCGTACTTATAAAATTAATACTTTTCGTAATAGCCATGAAATATTTACTGTTTGTACAAATCACGATTTTTTAAATACAAAATAATTCAGAACGGACAATGTAAAGTTAATATTGTTTTACTCTTGCCAATGTCACAACTTATTACTTTGCAATAATTGGTACTCTTTCATTGGTCTGTGCGTCACTTTTAATTAATTTCTAATTACTTCAAACCAACCGGCTAAAACTCAGAGGGTGGTTTAAACGATAGATTTCGATACGTGCTTTCATATTCTGCAAACAAAAGTTTTATGCAAGTGCGGAATGGAAAGTTATGAACATTTGAAGTTGGTCTGTGCGTCACTTTTAATTAGTTTCTAATTACTTCAAACCAACCGGCTAAAACTCAGAGGGTAGTTTAAACGATAGATTTCGATCCGTGCTTTCATATTCTGCAAACAGAATTTTTATGCAAGTGGGGAATGGAAAGTTATGAATATTTGAAGTTGGTCTGTGCGTCACTTTTAATTAATTTCTAATTACTTCAAATCAACCGGCTAAAACTTTCTAAAAGCATTATTGAATAGATATGTATGTTTACTTTATGGCTGTGAAAATTTTCAGTGAAAGCAATTATTTTGGTGCGATATATGAATAATGACTTATGCTGGTTTAAATAGTCATAGTTAACTTAATATCAAATATTTTTTCAGTTTCTTCATATGAGGGGAATCTACACATTATACTCTTTGTAATAGATTAAATATTATTGATCTGTGATCGTTATTTTAGCGGTGGCAGCGTTTTGAAATTTCATAATTTTATTGCTGGAATTTTATTGCTAACTTCTTATCGGTTGTTATCCGTGCCATTCATCCGGTACTATGTAGATAGTAATTATAGTTGCTTTTATTTGCACGTCAGATCAGTTCACTTTTACCCTGGATCACTTATTCAAAAATTTGTCTGTTTTATTTGGCTACATGATCTAACCCAAAGTGATCCAAATTACTTCCCGCCTTGCTAATACTACATCTCGGAAATTCTAGATCAGTTTGGATCAGTTGGTTCACTTGTAGAAGGGATGTTATTTCAACTGTTTGTCAAATTACATTACTCCTCCAAATAACCTTTTGTTTTTGCTTAACTCGCTGTACAGTGATGCAAAAATAATATCTTCGTCTTCGTAGACGTACGATTATTTCTTGGCCGATTTTCAACTGCGATTTTTTCGAAATATGTAAGGCTTTTTTAAGGACATATAAGTTCAGTCGTTCCCATTTATGGTGATGTATTACAGGTAGTGTCCGACCGAAACCGAGTTTCTCGCCGAAACCGAAACCGAAACCGAATTTCGGCTAATGTCTCAGTTTCGGCCGAAACCGAAACCGGTCTCAGTTTCGGCCGAAACCGAAACCGAAACCGAATCTTATTCGAAGGAAGTTAGAGATAATTTTACTAAAGTCCAAATTAATAGTTTTATTTCTTAATAACTGAAATTAAATAAATTTATATTTTAAGACAGAAACAAAAACAATTTTAAGTTTTTTTTTTTATTAATAACTGAACATACAGTTGAAAGCAAAAAAAAGTAGACAAATTACAGTTTCCTGTAATCATTCTTTCTGAAAATGGTGACGATAGAGACTTCCCAGAAAACATTTAAAAAATTCAAAAGCTTTCAAAATTAACAAGTTTAAAACTTTGGTAAAGTCTGTGAATTCGTCTTTAATCTATGGCATTTTGAGGAAGAATAATTACAGAAAACTGTAGTTTGTCCACTTTTTTTTTGTTTTCAACTGTATATTGTAAGACAAAAACAAAAACAATTTAAAATTTTCCTCTGTACCATATTTTACAAAAGTCAAAAGAGAATTTTTTGTCAGCTCTAGCTCATAGACAAAATTCAAATGTGTATCTTATTAAAATTAAATATAGGTTAGAATCAAAAACTTTGGTATTTTAGAGATTTAACGTCGTGCAAAGCGAATTCACTTATAATTTGAAATTTTGTGGTAAAGATTGCGTTAATATTACGGTCTGCCTTCTCAAACTTGGGAATTTGGAATCAGCTTTTGAATTGGGATCGGTCACATTTCAAATATGCGGTCAAATATGAGTTAATGCAGCTTTAATTCACTGTCAAAATTGACATTTACACTGTTAAAACCGAGCACCATTATTATTTGACATCCAAAAATAAATCAAGTTTGAGATTAATATGCATTTAAAACAAAAAAGAAAATAAATGTAGTTTCGGTTGTAGCCGAAAGTTCGGCTGTTTCTTGGCCGAAACCGAAACTTCGGCCGAACCATGAAATTGAAGCCGAAACCTGCCGAAACCGAAACCGAAACCGAATATTCGGTAGGACACTAATTACAGGTTTAAATTTTTGCACTTATTTCACCCGCTATAACGTATTAAGTATTACATCAGCAATAACATCATAGATCAGCTGACAATTCTGACCCAATGTTAATTTGTGGTAATAAAAGTCTATAACGTTTCTACTCGATCACATTCCACGGTAACTATTCTTTTAGTTTAGAAAACAGGGCTGTATGCGCGGAAAGTGTTTCTAATAATTTACGCTTCCACTTTCAAGATAAATTAAAATTAAAATTAAATAAGACTGTTGCACCAATTCTTTGCATTTCCACGTAATTTATTTGACATACAATAAATACATGCTTGATCGTTCCATTCAAGTACATCACCAGTGGCGTCTGTATTACGCAACAATTGTTCATTGTACATATTAAGTCCTTTCGCGGAAAATTGACACACTATCAATTTTTCAGATAAAACGGCGACAATCGCTTTTTGACCTGACATTTCAGTAGGATAGACAAATTGAAGCGGATTTGCTCCTAATAAGTCCCCCACGCAAGGCGACCATGCTTGCTGCCAAAGCATAATGAAAGTTTTAAAAATTTTGTTGCAAATCGTTTTTTATTGCAGTGAAAACCTCGAGAAGCCTCTGTACAGCTGTTTCAGCCCTGTTTTGGGCTTCATCAGCAGAGACGTAGCTCTTCATTCCCACTGCAAACCAAAAACGACTTGTCCAATTTATTCGCAATTGCGATGTAATAGTGATGATTCGATAAAACAGCGACAATCGCTTTTTTGACCTGACATTGGATAGTAGGATAGACAAATTGAAGCGGATTTGCTCCTAATAAGTCCCCCATGCAAGGCGGCCTTAGGCCTAGTACATACTTAGATACAATGTCGCGCAACAATCGCGAAATATTGTTGCGAGATAAAATATCGAAACTGTTTCTATACATTATCGCATGTCCACACTTAAGCTTAGTTCTGGATACGCAAAATATTTCCTGCTGATTGTTTCTGATTGGTTGGTTTTTTGAAAGAAGAACCAATCTGAAATCGATTCGCAATAAACATTTAGACTACCTACCCGGATGTATGTACGTTCAATGCAAAACGACCTAAACGACATTTTCTATGAAATTGGAATTTACCGTCAAACGACAGCGCTAAATGTAATAATTAATGTGAATTTTACCATGTGAGTGTCAAATAAATAGTAATTTAGTTATTTATATCCGAATGATTTGCGTCTCTTCTTTGTTTTTAGTTTTAAATATTTTAATGGCTATTTTCCCCAATATTTATTGTTTGAAGCTTATTGGAATAGTAAAAAGACAAGCACTAACATTAATGCTTTAAAATATTTTGTTGCAAATCTTTTTTCATTGCAGTGGATGCCTCGAGCATCCTCTGTACTACTGTTTCACTCTTATTTGGGGCTTCATCATCAGAAGAAGCGTAGCTCGAGAATTCCACTCCAAAGCAAAACGACTTGTCCAAGGATATTCGAAAAAGCTATGTAATAGTAATGAATAGCTTGAATAGCGACTTCCTACGATCGCTTTCTGACCTGACATCGCATTTGCGAATATCCTTGGACAAGTGGTTTTGGTTTGCGGTGGAACTCTCGAGCTACGCTTCTGCTAATGAAGCCCTAAATAAGGCTGAAACAGCTATACAAAAGTTACTTGACGGATCCACTGCAATCAGAAACAAATTGCAACAAATATTTTCTCAAAATTTTCATTATGCCTTGAGAGCAAGCATGGCTGGCTTGCGTGAGATGACTTATTACGTAACAACCTGGCTTCAATTCGTCAATCTTAATGCAATATCAGGTCAAAAACCAATCGTAGGATGTCGCTATTTAAACTATTCATTAATGCATTAGATAAACAGTTATATCAAATTTCATCAAAAACCAAATGTGTCAAAAATAGTTTTTCCCTATTTCTACACAATTGAGTCCAAAGAGCTTACGTCATTTTGCCTTAAACTTCGTGGTCTAAAATGACAAGCTGCGGTAATTCAAACCTCAACCTTTGGTATGTGAACTGCCATGGTCAGCGATATTGGAATTGCTGTCTGTAGCATCGCTGCTTGATGCTCAGTAAAAAATTAAAAATAAAAGAAAAGCAAAACATAGAACTATTTATTTTCTCGGCGAATACCTTAGAAATTGAAAGATGTTGTTTTGAACTGGTGTAGTGTATTGGGTTTTCGCAGTTGGCGATATACATATAAGTTAGAGCTTTTCAAAATTTCGAGTTTTTGCTGCACATGTAAATAAAATTGTTGCATTAAAATCTTTCGACCTAATTATCTCGTAAACGGTTAATCTGACGAGAATGGAACTTAGTTCATTTCTAGTAAAATTTTATTCGTACTTTTCAATTTTTTTTCAACAGTCTTTAAAATGTAACAGTCAGTACCTTATTTACTGAAATGATAACCTAACGAGTCTTCAATAAAAAAAAAAAACGGTCAAGTAGGCTGTAGCAGGCTTTTGTTGTCAGGAACGCATGTCGTGATTAACATCATTTCAATTTGACAACTTTGACAAGTTGACGGTTAACCTAACTAATAAAAGTCGAATGACGCTCCTACATTTTTTTTCTAATATTTATACTTAATATAAATATTCGGTAATAAACGTTTATTTGAAATGTCTTCTTTGAGTTAAAGTGAGGTTAGAAATGTAAGTGACGCTTCACGCTCGTCGTATGAAGAACCCTACGCTAGACGTTCAGAATAAATTCATAGCTATCTAGACCGTTTTTTTAATTGAACACTCGTTACTTCCCCGGATCTACGCCACTGGTGAAGAACGCTCAATTTTCCATATGATATATCCCTCCCTGTACTTCACTTATACTGCATATCAAATTTCAACAATCTACCTCAAATTGTTCCAGAGATATTTGAGAAAATATTCTTTTCAAGTTACCTCTTTAGGAGGTCATACCTTAGGAACGAAAGAGTTTTGTATGTAGATAAATTAGGTTAAATTGTAATATTTTATCACCGTGTATACGTGGTATAATTATTGCCATCATATTCGATAACACCCTGTAGAAGATTTAATCAAAAAATACAAAATTGTAATTTCTGAAGTTGAAAAAGATTTATGGACTTTAAAACTCAACCCAAAACAAGATTGAAGCCAGTGTGTTACATAAAAAGTCATCCCATGCAAGCCAGCCATGGTTGCTGTCCAGCAAACCAAAACGACTTGTCCAAGGATATTCGCAAATGCGATGTCAGGTCAGAAAGCGATCGTAGGATGTCGCCATTTAAGCTATTCATTACTATTACATAGCATTTGCGAATATCCTTGGACAAGACGTTTTGCTTTGGAGTGGAACTCTCGAGCTATGTTTCTGCTGATATAGCCCCAAATAGCAGTACAGAGCTCGAGGCATCCACTGCAATCAAAAACGATTTGCAACAAATTTTTTTAATGCATTAATATTACTGCTTGTCTTTTTACTATTCTAATAAGCTTCAAACAAGAAATATTGGGAAAAACAGCCATTAAAATAAACTAAAAACAAAAAAGAGACGCAAATCATTCGGATGTAATAACTAAATTACTATTCACTTGACACTCAAATGGTAAAATTTATATTAATTATTGCGTTCAAGGCTGTCGTTTAACGGTAAATTTCCAATTTTGTAGAAAATGTCGCTTACGTCATTTTGCATTGAACATACATCCGGATAGGTAGACTAAATGTTTATTGCGAATCGATTTCAGATTGGTTCTTTCAAAAAAACTAACCAACCAAAAACAATCAGCAAGAAATATTTTGCGTATCCAGAACTAAGTGTGGACATGCGATAATGTATAGAGACAGGTTCGATATTTGATCTCGCAACAATGTTTCGCGATTGCTGTGCGACTTTGTTTCTAAGTATGTACTAGACCTAAGGTCTAGTACATTCTTAGCGAATATCCTTGAACAAGTCGTTTTGGTTTGCGGTGGAACTCTCGAGCTACGCTTCTGCTGATGAAGCCCTAAATAAGGCTGAAACAGCTGTACAGATCCTTGACGGATCCACTGCAATCAGAAACGAATTGCAAACCAAATGTGTCAAAAATAGTTTTCCCTATTTCTAAACTATTGAGTCAAAAGAGCTTACGTCATTTGAACGTTTGAACATAGAGCTATTTATTTTCTCGGCGAAGTTAGGTTTTAATGTCCATAAATCTTTTTCAACTTCAGAAATTAGAATTTTATATTTTTTGATTAAATCTTCTACAGGGTGTTATCGAATATGATAGCAATAATTATACTAGGTATAGACGGTGATAAAATATTACGATTTAACCTAATTTATCTATATACAAATTTTTTTCGTCTCTGTAATATAACCTATAAAAGCAGCTTGAAAAGCATTCTTTGAGAAAAAGAACTACGCAACAATTAAGTATTGCACATTGACATAACATACACAGATAAAATTCCATCTAATGTTTTCAGGGTAAATTAGAGCTTTTCGAAATTTCGATTTTTTGCTGCAATAAAATCTTCCGACCTAATTATCTCGAAAACGGTTAATCTGACGAACTTATTTACTAAAATGATTACCTACTTCCCCGGATCTGCGCCGCTGGTGAAGAATGCTCAATTTTCTATATGATATATCCATCCCTGTATTTCACTTATACCGCATGTCAACTTTCAACGATTTACCTCAAACCGTTCCAGATATATTTGAGAAAATAGTCTTTTCAAGTTACCTCTTTAGGAGGTTATACCTGAGGAACAAAAGAATTTTGTATGTAGATAAATTAGGGTATATTGTAATATTTTAATGTGGTCTATACGTGGTATAATTATTATCATCTTATTCGATAACATCCTGTATATCTATTTTTTTCGATACTTTTTCACGCAACAATGTTTCGCGATTGTTGCGCGACTTTGTATCTGAGTATGTACTAGGCCTAACAATACGTATAATTAACATACTGAATGTTGACATACATTAAAATTGCAGGTAGTCGCTTTAGCTACTTATTGTGCCACTTTAGTTCCAAGGGCACACTTACTCGCTGAAGCAATGACTCAGGGCATTTTTATGGCTGCTATGTATCAGCTCTTCTGCCTTTTTGTGGCTTATTGTGGTGGAGAAGCCGAACTTATTCGAAGAGTAAAACCCGAAGCGTTGAATCCCAGAGTTGGGCCATGTTGTTGTTGGCCGTGTTGCTGTTGTTTGCCATCACTTAATATTACAAAGTAAGTATGTATACCGGAGATGTTTTAATATCTTTTACCGTTGTTTGTTGGTTTATGAATTTTGTCAGAATTGTTGATGATGTCTTCAGATACTCATTTGAAGCAACTAGTCGAGCTGGAGCCGCAAAACTGTCGCTCTCTACTTTTGTTAAATCTGTCGCTAGCGATCTGTCTGGGAAGCCTCACGAAATGTTTATTCGGCCTGCGAGATCTAAATCAAAACAAAACTTTTATAAAAAGAATGTAAATTTTTTTTTAATTTAAAGTGAAAGAAATTTTACATTTTCTTTTGTTGATATTCACCTTTTTTTCAATTATACAGTGAGATGATAAAGTAAGAAATAAATTCGTTATTTCCTTGATGCTTAATGAACACGATAAACCTCGAGAAAAGTAAATGTTTGATTTCTGTCGCGGATCTGATGCTCTAGGTAAAATTTTAACAACGAATTTCATGTTTCACCGGCGTCGTTATTATTTTTTTTTAATGCAATGGCCACATTGTTCATTTCATTTACATTTTAAAAACTTGTCAAGATGAGAATTTAATCTTGATTACTTAGGAAGCTACTGAATACATTTTACTGCACATGAAAATGACAATAGAAAAGCGAAAATAGTGGCAGAATATCGTTTAACTCCATTAACTGAAAATTGAGGAAAAATAAGAAAACTTGTTGATATGAAGAAAGACAAAATGTTTTATTTCTTAAAAATTGAGATTTTAGCGCCATGCCGTCTTTCTTGCTTTAATTACACTGTACCCTGAATATAAAAATTCACATTTACCTCATAAATAATTTTGGCTTCAACAAAATGTCACAGAATAATTTGACGCAATCGTTCCCAAGACGTAGATAAAACATAAAGGAAATATTGAGGGGTCACGAAGAACGCCGAATATATTGCAACTTGATTACTTTCTATGAGGCTATGTAATAAGTAAAGTTTATATAAACAGACCGAATAATTTTAATGATCTAAAAGACATAATAATACAAGAAGTTCGTTTGATTACTTCAAATATTATAAACCTTGTGCGAAACGAATTTTGCTTCGTACAGGATATTAGGCCCTATTCTGTATCGAGTACATTAAATTTAAGAAATTTTTGTTGCCCCTGTTTGGGGCTACATCAGCAGAGACGTAGCTCGACATTCCCACTGCAGACAAAAAACGACTTGTCCAATTTACTTGCAATTGCGATGTAACAGTGATGGACAGATAAAGAGCGACATCCTACGCTAACTTTTTGACCTGAAATTGCAGTAGGATAGACAAATTGAAGCGGATTTGCTCCTATTAAGTCCCCCATGCAAGATGGCCATGCTTGCTGCCAAAGCGTAGATCGTAGGATATCGCTGTTTTATCTGTTCATTAAATTTAAGGGACTGTTCGTATGGTAACAACCAAACGTAAAGCTTTATAGAAAAATTTTTGTGCAAATCGTTTTTGGTCAAAAAGCGATAGTAAGATGTCGCTATTTTATATGTAAAGCTTTATGATTGGTTGTTGCCATAGAAACAGTACGTTAAATTTAGGATGTGGCTAGAGTCCCGGACGCGGGATTTTTCCCAAAAAAAAATTAAAATCCCGAACGGACGTGGTTTAATGATTCCGTCCGGAATTTTATATAAAATAGTACCGATCCCGACCATTGGATCGACTTTTATCTCGATTACATGAATGATTATACAGTGTTTCCCAAAAGTAACGGATAAATTCTATAAAATGGTTAAGAAAAATGCTCAGAGAGGTCGCTTTTTATTTTTAAATCATCATTTGAGGATGTAATTTTCAACCCTCCACCCCTCAACCCCTAAGCGATAACAACCCCAACTTTAAAAATTTAAATAACAAAGTACCCTTTGTGATACCTTATTTAACAGCATTTTTTATGCTAATTACAATAAACAACTTTTTCAGAATTGGTTGATAAATAAAAATAAATAAATAAATAACGGTTTCACTTTTGGTATCTATCTAATCATTAAAACAAGTGGCAAACACTGCACCATGTAATGTCAATAAATTCTATTTGATATCTAAGAACTTGTAATTGTTTTTATCAATTATTGCTAGAGCCTAACATTGCCTGCTCGAAAATTCGCCCTTTAGTTTAAATATATTTTTATGAACCGATTTTGAAATGGTTTTATTTGTTGTATTTAACATTAAAAATGCTATTAAACGAAGTATCACAAGCAACACTTTGGTATTTGAATTTTAAATGTTGTGCTTGTTATCACTTAAGGAATGAGGGGTGAGGGGTTGAAAATTATATCCTCAAATGACGATTCACAAATAAAAATCGACCTATCTGAACATTTTTATGAAATATTTTTCTTAACCATTTTATAGAATTTATCCCTTACTTTTGGGAAACACTATAAATACACGTTTCAATGACGTGATCTGTATGACTTTCTTTCTTGTACCTTGTTATATTCTTAGAAAGCAATGTCGATACAATTGTTTCTAAGTAGTTTCTGGGATAGATAAAATTAAAAGGAGGAATTTAGCCAATTGCATACAAAATCGATTCGTCGTCACTATTGCCAGTTGACTTTAATACCATTTCTTTATCCTGAGCATATTAAAAATGTACTGTCATGCTTAATTAAAATGATTCCTCTCGACAATTACAGCAATTGAGAGAGGAGATATTTGTTGTTTTAAATTTTTGCCAGTGAATGTTCATGCATACGTATGAACATCGTTTTTATCAAGCATGACACCTAACGTGTAATGAAATGAGCTTATTCTTAGAAGATATCTGTTACCACGGTCCGACACATGTTGAGGGCAAGATGTTTTGTGCACTTTATTGTTTTGGCATATCTTTTCCAAAACTAGAGTTTGTTTTGTCTTTCAAATTTGTCTATAGTACTTTGTAGGTCTTTATATACCTCAAATGCATGTATGATAACTTTTGCGAAAAAGTAAAATAGTAACTATAACACAACTACTTTTGCTCGTTATTTAGAAGGCAATCAAATGCAGCACGCACTATTGATATGTTATAATTTCAGGAAGTTTTACGTTCGCTATCGTTACAATCTTTTGGGAATCCGGAACGATTTTTAATCACGTCCGTTCGGAATTTTAACTTTCTGGAAGCGATCCTGCGTTCGAAACTCTAGCCACTTCCTTAAGTTTTACGTACTCGATACAAAATAGGCCCTATTGTAACTTAAAAAAAGGTTGAGTTTCAACTGCAATTTTAGATATTAGCTGTTCATGATCTTTTTAGATTCTAGAGCGCTATGCTTTTTATCGTTAAGGCTCAATTCTCACACGGCAGCGCAGCGCCTCGCGTCGCATCATATTTTTACATGTAATTTTTTGACAGAAAATGCTGCCGAGTGAGAATTGCTTCATTTAAAACCATGGGAACCTTTATAGGCAGCAAAATGACGCGACGTGACGCGACGCGACGCACTGCTGTGTGAGAATTGAGCCAGGCTCAATTCTCACACGAGCGGGTCGCGTCGCGTCATATTTTTACGCGTCACGTCATTTTGCTGCCTCCAAAAGTTGCCATGGTTTTAAATGAAGCAATTCTCACTCGGCAGCATTTTCTGTCAAAAACTTACATGTAAAAATTTGACGCGACGCGCTGCTCGTGTGAGAATTGAGCCTAAGTTAAGTGCATGTATTTTGACGGTAGGTAAAATCTGACATGGAAAAAATAATGACAGTGTCACTGCAGCGGTACTGACTGTGTTGCCGTATAAAACCTGGAGTACTGTGGGATTATTAAAGTTAAAAGTAACTTAAACCAAATATATTTTTTATTATGATCTTGACAAAATGCGAAAAGTTATAAGTGGCGGAACTAAATGTGCATTAGTGAAGGCGTTTAATTACACTGATAGACAAAAATGACCTTAATAATAGTTAAATGAAATTGAATGGGTTATTTTGTATCTGCAACTAGCCTGTAACTAATCAGCATTTTAAAAAAATATCAGCCACCCTCAGTTCTTTTGCAACAGCAGTTAAGTTAATTGAAACTGCGAATGGCACAGGACGAGATTCTTGAGCCCATGATGTTAATAAGCTAACACATTGTGCATAACAAACACTAGGAGTCCAGGTTTTGTACAAATTTGGCACCGGAAAGCCAAAATAATTAAAAGAACAGTTTTTTAACTGGTGTCTCAAACTACTTTTAACTGCAAGTTGACCGCAATGTAACAAAGATTATCAGGATGGTTTACACACGCTCTGGGCATCTTATTATGATGTATAGAAACACCAAACTCCAAAAATATATTGGAAACACACTTCATTAAGCGAAATTCGCCTAATCAATTTAGTCGGTGTTGAATGGAAGCTGAGGGTGATTGAACAAAACTGAGTATGAGGTTTATATGCGGGTAGGTAGTAGTGTTTAAAAATTCGACCCGATTTTGTTTAACAAAATCACTGTTTACCAGTGTTATTGTACATGGTGTTCTTTTACTGTGTGCAAATAAAACAAATCTCAGTATAAGTACACGAAATGCTTCTGCGTGTATTTTTGGGTGACTACCGTATCATAGCCAAAAATTACGGATAGACCACTTGTTTGGAACTTCTAAAATGTGCGACAAAGATAGGAAGGTCAACTTCGCCTTCCTCTCGGTATGATCACGCACCGATATCGCACTCGATCTTCAACGCAGGATTTCGTCATAATAATCACTGATATCGTTCATTATTTTATTTAAAATTTTAATTCATTGAGCGAAGTAATATGTTTTACGATATCAACTATCGACGAATAAATCCGAAAATTTATGCACCAATTAGGCAAGCGCGTTAAAAATGTTCTTCCTTCACCCTTTTACGTAAATAAACTTTTACTGTAATCTCGCTGCTAGCTATAAAAGTATTACTACTTACGGTCCATGGAAAAAAAGTAAATGTTAAATTTTGATAAGTCTATTAAAAATAATATGGAATGAGAAATTACAATTGCTTGTATTCCGCTTTTAATTTGTTCGGCAATTAGGAACCGCAGCTTCTTAAATTGCACTAGATTTTAATTTAAAAATGCATAAATTTGTAACTACTTTCAGAGAAGTTAATTTAAATTGTAAACGTTTTGAATGACCACTTGATCGGAGCGGTTGATTTACGTCGTTCGTGCTAAAAATCAAGTGAAGTACTGACCCTGGCCTACTTCGGCTTCGGGTCACAATTGAAAAGGTGGCCGCGTTCCACTTTTAGCTATGCCAGCAGTTCTCAAACGGTTTAGTGAAAATCTACTACTGCATTTTTCTCGAAAACTTTTAAATTTTTGTTAAGAACATATGAGTTCAATCGTTGCCATTTATGGTGATATATTACAGGTGTAAATATTTGCACACGGTAAAAGAACACCCTGTATAAATGATCACCCAAATTTAAGAAACGAAGCGGATTTGAAGAACTGCCATGTTAACAAGAGAATCTAATAGTATGTGCAATTGAAGAGGCGATGAAAGAAGTAGACAGAATTCTAAATGAGGTCCAAATGTCCATAGGAAAAGTTCTAAATCATCAGAAACAGCAAGAAGATCCTGCTATTTAAATTCCCATGCATGTAATTATTTTATTAACGAAAAAATACATAATTATCAACTGTTTGCTGAGGACGATACTTCTCGTTTTTTAGAAATGCTTCGGTCTTGCTTTAGTCGAGCTGGCAACTGTGGCAGTCTGAAACATAACCATAAAATTTTTAAAAAATTGTTGCAAATCGTTTCTGATAGCAGTGAAAATCTCGAGCAGCCTCTGTATAGCTTTTCAGCCCTATTTGGGGGTTCTTCTTCTTGTACAAAGGCTACTCGATATTTTCACTGTAATCAAAAACGATTTGCAACAAATTTTTTTAAAACTTTCATTATGCTTTAACTAGCATGGCCGCCTTGCATAGGGTGACTTATTGTGTAGCAAACCCACTTCGGTTTGTAAATCCTTATGCAATATTAGGTCAAAAAGCGATCGTAGAGTGTCGCTGTTTTATCTATTCATAAAATAAAAAATAGGCGTCAATCAATTGTCTGACAGATGTATTTTTTAGTGATACCAGCAAATATGTCTCCCTAACATGGCCTATTCTGAGTCTAAAAAGATTGTGAACGCATATTTTTATGATTTTCTTCTGGCCAAGTCTCCTTATTTTTCCTCAGCTTTCATCTATTGCTATTTAAAGTGACATTCTTAACTTCTGTTAGCATTCTGGCTTTTCTGTCTGAGAAAGGCTGTGTCAGGTAAAGACTTTTACCGGGGGTGACTTGACTATCCCGGTAACAAGTGTTACCTATTACCGGGCGATACCCAGTAAGGAGTATTACCTGGTACCGGGTGTACAATACCGAGTTAAGCGGGTCTTACCTACCAATGCTACTACCCACTTGCAATACTCTAGTACAAACATCACACAGTCGTCTAATCTCATTCGTAGCGTAGTCCTTTGCCGTTCCATAGTCTAATTCTAAAATCTGTATTATTGATCATGGCAAGAGGAGGCAATGTATACCTATTTATAATAATTTAAATACAATAACGATTTATACTGGTCTTGACAGTTTACTGGTGAGAATGAACAATATCCGAATAGACACTGAGGACATTTGGTTGTCGAGATATGAAGATACTGTCATCAATTACACTGAGAAACAATATTTAACTTTTTGAATGAATGAAATGAAATTGCTATTTTTTTTTAATTAAAACTAATGTATTAAACACAAAAATAACAGCGAAAACAATTTGGTAGCTCTAGTTAAAATAATAGCTTATATGAGTATGCTGATATTTTATACTTTTAAGAAGCTTCACAATATAGCAAAAAATATCCGCTGTGTATATAGAACAATAGGGAGTTGGTGCAAAAACTAACATTAGGTAATATAAAATCACTTTTTAACACAGTCACCATTTTGTAAGGACTTCATATCAATTGTTACACTTGTTATATATATGTTATGTTATGCTTGTAACAAGCATAACATTTGATTTTCTAAAAATCGTATTCTCTTTAATTGATTGTTAAGGCGTTTTGAAGTCCCAGTGGAGAACTGCTGTGGTTGCTATGGTTAGGTATAAATTCATTTCTCTTCAGTTATTGTTACACTGAAATTAATTAATGTCTACATATGAATATCACAGAAAAAAAATTATGAATGATAAAGTTGGTATCTTTTAACCTACGGGGTCTAGGGTTTTGTGACAGTTTCACTTTTACTCATTCCCGTGGTTATAAAAGCAACAAGAACTCCCAATTAATATAGCTAATATTTCTGTATTTCTAGTTAAAGAAAGGAACTTTATCTTCGAAACGAAAGCTAAAAAAAATATTGCTACTTCTTACAATTCGCCTGTCGCTTTTATCTCTATATCATCAAGTTTTCTTTTTCCCAGATGATTTCAGTTGCAGATGTATGTACATACAGGCTGACTACACGAGAATACCTACCCCCTTTAACTCTTTTATTTTTGATTTCAGGAAAAAATGTTTAATACAAAACTTATAGAGACTAATTCAAAGTTTCTCTGTGTGCTCACAGAAAAACAATTGATGGTCGGATAAACGAGATGTAAACTAAAGTTAAGTTTTTTTTTTAATGTAGAAGCTGTCTATAAAATAATTCCTATTTCATTTTTCTTATTTTTGAATTTTAGAAACAGAACATGTGATTCAAAACATGTTAAAAAGATTTACACTTTGCATAAAAAAATATCCAGAACGCTTTGATTATGTTATATGTTAAATTTTCAGTCATTTTTTAAAGTTCAATTTTTCCGAAATATTTTTCGTTTCTAGTTTAGAAGTTAGGTTTTAGAAAACATTTAAATCGATTTAATATGTTAAAGGTAAAATTTTATTTAATGTTATTTTATTTAAAACTAAAACTTCGTTAATTTTTGGGTATCCGAGTCTCAATTGTTTTTTGTGAATATCTGTAGCAGTACTGAAATAAATTCTACAACTTCTTTTATCTTTTTTTCTTTCTAAAATAAAAAAAGAAAATTAGCAGGAAGTATTTTATAGACACCTTCTACATTATTAGTTTTATTATACATGTGGTCTCATCAGAATTTAATTTAGAATCTAAAAAGGTAATAATATTCAGGCTGTTCTATTTAAAAAAAATTAGCTTGAGTTTATATCTCGTTTATCCGACCATCAATTGTTTTTCTGTGGGCACACAGAAAAATTTTGAATTAGTCCCTTTCAGTTTTGTATTAAACATTTTTTTCCCAAAATCAAAAATAAAAGAGTTTTGAAGGGGGTAGGAATTTTCGCGTAGTCAACCTGTACATCTGCACCTGACAGTACATGTAGAGCTTGGATTCTGTTACATAAACTTCAAAACTTTCACTGGCTCTTGTAGAACAGAGAGATTATCATATTACATTTGTACAACCATTGGTACGTAATTACCATTTAAAATAATGTTCGCGTTATTAATGTCAACAAATATTTTATAAACATGTCCCTCGTGGACCACATCCAATTCCACATTCTACATTCTCCTCCATTAGGTCGAAGTGATTGAACTGAATTGGAAATCACAACCAGATCATAAGTTTAATTACAACTAACCAAATTTAAGCAGGGACGCCAGTGACAGTTTTATGACATCTATATCTTTCACAAATTATAAGTATAGGTTCGAAGCTAAAAATCTATAGCGAAACGTTGAATGTTTTCCCTTCATATTTCTGTCCGGTTCGAGATTAAAAAAACTTTGTACTTACAATTTTCATCGGACAGAAACAAACTTCAATTTCACAAATTAGATACTAATCCAGATAGTCAACGGAAATGCTAAAGGCGTTTACAATCATAGATATATAAGTAAAGATATGTCGTCTCCATGTAAACGTATGTCGCTTATCGGGAAAACAGATCACAGAATACCGTACATCTCTCCATTTCACTCGATATTATTTCGATGCATTTCCCCTCTTTCTCGCTTGCAAAAACAGCACATTGTATCTTATACATATTTATAGCGCAGCGGCGGCAGTGGCCATGCGCCGGTAACACGTAATATTTAAGCAGCGTAAATAATAAAATTGCTTAAACGTCTGCAGTTTCACGTGGATATAAGTTCAAATAATTCAATAAATTTTATAAAAACGGGTAATCTTGTATTTTAGCAATCCCTAACATGTGTGTGTGCGAGAAATTAGGAAATTTTAGCGTTTAATGCTTGGAAGTTTACATAAAGTGAGGTTAGGGTCTCCAGTTCCCCGTTTTGTATTTTAAAGGATCTGATAAAATAAAATTAAGAACCAAGGATGAAAATAAGAGACATCGTTGTTTTCAATAAAATTCTCTTTTATGGTATCGGTAACGACATTAATAAAAACCTGGTTAGGTGCAAATCAGACTCGAACACTGACGGTTCTGTAGGTACCTAAATGCTGCTTTTGCTTTTTACATTATTTTGTATGCAATAAAAAGAACGATTTTAATATGCAACGTATCGTAGTCGTTAATTGAAGCCAGTAGTAAGTACTTAGTTATTTAATTATGAACAAGAATAAAAATAGCTATTATTGTCCTCTAGTCTTGATATTAAAATATGGGACAAGATATATTTTTGAGTCTAAAAATGGGGGCGTCCTTTAAAACAGAGGACGTCTGGCAAAGTTAAGCAGGGTGTTTGTATTGAATCTGAAAAGCCATTTTCTCTCTAGTCTTCAACGAATTTATGTGTAGCAATATTTTTAATGAATTATCCCTTCACGACCTTTTTACTATACAACAAGTCAGTCATTGAAAGTAGATTAACTTTAGAGTGCAGACGTTCTTAACCATTCCTTCTGCGAACCCAGGGACCAACCATCCGCTCACTCTTGACAACTGGGTTTACAGGTCAGAATCCACAGGAACGATATGCATCAGATTTTTCCTTTTACAAAAAGGAGTTGCTCTAAACTCTTCAGGCACTTCTAGCTCTGTATTCCTTTTCACAAAACACAGGGAACTTTCCATTAAACAAGAAACTTTCAGCGGCTCCAGGATTTAAAACCTGGAGCGTTACAACTTGAAATGGAAAGTAGCTATCGTGGACAGATTCGCATCTAGATTTCATTAATTTTTTATTTATTTTCATATTTTTCAAAATGCGTGTGTGTTAAATTATGTAATGTAACTATTTTACAATGAATTCGAATATCCCGCGTTTTCTTATATTTGCCAATTCATATATCCCGCGTTTTCCTAAAAAATTAAATTTTTAGAGCGACATATGAAAGTTGAGAAGGAAAGGTGCGATTCTTGTAGAGGGGAAAGTATACTCAAAAACTTACAGGGAATCGTCTATCTCTAACTGGGGTGATCGGTGCTCTCGACTAACATTGTAACTTGATATTAAAGTGATTGAAATCCAACATGGCGAAACTTACGGTTAAAGTTAAAACTCCATCCGTGAAAACGACTTTTACTGTCAAAGTTATAACAATGTTTTAACTTTGCTGTCGCGAAAACGCGACTCGACGTAGATTAAGTTAAAACAAATATATTTTTTTATAATGCCAAAATGCCAAAAGTTATAAGTGGCGGAACTAAACGTGCAAGAGGGAAGGTGTTTAATTATTGTATAAAAGGTCACCCAAATTAAAAAAAAAACGGATTTGAAGAACTGCCTTGTTAGCAGAAGAATCTAAAGGTATGCGCGTTGGAGGTGGTGATAAAAGAAGTACACAGAATTCTAAATGAGGTCCAAATGACCATGGAAAAGTTCTTAGTTATCAGCAACAGCAAGAAGATCCTGCTATTTAATTTCCCATGCATGTAATTACTTTTTTAATGAGAAAATAAAAATTATTAACTGTTTGCTGAGGACGATACTTCTCGTTTTAACGGAATGTTCAGTCTTGCTTTGGTTTTGCTTTACGGGCACGCAACAGTTGCAGTGGTAGTTTTCAAAAATATAACCTTAAAATTAAAAATGACAGTCAATCAATTTTCTGACGTTTATTTTTCATTTTGATACCAACAAAAATGTCACCATAACAGTGCCTACTCTGAATCTAAAAAAAGGTGAACAGCTAATAGTTCCCACCTGTGTGCATCACTCAAGTGTCGGTCAAAGCACACTTCCAACTTGGACGTATGGTGATGCCCAAACGCAAATGACGCCGGATCGAACAGCAACGCTGAAAGCCAGATCCACATTATCGCAGCACTGCTACCCCATAAAGATCGTGTCAGGCAACTTCAAACGAAAAACTTGTTCCGCAAGCTCAAAACACCAAAACCGTCAATAATGCCAACAACAAGGTCGAACCCCAAAGTGTAAACCAAAACTGAAAGGTGTAGAAACAAACTGAAACTAAAAGTCTATGAAAGAAGGAAAGTTTGCCATTAACAATCTGCGCGAAAAAGAACAACTGTCGCCAAATATACCTATCCTGCGCCTTCGGGAACTACTACTGGGGACTTATGAAACAGCTGATACAAACTCGAAGAAACTCCCCAAAGATTTTTTCCGGAACCAAGATTTGTGTCGCCCCGTACGGTGGCACACGCGAAAGGGGTCCAAAGCTCGTAAAACACCAAACCAGGTGTTGGAAATGCAAAACAACTGACGCTCCAAAAAGTGTAGTAGATTCTTAAAGGAAATCAAACATGCCCCCGAAAATTCAAAAAGGAGGAGTTGCACGAATCAAAATCACACTGAGATGAAATGTGAAAGGTACAGCCAAATGAAACATCCATGACATTAACATACAAAAAACCTGAAGTTCATATGAGCTGAGCTACAAAAAAAAAAACAGATGAGGCAAGACGGAAATTTTATGACCATGAGAAAATCTGAAATAATTACTTCACGATAAAATGAATGAATGAAGCCTTCCAAACAAGTGAAAGCGACTATTTTATTGATCACAATTTAATTGCATTGTTTAATAGTTTATTTATAACACTCCCGTTGCAAATATATTTTGTTATTGTGTCTTCCTTAAATCTGACATAATTACAGTTTTGTTCGGCAATGTTTGGCAATAGGTTTGTTACTACAGTAATTCTCGACCAGTCGCCCACAGTTGCCCACCCAAGAAATGACCAATTTTAAGAGCACCGTCAATTGTACAACTTTGACGTGTGCATGTTATTTCGAACACTCAGAAATTGTTATTGAAACAAACCTAAAATAAGAAACTAAGGGGCGTATTCTGTAACTGTTTAACAGGCTGTTAAAATTTAGAGGTCCTTTAAAATTAAAATACAGTTCCATTATTGGTTGTTACTGTAGCAACAAACTGTAACACCCCTTTAAATTTAACGGTTTTGATACAGAATAGCGCCCTCACGGTTAACCGTTATATTTAAAGGGGTGTTAAATTTTGTTGCTACGGTAACAACCAATCCTGGAACTGTATTTTAAATGTTAAAGGACCTCTAAATTTTAACAGCCCGTTAAAATGTTACAGAATACGCCCCTAATTCAGCTAATTTGAGCAATATAAAAATCCATCAGGCTGGAATAATTTCGATGTCTCTTATGGGCATCTCCGTAACTATAAGAGATAGAAAAAAAACTAGTGGCCAAGTCTCGATCTCTTTTTTGGAGATCAAGTCAATAGCGTAAACAAAAATTGGCTATCTTCTTTTGTATTCAAGTTATAGGCAAAAATTGTCATTTTCGACCTTTCGTTTTTCGGTCATATCTTCTTTATTTCTAGATATATTGAAAAAGTGCTTGAATATTATTAGGACACTTTTTGGAATACAGTTCAGTGGTGCAGGTGATTTTTTAATATTTATTTATATTTTCGAGATATAACATAAAGTTATATTTTTTTTTAATGGAAATCGTAGTAGACAATGATTAAATAAATTAATTTAAACCCTAGAAACGTAACAATATATTTTTAAAAACAAGAAAAAAGTCTCTCTTTAATGAGGGCACTGCCTACCAATAATTTCAATTTAGAAAAACATAACTTTATTATATCTCCAGAATTAAAAAAAATATTAAAAAATCAACTACACCACTGCTTTGTATTCCAAAAAGTGTCCTAGAATGTTCAAGCACTTTTTTTAATATATCTAAAAATAAACGAGATATGACCGAAAAACGAAAAGTCGAAAATGACAATTTTTGCCTATAACTTGAAAACAAAAGAAGATATCCAATTTTTGTTTACGCTATTGACTTAATGTCCAAAAAAGAGATCGAGACTTGGCCACTAGTTTTTTTCTATCTCTTATAGTTACGGAGATGCTCATAAGAGACATCGAAATTATTCCAGCCTGTACTGTGGCTTGCAAAAAAAACGCGTACACCTGTTTCTCGTAGTATTAAGTTGGTCTTGAGATTTAATTTGTCAGTGTCAAACAATTAAAATTCAGACTGTCAGAAAACGAGTAACTTAGAAGACGAATACTGATTCACAACAGTGACGAATGATTATAGCTTAAATAAAAATACTATGATGCACAAATAATATGTGGGAAGAGGAAAAATTTGTAAATGGAAATGATGGTTGGAGATAGATGTCCAAAAATGATGATTTACGATTCGGATAAAGCCTTTCTGAGTTAAGAAAAAATCCATTATAAACCGCAAAGGAGTCCATGTTTTAATAAATTTTCCTATAATGTTGTCACCAACACGTCGAAAACTACAAATTGAGCTTTGAAGAGTCTTGACAGGTGTTAAAAAAATTATATATATAATATAATATATATGTTAATCCGTAGGCTTCCGCGGGTGTTGAATGCTGTAGTATTCTTCCGGGTAGTCCTCCGCGTTGAGTTCTCTAAAGAACTATTTGTCTTCTGACAACGTTTCGGCAAGGTCTCACTTGCCATCTTCAGGTCTTCGCTGCTGCTTGCCTGCTTCTGCTCCTCGTCGTTACTCGAGTCACTGTGACTCGAGTAACGACGAGGAGCAGAAGCAGGCAAGCAGCAGCGAAGACCTGAAGATGGCAAGTGAGACCTTGCCGAAACGTTGTCAGAAGACAAATAGTTCTTTAGAGAACTCAACGCGGAGGACTACCCGGAAGAATACTACAGTATAATATATATATATATATATATTCAACAATTGTATTTCGCTTAAATTAGATAACATTTAAAGCCGTTAAATGTGTGCCGTGTGGACGTGTTCAACGTGTGTCCTGTTTCTTTGCATTGTTTATGTATCCTTTGGGTTAATCTAATTTCGCACTTGGTATCATTTTATTAAATTAATTCTCATCTTTATCCTCGCTTTTCTATTTTATCCATTTAGTCCACAAATTGTATAATAACAGTGGATTTTCATTTCCGTACTTTACGACTCGCTTTAAAGACCGAATATTGGTGGTCGCATATACCCTCTTGCCTCCTTGTATCGCCGGTGTTTTTCTCTCGCATATTTTTCTTTTCCTTACCGATCAATCCTATTTATTACTTATTTCACACATTTTGTGGCGATTTTAGATTTTTAATTATTATTTTACGCAACCCTGTAATGAATTCATCTTTAAATATTGTTGCAAAAAAACCACAATTACTATGTGTGTTCCAATTGTTTTAAAATATATCATAAAGGTTGTCTTCACAAAATAGCTAATAAACGTTTTATCAAAGAAAATATCATAGTATGTTGTCCGAAGGATGATGATGATGATGAGATTATTGATATTATTGACGATTCTTCTTTACGTGATGAAATTAACACTTTGAACAACGAAACCGTACTAAAGAATACACACATTAATAACTTAAATCATGAATTGGAATTGTTTCGTAATGAAGCTTTCCAAATGGAGTGCACATTGAATGATCTACTTGATGAACAAAAAATTAAGCTCAAAGAATTAACCTCCATCGTAAATTCTTTTAAGAATAATGACGATTCATTTGACAAGGATAATCTTACAATGCAGAACGCCTTAACGCAAACTTTTACAAACTCAATAACTTACAATGACGTAGCAGTAAATACTGATGAAATTGTTATTCCTTCTATTAATCCTCAAGAACAAGATCTTATATCATTGGTATCTAACAGCTCCAATGAAGAAATTATTAATGTTAGTAATAACAACAATAACACTAAAAGAAGAATTTTAGTTCTAGCAGATGAAGCAAAAAAAGTGACAAACTTTTGCGAAAATATTGTGCTGATACCTGTGAAATAACTACTTTTACTAAGCCTAAGGCCCTATTTGCTAATGTCATAGAAAATATAGATTCTCTATGTAAAGATTTTACAAAAAATGATTATGTCATTATAATGGCAAGTGGCCACGAATTTACACATAAATCCTACCCTAAATTAAAACTATTATTAGGTAAACTACGAAAATGTATTCATACTTCAATTCCATATTCTTATATGTCAAATGAACAATTTAAAATTAACAAATTCAACTCAAAATTAGCTGAATTTGTAGAAAAATTCAATCAAGTTTATCATAATTCTGTCACATTCGTAAATAGTCTCATGACTAATAACTTTGGTTATGTAAAGTTCGATAAGTCCAAAACGTTACAAAAGATTTCCAAAATTGTCTGTGATATTTCTAGTTCCGCAGCATTGACTCATTTTTTTAGATTAAACTATAATAATAATGGTAATAATTTTACACCGTTTCGTTTACTACATCAGAATGTTCGAAGTATTAATAAGAAAACCGCTGAATTTGAAATGTTCTTGCATCAGCAACATAATCCTGACATACGCCGCCTCACTGAAACTTGGCTTGGTAAGGAATTAATACTAAACACATACCGGGTGGAAAGTTTCAAACCCGAACATATCAAAGTTCCATTGAGACCTACGTTGTTTCTGTAGGTTACTGCTCGCCATTTAAAGATACAAAAATGGTAATGGTATTAAATGAAAGATAACATTAAGGACAATGTTATCGTGTTAAAATTATTCCTATTGTGTTAATACTTTTGAAATAGAAATTAAATTTTTTAATTTCAAACGAAAAATGTAGTCGCCTTAGTATGTCAGATTTGAAGTTTGCAATTCAATAACCAGAATTTTGTACAACATGCTTCTTATTTAAAATAAAATTCCATTCATCTGTGTAGCATACTGACGATGAAAAACTGTTAGGATTTATTTCTTTGCCCCTGCATTACTTCACAAAATACTTTCCTACTATTCTTATTAATTTCAAAACAACGTTGATGACAACTGAATTTGTGTAAATGATGTGGGTTTTTTTAATATTCTTTACATTTTGTGTGTTACTTATTCTTGAACAGTGTGAAACTTATTTAATTCTTAGTACAATTGATTTAGTATCGATATGTGTCGGTATTGATTGCCCGTGGCAACATTTCAAGTTTATTGATAGTATCAGAAATAACTGTATTTTTGTATGCAGTGACGTGGAATACAATTATCATTCTAATAAAGAAAGAATTGTTGTAACTTAAACGACAAGAGTACATACCTATTATTTGCTCTGTACAATGTCATAATACTTTTTGACTGACGTATAAATTATTTTCTACTAATTGAAAGATCTGAAACTTTCAAATCTGACATAGGGACTAAACTTTTCGTTTAAAATTTGAAAATTTTATTTATATTCCGAAACTTTTAATATTTAGAAATAATTTTAACACCATAATATTGTCCATATTTTTCTCTTTTCTTTAATACCATTACTATTTTTGTATCTTGAAACGGCGAGCAGCAATTCACAGAAACAAAGTTTTCAATACAAGTTTGCTATGTTCGGGTTTGAAACTTTCCACCCGGTATATATCAGGGTATACTCAAATTACTTTCACTTCTGGGAAAGATATAAGGGGAGGTGGTACAGCAATGTACGTCTCTAATTATCTGTCTCCATATTGTCAGAATCTTAACTTAAAAATCGAGTGTGTGGATAAAGACTTCGAATTCTCGTGGTATAAAATCAAATTCAATAATTTCTTGTTATTCATACTCTGTTTATATAGATCTCCTGACGATACTTTTAATACTTTTTATGTTAAACTAGATGAGTTATTGGATAAGATTTTTAAAATATCGAATAATATAATTGTATGCGGTGACTTCGGTATTAATTTTTCATCAAATTCTTCTAATAGTCTAACGCTGTTGAATATTTTGCATTCATATGGTCTGAATACGTTACTGCAGGAATCTACTCGTATATGTGAAAACAGTGCCACATGTATAGATAATGTTTTTAGCAATCTCCCAAAAATCAACTCTTCCAATGTAATCTGTCACTTGTCTGATCATGTTGCACAAATCTTTACCACTCAGATACCATTACCAGATATAACAACGTTGACTGGGAGAGAATTTAGTCCAGCTAATCGCTCTACTTTTGTTTCTAATATTCGACAGGATGATTTAATGAATTCTATTTTTTACGACATTGATTTTGAACAATTCATGGGTCTGTTCATTAGGCATTTTAATTCATCATTTCCTACTGTCTCTAAAACTGTTCTCAATAATTATAAAAACAGATCTCCTTGGTTAACAAAGGAAATTATTGAAAAAGGAAATTTTCTTAGAGACTTATTCTATATTTGTAAGATAGGAGCTAACAGCACATTGACAGACTTATATTTCGTCAAAAAGAAAGAATATCAACAGCTTATAAAAGATGCCAAAATAACATATAATAATAATAAAATCCTTAACAGCACGGCATCAAATAGAGGTAAAATTATATGGACTATTATTAAAGAATCATCTGTTCCTTCTCAAAAATTTTCCAATATTGAATTAGAAAGTAATGGCATTTTCATAACAGATCCTTATATTGTAGCAAATCTATAATATATTTCATTCCAAATGATCAAATCACACAATCGAATCGAGAAGAAAGTCTAGGAATAAATCAGGAATCCATTTTTTTCCTGTCCCCAACTGATCGTGTTGAAGTTAAAAATATTTTAAAGAAAATCCAAAAAAATCAAGTAAAATGTCAGGCTATGATGGAATTCCTGGCACCATTCTTGCGGACGTTATTGATATAATATCCCCCAACCTTGCAGTCGCCGTTAATAATTCCTTTGCAACCGAAATCTTTCCTGGCCAAAAACCTGTCTACAAAAATAATGGATCTAAGTCGGACATAAACAATTACCGCCCAATATCATTACTTCCTATTTTCTCAAAATTATTTGAAAGGCTTATATATAATAGACTTTATTCGTATTTGGTGCGTTTTAATATTTTATCTAAATCACAACATGGTTTCGTTAAAGGTAAAAACACTGAATCTGTTATTTTTGAGTGTCTGCATTATATAACTTCTTGTCTGGATAAAGGTGAGTCGCCCATCGGTTTCTATTTTGATCTATCGAAAGCCTTCGACACTTTGGAACATGAACTATTATTCTCTAAACTTTATAAAGTTGGTGTTAAAGGAATTGCACCGAACCTTCCGATCTTATCTAATTGGAAGGTATCAGCAAGTATGTATTAAACATATGAATCATGGTGTAGTTAAGGAGATTCTATCCGATTCTAGAAGTATCAGCAAAGGTGTGCCCCAGGGTTCAATTCTTGGCCCGTTATTATGTATAATATATGTTAACAATCTGAATCAACAATTTCCATATGCTTCATTACATCAGTACGCTGACGACACCTCTTGTATAGTGACAGGTACCTCTCAGGTTTTGTGTTCTGAACTAGCCTCAGCATCAATTTCTCAAATGGCTAGTTGGTGTGAGATTAATCATCTTTGATTAAATTCAACCAAAACTGTGGCGGTAGAATTTAAAAATAGTTTGCTACAATGTAACATACTTATTAAGTATAATGGAAAATCTGTCCCGGTGCTAGACCATGTAAAATTTTTAGACCTGCATATCGACACAACATTAAAGTTTAGTAAGCACATTGAATTCGTTTGCTATAAATTATCTCGATTTAATTTTGTTTTAAAAAACCTTAAAAATCATGTTTCAGTAGATATATTAATATATTTAATTGTTTGTGCAGTGGGCTCTTGGTGAAACATTATGAATAAATTGTAGTAAAAGAAAACACTTGTATTTAACTGTTTCACGAATTTATTTCAGTAACTCTGACATATGTTTCGGTAATACACTTTTACCATTCTCAAAGAGTATAAGATTAATACTAAATAAAGTTTTACTGCTGGGGCGTTATATTACAGTCCAGGTCCATCCTTAGTTCCAGGTATTGATCAATAATTGGTGTATTCGGAAATTCAATGTGATTGTTGGTTACTTGTTTGTTATTGTAAATGGCCCGTTTTATTTCTAAAGTTTCGAGTAAATTTAATTTTTTGCTTTTATGTACGTGGTGTAATAGTTTACAGTCATCCATATTGAAGAAGTGGTTGTTATCAATGCAATGTTCTGCAAATCCGGTGTTCTTGATGTTATGCTTGATTGCTTTTTCTAGGCTCATCTAATCTAGTTTTTAATTTTCTACCACTTTGTCCGATATAGATGGCTTCACAATTTGCACAATTTATTTGATAGACACCTGTTTTTTCTAACTTTGTAGTCTTTTGTTTGTTGTTGACAAGCATAGTATGAGATTGCCTTTATTCACACTGACTATTTTGAGATCTATTTGTTTTAGAATTGAGGTGACTTTGTTATTGAAGGGTGCAAAGTAATTTATATAATGCCAAGTTTTATTGGGGTCATTATTGTTTACTACTGGATAAAATTGTTGTTTTAGTAACAGTTTTTGGTTATTTTTAATCATTTTGTCTATTAAATTTTCTTTATATCCGTTGTTTTTTGCAATGGCTATGATTGTTTGTATTTCTATTTGGAAATTTTGTTCATTTAGTGGTATGTTAAATAGTCTGTGTATGTAACTGTGGAAGGCTGCCAATTTTATTTTCCAATTTTGATTAGATTGTGCGGGTATGATAGTGTCCGTGTACGTGGGTTTTCTGTAGTCCGCCAAATGCAGAAAATATCGTCGACATATCTAGCCCAAAATTGTACGTGTTTGATATGTTTGTGATTACTGTTGAATAGTTTTTCTTCGACTTTTATGACGGATTTCGAAGAAAAACTATTCAACAGTAATCACAAACATATCAAACACGTACAATTTTGGGCTAGATATGTCGACGATATTTTCTGCATTTGGCGAGGAACAGAAAGACAAATAAACGAATTTCTGACACACCTTAATACAATAAATAATAAAATACAATTCACAATGGAATTAGAAAAAGACAAAAAACTCAACTTCTTGGATTTAACCATCGAACGAAATAACAATAAATTGACATATAGCATCTACAGAAAACCCACGTACACGGACACTATCATACCCGCACAATCTAATCAAAATTGGAAAATAAAATTGGCAGCCTTCCACAGTTACATACACAGACTATTTAACATACCACTAAATGAACAAAATTTCCAAATAGAAATACAAACAATCAAAGCCATTGCAAAAAACAACGGATATAAAGAAAATTTAATAGACAAAATGATTAAAAATAAACAAAAACTGTTACTAAAACAACAATTTTATCCAGTAGTAAATAATAATGACCCCAATAAAACTTGGCATTATATAAATTACTTTGCACCCTTCAATAACAAAGTCACCTCAATTCTAAAACAAATAGATCTCAAAATAGTCAGTGTGAATAAAGGCAATCTCGGTACTATGCTTGTCAACAACAAACAAAAGTCTACAAAGTTAGAAAAAACAGGTGTCTATCAAATAAATTGTGCAGATTGTGAAGCCATCTATATCGGACAAAGTGGTAGAAAATTAAAAACTAGATTAGATGAGCATAAAAAAGCAATGAAGCATAACATCAAGAACACCGGATTTGCAGAACATTGCATTGATAACAACCACTTCTTCGATATGGATGACTGTAAACTATTACACCACGTACATAAAAGCAAAAAATTAAATTTACTCGAAACTTTAGAAATAAAACGGGCCATTTACAATAACGAACAAGTAACCAACAATCACATTGAATTTCCGAATACACCAATTATTGATCAATACCTAGAACTAAGGATGGACCTGGACTGCAATATAACGCCCCAGCAGTAAAACTTTATTTAGTATTAATCTTATACTCTTTGAGAATGGTAAAAGTGTATTACCGAAACATATGTCAGAGTTACTGAAATAAATTCGTGAAACAGTTAAATACAAGTGTTTTCTTTTACTACGATATATTAATATATTATATGTCCTACGTACAGTCTGCTCTATCGTACGGTAAAATATTCTGGAGAGGATCACCAAGTGTTCAACAAGCTTTCACCTCGTAAAAATCTATTGTTAGGACTATTCTAGATAAAAAATCTACGGACTCATGTAGATCTTTATTCAATCAACTCAAAATTTTACCGTTAGCAAGTCTCTATATCTATGAATTAGCTGTCTTTGCTAGAACTAATCTACAGTTGTTTCCTAGAAATAAAGAAAAATATGCATTTAGTGCATCAGTACAAACTAGAAATGTGATGGTTTCTCAATTCCTTTTTGAACGCTGCGTTTACTATAGGGCACGGAAAGTTTACAAAACATTGCCTACTTCCTTAACAATGCCCAATGTCTTTGACTAGTTTTAAACAAAAAGTAAAGACGTTTCTGTTAGATTGCTGTTTCTACGAGTACATAGATTTTGTCCGTTAATTCACATATCATTGACAGGTATATACATTATACACTTGACGATGCCGATATCTCTTTGAGATCTACGGTTAGATGATACTAATACTAATACTAATACTAAATATTTGGAATGTCGTGATATTTATTAAATAACTACTGGCTAACTCATATCAAGTAAAATAGTATTAATTTCAACGGCCGTTCCTAACCTGTATGTTTCGAAACATGACAAAATTCTCAAAATACCCATTTACAAAACAAAAAATAGGTGAAAACTCGGCTACTTGATTTTGAAGGTGTACGCGATTTTTTTGCAAGCATGTGTAATTCTCCTAAAATGGGTTTTATTAAATCGTCAGTAAGATCCAAGTAGGATGCATGTGATATCTCCCCAACATCAAAGTGCATTGGACCAAAGTATAATTGGATCGTGTTAACCTAGATTTAATTTCACTTGTAGATAGATAATCGAATATATTTACATTTTATCTTAAATGTCCGTTTTAACCAAATATTCTTCATCATGGATGCTCACAAAGAAAATATTTGAGATTTATTTATTAGTTATTCTAAGTAGTTAGTCCCTAACCACTGTTCTAATGAAAAATAAATAAAAGCAATTTTTATAAAGTAAAAATGGCCAAACAACTTTGAAAATAATCGAAAATATTTGTCTATTCCATCACTGGCACAAAGAACTGAATGTTTTGGGTAATCGGTCGATTTCTAATTTATTTAAATATATGTGGCCAATTACTTTACGCTAAACTCGCGATCACAACCATCAGTTTTGAAATTATCAAACTTACTTAATTGGGAAAGTTAGGAGGATACCGCTAGACGACCAGGTCGATTTCACTTTCGTTATCGTTGTTTGTTTTATTGCTTATTTATTTACAAGTTTATACACTCACAGTCACTGGACTTGCAAATTAATGCAACTAATTAACTTTTTTTTTTGTTTAGAAATCGAGTGAGGTATCTGAGGTTATTGGTTCTGCAATTACCCGTTGTACAGGGATTAGTTTACACGACGCTTTTAGTTCTGTGGGCCGAACGAGAGGTATTTAATTTAAATAATAAAACAAAAATCAAAAGAAGAAAATAAATGAACAGAAATTGTGTTATTATTTTGGTCTTACTAAATTGTTTTAATTGCCTTTTATCTTCTATTAATAAGAACCAAATGCTTAGTAATCAAAGTTAAAAAAATGACAAGAAATCGATAAATATTACTTCAATTTAACTTGATTTATTTTTATGTTAAATCATCCAATACAAAAGGAAATTCTGTGTAAACTTTTAATTTTTGATCAAAAACAAGACAAATAAAAAACAAAAAAGGCGAATTTGTGAAATAGCAACTAACATATCCGTCATTCTTTGTTTCTTAGAGTTTGTATCAAGTGAACTACATGTATTTTCAACCAGTCATCATACTATCAATTCTTTTCGGTGTTTGGGGTATGTCGATGACCATCAATCTCTTGAAAGACGTCCTGAAAGATTATTCTATGCAAGCGAAATTCTTGGTCCTCCAACTTGTTCTGCTATTTGCCAAGCTGCAAGCATTGGTTACTAAAATCACGGTGTGGGTCGGAGCGTTGCCGTGTACACCCCCTATAACACCTGCGGTATACGGAAATAGTAGGTAAGATCAAAATTATAGAAGGCCAGAAATTAAATACTTTTATTGTTACAGTGATTCATAATACACTTATGTTAGGAGAGATGGTTCTCCTAGGATACGTCGCCAGAAGATTGTACAAAAAAGTGTTACCCGGCCTTGATTTTACACCCAGAAACTATGTGATTACGACTATTGGTGCGATTATGGCTCAAGAGCAAAATAATAATATAGCCATCGTCGCAAATAGCAATGTGATGAGTGTTTCCTTGACGTCAACCAAAGAATCGTCTGCGAATTCTGTTAATAAAAATTACAAAGAATAATGTTAATTTTGTGATCACCATTAAGTAACTGTTTTCGTTTTGTCGAAAATGCCATTAGTTTTGCTGTAAATACTCATTAAACGTTTAATTTATTCGACGATTGTCTGCTTTTTAGCTTTACAGAACCAATTGAAACAAAAAAGTTGTTACCAAAAATGGTAAAAGCATGAAAATTAAGAGTACAGAAAGTTTTCCCACCTGGTCCCGCCCTTAACAATCTTAATAATAAATTGTATCGTTGCCATGGGCTTTAGCTTAGTAGGCCTTAGGCTTAGAACACAATGCTTAAGTAAAAGTTATAAGGATATTGAGACTGATGAATAAAAAGTAAGCAATTGCTTTAAGCTTTGGCTTATTAGCAAAAACAAAAGCAGAAATAGCAAATGCTTTAAGAAAAAGCAGTTGCTGAAATATTAGATGAATAAAAATTTCAAGCATTTGCTAGCTTTCCCGTTTCGTTTAAACAAATGCTAGGATGACTTGTGCGAACTTGGATATCTGCTTAGCTGAAATATCTTACGTTCTTTATCAAAGTGGTCCTCGTTTTTAATAAAATATCGGATACTAGTAATCCGGACAGTTAATATTGAAGCGGAGTCAGACAGAAATGATTTTTGCTAGAAAACTTAAAGAAAATAAAATTATTCTTAATAAACCACATACCGGGTGGAAAGTTTTAAACCCGAACACAACAAAGTTCCATTGAGAACTACGTTTCTGTAGATTACTACACGCAATTTAAAGATACAAAAATAGTAATGGTATTAAATGAAAGATAAAATTAAGGCCAATGTTATTGTGTTAAAATCATTCCTTTTTAATAGTTTTGAAATAGAAATTAAATTTTTAAACAAATAAAACATTGATAATTACTTTGTTAATATCACCTTTATTTGTCACACAGTGACTGCAGTTTCAACAGTTCACTGTCATTTTCAAACTGATTTTTTAAACCGAAACTGAGTCTGTATATATACACAGGCAGAAAACTAAATTCTAGTACCAAGAACACCACCTAGAAGTATCTGGAGGGATTTTTTAATTACAGGCTTCGAAGAAGGATGAATACATTAGGTCAGTTTGGTCGTTCAATAATATTTCTCTCTAATAAGTTTAATTTAATGCTTTTTTCGGCGTAATGTAAAATTTGTGCATTGTCTGAAGTAAAAGAATGTTTTTCTGCGATTAAATGATTGGCAAATTTTGAATCAGTTTTTTGTAGCTTAAAAGACCGAATGTGTTCTGAATGCGTGTGGCAAAATTTCTCCCAGTCTGACCTATGTAAACACCTTTACAATCATTACATTGTAGTATATATACACCAGATTGATTAAATTTTTACATTACGCCGAAAAAAGCATTAAATTAAACTTATTAGAGTCTTTAGAAATTCGTAACGCAGCGAATAATTCCGAAGAAATATCATTGAACGACCAAACTGACCTAATGTATTCATCCTTCTTCGAAGCCTGTAATTAAAAAATCCCTCCAGATGCTTCTAGGTGGTGTTCTTAGTATTAGAATTTAGTTTTCTGCCTGTGTATATATACAGACTTCGGTTGAAAAAATCAGTTTGAAAATGACAGTGAACTGTTGAAACTGCAGTCACTGTGTGACAAATAAAGGTGATATTTACAAAGTAATTATCAATGTTTTATTTGTTAAAATGGAATATCACAAAGTAACGGCAGAACGTGTTCTTCGTATGCTTCTTATTCAAAGTAAAAGTCCATTCATATGTGTAGCATACTGACGACGAAAAACTGTTAGGATTTATTTCTTTGGTCCTGCTTGCTTCACAACATACTTTCCTACTCTTCTTGTTAATTTCAATACAATGTTGATGGCACCTGGATTTGTGAAATTGATGTTTTTTTTTAATATTCTTTACGGTGGTGTGTTACTTATTCTTGAACAGTGTGAAACTTATTTAATTCTTAGTACAATTGAATTTAAAACTGCAATGTATGAATGCGCCGTCTAATAAACGTATACGTTATACCACTTTGATACAGAAACATCGTATTTAGTATATGGAACACGTTATTTCAACATCTATCTCGCGGACATTTTATCCTTTATTAAACGTATATGTGCGTTGCTTGGGTGGGCGTGGATCAAAGGACAGTTCAGTACAGTGAGGCAGCGCAATTCTTTTTGAGAGAGTCGACGGATATGACTGTTATGCACGTAAACATTCAAAGTTTAAAAAACAAAATTAATAATATAGAATTATTTTATTTTATAAAAACTTAAATCTTATGTTTTACTGAACATTGGCTTCAAAATTATGAATTAGATTGCATTTATTTTGAAAACTACAAAATAGCTTCATCATATTGTAGGCCTTATATTCATCTCATGGAGGTTCTGCTACATTTATAAATAAAAATTTAACAAAAAATTTTGTGCAAATCGTTTTTGATTGCAGTGAGAACCTCGAGCAGCCTCTGGACAGCTGTTTCAGCCCTGCTTGGGGCTTCTTCAGCAGAAACGTAGCTCGACATTCCCACTGCAATCAAAAACGATTTGCACAAAATTTTTCTAAAATCTTTCATTATGCTTTGACAGCAAGCATGGCCGCCTTGCATGGGGGACTCATTAGGAGCAAATCCCGCTTCAATTTGTCTATCCTACTGCAATGTTAGGTCAAAAAGCGATAGTAAGATGTCGCTATTTTATATGTTTAAAAATTTAACATTTGAATTAGTTAATAATGTTAACAGTATGTCCGTTGACTATCACTTTGAATGTTCTTGTATAAAAATCAGTGAATTAAACGTAATTGTTCTTGCAATATACAGAAATCCAACCAGTGATTTTAAAATCTTTATTGATAAATTAAATTCTGCTTTGACTGCTTTAACGAACTACAAACAAATTATATTATGTGGGGATTTGAACGTCGATTTGTTAAAGAAGTCAAGGCAACAAAATGAACTATTGTGTTTATTATACAGTTTTAATCTAAGAATGAAAATCAGTGTGCCGATTAGATCGACTTGTTCTGCGGTGAGTTGCATAGATAATATTTTCTCAAATACTCAAGTAAAAAAATCCTTCAACATTTCTACTGATTTTAGCGATCATGATGTGCAACTTATATGTTTCTCTCAGCTAAATTATTTAAAAAATTCTGTTGACCAAATATATAAATTTATTAGAAAATTCAGTAAATTCAATGTAAAAATTTTTAAAAATTGCCTGGAATCAGCAAGTTGAGATTCATTATATGAATGCACAGAGAATAGTTTCGACTTTTTTAATTCTATATTTTATCCGGTTTTTGATCAATGTTTTCCTGTGACTCGCGTTATTGATAAGGTTCGAAAGGATGGCTGGATTACAACGGGTATAAAAAAATTCAGTAAAGCAAAACGTGAACTGTACTACTTCCAAAAGCATTTTCCACACCCTGTTATTCGTCGATACTATTTAAGATATAAAAAGTTATTTAAAAAGTCATTAATATTGCTAAATACTGTCGCGATTGGAGAAGTTTATTCAAAATTAATTTTATTTTTTTTGTTTTTACGCAAAATTTCATTACTCGTATTCAGGCAAAAATTGTCTAGTTGCAGAGTTGCAGTCAACAAGGACGATTGTCGACACGAGTTCATTGCATGTCATCTGCGTTGCATTTTAATAACTGACCTAAGTCAAGATGCAGACAAACGCAGAGTAGACATAAAGGAAATGCATGGTCGTTATACCTTACTTGCGACGCTTGCGTTAGCGTTTTTATTTTTTATTGTTAAAGAGCAATTAACGCGCCTGCTTTTTTAATTGACGCTGATTTTGGACTTTCGTTCAACGACCCAAACTTCTAGAAAATGAACTCGTAGCATCCGTCAGGGGAATAGAAGGGGAAAGTTTATAAATTAGTAGAAACTTAGAAATTGGAATTATTCGTTCAGCATTTAGTGATTCGTCATTATTAATTATTTCAAGTATTCAGTTATTTTAGTATTATTTTGTTTGTAAGTTAGACCTTAATAAAATTTAGTTGTGATTATTTGTGTGTTGTGCCTTCGGAGGCGATCCGGGGAGGCGACGTTGGGTCGAGTGCGGCGCACGGGACGAGGTAATTAAACTTTTACATTTATTATTTTCGTTCGCAATGTCCCGTCCTGCAAGCGAGTGCTCAACATAACGGGAGACGCTATTTTCTCTCCCGAGTCGGACATGCGGTCCGTCCCTGGAAAATCTCAATGTGGTTAACACAAAACGGGACAAGATCGTGACAATACTTGCAAATTGAATCAAGAATTCTACGAATATCCCGAAAACTACTTGGAACCTAGTAAAGAAAGAAATTAATAATTCCCCTAGCTTTGAAAATACTACACTTTTTTTGAAAATAAATTAGTATCAGATGGATAAATTTTAACTAATCAATTTAACAACTATTTTTTAAATATTTCAGAAAATTTGCTAACCAAATTACCAGTCGTACAAAACAGCTTTAACATTAATAAGAATACCACATTTTTTCCTGCGCCGGTGTCAGAATTGGAAATAGAGGACATTATTTCTAAATTAAAAAAATACAGATGCTGTTGGAGTAGATGATGTACCTACTAAAGTAGTGAAAGGTTCACGATATATATTAGCAAAGCCATTAGCGTATGTTATTAATGAAGCTTTTGCTAATGGTAAATTTCCTGAAAATTTGAAAATTTTTATTTGAATAAACAAAAAACAGATTCAGGACAAATGAAAGAGTATATATCTAACTTTGAACATATTAAATGTGGTGTACCGCAGGGTGCGATATTAGGCCCTATACGATTCATTATTTTTTGTAATGATATTTTACAAAATTCTAAATTTAAACTAATTTCTTATGCCGATGATGCTAGCATTTGTTTAACTAATACCAACTTGCAAAATCTTATGACGGTTATAAAACCAGCCTTATCTGAGATTACTTCTTGGTATCAATCGAATAGACTAATTATAAACACACACAAAACTGAAATAATTATTTTTAAAACATTTAACAGTTTAAACATAAACATTGCCAATAATAATTATATAAAAAATCGCGTATCTGGTAAATTTTTAAGTTTGCATATTGATAGTGTCCTTAAATGGATTAGTCATATTAATGAATTAAAAAAGAGTTTAAACAAAGCTGTATTTTGTTTGCGAAAATGTAAACCGCTATGAAACAGGAAAACTCTTCGTAGTATTTACTTTGGTTATTTTCATGCAGTAATGAATTATGGAATTTTTACTTTTTTACTTTTAATTAAAAAAAAAACGATTCGTATTTTGGCAGGACTGACTTCCAGACAATCTTGTAAACAAGCATTTATGGGACTAGGGATAATGACAGTTATAAGTCAATACATATATCAATGTATATTATACATATATGAAAAGCGTACGTATTTTCAACTTGTTTCAGATAATCATAATTATGATATTAGATAAAATAACAACTTGAAAATGCTGCTATCTAGAAATACTTTATATCAGAAATCATTTGTTACAGTTTCACTAAAATGTTATAATCTCATCCCTAATGATTTAAAAAACATTTGTAACAAAATAAAATTCAAGTCACAATTAAAAAATTTTTTGCTTCAACGTGTACATTATAAAGAGTGTTCAATTAAAAAAACGGTCTAGATAGCCATGAATTTATTCTGAACGTCTAGCGTAAGGTTCTTCATATGGCTAGCGTGAAACGTCACTTGCATTTCTAACCTCTCTTTAACTCAACGAAGACATTTTAAAAAGAAACTTTTATTATCGAATGTTTATATTAAGTATAAATATAAAAAAAATTGCAGAAGCAGCATTCGAGTTTTGTTGGTTAGGTTTAACCGTCAACTTGTTCAAATGAAATTAATCGCGACATGCGTTCCCGACAACAAAAGCCTGCTACAGCCTACTTGACCGTTTTTTTTTATTGAACACTCGTTACAATTACCGGGTTTTACGAATCGATCTAGACTTTTTCTGTGATATTTCGTATTTTTGTTATTGTTTTGTGTATTATATGTAACAATTACTGTTATTATTCTTATTTCTGAATAAACTGCTACTACTACAATCTAATCATCCTAAAAGATATACGGGCTGTTTCAAATTGAGTGTGCACTGAAGGGATCTCCTAAACCGTAAGAGATACAAATTCAGTTAAATGGAACAAAAGTTGCACGAATCAATGCCTAATTTATATCCCTTGACACAATTATTTTTTTCTTATTTCTTCTTGAGATATTAATGAAAATGTAAAAAAGTCAATTTCTTCTTTCCTCTGTATCTCTTTTTTTATACATAATTTTGGAATTCTGATTTCTACGGGCACTTTTTGATTCTGCTTCGAATAGAGGTGGTAGAATTATTATTATTATAGAATAGACCATGATCAGTTTGGATTTTGTAAATACAACGTTTATCTTTTTATTATTATATTCGATAGCATTTTTTCTCCTGATTGTAATGATATATCACACTTAATAGTTGATATTAACTGAAGCTTAAATAATACAGATTTTTATATGAAAATTTTATTTAGTACATAATTTCAAATTTTTGGTTCATTTTCTTAGATATAGTGTAAATTATAATAAACTATTTAAAGTTATTCTGTATGGTTGTTTTAATAATGCACTGCACTTAACGAAAATGAACTTTTACCGACAAATAACAGGTGGTTCTAAAATAACTTGCTAGACTAGTATCTCAGCTTTGGTATAGGAATGAAAAAGCCTAGTTTTTAATTTTAACTCGCACTGTTGGGTTAAAGGAAAAAGATTAATTATACTAAAAATATTTAGATATTACTGAATAGTGCTTTCTACAAACACATTGGTAGCTAAAAACGATTATTTTTGTAATAATTTTGATACGTTCTATAAAAATGTATTTTTTAAAAATTTATTTAGCACTTCGTGGCTCTCAACACTTCACTATCTTTAATTTTTTTTTCAACATAGTTAAGTCCAAAAATGGTACTAAATTTTGTCACTCGTTTCGACGAGGTGAATTACCAGTTGAAATTTGGCACATATATATCGGAAACACCCTGCATAATTTCAGCAGGATAAAGTAGGCTTTCTATTTTGGATATTGAAACAGTGACTAGCATTAAGATAAATAATAAGGAGGAACTAAGAAGGCGAATATCAGGTTCTTGCAGAAATGTTCGCGAATTCATATTCGACACGCTAGACAACACACAGTTTTAAGAACGAATATGTGTACTGAAAATAGTGAAGGACATTTCGAGAATTTACTTTAATTTATTTATTTCACTGTATTTGTTTCACACATTTATGTTTTTCTTCTATAATTTTTATTCAAGTTATTTATTTTTTTCTTGTAATTTAATATTGTTATTGTTTCTAGGGTTTAAATTTATTTATTTAAACGAATAAAACACTCGATAAAAACTTAACCGTAATTTAATAACGCTTACAAACTAATTTATTTGTAACAATTTATTTACACACTAAAATCTAACTTCGACGATCGCTGTTAGAATTCGACTGCCTGCTGAGTAAACTTCGGCCGATTTTATATCCTTTGCTGCGTCTCGAATTCTCCAACGCTGGAAAAGTCTAGTCTGTTCGATGTAGGCCCCGGTGGCGTGACGGCCAATGACGCATAACAGCGAACCGACTTCTTGACGCCTTCAGTTTGACGTAGTGCTGAGTGGCTCGCCACACTGCCCCCTTCTTAAAAACGTTTCGTCTCGAAATGTTCCTGGTGATAGCCTTGAAGGAGGGTGTCGGAATCTACATGCTGTCCCATTCTTGCAACTTCCCGTCTGGAAGAAGTAGCAGTCCACGGTTTTGCTGTTGCTGACTGTGGGTGGTGGCTGCAGACTAGGACTTCAATTCCCATTCTGTGGAAGATGACTTCCAGCATGCTTCGAATTACTCTCCAGTCTAGTCCGTCCAATCCGCAGCCCAATTTGGGGATGGCTAACTTCATCTGGTGGTTCTCTGTTAGCTATCTCCTCAGGCTACATAGGGCTCTCCACATGCTTTGATAATCAGGTTTACCGCTTGATGTTTTCTTAGTGACTAAATAATACACGTGGCGCCTCCGATCTGCCGTCGAATCGATGATCTGCAGACTCTTGCCTACCACGGGATGCTGTCTTCGGAGCTCCTCGATCTGGCCAAATTTCTGCCTAAACACCTGAACGATTCCTTTGGTCATTTTCAGGTCTTCTGCTACGCAGTGAACCAGACTGTACTCCAGTAGCACTTTAAAGAGATCTTGTTGCTTCTCCGTGGTCACTCCAAACCGTGCCTTCCTTCCTTCAGCGTGATGAGACATGAAGGTTTCGAAGTTCACTTCGGAAACTTGCGCCCTTTGTACTATCCCTTCATTTGCTTCTCCATGGTAAGGGGCTATCCGGTTGAAGTGGATTACTTTGGGTTTGCCATGGGGGACCTTCTTGATGCGGTAAACGACGTCGTTGATCCGTTTCATCACTTTGTAAGGACCTTCCCAAGAGGTCTGCAGTTTTGCGGACAGGCCTCGACGTCTTTGGGGTTATAAAGCCAGACCAGTGCTCCAGGTTGGTATCCCCCGTTTTCAGCGTTGATGTCATAGTGCTCCTTCATCCGATCGCTGGCCGTCTGTATATTGTGACGCACTTGGTTGTGGATGTCGTCCATTTTCCTGCGTAATTTGCTCACGTAATCTTAGTCGGCAGAGACTTCACCAGGCTTCACACCAAACTTCAGGTCGCAGGGCAGTCTCGGCTCTCGCCCAAATACCACTTTCGCTGGAGTCTCCCCTGTTGTCTCATGAACGGACGAGCGGTATGCCATTAGAAACAGGGGAATGTACGTGTCCCAGTCCCTCTGATGATCGGAAACGACCTTAGTCAAATGTCGGTTGATGGTTCTATTGAACCTTTCCACCATTCCGTCCGACTGAGGGTGGAGTGCAGTTGTTCTAGTTTTTCGTACGCCGAGCAGAGTACACACGTTCTTGAACAATGCCGATTCAAAGTTCCTTCCTTGGTCTGAATGCAGTTCCATAGGTGCACCATACCGACGACTGATCCATTCCCTGACAAGGACTTCCGCAATAGTGACTGCCTCTTGGTTAGGTAGGGCGTAAGCTGCAACCCACTTGCTAAAGTAGTCCATTACCACGACGATGTACTTGTTTCCACCATTCGTTTCTGGAAACGGGCCGGCTACATCGATGGCAACTCTCTCAAAAGGACTTCCAACATTGTACTGTCTCATGGGGGCCTTGCCCCGCCTGTGGGGACCGTTACTGACTGCGCAGACTGCACACTTTCTGCACCAATCCTTCACGTCTTCCTTGCAGTTCACCCAGTAAAATCTTTCGCGCACCTTCTCCATAGTTTTCTTAACTCCAAGATACCCTCCCGAAGTCCATCGTGAAGTTCCCTCAGAACTTCTGGCACCCTACTCTTGGGGATTAGTAACTGTGTCTTCTGTTCCATGCCTTCCTGATTCTCTATGCTTCGTCTCAGAAGACCACGATCCAACACTATGGAGTCCCACTGCGCCCAGTATGATTTTACGGACGGTGCACATGGTGCTACTTCTTCCCAGGTAGGCCTCACGTCCCTGCTTTTCCATTCTAGCACTAATTTCAAATCCGGGTCGTTCTCCTAGTCTCTTCGCATTTCTTCGCCTTGCCATTTGTCGTCAACAATGGCTGTCCTCGAAGTCGTTCGATCCATGTTGCAACTTGCCCTTCTGGGTTCTTGAAACGGAGAAGCCATTTTAGAGCGGCATGGTCGGTCCTGAGGAGGAAGCGTCTACCATACAAGTACTTGTAGAAATGTTCTATCGTTTTTACGACGGCTAGCAATTCCCTTCTTGTGACGCAATAGTTTCGTTCCGGCTTATTTAGGACTTTACTGAAGTAGCCGATCACCTTTTCTTGCCCCTCTTGTATCTGGAAGAGTACGCCACCGATCGCAACGTTGCTAGCATCTGTGTCCACGACGAATTTGCCTTCCGGGAAAGGATAACTCAGAATAGGAGCACTAATCAAGTACTGCTTTAGTTGTTCAAAACCAGTTTGACATTGTTGGTCCCATTCAAATGGACGACCTTCTTCAGTGAGTTTTGTCAACGGCTTAGCAATGTCTGCAAATCCAGGAACGTAACGCCGATAGTAAGTGCACAGGCCAGGGAAACTCCTTATTTGATGTTTATTTCTGGGAATTGGCCAGTCTTTCACCACCTGAATCTTCACAGGGTCCACGGCGATTCCATTTCTATTAACAATGTGCCCCAGGTAATTCACTTCCTTCTGGAACAGGTGGCACTTCTTGAGGCTAAGCTTTAGTCCAGCTCCGCGAAGCCGCCGGAACACTCCTTCCAGGTTCCTTAGGTGGTCGTCGAACGTCTTTCCCACGACAATTATGTCGTCAAGGTACACCATGCACGTTGTCCAGGACAGACCTTTTAGAACCGTCTCCATTAACCTCTCGAATGTCGCCGAGGCATTACATAACCCGAATGGCATCACTGTGAACTGCCACAGACCCATACCTATGGAAAACGCCGTCTTTTCTCGATCTTCAGGCGCCAGCTCTACTTGCCAATATCCACTCTTTAAGTCCAAAGTTGAGAAGATCTTTGAGCCGGCCAGGGTGTCCACGGTATCATCAATCCGTGGCAGGGGATAGCTGTCCTTCTTGGTGACATTGTTGAGGAACCGGTAGTCTACACAGAACCTGGTGGACCCATCCTTCTTCTTCACAAGCACTACTGGTGACGCCCAAGGGCTGCTTGATGGTTCTATTACATTATCCTTTTCCATCTCACGAATAATGCGTTCCACTTCCTCACGCTTCGCCAACGGTAATCGCCTTGGAGCTTGACGGATAGGTCTTTCTTCTCCAGTCTCTATTTAGTGTTTCACGACACCAGTTCTTCCCTTGGATCCATTTTCTACCTCGAATACATCTTGATAACGGCCGATTAGATTCTTTGCTTTTGTCTTCTGGTCTGGAGACAATTCCTGAGCTGTTGACATAACCATTTCCCATAACTTCACTGGGACTTTCGCTTCTGGCACGTTTGTTTCAAGTTGGCGGGAGATGGAGGACACCATGGTGCAGCTTCCCAAGATGGTTCCTTCCTTGATATTGACGGAGAAACAATTGACGTTCATCAGGCGGACAGGTACTTCCTCCTACGCCGTCAACAACATTTTCCCAACGAGGACTCCTCTTCCAATCTTCTGATCATCAGCATTAGGTTCAATCATAAGGACTTGCCCATCTTGAAAAACACCGTCCAGTTTTGCGTCGACGATAACCTCAGTCCTGCTGGGTAACACAACGTCTTCAGCGAGGACTACTCGAGCGGCTACGTCTCCTCGTTGATGTAGAACCAACTCCTCATTATTGACCGCCATCACGCCACGCTTTAAGTCAAATTGGAACCCGTGGGCACACATGACGTCCATGCCCAAAATTGCCTCGTCCTCTATGTCTGCCACCAGTGCACGGTGTTTTATTGAAGTTGAACCAATGGTGATGATAAACTTTACTTCACCGTGGACAGTTGCTGATGTTCCAGTTGCAGTTTTCAGTCTCCACTTGGTCGGCTCGGTGCAGCCAGATGACTTGATGACGTCGGGTCTTAGGATGGTCTTCGTCGCACTCGTATCCAATAACATGGTGTGAGAAATGTCATCAATGGTAACATCCACGAAGACACTGCTGGTTAACTGCCGTAGGGATATTACTTGTTTGGATTTCGTCTTTGGGGGCCTTTGAATACGGGTCGACGTTTGCCCCTCTGCACCGACCCGGCTTAGTTTAACTGTGGCTTCCTTGGATCCTGTCTGGGCTTTGGACATCGCCTGCGAACATGTCCTTCCTCCTGGCAATTCCAACACACCAGCGGTTTCTTCTGCTTGAAGACCTGTTCCACAATGCGGCGAACTTCCTGGGCGGTGGTATATTCCCTGGGTCGCTCCTTTATAGCAGATCCCACCTTGGAGTTAGCGGATTCTGCCGCTTCTTCCTCTTGGAAGTCCATAGCCGCTCGCACCTTGACATGCCCTCTTGAAACTCGTCTCGCCGCTTCAAATTCCAAGGCATAAGCCAATGCGTTCTTGGACGTCGTCTTCTCAATGCCTGCTGGTTGTCTGGGTCACGGATTCCATCTATGAAGGTCTGCACCGTCAAACATTTGAGGAATTCAACAGGAGCTGTGGGATATGCCAACTGGGCCAGCCGCGCTACGTCCGCTTCGAATTCCTGAAGACTTTCTCCGGATTTCTAACAGCGATTCCTCAACTGCGCATGGTATACCTCGGTCAGATGGACCTGTCCGTAACGCATTTCCATCCTATTCACCAGCTTGTTGAAGTCTTCTTGTTCCTCTGGCAGCATCGTCTGTAGCACATCGATAGCGTCCCCTCTCAAGGCCACAATTAACGAAGTGGCTTTTTCGCTGGCCGTCCATCTGTTCGCCTTTGCTGCTGCTTCGAACTGTTTGAAGTAGTTGGACCAAGAAGAATTTCCATCGAACGTTGGTGGTTTTATCTTCAATTTCGAATTTTCTGCTGGTCCTTCCACAATTCGAGTTTCATTATTTTCTAGTGATTGTACTGGTGGCTGATCCCCGAACATTCGCAACCCCGCCATGATTTGTTCTAGATTTTTGATTTTGTTATCCTGCTGGAATATTATTTCCTCCACATTTTCTTGCAGGTTTCTTGTTTCTTCCGATATTTTTACCACTAGTTTATCTTCGAGTCCTTTCGTTTGTTCTAGAAATTCACCCTTCAAATTTCCGGATTGTTCTAGAAGCTTCTCCTCTAAATTTCTGGATTGTTCTCGAAGCTCGTCCTGGAAATTTCCAGATTGTTCTAGAAGCTTCTCCTCTAAATTTCTGGATTGTTCTCGGAGCTTCTCTAAATTTCCAGACTGTTCTTGAAACTTCTCGTCCAAATTTCTGGATTGTTCTCGAAGTTCGTCCTTGAAATTTCCAGATTGTTCTAGAAGCTTCTCTAAATTTCTGGATTGTTCTCGAAGTTCGTCCTTGAAATTTCCAGATTGTTCTAGAATCTTCTCCTCTAAATTTCTGGATTGTTCTCGAAGCTCGTCCTTGAAATTTCCAGATTGTTCGAGAAGCTTCTCTAAATTTCTGGATTGTCCTCGAAGCTTCTCTAAATTTCCAGACTGTTCTTGAAACTTCTCGTCCAAATTTCTGGATTGTTCTCGAAGTTCGTCCTTGAAATTTCCAGATTGTTCTAGAAACTTCTCGTCCAAATTTCTGGATTGTTCTCGAAATTCATCCTTCAAGATTTTATTAAAATCAGCGGGACCACACGAAATTTCGAAAAGGAACGTTTCTGGATCTTCACCAGCTGTCAACAAATCGCATCGGAGACGCTGTTGAAGTGCGCCTTTCAAACCACAGGTTTCTAACTCTCGTTCTTCCAATTCGGTTTTTAATTCGGCCACTTTTAAGTCTTTCAACAACACTTTTCTCGTAGCCATTGTTTTTTTTTTTTTTCGATACTGTACTTATGTAATAATCTCATTAAATTTAATTTACTCTAAATCGTTTCTTTATTTGCACAAACCCGCACACCGACACCACTGTTACGTTACTGTTACGACTTCTTGACGCCTTCAGTTTGACGTAGTACTGAGTGGCTCGCCACAATATGTTTATACTGCTGTTTATTTGGTTTGTGTTAATCATCTAATATCATTTAGTTAATATTTATTGATTTTTCCTCCTCCGACAATTATTATTTAAGCTTCAAATTAATATCAACTATTAAGTGTGATATATCATTACAATCAGGGGAAGAAATGCTATTGAATAGAACAATAAAAAGACATAAGATGTATTTAAAAAATCGAAACTGATGATAGTCGTTGAAAGACGAAACGTTTGACTTCAATTCTATTACTCCTATTCGAAGCAGAATCAAAAAGTGCATGTAGAAAGTTCAATCAGAATTTCAAAATTATGTACAATAAAAGAGATACAAAGAGAAAACGAAAATCGATTTTTTTACATTTTTATTAACATCTCAAGAAGAAATAATCATTCTGTTAATGAATACGAGTTAAGTAGTATAGTTAGTATATATGTAAATATCTAAAATTAACCGTTATAAAAACCTTACTAATAAGAGCTAACCAAACAACACGGAAATACGGAAATAAATAGTCCCGAAAAGTCCCGAAAAAACTTCTTATTCTAACGAATAAATAAGTATAAATTCCCTGTTAATTGATACCTAAAAATTCTGAAAATAAAATAACAGGGTGTTCTTTTACTGTGTGCAAATCTTTAAACCTAACAATATATCACCATGAATGGCAACCATTGAACTCATACGTTCTTAACATAAATGTAATAGTTTTCGAGAAAAATGCAGTTCAAAAAGCTGCAGTTCGTAATTTAAAAGATATTTAAAATTTTATATTTATTTTGTTTTCAAGGACCGTAAGTAATAATATTTTCATTGTTACCAGCGAGATTGCAGCAAAAGTTTATTTACGTAAAAAGGTGAAGGAAGAACATTTTTAACGCGCTTACCTAATTGGTGCATAAATTTTCGGATTTATTTGTCGATAGTTAATATCGTAAAACATATTACTTCGCACAGTGAATAAAAATTTCAAATAAAATAATTAATAAACGATATCAGTGATTGTTATTACGAAACTCTGCGTTGAACATCGGTCCGGTATCGGTAGGCGTGTTCATATTGAGAGGAAAGCGAAATTTTCTTTCTCGTACATGTTAACAGTTCCAAACAAGTGGTCTATCCGAAACTTTTTGGCTATCTTCTGCGGGTATTTTTTGGCTATGATACGGTAGCCACTACCGTATCATAGCCAAAAAATACCCGCAGAAGATAGCATTTCGCGTACTTATACTGAAGTTTTTTTTTATTTGCACACAGTAAAAGAACACCCAGAAAAACCTTACAAATAAGAGCTAACCAAACAACACGGATATATGGAAATAAATAATCCAAAGACCCGAAAAAACTTCCCTGTTATTTGATATCTAAAAATTCTGAAAAATAAAATAAAATATATGCTGGGTGTCTCACAACCTACGGAGGAGATTGAAAGGACAGCTGTAGGACATCAAAGTAAAGCTTTTTTCTTTATTCGCTTTTGATCAAAATCCAATAATGTAGGCGCGGCCTTTCTGGGTAAAGGAGCCGAGTTATATTAAATGAGGGATTAAATTTTTAATACAAAAAATTAAAGAAAATTTCTATTAATGATTATTACGCTGCCACCACCGATGCATTCATTAATGGCTCACGGGGCATCGGGCCCAAAATAAAGAATATATATGATACAAACAAAGAATTGAAATTTCTACCCTCACGTAATTAATAGGGCTCTCTTTACTCTTGGCATTAAAGTCGGAAGCGTTAGTTCTTGACTCTAGAACTGTACGAGTTTTATATACAATTTTAATAAAAAAAATTAAAAAAAAAGAAATGATTAATTGATTACGACGCCAAAATGAAATAAAAGTCCCTTGAAGGTGTGAAAAAGGAATATATTCGACACCTTAAATTTACAAATAAAAACAAGACAAATCATAATTAAAGAATAAAGGGAAAAAAATGTCGGAACTACTTTGAGGATTTTCCTCCAAACCAAATGGTACGAATTAACACTGAACAACTATCATTTTCCTACCTGTTAAGCAGGGAGACGCTGCAATAGAGATCCTCTTTCTTTTATTTTCCGGAACGTTGATGACAGGGGCTCGCTCTCCTTTCGGGGGCTTCTACCACCTCACTTTTCACCCACCAAAACTCTTAATTTTCCGAAGTTACATTTACATTCACAATTTTGACCAAAACCACGTCTGACTTAATTTAGGGCCGAAGGACGACTGATTTAAGCCGTAATTACCTTCCTTCAACTTTTCGCCGGGAGGATTGTTTTAAGAACTCCCCCGCGTTTCACACGCTCAATCACGCGGATTTTCTCATGCCAGTCAGCTAAATAAACCGTTATCTAGAAAGGATGTTATGACTGCATGCTCATTTGGAGTTTAATAAAATTTTGATTCTGCTACTCAAATTTCTTTATGCAGAAATAAAAAAAAATAAAGTTAATACGCTACATGATATTCGAAGGAAAATAATTCATGCTAGAAATTTCGCCTGTTTACATCCCTTCCCCCTTAGTAAAAGTGTTGACCCGAGGTCAATATCTTTTGAATTAGCAGAGGTCTCTGTTACAGGGTCCCTTACAATCATAAAAATACATTAATTACAAAAGTTTTAAATCAGTTAACGTAGAACAAATATAAAAAATAGCATGAGGCAAAATGGCATAGGACACAACACAATAATTCATGGTATAACTTTTCACCAATTGTTCGAGACTTCAGCTTCTTTTCGATAATGTTAGCTTATTCGGCCGGGCACCACGTTCTCAGGTCCTTTCTTCTACAAATATCCTGCTGGATGACTAGGTCAGTCCTTCCCTTAGATATGTGATGAAGGTCTGGTTTCCTTTGTGCAGGGCGGTGCCTTTCAGCAACACCGTCTTGATCGGTTCGAATGAGATAGTTTGTGTCCATGTTGAGGTGGGTCGGTTCAACAGCCGCCTACTCTTCCGGATCACGTAACTAACGACTCAGGACCTTTTGGTGCTTACTGGCTGGCTCATGGTTGTGTGTGGAGGTTGCCTCATGTCAGGTTGTCTCCATGTCAAAGATTACATATAACAAAAAAAACGAGTATCAGATTCTTAGATTACAATATAATAAAAACAGTGAAATAAAAGGTATTTAAACTAAAGTTTATGCGAGGAAAGAATAATAGTATCTCTATTATAGTACAATCAAAATTTCGGTTAATGAATATAACAAAGAAAGAAAAATAAACAAAAAAAAATTGACATAAGAAAATATGTAATTATAATTTCGTACGACATGCTTCAGGCGAACATCAGGTTCGATGTTTGTTCTTAGTGCATCTGGCTAATTCTTTTTATGGGACGTAAAGGAGTACTGGGTCTTTGACAAAGCGCCGGCATACACGGTGAGTCGCGAGGGTTTGTCGGATGGCCTCAGCAACTTTTGCCCAGTCACCGGCAATATAAATTGCCTGTTCCGTAGAATTTGGGAAGACACCTTCTTCCTTCCACGATACTTCTCTACTTTTCAGAAGGGGTTTGATGACACATGGGGGTCCTTCCCATCGCTTTGTTATTTCTTCAAGGAGCAGGAGCCGTAGGGACACTCTAGACCGGATTCGGACACCACTCTCGTCCATTTCGTACAGGGTCTCCAATGAGTGTTTATATAGCTCCTTCAAGAGGCTTTTCACTGCCCGTTCTACTTGTAGTACGGTTCCCTTGATCTGTAGGAGTCGAAGTTCTTCTTCCTCCATTTGAGAACAAATGTAGATTCTAGCTTTCGACTTGTTTCTTATGGCTGCGATACGGACACCTCCGTTTCCTACAACTTCTTTTACTTGATGGCGAGTGAGAAGAATCCGTGCGCAAGCGTCTTCTGTTTTCTGCATGGTGTCTCTGGCTTCTCCTTTAACATACGAATTATCAACCATTTATTTTCTTCGTCTGCCTAATGCGTGCTCGTTGATAAAGTAAATTTTTGCTCGCGGTAAATGCTTCTGTACTCTTATTCTTTCTTTCGCCCTATAAATACGTTTACAAGAACTTCTTTGAGGTTTTTTTTTTTTTTTAAATGGGATCACATAATTCCCTAACATTCTTCATATTTCTATTCTACATACTACTCAAGGGGCCTGACATCCTTTCTTACTCTTTCAAGCCACGCTTAAGAAAGGAAGAATGTACTTTGTCGGCCAAGTTTTAAAATAAACGGATCTATTCAAAATTACCAATCCATTTCTGGTACGTGTAAACTTTTGACAAACCGAAAGTACAGTCATTACTCAAATAAAATAATGAAATAAGATAGATCAAAATATTTCCTCCTCAAATTCTAAGATTTCACTTAAGAAACAAACTTTAGTAATGGAGCTCCCCGTTATTTTATTTTTATGTATCCCAACTGAATTATTATCCATTACGGAAAAGTGACACAAAGAAAAGTAAGACATCACTAGAAAAAGAATTTCTAATCCCTTTTTAAATTTTTGAAAACCCAAAACAAAATTAAATAAATAATGGAATTCTCCGTTACAATTAACTTTAGGAAGCTAAACTCCCTTTTAATAACAAAATGAACTGTAAAAAAATGTTTAAATACAAAAAGAATCAATCGTCCCTTAAATTTTGATAAATTTTTAGACTAAACCATTGATCTTCATCTTAAATATTTAATCGAACACCCAAATGAATCAAGAACACATAGTTCTTCTCAAAATTTTGAAATTTTGCATAACAAATCAAAACATTTTTGTTGTGTCTATCATTCTCCTAGATAAAGGACTGTAGGGGTTGGATAAGAGATAAAAAGGGTGAAAATGAAATAAAATAAAAAAAAACATTTACACATTATGCCAAAGTGATTTCATCTAAATTTTGATAATTTATGTGCGGTTTGAAGCTTTTCTTTACTTCAGGGTATCCGCTATTTACCATTAATGTTTTCGGCATGACCCATGGCTGTGATTCTGCAGGGCCTTTACTTCTTGTACCATAGCGATGTCCGCTACTTCCAGCTGTTCCTTTGACATTATCGCTTTCTGGGGTTTGTCCTTGATTTTCCTGAACTTCTGCCGAATCTTCGTTCTCCGTTTCATCCTCCTCTTCGAAACTATCTTCTTCCACCAATTCGGGTGGTTCTTCATTTTGTATTTGGTAGTCTTCGGGAATTTCGTTCAGTACATTAGGATTGAAGTTTACTACACGAGGTGCTTGGGGTTCGTCCCTCATTGACACCGGTGTTCCAATCCATGGTTCCACTTCTTCTGGAGCGTTTACATTTTCCTGCGGAAACGGCGCTGGTACTCCACCAAAATATGCTCTCTCCAACTCTTCAAAGTTTCCGGGAACCATTAAGTCTTCCTCAGACTCCCTCTTTGACTCTGGATTGTCTGAATCTTCTTGATCTGGTGCATCCTCTTTATGTCCTTGAGGTTGGGGTACATTTCGAATCTCGTCTCCATCTTCATACCATTTAAACCTATTGACATGGACTGTTTGTTCTTCGTCCTTCCCTATTCTGGCGATCTTGTACGTTACAGGACCTAACCTTTCGATTATTCGATACGGTCCTTCCCACTGTTTACTCAGTTTTCTCGACAGACCGGGTTTTACCGCTGGGTTGTACAAGTAGACTTTATCCCCGAGTTTGAATTCGGTGGGTTTTGTCTTTTTATTGTACTGTTTCTCCCGCTGTCCTGCTGATTTCTTGAGTTTTTCTCGTACGACTTCAAAGGTTGAGTTCAACCTCGCTACCAATTCTGCAGCGTAGTTTTCACTGTAGTCGTATCGTTGTCTGGTAGAAGTAAGATCGTCGTCATTAGGCAGTCTCATGTCCCTTCCATGAAGCAGAAAATATGGTGTCTCTCCAATAGAAGAATGGATGCTGGCTCTGTAGGCCATTAACACATAAGGAATCCACTCATCCCAATCCCGTTGCGATTTCGTAACGTAGTGAGACAGCATATCTTTCAGAACTCGATGTGTTCGTTCTATCATTCCATTACTCTGGGGGTGGTATGGAGTTGTCTGGATCTTTTTAATACCTAGGATTTTACACACGTTCTTCATAAGTTCCGATACGAAGTTGGTACCTTGATCGGTAAGCAACTTCCTTGGAACTCCGTGTCTGGCGACGATGTTTTCCACAAATGCTCGTGCTACGGTGTCCGCTTTCTGATCCGGTAGAGGTATTGCTTCCGGATACTTAGTAAAATAATCCTGAAAGGTCAATATGTATTTGTTACCTTGATCTGTGGTAACTAGCGGTCCTACTATGTCCATTGCTGTCAACTCGAACGGGTACGACACTTCGCAAAACGGCTGCAAGGGTGCTGGTTTTCGGTTGGTAGGTGTTTTTCGCGCATTACAAGAGTGACATTTTTGGATGTAATCCTTAACGTCCTCTTCCATTCCCTTCCAGTACATCCGCTCTTGTAGCAATTTTAGTGTTTTCGGTACGCCTTGGTGTCCTGCGTACGGCAAATCGTGGTAGTCACGTATAGACTGTCGTACCAAGTTCTTCGGGATGACAATCCGATCATTCCTTTCATGTCCGCGTCTTACACGGAACATAGCACCATCGTCGTCGATATAATAAGGATCTTCTTTTTGTTCCTCAAGAATTTGTCGGTGCAAAATTTTGAGAACTGGATCCTTCCCTTGTTCGTCGGCTATCACCTTCTTATCTAGGTATGGTACGGGCGTAACTTCTGTTCCAATCCGGTTTCTTCTGGAAATCGGGTGAGTTACAATTTCTTGCCTGTCTCCTTCTGTCTTGGGATTCGTTTCGTGTGATGGTATGATTTTCATTCGATCATCTTTCCTTTTCTCTTCTGCCCATCTTTGGAATTCTTCGTAACCTTGTACCTTTTCTCTATCTAACTGAGAGAATGTCCTTTCATATTTTCGGTCCCCCGGCTCGTCGTCGCTGAGCTCTTCATTATGTGTATTCACTTCCACTTGAACATCAAATGGGACTGCTTCATTTCTTTCTCCGTAACTGGGGTTCCACTTTTCGTTATATTGACTCCGGACCTTCCTTTGTCCATACTTCGGTTTTTTCTCCATAACTTCTTTTGGGAATGTTGTACCAGATTTTCTTCCTTCGCTTCCATAATCGGTGATCTCGTCAACTTCGTTGATTTCCTGTCGTATCTGTTGACGTTCCCTTTTTAAAGCTTCGCTCAATGTATGAAGGTTAGTTATTCCTTTCCTCTTCATCGGCCTTAAACCTCGGACCTGATTTATACAAATCTCTGGTTCCTGTGAAGGTCTTTCTACCATAGGCAATCGACTCATAGCATCAGCATTGTTGTTCTTTTTTCCTGGCTTATACTCTATTGTAAAGTCGTACTCTGACAAGAGTAGAGCCCACCGGGCTAATCTCGATGTTGGGTCCTTTAGTGAGAACAACCACTTTAACGGTCTGTGGTCCGTATAGATGGTGAACTTAGTCCCGTAGAGATAACATCTAAAATGTTTGATAGCCCAAACAACTGCTAAACATTCTTGTTGAGTCACGTCGTAATTTCGCTCGGCTTTGTTGAGTTGCCGGCTGGCGTATGCTATGGGTCTTTCATACGTTCCTTCCTTCTGACTTAGCACTGCGCCAATAGCTGTTCCAGAAGCGTCAGTAGCTAGTATGAACGGTTCCTCAAAATTAGGGTATTTCAGGACTGGTGGGTTGCATAACCTTTCTTTGAGGTATTCAAATGCGTCCTCCTGCTCCTGAGTCCATACCAACTCAACATCCTTCTTTGTGAGCGACGTCAAGGGGATTGCCTTGTGCGAAAACTCTGGGATAAACTTCCTGTAAAATCCTATTAATCCTAAGAAAGCTCTGATGTCCTTCACGGTTCTTGGTCGTGGGTAATTTTTCACAACACTTAATTTCTCGGGGTCCGGTTTCACTCCCTGTTGAGATATAACATGTCCCAGATATTTAGCTTCTCTGACTAAAAACCTACACTTTGACGGCTTCAACTTTAAATTGGCTTTCCTGAGCCTTTCGAACACTTCGGTCAACCTTTCCAAATGCTCATTTAGTGTTTTGCTAAACACGATGATGTCGTCGAGGTATACCAAACATTTGTCCCCGGTCAATCCCGACATCACTGAATACATCAATCTTTGAAAGGTGCTTGGAGCATTTGCCAGTCCAAACGGCATTCTTAGGCATTCATAGTGACCATCAGGAGTTGAAAATCCTGTTTTCTCCCTATCCTTCGGGTCCACTTCCACTTGCCAATATCCGCTTGCCAGATCCAACGTGGAAAAGAACTTTGTATTCCCTAGTTGATCGATAGTCTCCTGGAGGTTCGGTAATGGGAAATAGTCTCGCTTGGTGATGGAATTCAGTGCCCTGTAATCTATACAAACGCGAATTTTATTCTCACCTTCTGCGGCTTTCTTCCTTACCATAATTACCGGCGCACTCCAAGGGGAGGAGGACTCTTTAATCACTCCCTGTTCTATCATTTCTCCGATCTGGTTCTGGAGCTCCTTCCGCTGACTGTATGACACTCTGTAGGGCGCTTTGGTTATAGGTGGCACATCTTCTGTAATAATCTTGTGCTTCACCTCGTGCGTGCATCCTAATTTTACATTTTTTCCCATAAAAATGTCGCCGTATTCTTGAACTAGTTTTATTAATTTATTTTTCTCTTCATTACTCAGATGTTCCATTTCCAATTTTTCTAGGATTCCGGCTTTCCTCAGGTCTACCTTATTTATGGGGATTCTTTCCTTCCTTTCCCTTCCTGGGTTTTCAGACACATCTACTCTCTCACCGTAGGCTACTACCGTGTTCTTCGGTATTCTCAGCCTTTCATTGGTGACATTCATTATGCAAACGGGTACTTCACGTCCGGCCTTGGAAACAGTACGCGCTACTATAAGTCCATGGATGAGTAACTGAGCGGGTTCCAGCATTAAATCCTGTCCAGGGTTGATCATTCCCTGCACAGTAGTACACAACATTTGACATCTTGGAGGAATGTCGATCGCATTTTTAATTCGGACTTGGCAGCCACCAACTGCTTCATCCTGGTCATCATCCATCATTGGTGGTGACGGTGACGACTTGCGATCTTCCTCTAGAGTCTCCTTCTTTATTACTTTTCGATCTTTACCTCCACTTCTATGTACTTCTTCCACTTCTTTACGGTGGTGTGTCATTTGCTTCCTTTCAGCACTTTCGATCTGTACTTCATTTGTACCTTCCTTGACGTGCCTGTTTCTAGTGTTTTCTTGCCGACCATTATCTATTACCAGAGCATAAACTAAGATGCTTATTCCGGTTTCGGCAAACACTCTTCTTATAATCCTTATGACTTCTTCCCAATTAAGTCCGTCCAACCCGCATCCTATCCTTGGCATTGCTAACTTTTGGATTCTGTGCTGTAGACAGTGATCCCGTAGACTTACTATTGCCTTTTCTAAGGATTCATAGGTAGGTTTATCTTGACTTTGATTTTTCGTCACAAGGTAGTAAATGAATCTGTGCTTTCCTCGGAGCAAGTTGTCCCTCAAGACTGCTACTCCGCCAACTTGAGTGTTTTGTTTCTTTAAAGCTTCCACGCGTCCAAATCTTTGTTTGAATTCTACCGCGATCCCTTTGCTCATGTGGAGATCTTTTGCTACACAATGGGCCAAAGAGTATTCTTCTGGAGCTGAAAACAAATCGCCACAGACTTCATTTATTTCGGCATTCTTCTTTTCCATTTTTTCGCCGACTTCGCGTATTTCCTTACTACGCGGTTCTCTACTTTCCTTCACTAGTTCAAAATTTTCCCTCTTCAAGGATCTTCCTTTTCTGTTCCGCACTACACCGCTATAACTGGGCTCTGCTATTTCCGTATTTCTTCTCGGAATTGTATTTCGTCTGGTGTGAGACCATGTTTGATTGCGTCTTTCCTCACACCTGCCCAGTTCGGTTATTCCGTTGCTTTTCGGCTTCATTCCTTTATTCTGGTTTCCAGATCCTGTTGATCTCTTGGATTTTGTAAATCCGTTTCGGTCCGGTTCTCGGAAGTTAGCCTGCTTTCTTCTGCGGTTGGATTCCCAGCCATTTTCTTGACGTAGAGAGTAAGCATCGTCATAATCCTGATCGTTCAGATCATCATAACTTAAGAGCTTCACCTTTTCCTTTCCGAGTCTGAGGACATTTTCCCCATAGTCGACTGATGCGCTGTTGGCTCGAAGAAAATCTCTACCAAGAAGGCCATCCATATTCAGGTTTACTGAGTTCGAGCATATCATGCACTTGGTATCGTAGTTCCTGTTTCCTATCCGGAGTGGTAACACAATTGATCCCAAACATGGCTCTTCGTCTCCTGAAATTCCGCGGAAAACAACGTGTGGTTCTGGTTTAGTTCGGGCCCCGATCCTCCGAACAAACTCTTCTTTTAATATGGTCAAAGAGGCTCCAGTATCCACTAGCATTGTAGCTGTGTGACCAAATACTTTCGGTAGGATGATACATTTATTTCCTTCCTCTTCGACCGTATATGCGTGTGGGAGCGTAATTTTTAATTTCTTCGGTAAGGTCCTTTGACCTCGGGGTTCTGCAAAGGACCTCTGTAGTTTAAAGACCTCGTATTATTAGTCTGGCTCCCTACTCTTAACATCCCCGGTTGTTTAACCGATACTTTACATTCGGATGCATAATGTCCCATCCTCGAACACCTGAAACATTTCACTTGTTTCCTAAAATTCCTTTGGTGTTGCTGGTCGTTCCTCGGGTAAGCGTCAGGTCTTTTCTCACGAAAGTTCCGTGTTTGATTTTCCCCATATTTCCTTGGATATGTTCTGGAATACTGCGAGGCTGAATTTCCTTCGTTTATGCTCGGATAAGTTCTAGGATATTGCGGGGTTGGAGTTTCTCCGTACGCCCTTGGATATCCTTTCTGGTACTTAGTACCCGATTGATGATTTAGAGGGAAACTATCTTTACTCGTCATGACCTGAGCATAGTCCCTTGCGAATGTTACTTTCCTGGGTCTTTCGTTTTGTGTTTCGGCGAAATTTTCCCCAGTAGGAAATCTATTGTTCCAATGTTCTGAGTAGCCGGTTGGTTTCTTGACCCAACGAGTGTTCTCGTGGTATTGAGGTGGATAGTTCCTTTGAGAGCTTCGAATCTCCTCGTAACCGTACTCTTCTTCATCATCTTCTTCCGAGAGGTTCATGTTCCGATTTGTGACGTAGAGGTTGTTCAATCTGTTCATCTGTTTTAACATTCTCCCACTCGTCTCTGCTTGTTGGGCAAGTTCGATCACTTCTTCAAACGACCGACGAGGATTCCGGTTCAGATCCAGGATGATCATCTTCAGTAATTCCGGGTCCAATCCTCTTTTGAATTGTTCAGCCAGGTCTCGCTGATGTCTTTTTATCACGGCGTCTCGTTCAGCTGGCTGATTTGATTCCACCAGGGCCAGGTTTTCTTCTAGAAGTTTCTTGCCTGCTCTCTTTACTCTGATGGAAAAATCTTCAACCCTTTCGCGAGCGGCTTGCGTGCATCGTTGGAGTTTCAAATAAGCTTCACCCGGTAAAACCTTCTTTTCGTATCGTTTTATCAAGGCAGCTTTAAAATCAGCGTATGTCACATTCGATGATAATAAATGTGATTCCAATTCCAAGTATTGGAAAGCTTCTCCTTTTAGCTGATATCTTGCGACAGCTAGGGTTTGTTGCTCCGTCCACGCATCTATGTCCGCTCGTTGACGTAATTTCAGGAAAAATTCTTTTATATTTTCACCAGGTTTTCCAGAAAATTCGGGGAGGCCAACAAGGGTTTGCCCAATCGTTCGCAAACTTGCTAAATTCATTGAGGGTGGTTGTGTTATTGCATTGTTAACATCATCCACGGGGAGAATATTTGCTTCTAAAGTATTATCAATTGCGTCCACAAAATCGTATTCTACTTCTGCCATTTTTAAATACCTCACTCTTTGTTAAAAATAAAATAAAATAAAAATAACTGATTTTCCAGGTTCACCTTTAACCTGATTAATTAATTATTTCACTAAACTCACTAATTTCACGTTTATTTTATAAGTTTAGTTTAAATTAGCCCTTTAATTGAAAGTGAATTTAAATGAAAGTAGTAACAAAAAGAAAACTAACTTTTTATAAGTAATTCTAAAAAAATGAAAACAAACTATATGAGAGAGAACAACAAAAGAATTTAATTGACTTTATGAATACCCCATTTAGTAAATGAGAAAAAAAAAATTAATTAATTAATTTAAAAAAAACAAGGCGAAAAGGCAATCTTCCGTCAGCGAAAATAATTCAATCGCGCAAGAAAACACGAAAACTTCAACGTTCGCAATAAATAATAAAACAACGTTGTGGTTTGAGTTATTTATATAGCGTTGGCGTACAGTTAAAAAAAAAAAAAATTAAAGGAGACTGTACTTTATGAATTAATCAAGTTATGTTATTACATTTAAAAAAATTATTAAGGTGAATTTAAAAAAAATGTTTACAAGAGAAAAAAAAATGATTGGAAAATACTTTGTGTATAGAAAAAAAAATATTTAAATTAACGAAAAACAATTTGAATTTCTAATTTACTTTTAATCTAACTCCTATTATACGTCGTTTGGTTTGTACGCGCCTTAGATGCGACGCCTGCTGCATACGAGCGTCGGTCGAATTCCCGTGCGTTCCGGTCGCCGTCGCGACGTTAGGCAGCTACCAAGATGGCGCTGTCTGAATCGTACTGTGTACGTCTACGATCGCACGTTACACTCCGCGATTACGCGTTTGCCTTCCGCTATAGGGGTTTCTCAAAACAATTATTATGATGAGGGCTTTATTTAGTTTTTACCGTAGTTTATTTAATACACTACCTGGAAAAGAAACACACAAAATACTCGTACTCATTCTAGGTCCATTTGAATGAATTTCGAACGGAAAACAAAAAAAAAAAAACAAATTACTTTTAATTAACAGAAATTTCACACAGCGCTGCCAACATTTTATAAGCAAATAATTAATCCCACACCGCTGGCACCATTTTGTAGGCGCGGCCTTTCTGGGTAAAGGAGCCGAGTTATATTAAATGAGGGATTAAATTTTTAATACAAAAAATTAAAGAAAATTTCTATTAATGATTATTACGCTGCCACCACCGATGCATTCATTAATGGCTCACGGGGCATCGGGCCCAAAATAAAGAATATATATGATACAAACAAAGAATTGAAATTTCTACCCTCACGTAATTAATAGGGCTCTCTTTACTCTTGGCATTAAAGTCGGAAGCGTTAGTTCTTGACTCTAGAACTGTACGAGTTTTATATACAATTTTAATAAAAAAATTTAAAAAAAAAGAAATGATTAATTGATTACGACGCCAAAATGAAATAAAAGTCCCTTGAAGGTGTGAAAAAGGAATATATTCGACACCTTAAATTTACAAATAAAAACAAGACAAATCATAATTAAAGAATAAAGGGAAAAAAATGTCGGAACTACTTTGAGGATTTTCCTCCAAACCAAATGGTACGAATTAACACTGAACAACTATCATTTTCCTACCTGTTAAGCAGGGAGACGCTGCAATAGAGATCCTCTTTCTTTTATTTTCCGGAACGTTGATGACAGGGGCTCGCTCTCCTTTCGGGGGCTTCTACCACCTCACTTTTCACCCACCAAAACTCTTAATTTTCCGAAGTTACATTTACATTCACAATTTTGACCAAAACCACGTCTGACTTAATTTAGGGCCGAAGGACGACTGATTTAAGCCGTAATTACCTTCCTTCAACTTTTCGCCGGGAGGATTGTTTTAAGAACTCCCCCGCGTTTCACACGCTCAATCACGCGGATTTTCTCATGCCAGTCAGCTAAATAAACCGTTATCTAGAAAGGATGTTATGACTGCATGCTCATTTGGAGTTTAATAAAATTTTGATTCTGCTACTCAAATTTCTTTATGCAGAAATAAAAAAAAATAAAGTTAATACGCTACATGATATTCGAAGGAAAATAATTCATGCTAGAAATTTCGCCTGTTTACAATAATAAGAAAGTTACAGCAGCAATTTCTTCTTTAATTTACACCTGTAGCGTCTTAATTATTAAAAATTATTTCACGAAATGCAACCTTATTATTAAATAAACTCCAAATTTATCAAAACCACCATTCATAAAATGTCCACGTTAATCTGTTTCCTAGTTTTATTTTTAATTAGTAGGCGGTGCACAACGACATGAAAACGCGTTTTTTGGGCATTAGAAGAAAAAATTAAATAGCCATAACTTTAACGCTATTACATTTTTTAAAATAGTTGTTTATTGTAAAGCAGTGTTCAATTAACTCATAAATGCCTCAAGTTTGAATTTAAAACGTAAAATATTAACTAATAACTTTTGCTTGCTAATTAATTTCGCCTTAAACTCTTGTAACTTTTTAGTTATTGATTTTCTACCAAAAATTTATTAAGAAAAAAGCTTTAATTTGATTTGACACCCAATATATTATGTATAAATCGTCAAGAAACAACCTAGAGATGAGAGCAAATCACACCCACACACCTCAAGTTAAGAGCACTTTAGGAAAATTTTTATCTCGGAGAATCGTCTCTTTATCAAATCTCCAATGCAAATGACAACGTATCCAGTGCGTTAAAATCCGCTATCAACGATTCTCAATATGGTACTCCATTATTCCAAAGACGTACCAAAAATTTTGTAATTATTAATAATCTATTATATAAAGAATCTTCTAAACCATATGAACAGAATAAGTTAGTGATACCTAAATCTTTGGTATACGAAGTTCTTCATTCGATGCACAATCAACCTCTATCTGGACAAACTTATGACAGAATATCTTCAAGATACTATTGGGACAACATGTTACAAAACATAAAAAGATACATCAAAGGGTGTCAAGATTATCAGACAGGCAAAGGACCGAATAATCAAAAACCGAGTGGATTACTGCAACCCATATCTGTTCGAAATGATTGGAATTGACCTTCTCGAACCACTTAAAAGATCTAAACGTGGAAACAATAACATAATAGTCGCTACAGATTATGACGAAATGGGCTGAGACACGTGCGTTACCTAGTGGAAGAGCAGAAGACGTTGCCGAATTTCTAATCGAACAAGTGATTTGTCGTCAGGAATCATCTAGAAAGATATTAAGCGATCGTGGAAAGGTGTTTCAGGTCAGAATTAGTAACATCTCTAGTCAAAGGAATAGGCTGCGAAAGCATTTTTACAACTGCGTGCAGACCACAAACAAATGGGTTAACAGAACGCTTAAATTGTTGGTATTAGAAATAATGTTACTTAGTTATATTGCCACGGGTGTTACTTGCGTACCTAACTTCATGTTGTTCTTGTTCTTACACACGACGATGAGTAAAAGTATTACATTGTCCCGCGTTCTTTTATTATTACTTATACAAAAAACCATCAGGTTATCGGCCCAGCAAGGGTATAATAAAAGCAGTGAAACAGGAAGAAATACGCAGTTAAGTTTTTCTTTTCGTGTAAAATTATCAGTTTCAATAATTCCGAATACACGTGTTATTGCATACATCAAAATGGCGGGCACATGGATATCTTCGCTGGAAAAATTGTAAGGTCGCGAAAATTACAATAATTGGGCGTTCGCAATTCCAGCATATTTAGAATCCGAAGATCTCTGGAATTGTGTTCTTGGTATAAATGATGAAACCGTTGATGAGACAGAAGTAGCAAGAAGGGAAGTTAAGGCTAAATCAAGAATTGTAATGAGTGTGGACCCATCAAATTTCATTCACATACGACAAGCACAAACTCCAAAAGAAGTGTGGGAGAAATTAAGAGACGCTTTTCAAGACTCAGGACTCACCAGAAAGGTTTCATTGATGCGTAAAATGATCACAACCAAGCTAGAATACTGTGCTTCGATAGAAGAATATGTATCCACAATTTTGCCAACAGCACAAATGCTTAATGACATAAAATTTGAAGTAAATGAGGAGTGGGTAGGAACTTTTCTTCTGGCAGGCTTACCGGAAACCTATAAGCCAATGGTCATGGCTATATAAAATTCAGGAGTGAAAGTGACTGCAGATTTTGTTAAAAACAAGCTTCTGCAAGAAACAAAAACTTCCACATCAGGAAATTTAGCTTTTCTCAGTGCAAGTCAAGGTATCAGCAAGAATTTTAAATCAAAAGTAAGATGTTACAACTGCAATAAATCTGGACATTACGCTGCAGAATGTCGAAAACCAAATAAAAAGGTACAAAAACCGTCTAATAAGACAGAGAAGTCTCTTTTATCTGCTTACAGTGTAAGTAATTTTTCTTATCCTACTGATTGGTACATTGATTCGGGTGCGTCATCTCACATGACGTATAACGATAAACTTTTAGAAAATATTACACATGTTGCTAATACTAGAGAAGTTATATTAGCCGATAGTAGAAAGATTCCAGTCATTAATAAAGGAGATACTCATGTTACGCTTTTGGTAAATAATTTTGAAGAGGATGTACGTATTTCCAATATGCTGTATGTACCTGGTTTGTCTACAAACTTATTGTCGATCAGTCAGATGACCAAAGATGAAAAAAGGGTTATTTTTGATAAAAACAACTGTAAAATTTATGACGCATCTGGCACTTTTGTTGCTACAGCATCATTACATAATGACATGTATAGGTTACACGTCAAAGAAGAGAAGACTTATCAAGTTCAGGATAATACAACACTATGGCACCGACGCTTGGGACACATGAGCACTCAGTACATGAAAGTGCTAAACAAGTTCACAGATATAAACCTAATGGATAAAGATTACGACAAAACTTGTGTCGTCTGCTTAAAAGGTAAGCAAGCAAAATTACCCTTTTCTACTTCGTTATCCCATACGAAAAGAAAATTGGAACTTGTGCATGCTGATTTGCGCGGGCTTATGGAAGTTAAATCATTCGGTCATTCAAAATATTTTTTGCTCTTTATTGATGATTTTACGCATATGACATTTGTGTATTTTCTCAATTCAGAAGATCAAGTCCCAGATGTTTTCAAAGAATTTAAACAATTAGTTGAGAACGAATCTGATCATAAGATAAAAATATTAAGAACTGATAATGGCAAAGAATTTGTAAATGAAGAATTGAGTAAATATCTCAAGGACAATGGTATTCAGCATCAAACAACAATACCTTATAATCCGCAGCAAAACGGCATAGTAGAACGAATGAATCGAACAGTTGTAGAAAAGGCCAGATGTTTATTAATTAACGCCAATCTGTCAAAGGATTTTTGGGCAGAAGCTGTCAATACCGCAGTCTACTTGCAAAACCTATCACCAACAAAAGTGTTGAAGAACATTGCTCTAGAAGAAGCATGGACAAGTACCAGACTTTAAAAATTTGAAGGTTTTCGGTTCAAGAGTAATGGTAGGAATACCAAAGGAAAAGAGAAAAAAGTTTGATCCAAAATCAGAAGAGCACATCTTCGTAGGATATCCCAAGGGCAAGAAAGGACTCCGAGTCTACAACTTCAAGACAAACCAAGTCACTGTGACCAGAGATGCTTGTTTATCAAAGAAACTCGACAGGTGAGCATACATCAGACAAATATTGATAGCATATTTCCATTTATAGAGGAACGTGCTCCACCTGCACAGGATGGTCACAATGAAGTGGGAGAAGAAGTCAACAACACCGAACAAGAATTCGAGCCCGTTGTCCTGTCGGATGTAGAATTAAACACGACAATGCAAGAAAACCACAGTGATGAGGAATATCTGCCTGAATGACCGGTTAACATTCTGGAAACTTCTTCAAATTAAGACGATCTACAGGAAAACCAAAATCGAAACAATTGGACGATTATGTGTACACCTTAAAGGTCACCTATCCATCAGATCCAGTGAATGTTGAAAAAGCTCTCAGCAGTCCAGATGCCCTCTTATGGAGACAAGCTATGGAAGAGGAGTACACATCCCTAATCAACAATAACACTTGGACAATGACAGAATTACCAGTTGGCAGAAAACCAATCAAAAACAAGTGGGTATTTAAAACCAAAAGGAACTCGGATGGAAGTATACGATACAAGGCGAGGCTTGTAATCAAAGGCTGTTCCCAACGTAAAGGTATAGATTACCAAGAAACATATGCTCCCGTTGTGCGATACAATTCCATTCGATATCTACTGGCACTAGCAGTCCAGTTTGATATGGAAATTGAACAAATGGATACTATCACGGCTTTCCTACAAGGTGATTTAGAAGAAAATATCTACATGGAACAACCCGAAGAATTTGCTTTGCTACTAAGGTATGCAAATTAAATAAAGCTATTTATGGGTTAAAACAGTCTAGTAGGAACTGGAACTTAAAGCTAGACACAGTCTTAATAGATTTTAATATGACACGTTCCAAGGCAGCAAGTTGTGTTTATTATATTATACAAAACAAAAGAAAATTGTATGTAGTTGTGTACGTAGATGACATTATAATTTTTAGTAACGATAAAAAACTAACGAGGAGTCTGAAAGCTAACTTGCAAAACAAACTTAATATGAAGGACTTGGGGTCAATAAAAAATTGCTTAGTGTAAAGTTCTTCGCCTTTAGAACTTCGACGGCCGAAATAATATACTCACAACAAAATTGAAAAGGTATATATTTCAATGACTACAAATTAATAACACCAAGCGACCTAACGTGTCTACACCTTTGCGCCATCTTCTTCTCTCTCTCCAGTGTTCCCAACTGTCTTTCCTTCCAGGTGGGTCGGTGTTGCCAACTGGTTGCTTACACTCGGCCATTCCTGCATTCTTGAGCGCCCTCGCTCAAAAGTGTCGTAGGGTTGTGAACACCGGGAACTAGTTAGCAAATAGTCGTTCAACTTGGCTGGCTTACGAATCTTTCTTCGATTTCTCTTGCACTGCTTTTCTAACTCGTAATCCACGTCCTTCGGTTCAGTTTTCTCCGCTTCAGTATTGAGTTCGCCTCCGTCTCCTTTCTCTTCTTCATCTTCATCTTCGTCGTCTTCCTCTTCATGGTTTCTATAAATTTTCAGCTGCGAAATATGGGCTGTAGTACCATAACATCTCCCATTCGTATTCAATGTTTGACCTCTGGAAGTGTCCGCTGGTAGTATTTGTGTTATTACCAAAGGTCCTGGATATTTTAACTGCGTTTTTGTTGGCTCTCCGGTTGCAATTGCAGCCCTTTGCATGATGACAATATCTCCAACCTCGTACTTCTCCCTTGCATACCTTCGCTTGTCATAATGTCTCTTATATTCCTCTTGTGCCTTCTTGGTGTTTCTAATTACGACTTCTCTTAATTTTTCAGGTGGTGTCCAAACTTCTGACTTCTCGTGTACTCGGCTTAGTTTGCCATCAACATGCGGAGGTATATAACCATACAGTGCTTCAAATGGTGTTTTTCCAGTAGACTTGCTCTCTGCCAAATTCAAATTTCGTTCAACTTCACGCATATTTCTGTCCCAATCTTCTTCCGATTTCATAGCGGCTAATATCATGGTATTACCACCCGATTTAGTCTTTCTACTTGCCCGTTTGCTTGACGATGTCTCCTACTATTCAGTACATGTCGTACCTACTCCTTGTTCTTCACAAAATTTCTCAAATTCTCTGGAAGTGAAAGACGTACCTCTATCTGTCACAACTGTCCTTGGAAGTTCAAAATCTATCACAAAAGATCTCATTATACGCAGCACGATATTAGATTTAGTACTTTTTACAGGATATAGCTTACCGAATTTTGTTAAGGAATCTACAATGACTAGTACGTACATGTTTCCACGTTTGCTCTTCATAAATGGTTCTAAATGATCCATGTGCATCCTCTCAAATGGTCGAATTGGATAGAGTTCCCCCGCTTTCTTGCCTCCCGGCGTCTTCGTCATCAAGCATTCGAAACATCCTTGAATGTGTTTTCGAACACAGCGTCGCATGTTTCTGAACCAGTACCGTTCCATTATTTTAGACACAGTTTTATCGATTGAAAAGTGTCCCATCATATCATGAAATCTGACTACCAAACTTTTACGCATTTCATCTGGCATCACGTACAACTTTTCTTCATTTCCTTTACTCACTCTTCGTAACAGCTTACCATCTTCCAAGACGTACTCTTTCACAGCATTGTTTTCTTCTTTTGTCCCATACTTTTCTTCTCTTTCAAGTATATCGATGATTTTTCTTGACTTCTCATCACTTCTTTGCACCACAATTACTCTCTCTTCCTCAGAACAACTCGTCAACACATCAATCCTAGAATGGTATGCTTCAAGTGTATTTTCAACCTCACTATTCGATTGCAACGGTGCTCTACTCAAAGCATCAACATGCGCCATATGTTCTCCTGATCGATGTTTAATTTCAAAATCGTACTCACTAAGAGTGTTATACCATCTCGCAATCTATGGATTAATTGCTTTCTTCGTATTTAAGTACACAAGACCTTGACAATCTGTCACAATGGTGAATTTGATTTTCAGAAGCATGTTTCTTAACCTCTCTACGGACCACACTACTGCCAGGAGTTCTAATTTGCTCGAATGATATTTGCTTTCAGCATCAGTTGTTTTTTTCGACACAATAAACTAGGTGCAGGCTTTCGTCTTCTCCACCTTGCAAACAATATTCCTGCAATACCCAATGAGCTTGCGTCTGTGTGTAACTCAGTCCTTGCCCGAGGATCGTATAACTTCAAGACAGGTTCTGAAGTTAATGCTTCTTTTAATACAGTAAAAGATTTCTCCTGCGGCTCTCCCCAATTGGAAGTAGCATTTTTCTCCGTTAGAGAACTCAAAGGTCTTGCTTTTATTGCATAACTGTTGATGAAACGTCGGAAAAATCCCGTCAATCTTCGTACATCATGGACATTCTCCGGCCTTGGGAAATTTTCAACCGCCAGTGTTTTCCTAATGCCTGGCTTGATACCACCTTCAGGGATTTGAAAAACCAAATACTCCACCTCTTGCATTCCAAAATCACATTTGCTGAGCCTCAGAGTTAACTTGGCTTCTCGAAGACATTGTAGCACCATTCCTAACTTCTCTGTCTCCTCCCAGGTTCTCGCAGGAATTAGAATATCTAAATACAGAACGGCTACCTTATTCCGCAATGAACCTAACACCAGATTCATCAGTCTTGAAAGCTCATTCTCTCAAACTATCCAGTCTCATCTGGCGTAATGAAGGCTGTCTTTTCTTTAGCTTGCTCTGTCAAAGGCACCTGAAGATATCCACTCGCAAGATCAAGCGTTGTGAACATAACACTTCGGTATGGGTAAATTTAATTTCATCGTCTGACTATTTAGTTTTCGATAGTCAACAAGTCTCTGCTCTCCAGTTTTCTTTGAGACTAACAAAACAGGGCTCGCATAAGGTGAGGTCGTTTCAGTCACAATGCCATGCCTTTTCCACTCACGCACAATTTCTGAAATTACTTCCCTCTCATGCACTGTTGCTCGATAAGGTTTACTCCTGATGGGTACAGCGGAATCTTTAATGTCCATCTTGATTTTATCCGTGCAACCAAATTCGGCCATGTTAAATGCGAAAACATTTCTGCACTTATTTAACAAAGTCAATAATTCGGAAGCGTCGCTTTCACTCACGGTAATGTCAATGTTAATCATGTCAAATGTTATTTTATCCACAACTGTTAACGAGTCTTTTCTATCATTGTTTTTAATTTTTACACACCTGACCAAGTCATCTTCGATTCTCATCACATTAAATTTAGTTTGATTCTGCACAGGCAAAATAAATTCTTCAGTCCCCAAGGAACCATACACAAAATTTATTTTTTCCTTTTTCAACAATATTCAATGAAATTTTTCGTGGCTGTCCAACAATATCAATACGTTTAAATAATTCACTGTCTGAATAATCGAACTTAAAGTCTTCACCCAACCGCACATAAGCAATTTCTGGACGTTCCGTGTATGTTCGCCCTGCTAATATATCTAATTGTTGCGCATCATTCAGAACAGCCCACAGCTTGATATTCTCCACTCGTACACCATCAATTGTCATGCTCGAGCGAACATAATGTTTACTCTCTACAACAGGTTTTATTGTTCCAAATCCGTACAATGTTTTCTGATCTGTTTTACACCGTAGTCCACTTTCAGCTACTGCAGTTTCCCTTACAGTACAAATCGCGCTACCAGGATCAATCAAACCTTGTAATTGCAGATCACCTAGCTCTACTTCTTTCACAAACTTGCTCAGATCATTTCCTGCAGGTAAGTCACAGGTTACTTCATTCACAGAAGACTTATTCTTTACCGGTTCTACTGTTTTGTTCTACTTTGGGCAGTTCTTACGTACATGCCCAGACGTTTTACAAAAATAACACACCACACCAGTTTGTTTTGGCTCATCACAGTCTTTAGAAATATGTCCTGCTTTTCCACAATTACTTAAGTTTCAGTCAATGTTTTTAACTCATAATTTTAAAATTACAAGTGAGCTCAAAATAGTTGAAACATGATGAAATTCGATAAGATAATCTAATGGTTACTTATCCACCAAAACAGCTGATCGGTAATTGACGGCCATATTGAATGTGTGCCGGAATTCTGGTGGAACGTCCGTTCGCCATGTTCAGGTGATTACCGAGCCTGAATGCAGACCCTGATTCAGACTCAGCATATTGAAAGTTAACAACTCGTGTTCTTAAACGGTTAATGTGAGAGTACTAGCTGCTGAAGCTTGGCACTCCAAAAGCATGTCTGTTCAATAGCTATGTTGAACTAGTAACTCAGTTCCTGTGGCTACCTGATTGACCGTTGCGCCACGCTCGGCCGCTTGATGAATGCCCGCCCATTTCGCACATGGGCTCTCAGAAACGGTAAGAGCGAAAAGCCCAAGCCACCCCAAGCTGCCTACTGATTGATATGTATACTGTGACAACACAAACATCCATGGCCCTGTTGGGATTCGAACCCACGCCGACAAGTGGCTCAACTTTATAAGTCGGCTAGGCTACCTGCTGCGCCACTCGCCTGTCCTCGTGGTAATATAACTAAGTAATATTATTTCTAATACCAACACTCCCACTAGAAATAAGGTTCATATTGAGACAGTGTTTCTCATGATGTTCTCTTTGTGAAAATATCTGCAGGCATGTCCCAAGCAGCAAGGTGTCGTCTTTTTCACGTCAAAAATTGGTCGTCGTTTACGTCAAATGACCAATGTCAATGACGTGTTAAAGACGTAAAAATGAGGGGCGAATGTCACAGCCCGGCGACGTCATTTTTGTACGTCAAATAGTCGTGTATTTCTGACGTCATTTTTAATTGTATTATCTATGACGCATAAGCAACCAAGAAACTAAATCATATTTTAATTTTTAATCAAATATGTATACATATACCTACGAACAACAAATAAATAATATTTTAAATAAATTCATACATATTTTTTAAAATTCCAAATAAAAATAACATAAAAAGCTAAAAACTAAACAGTTTGATTCTACTCTATAGTGAAATAAAACAATTGAATTAAGTGCTTAAGCCTTACCACAAGGACCGTTAAAATATTAATATAACAGGTTATGAAATATGAGTTACCAATACCCACCTTCTTTACACAGTTTGCTAATAACTAAAACAATAAATACCTAAAGCCAGTACACGTACAAGTAGAATATACTTTAGTTAGCTTAATACGTAATAAATTAACGCTCAAAAACAAATCGCACTAAACATAAGCATCACGGGCACTAGATACACAAGAACAAAGTCCCAATATCGAGTGTCGGCGCATGCGTTGCATACCCCGTAATAGAAGTCTAGTAAATTTCTTATGTATTAAAATGGTATTCAATCATGTTTATAATTTATACTTTCTTGCAAAATCTAATATCTTGTCAAATCTATAACTAAATTTATTATCGAAACGAAACTTTTAAAATTAGTGTCAAATTTATGTTATTAAAGTGACGTTCTATTCACGTGATTTATAAACGTCAAATGTTAAACAAAATTTTTACGAAAAAATGACGTTTAAAACTGGTCGTTCGACCAATTTTGACCAAATAATGACGTGATAAAAACGACTGCTTGCTGCTTGGGGTCCTTTGTTGAAACTGGCATAATATTACCCAGCCAACAAAATAACGTTTTAAAAATGCATCAGAATCATATTTTTGGAAACATGAAACGTTTCTCGAAACACCGCCACATACATGTCGGATAGGTAAATAAAACGTGCAAATGTCCGCCTTGGAAACGTTTTCTTCTGAAACGTTTTTTTTTATGCTTATCTGAAACTGTTATTTGTTATGTTTCAGCAACATTTGGACGGCATATTACAAACACATATCATAGGTTGGTTTCAAAGACGTTTCTTAGTTGCATTTTGAAAACATTTTTGTTTAATGTTTCAAATATGCACCTGAGTTATCCCAAGCAGCAGTGAGTCGTCAATTTGACGTTATATTCTGGTCATCGTTTACTTCATAGTCACCATAAAAGTGACGTTAAATGCCGTAAATGACACGTGAATATGTCACAGACCAAAGACGTCATTTTTCTACGTCGACGGACGTATGTCTTTGACGTTAATGACGTTAATTTACAACGTCAAATCGACCAGATTGAAACCAACGTAGGACGTATTTTTGAGTTATAAAAAAGCTGCACTTTCTAAACAAATATGAAGTGTGTTTTATTACTTAATTTTCAATTAAGTAATAAAACACACTTCATATAAACATAATAAAGAATGAGAAAAAAAGACAAAGAATGTACAGTCGCGAATATTAAGGTCGTCATTGTCAGAACGTAAATTTTAAAAGAAATTAAAAACATCAGGTAAAAAGTCAAGAATAAATAAAATTTGTACGATTATTCAAAATATTCAAAATTAACACATTATTCTTTTTATTTTTAACAATTCTGATACCTATATCTTCGACAAGCAATGACGACTAAAATGCTCGCGACTGTGCAAGAATAATACAAAAATGTCAGTTTTTTTCAAACTGACATTTCCTGTTTTCTCTACTTCACTCTTCAAGCCCTAGTAGGTTCCAGGCTTATCAAATGAGTGAAGCAAAGGCTGGGAAATTCTTTCATTGTTGAATGATAAAACAATACATTTTGCCTCTATCATTTTAAAAGGCCACTTATACAATTTTTTAGATAAATCCTTAATTTTACATATATTCAAACGATCCGAATTGAATGGATATTCATAAAGTGATGCATAAGAATTAAATACTTTACCAATAACTACAGTTATGCCATTTGGTTCTAATATAATGTTATGTATCTGAATAACTTTTGAAGATATTAAACAGTAACAGTTCGATTCGGAATATGAATTTATTGATAACATGTAATTCTTACATCTGATTTTTCTAAATTGTTTGCCGTTGGATTGCATGGTCGGTCCTAAATTGTGTTCTAACTGATGAATGTACTCACTATTATTTACTGCAACTGAAAAATCGTTGACGGAAACACTTATTTCATTTAAACGCCGACAGATTTGTTGTAAGGGTTTATTGGAACTCTTTATCAGCTTTTTTAATTGGCCTAAATAATTTTCAAAAAGGAAAGCAGAAAATTTATCCAATGGTCCATACATTTCAACATCTTCAGTTAAATGAGACAAAATATGAACATTGTATACTAAAAATTCGGAACCGTGCAAATGTTCGGAGTGTTGAATAAACGTAGTTAATAATTTGGACGCTATTTGACATCCTAAACCTCGAAGATGTTTATCTGATGTTAAGATAACTATAGCAGAATGTAAAAGTAAGAAATGTTCGTAAACAGCAAGGTCAACAATACCAGACAATATAACAGGACCAACATAGATTAAAAATGTTCGAAATTCTGTGGCTTTGAAACGTGCTAGTTCACTTAGACTTCTTGGTTTTCGATTTATTTCATTTGGAATAAAATCTTTCAAAGAAACTAAACTTTCAGATAAAGATACTACTGACCTGTGTGCCAGCCTAACCGATAAATTACCATTTATCCAACTATTCAATAATTTTCGCATAACTCCTAAACATACGCAATGCATGTAGTCAATGGGAAATTTAGAAACTAAACCAACTGAAAGTTTAAGTAAGGGTGTTTCAGCTAAATGATGATCTACGTCTTCCTGCGCAATAAAAGTTGCATCAGTTCGTTTTAATGCATTAAGGCCTCTCAATATCACTCTCCCTTTTAAGTACTCTCCGCACTCAGTACACTTTCCACAAGATGAGTATCCTGTGTGCGATTTTATACACTTTAAATACGCACGGGCAGGTGCGTCACATATAAAACTGTGCACTTGAACAGTGTAATGAGTACCTTTGTAGTCAAAACCGTTCCGTTGTGCTTCATTAAGTTCATCAATGAAATCTTCTAAAAATGATGACAAAGGTCTGGGCTTTGAAATACCACAAAATATACCGATAACAAACGGATTGTTATTAAGTGAATTCTTAATTAGACCTAAAAGCGGCCATAATTGTACACTTGAACTGTTGAATAAGGGTATTCCATCAATATTGAAGCTTACTTTGATTAAATTGTCAGGAAATTTAGAATTAAGGTTTAACTGATTTTTAAGACAGTTTAGAAGTCCGAAGTGACAGTACTCACCGTTTTCAAGTTTTTTGTAGTGAAATTGGAGAGTAGTATTTAATAGTGTCCTACGATCTAGTGGCAGTTGAGGATTTAAAGGTGCTAGAATATGTAACAAGCCTGTGAGTGAAGAATGTGTTACATGAAATGTTGTTGCCCATTGCCTTAACATTAATAAGAGACTGTCTGTTTCAGAATAAGGTTTTTCCGTATTATCAATATTATTTTTCTGATTCAAAACAATATTTTTGTCAAAATCAGTTTTTGTTTTATCAACACTTTTGTACTTTGGCGACGTAACGCGAATAGCAGGAGTATAAATGTCATTTTCTGGACCATAAACTCTGATTATGTGACTATTATTCATAACTTGTTTAATAACACCATTGCAGTTATTTATAGTCGCATTGTTAATACATATTGGTCCTACAGGCACAATACTTGGATTAACAATACTATTGACTGTGTTGGCAACTCTCCTGTAAAGTTGTCTTTTGCTTACAAGGTTCTTTTGTTTAAACTTAGAGTATGAAACTTGTTTAGGCATATCTGCACTTATTGGATATTACAAAACTTAAAATTTAAAGCTGTTTAGTTAACTAAAGTATGCTTATTCTTTTTATCGTCCCTTACTTTTAACTCGCTGGGGAGCATGTTTCAACCAAACTTTTATACAATTGGTAACTTCATGCTCTGTGCTATTGGGTAAATTTCCAAGCACAGCACCTAATATAAAATATGTTACAAGAAATGCACATACATAATAAACAATGAATTTAACTTACGTAGAACTACAGAATGCTAGTTTAGCTCTGCAAAGGATCTCTTTTGATTTCGTGATCCCAGGTAACTGAACTTTGATGCCAAGTTGTCTGTCAAGATGCTCTTAAGAATAATGTTGCTTCTTGTGGTTACATCTCGTCCTCCTAACATAGAGCAATAAGCACACTGAAAATACAAGAATTAATTAATTTTATCTAAGTCAAGCCTGTTTTATATTAACCACAGAAGCCTTTTTTTGTTCACTGCACAAATATCTTTCAATTACATCAACTTCATTTGCAGTCATCAATGGGAACTTCGTTGGTAGGTCATTGGGTAACTGATAGAAAGATGTAGCACTTGGTTCAGAGTCTTTTGCCTTTAGCAACTGTAAAATCTGGGTGTTTTGCTCTTTTAAAAACGCCAGAAAAGAAAAAACTTTTTTTGAAATTCAAGAAATTCTACAAAAATCACAATTAAATTTTGAATTCACTGTCAATGAATATTAAGTAACTTACCTCGATCAGAAATTCTGGAACTAATACTACTACAAGCTTGAGCCTCAGAGGTCGTGTTTGCTGAAAATGCTGACTCAGTGTTTTCAGTTCCTAGGTGAATAATAATATGTATAATTTCTTTGTGTTTACTATAAAAGTTACTAACTGTTACTGTTAAGCAAGACTTGTGGACTTGTAAATTCTTGAGACGGACGTAATACGTTCAGTTCCGAAAAAATTTCAGTATTACTGAGACTAGCATGACTTGATGATGGTTGAACTGATGGAAGCAAATTTGGTTCGTCATTTGCAGCAACTGAGAAATGAATTTTAAATTTCAAATATTAAGATACATAATTATAACTTACCAGAATTTAATTGAATTGCCGGAGGGCGTTTTAACTTGCAATTTGATATGACGTCATCATCCGATGAATAATCTGCAACTGCATCGTTGTATTTAAGTGGTAGTGTTCGAATCCTTTTTCGTCTTCTAGGTTCATCATCAGATTGAATGTCTTCGGACTGAATATTCGATGTAAACTGGGCCTTTTTAATTTTTTCCTGAGCTTTTTTCAGATCATCTGCCGAAGAATAAATTCAATTTAAAAAAATTTTAATCATGCATATGCAAATAATTAACATTAATAAATATGTACTAGGAAATCTCGCTCAGAGAGATACTCTTTTATGTACATATTAGATATCCTTCTAAGAATCAAATATAAGTGTAACAGTATTTTTTCACTCTGCAGCAATACTAAAAAGTGTACTAACCTGTCTCGAAAAATAACCTCTTAATGCTAAAAAGCTTCCAATTAGTGCTTGGTTCCTCTCGATTCCGCAGGGCCTCGTTAAATTTTGTTTGTAGCTTACAAGCAGGCCAATAAACTTCCTTTTTGCGTGGTGTTAACCAAAAATCGCAAACAACAGCCACACCACCATCATCTTCAAACTCAACTCCTACAAAAGCCATCTTGCATCTTGGCACAAATTTTAAATAAGTTCATAAGCAGCCAAAGAAAAACCTTCAATTAATACTTAAGTTTTTATCAAAAATTTTGTGCAAATCGTTTTTGATTGCAGTGAGAACCTCGAGCAGCCTCTGGACAGCTGTTTCAGCCCTGCTTGGGGCTTCTTCAGCAGAAACGTAGCTCGACATTCCCACTGCAGAACAAAAACGACTTGCCCAATTTATTCGCAATTGCGATGTAAGAATGATGAACATATAAAATGGCGACATCTTACTATCGCTTTTTGACCTAACATTGCAGTAGGATAGACAAATTAAAGCGGGATTTGCTCCTAATGAGTCCCCCATGCAAGGCGGCCATGCTTGCTGTCAAAGCATAATGAAAGATTTTAGAAAAATTTTGTGCAAATCGTTTTTGATTGCAGTGAGAACCTCGAGCAGCCTCTGGACAGCTGTTTCAGCCCTGCTTGGGGCTTCTTCAGCAGAAACGTAGCTCGACATTCCCACTGCAGAACAAAAACGACTTGCCCAATTTATTCGCAATTGCGATGTAAGAATGATGAACATATAAAATGGCGACATCTTACTATCGCTTTTTGACCTAACATTGCAGTAGGATAGACAAATTGAAGCGGGATTTGCTCCTAATGAGTCCCCCATGCAAGGCGGCCATGCTTGCTGTCAAAGCATAATGAAAGATTTTAGAAAAATTTTGTGCAAATCGTTTTTGATTGCAGTGAGAACCTCGAGCAGCCTCTGGACAGCTGTTTCAGCCCTGCTTGGGGCTTCTTCAGCAGAAACGTAGCTCGACATTCCCACTGCAGAACAAAAACGACTTGCCCAATTTATTCGCAATTGCGATGTAAGAATGATGAACATATAAAATGGCGACATCTTACTATCGCTTTGTGACCTAACATTGCAGTAGGATAGACAAATTGAAGCGGGATTTGCTCCTAATGAGTCCCCCATGCAAGGCGGCCATGCTTGCTGTCAAAGCATAATGAAAGATTTTAGAAAAATTTTGTGCAAATCGTTTTTGATTGCAGTGAGAACCTCGAGCAGCCTCTGGACAGCTGTTTCAGCCCTGCTTGGGGCTTCTTCAGCAGAAACGTAGCTCGACATTCCCACTGCAGTACAAAAACGACTTGCCCAATTTATTCGCAATTGCGATGTAAGAATGATGAACATATAAAATGGCGACATCTTACTATCGCTTTTTGACCTAACATTGCAGTAGGATAGACAAATTGAAGCGGGATTTGCTCCTAAAGAGTCCCCCATGCAAGGCGGCCATGCTTGCTGTCAAAGCATAATGAAAGATTTTAGAAAAATTTTGTGCAAATCGTTTTTGATTGCAGTGAGAACCTCGAGCAGCCTCTGGACAGCTGTTTCAGCCCTGCTTGGGGCTTCTTCAGCAGAAACGTAGCTCGACATTCCCACTGCAGAACAAAAACGACTTGCCCAATTTATTCGCAATTGCGATGTAAGAATGATGAACATTAGGAGCAAATCCCGCTTCAATTTGTCTATCCTACTGCAATGTTAGGTCAAAAAGCGATAGTAAGATGTCGCCATTTTATAAGTTTTTATCGTTCAACACGAGAACACACGTTTTCGCGCACTTGTTTCAACAAGTTTGAAGTCAAGGGGCAAGTGAAAGTCACCGCAGTGCCACAACAGAGAAACAAGTTAACAGCGACAGGTATACCAATCGCTTGATTTGTTCATTAAATATTTACGTCTGATAACTAATTGGTATCACGTGCTAAAAAGCCGACTGCTTTAACGACTCATAATCATTCATAACGCCACATGCAAGTAACACCCAAACACACCTATGAACACAAACTCTGCGAACTATGTGCGAACTGAGCCAATAAAAAAGCAAGACCGAAAACAACACGCATGCGCACAATTAACTACAATAAAACAGCGCTCTTTAAAACAGAAGTTTTACTTATTGCTTACGTCATACGTGTAATCATCATTAGAGTCTCTCAAAAATAATTATGAAACGCATTACTGTCTTAAAATGAACGTCTCGTTGACGTTAATAATTCACGACATTTTCTGATCAATAATGTTTCGTCTTTTTCACGTGATGTGTTGGTTATCCGACAATATTCGACGTCTCAATGACGTTAATAAATTACGTCATTTTTTGATCTACAATGTCTCGTCTTTTTCACGTGAAATGTTGGTTATTCGACGTCGATGACGAAAAGATCCCAATTATTGACGTGAAAAATACGTCACTCTGCTACCTGGGATGTTTCAGGAATGTTTCTTATTTATGTTTTCGAACTGTTTTCTCGGTTATGGTTTGGAAATGTTTTTTGTGTATTTTGTGTGTTTAAAGTGTTCCATGACTCTGATACTTCCAACCCTCGCCGTTGAAGGGGAAGCAGTGTCGAATTTTCTCCCCAACATTGAAGGGTACCTGAAGTGAGTACCGACCAGCTTCGAGAAATATCCCAAGGCCGGTCTCTTATCACTTGGAGCTTCGAGACGGTATAATTATTGATATATCTTAATAAAAATAATGATGACTGAATATACTCAATGAAAAGTGTTTATTGAAATATTGCTATAAACAAATAAAATAATTATAATTTATGTTCGCGTCGTTTGAATCTCAATTCGGCCCCCCTAAACCAATCCGTCACCGCAGAGTTGAATGTCTCATACTTCAACAAAATTTTCAATAATTGCTTCTGTAATGATTTCATATTTCTAATTTAGTGTCTCTTACATATGAAGAACTTACCTTTTATGCACTGTAAAACTTTAGTTCCTTCTACTTTGAAATTAGCGTTACGGCCTTTAAGGGAACAATACCTTTACACACACAATCCAAATGTATTTGACAACATTTTAAATATGCTTTCTCTCTCTGTTGTCCCACAAAAACGTTTCAATTCGTTCACCTAAAAAATTTAAACTATTAGAAAAAAGTCCATTCTAACAAAAGAATAATACATACCAAAGTACAATAGTTATCCTCGATATTCATTCAAATTTTGTAATTCTTCAATAGAATTCACCGGCAATTTTGGTAACTTTACAGTACTTTTTATTTTATCGGATATCTTAAGAACTTTCTTAATGTTATTAATTTTTTCATTTTGTGATTCTAATAACATTTCAATTTTCACTATTGTTCTATATATTTCTACCAATAGTGAGTTCTCTGAAAACAATAAAATTAAAATAAAATTTCTTAAAAACAGAAAGAAAGTACACCTCTGTGCAAAATAATAGCAGTGTCCTACGTATGAACTGTAATTTTAATTTAATGACACAAGCGCAGGCATTCTGGAAAGTAGTGCTAATATCTACTAAACTAAATCAAAGCAATATATAATAACAATAGAAAATGCTGCAAATGTAAAGCAATTTTTAAGAAGTTTTCAACAAATAATCTGTAGCTCTTCTATTATTTTACACAGAGGTATGTATGCAATGTTGCATTTTACCTGTATTCAATGTGACGGAAGCACTTGATGAGGTAGACGCCAAAACATTTCCAGAAGCAGAAGTATCTACAACATTTTACTGTATTATATTTCTAAACTCTTGTCATAAAACAAAATTAACATACTAATACATATGAAATCTTATTTATATACCTATACAGGGTGAGTCGGGAGGAATGAACCAAACTACAGGACTATATTCTACTCATCAATATAACAAAAAAAACCAAAAGCTGTAATCCAATTTTCATTTAATTTGGAGTTGTAACGTTTTAATAAAATACCTTAGATAACATTTTTTTTCTCAATTGAAGTATTTAGATATTAGATATAGATTCGCTAGTACACAAATGTAGCTTTTACGAAATTTGAACATTTATAGTAGTGCAATTTTTCAAGTGTGTATTTACGTAATACAGAACAACAAAATCAAAATATCTAAAGAACATTTGAACATTTAAACGCAAACTTCAGTAGCTTTCAAATATGTCGTACAAAAATATTAAGCAAGGTATTTTTGTTAAAGCGTTACAACGCGAAAACAAATGAAAATCGGATTACAACTTTTGGGTTTTTTGCACTTATATTGACGGATAGAATATACTCACGGTTTGGTCCACTCCTTCCGAGTCACCTGTATAAATCGGTACCTTAGAGACATAAGGTATCAAGTCCAAGGTGTATCAACTACTAAGAACTTGGACAATTGTTTATTTCTGTGCTTAAAATAATCAGAAAAAGGCAAATAAAACCTAAACTATTGCGTATTAAACTGGTTAGTATATTGAATGGTGATCACATTATGCTAGAAATTAGACTTGATACTTTATGCCTCGAAGATACCGATATATTGATGTGTAAACATATATTAATTCATACCAGCATTTGTAAAAGTTAAAAAACTAATATTGGGGTTTACCTGTATTAAAAAATCAAGGGTGAACGTGACGTATTTGTGTCTGCTAACTCAGAAAAAAACATTTCCGGACGCAGAAATACCTACAGTAATGAATTATATTAGAAGTATAATTTTAAACTATTAATTAAATAATTGAAGAAAATTAACACACTATACTTTATAAGTGGAAATCGTCGTGTACTTGATCTTTTCTATAGCAGTCAAATGTTTCATTAAAAAAATTAATTAGGTAACGCAACCCTCTATACAGGTGTTGTTTTACGTAATAAAATTAATGAGGACGACTTATGATATTTTGAAACACACGAATAAGACAATGGAAAGAATATCATACTAGGTTTGTCAGAAAGCACAATCGGTGTATTTTGTAAAATTTCAACTGATTCCGGCGCATTTCCTAAAAAAAACAAGAAAAATATTAAATCCAAATGTGTAAGTTATACATCTATTAAATACAGTACCTATTTCAGAAGGTCCTACATCGGCTGTTTTATCGATTTCTTCTTTTTCTAAAAATGAGTACATTATTTTTTAATATTAAGTAATAAGTACGAACAGATGAGAAAATAAAATTTTGGTGGTCATTGATTGTCACTTTATACATACAGATGCTTTATTAAAAGTTGAAGGTTGCTATTAAAATCTGAAATACATGAGTATTTTTATTTTAACCTTTTTTTGGTGAGAAATACAAACATTTTCAATATTTTTTAATAAACAAGTTATTATTATTAATACTCGCAACTGTATATATAAAAAAGAAGGAAAGAAAATAAAACCAAGTGAGTTACCTCTAGGAAATTTTGGAAGGGGCCCTAAATAAATGTCTTCGTCTTCGTCGGATGAGCCAAATTCAATGAAATCGTCACGAAGTTGAGGATTTGTTCCCTTATTGTTTCTTCTCTTTTTTCTCTTACTTTCTCTTTTTCTTCCGTCTCAGTAGTGGAATTTTCAAAGTTTAATATTTTTTTTTAATTTATAATTTGCATTTTCAAGCGAATCTATAAAAATTGAGTGCTTTGAATTTTTTATTTAATAACAAAAATTTGCCTTACCATATACTGCAAATATTTTAACTTCTGTTATCTGCCATGTGTAATCGGGAAGTCGTTTAGACTTTAAAAATTTAGAAAAATATTTCGCATTAGGATACTTGACAAAACATTTTTTATCTTCTCTAAAAAGCCATTTACCATACACGACACTATACTTTTCCTCGTCTTTAACTGGGAGGTCAAGTATAACTACAAATTTATCCTCTCCAACACAGTGTGACTCCTAGGAAATATCATGCAATTTTTAATTGTATATAGTCCATTGTATACTACTAACTTACATAACATTGAATTCGCATTCATCTACAGTGGGAAATGTGTATATACGTTTATATTAATATTGGCTATGTAACATTGGTAACAACAAAAATGATGCTCCACTGAGAAAGGGGATTTTGACCATTTTATATTTAATATAGGAGATGTTAAAAATTATAGGTTGTTTTAATGCTCCAAAATTAGCAGTATAAATATTTAATTTATCTGAATCGCAGGGATAGTCGCTTGATGTGGAAATTTCCTTAATAATTCCTCCAGTTAAAATAATGTCTCCAGTTAAAATAATGTCTCCAGTATTTTGAGTAATATTCTCAATTAACACAGTAGAACCATTATTAAGTACACATCAGTTATTCCTCTTATGTGTACTGAACACAATGCCTTCTCGAAGTACGATTTTAAATCCCATTTTTTTTTTCTTTTATTAATGGATAAGCAATTTTATCTCTTTTATTAAAATGATAGCGCTTTTCATTAATCCTATTACACAGTTGTTGCAGTGGCAAAGCTAAAGATTTCAAAGTCAATTTCATTTCATGTAACAAATTTTCGTATGGAAATGCACTGAAATTATCTAAGCATCCAAATTGTTTTGCATCATCGGCCAAGTGAATAAGATTATGTACATTATAAGATACGTACTTAAGTCCATATATTTTGTCAAAGTGCCTAACGAAATAAATTAATAATTGTTTTGCATAATCGTTTAGTTCAGTTACCAATTTTGGACTCGTCAGGATTCTTACAGCTGTATGAAGAGTCATAAAATGTTGCAGAAAGGCCTTGGATACAAATTTTTTTAACAAAACTGGGCTTGTATATAATAAAAAAAATCGCACTTCCGTAGCTTTCCAATGATCTATTTCCTTAAGAGACCTTGAAAGTCTTGCGAATTCATTTGGAACACAAGATCTTATTTTATTAATCTGATTATCTAACTCTTCTAAATATTTTTGCTTGAATCTTATGTTAATAGGACCGTGAATTAATAATTTCAAAATTCGTTTACCAACACCGAGGCAGACAAGATGCATATAGTCTAACACTACTTGACTTACAAGTCCGCATTTTAAAGCTTCCAAGGGACTAACTCCTTTGTGGTAATTGTCATACACTTTCTGCAAGAAATCTTCATCACTTCTTAAGCTGCAATTAATATCGCGAAAAATTATGCGATTTTCTAAATATTCCCCCTATACAGAGCATTTATTGCATCCAAAATAAGCGTCGTGAGGTTTCACAGATAATAAAAATGATTTCGCTGGAGCATCGCATATTATAGCATTCAAAAGCATCGATTTAATACGTATGTCACATTTACTAATACCATTTTTCTCTAAATGTAACATTTCTTTTATAAAATCATCCATATATTCACTAATGCTGTCAGGTTTCTTATAGCCAAAGTACACTCCTACTGTTATTACATCTCTACAGGTTGTATTGCATAAAGAAATTAATATTAGCCAAAATTGTGCAGTTGAACTTTTACTAATGGGGAGACCGTCTATGTTTAAGTTAATTTTTAATACCTCAGTGTCCATTTTTTTAAGTAAATTTTTCTCAAAAATATGCAAAATTCCTGTTTCTTTACCAAAGTGACAATATTTTCCTGGACAAACATCTCTATATTTTCTACAGGTCGAAGTTGACTTTCTTAATAGTGTTCGGGAATCTTTAGGTAAATTCTCTACCACATTACCTAATATTATTAATAAATCATTTACGACGGTTTTTGATACATTATTAGATACAGCCCAAACTGCTAATTGCTTCTTTAAATCAAAATGATTTTTTTTAATTTGTTTCTCATAATTCGAAGCATTAATAATAGGAATTTTTTCGGTTTCAGAATCATTTTGGTAATCGTTATTTTTTAAATTTGACGAAAACATTAGTGGTGGAAAACAGAGCGGAGCACGTATAACATTCACATTTTCAGAAATGTTATCTGAACAAGGCTGTTCTACAGTTAAAATACATTTTTCATTTTTCTGTGATTCTAATAAATTCATTAAATCATTCTTTACTGTGTTGCTGATGATTCTTCTAAAATATCTGTTCGTAACCTTTCCCGCACACTTTCTTCTGGTTGCCTGAAAGTAGGAATGTAATAAAAAAAACTGAAATTCTGAAGTACTCGCATTTTATTGTGCGTTGCTGACTATAGATAAATAACATTAGAAACTAGGGCTGTTTTAGAATCCAATAACTGCACTTTCCATTATTTAATTATAAAAGTGTACAAAAAGTTTTGTCATCTAGTGTGTTGTAATTTTCAAATACGTAATAAATCGTATGTCAAAAAATTAAAACAGCACACTTGATGGGAAAACTTTTTGCACACTTGTTATTAAATCTTACTTACGGACAGATATAAAGCAGAATACCTAAGAAAACTATGTCTGTCCCACCTAAAGGGTGATGGATGGATACTTTATTACAGAACATTTACCTTTAGAGAAAACAGTAACAATTTCAAACTACTTCATGGTTTCTAATTTATGATAAGCAGCCAGATTTACACAGTTCAAAAAGGCATACCCTAGATTTTTGTTAGCAATGGTACAATTTCGGCCCTTGAAAACTGGTAGGCTGAGAAATGACATGGCAAAATATTTAAATTTTGTCTAGATTCAAATTTGACAAATCCATTCCCGGATTCATGGTCGTTTTCTTTTTAAAATGGCGTAACAACTTCAATGTATCGTACATTCTAAAGATGCTATAATAAAGTAATAGCTTTTGAGTAAAACTCTTCGCAATAAATTTTAATTTCCGTTTCAATGAGTAATATGAGTGTCGTTTAGAAATTTTAGTATATACAGGGATATTCATGGTAAGTAGCCTATTAGATTAAATTGGGAACTACGCTTCACGGGTCTCTGAAAATTTGTATATGATAATAATCCATAATGAGCTATTCAAATAATATAAAATCAATCATGGAGTACTTCCGGTTTTATCGGAAGTCGACAGTAACTCTTTTCAAATGGAACACGCCGTATATTATTACATTTTTGAATTCCCGAATCAATTCTACATCTTTTGTATTTACATACCTCAGGCCTAAAATGCGCCGTTTTGACGATATTCAGTTTTTTCTAAAAAAATTTGACGGTTGCGGCGCCGGCGGCGGTTACAATAAATTGAAATATTTCAAAAACTAAATAAGATAAAGACCGGTAATTTTCACTGTTTAATTACACAGACGTAATAATCCTTTTCTGATGAAAGGTAAATTGTACACGTAAAACGGAGCTTACAGGGGATCCACAGAATATACGCCGTATAATAAATACTGTATGATATCTAAGAGTGTGTTGCACAATATTCGTAAATCTTTGCAAACTTTCAGGAATGTAACCTTTTTATAATAAAAGTTGTTTTACATTATAAATCTCTTGCAGGTATATGTATAGTTTCATAATGAATAAAAGTATGTACTTAAAACTTACCGACATGCTGAAGCTAGAAAGCACTAACAAACGCTTAACCAAACCACGCAATGCGCGCACGAATATGCTCAGGTATGCGAAGAATTAACGGTTAACATAAAGCGCGCATATAGCGATGATTTTGTCATCTATGGGTAGATGGCGTATCAGGACAAATGAATTAAATGAATTGAAACGTTTCTGATGAGTTTAAGATGAAATGTTTGCATTGTAACATTATGTCACAATATTGAAACGTTTCAAAAACATTCATTGTTACCTGGGCTTTTAACAGCACGCCAGTGTGATTTTCCGGGGTCATTGTTAAATCTGCTGACTAAATTGACAGCATATGAAATGTCTGGCCTAGTACATTGCGAAAGATACAATAAACTTCCTACTGCTTCTTGATATGGTATGTTAATCATTTCAGCTTGTTGTTCTTCATTCTGGAGACACATAGCTTTGCTCAACTTGACATTCACATCTAAAGGTGTTAATACGGGATTGCAGTCCTGCATATTAAAACGCTGCAAGATTCTTCCTGATCTAGCCAAAGTTTGCCGTTGATTCTGTGTCGTGTAACACGTGTACCTAATGTAAGCAACCAGTTGGCAACACCGACTCACCAGGAAGGAAAGACAGTTGGGAACACTGGAGAGAGAGAAGAAGATGGCGTAAAGGTGTAGACACGTTAGGTCGCTTGGTGTTATTAGTTTGCAGTTATACCTTTTCAATTTAGTTGTGAGTGTATTATTTCGGCCGTCGAAGTTCTAAAGGCGAAGAACTTTACATTTCAGAAGTGAGATTTGAACGGAAACAGTTTTTCGAGGAACGCAGATGAAATTACGGTGGTATTTTGACTGCGAAAACGGTGAACCCATACGGTGAGAACTGTGATTTTGCGGAAAAGGACAGGTGTAAGACGGGTTCACGCGGCGAGAGTGTACTTTGAGTGAGTTTGTATTTGGCGAAATCATTAAATTCAGTTATTTGCTGAAACGTGGTTGTTGAGTAATGGCGACCAATAGCGACGTAGAAAACGCGGGAGAAACGCAAATGGACGCGGACGTTGGCGTGTATACAACGGCATCTGTAAAACGAAATGGTGGTTTTCGATACCCTTTGCCAGCGACCTTCCCTTCTACGATGAACGGCACAACGGCTGAACCGAGGGCTTGTTTCAATATCTCCTCACCAGGAGTAAGTGAGGCAGCACAATCCCCGGATGGTGGCTGTAGTGGCATGCGTGGTGAAAATGTCATCACAGTATACACATCAATCAGTAGGGACAGCTTGGGCTTTTTACTCTTACCGTTTCTGAGAGCGTATGTGCGAAATGAGCGGGCATTCATCAAGCGGCCGAGCGTGGCGCAATGGTCAATGGTTGATGGCCTCGTTCAGGTAGCCACAGGAACTGAGTTACTAATTCAACATAGCTATTGAACAGACATGCATCAGGGTCTGCATTCAGGCTCGGTAATCACCTGAACATGGCGAACGGACGTTCCACCAGAATTCCGGCACACATTCAATATGGCCGTCAATTACCGATCTGCCCCCTGATTCTGAATGCTCGACTCGACACGAGTTGTACTCGATGTTACATCCGACACCAAATTCGATATCGAGAAGCTGCGATTCTAAAGTGATGTCGTGTATACTGTCGTCGTAGCAACCGTAGCGTGGACCTCGGCATAGTAATTTATAGGAATCTTTGAACTTTGTAATTGGTAGACACTGAAAAGTGTCACTAGTGTCACGCGAGTGAAACAATTCTTTTTTATTGTTAAAAGTTATTTTCCTTTGGGTTTCGAAGTCTTATTTTTTTAATTTTACGTAAGTTCTATTCTGCAAATTATGAGAGTCCATTGAAATAGATGAATTTGAATTTTCTTGCATAATTTTATTTTTTATGTCGAACAATTATATACTTTAATAGTTTGCATAAATTTATATATGAAATTGATAATGCAGGTCAGAAATCTATATTGGGACATCAATTATGCTGCCAATTTTCGATTTTTACATAAGGCAGTATAGAGACAATCAAGAAGAAAATAATCCTCGACATAGGCTAAGACTGCAACGCCGTCTGTTGAGAGATAATAGTGATCCTTTTGCGTTGCCTGAAAATAGGTTTATTGAACTTTTCCGATTAAGTAAACTCCTTGTGAGAAATTTAATTACAAATTTAAGACCACATTTGATTGTGCCAAAATACTGCACTGGTTTAAGTGTTGAAACAAAAGTACTGACTGCTCTACGTTTTTACGCAACAGGTTGTTACCAAAGAGCTGTTGGTGAAGACTACCACTTAGGCCTAAGCCAAACTTCTGTGCATAGGTTAGTGTTTTACATTATGGTTTTTTATTTTTAATAAAACTATGTAATTTCATTTTAGATGCATTCATGAAGTGACAGAGTGTATTGATATACATTTATCAGAGCAGCACATTCATTTCCCAACGACAATGAGAGAATTTAATATAAATAAAGAAATATTTATGCAACAGTTCAATTTTCCAGGAGTCATCGGAGCTATTGATTGCACTCACATTGCAATTTTAAAACCTGCAGTTGAGGAATATAATTTTATTAATCGTAAAGGTTTTCATTCCTTGAATGTACAGCTAATATGCGATAGCAGTCTGAAAATATTAAATGTGAACGCTAATTTTCCTGGGTCGTCACATGATTCATTTATTTGGAGGCAATCTCAGATAAAAGAGCGATTGCAACAACTGTATCAAAATGGAGCTCGTGGTTGCTGGTTAATTGGGGATTCTGGATATCCACTGGAGCCGTATTTAATGACGCCATTTCTTAACCCACCGGAAGATTCACCTGAGGCCAGATATAATATTAGACATGCTAGTGCTCGAAACTGTGTTGAAAGATGCATTGGCTTACTTAAGACAAGGTTTCGTTGCATTTTAAAGGAACGCATAGCAAGGTATGCACCGCAGTTTGTGGGTTCACTTGTGAATACATGTGCAACATTGCATAACATTTGTGTAGATAACAATATACCAGTTATTGGTGAAATTGAAGACCCTGCAGAAGTGGCTGTTATTCCTAATCATTTAATAAATAATAACATAAATTTATTACATGAAGGGCGAAATGTGCGACAAATGATTGTAAATAGATATTTTAACTAACAATAATTTAGTAGTATGTATTTTAGTATTAATTGTGACAGATTTTATTTATGTATATAAACTTCCATAGAGTAGGTAGATCAATTAGGTATATTTGTTTAAGATATCGGTTTAAGTTACTTTAGTTTTTTATTAAATAAAATAATAAATCAAATTGAAATGAAATTCTTAATTGACAAAGTGTTTTTGATCCTAATATTACAAATAAATAATCGTTAATATTTCACATTGTGTAAATAAAGATCAATAAGTTATATTTCATGTTTTTATTTATAAAGTAGTTATATACAATCAGTTGTTTGTAACAAAGATAAACGTAATATTAACATGCAGAATAGTGGTTTACATATTTCATACATTGAAATCTTACAATAATAGTCCAACCTATTAAATTATTTTAATAAGTTCACAGATTGGGCAGATATTACATTAACCAATTTTAAAATGCTACTATTTATATCTGCAAGTTTGTTATCTATTGAATTTCCAATTTTTATCATGCTGTTTGCAATTGCCAAATTTGTGTCGGTACTTGCAGATACAATACTAGTCAGCTTAGTTAAAGTTTCATCAATTTTCAACAACTTACTCTCTAATGAGCCGTTAATATCGTCTAATAATTTTATAGTTTCAGAATACATTTCCTCGCATTTCTCCTCTGGATTTCCTTTTTTTGTTTTTTGGCTGGCGGTGGTGTATTATTTGATAAATACTGGTAATCGTGATCTAAAATCATCTCTGCATTTTGCTGTTGCAAAGTAGCCTTGGAGGTATGAGAACTCTGGGTGTTGTCTTCATTTATTGAAGAGTTTAACTAAAACGAGAATAATATAGTTATAAAACATTACATCTATAACTTGAAGCTATTTATGTATTCTTACACCACGTTCAGAAGTACCGCACCCTTGGTAAAAAGTACTTCCCAGGATTGCCAGCACTCGTAGTTCCAGCTGTGTTAATTTTTTTTCAATTGGTGGTCCACCTCCAGTGGCCTCTTGTAGCCTTTTAATTTCAGAAGCCTTTTTCTTCAATGCACATTTATAATCTGTCCAACTCTGTAAATATATTTCTATTTTTAAAAGTTATTTCACTTAGTAGTTTTACATTCGCACTTTTTGCCATTTTTCAACAGGTCTTGATCCAAATCCAGCACTATTTAATTTTAAAGACAATTCTTCCCATAACTTTTTATAATTTTCTTTACCGAATTGACAGTCTACCCTCCCTACTGCAAAATCTTTATGATTTTCCATAAAATCTATTAATATATCCCAGTGTTCAGGTTTTATTTTAAATGCCCTAAAATATAAATGTGCACACATAATACAATTAGTTTTCATATTGGGTATAGAATGGTTTTTCAAGACATAGGATTTTACATGTAAAAATAAAGTAACTCGGCTTTATTTTTACCAACAATTTCACAGTAAAGTAGATAAGAGAAAAAATACAGAGAATCAATTGATTCTTTTATTTGTTTTCGTCTAACTTCTTTTGGTACTGAAACAAGTAATAAAGTGGCGCTAGTTGTGGTTAAACGGCGTAGAGAAAAGCTAATTTTAAGTCAAATTTTGTAGCTAGTGCTATTTTTTACTCCTAGTATTTTTTATTTTTTCCTTTTCCTTCAGTAAATACCAGATGTTAGGAGAAAATAAATAAAAGAATCAACAAATCCTGTCTTCAAGACAATTCTATACCCCTGATTAAAAAATTATATTTAAAAAACGAATTACTACTTACATATTATCAATTACACACTACACGATTTACTGTTTCTTTACAAATTACAATTATTTGCAAAGATACTTATAGAGTTAAACATTGATGAAAACCGAACACTTAATCGACTGCGAACTAGTCTACGAATTTGTTCGCAAATTGTTAGTTTTTAAAACTTTCTTCACAATACTAATTAAAGTACAAATGTGGGGGTACGAGAAATGATTGGCAAGTTATTAATGAGGTAAGTGGCGATTGGCTATGAAAAGGGGTGGTGCATTTAGGTAAACGGAAAACAAACCGCTATACAATTCCTAGAAATATAGAAATGGAAAACCCATTAATACGAAAGTAAGGGATCTGAGTGTGCACGACGTATTAATCAACAGGGGGTTTATGAATTTCAAGTTATCGAACTAAGATGTAATTGTAGATTAGGTTAATTACATGTTTGTTCATTGCGGTTAGTAAAGATTTGCTGAGGATTTCAGTTTTATAATAGTAATCTGGTAATTTAGGAATTACGAAGATAAGTTAAGGAATAAATTATAGCGAAAGGTTCTATAATTGCTATCATTAGCGCTTATTTCGGGCTTAAAATGGACATCTCAAGATAAATTCCACGGTGTACAAAAATAAAAACTAATAAACTTCCCATCAACTTTGAATCCCGCGAAGTTTTACCTAAAAGAGTGAGAAACAACTATGTAAAAAAGTGAGATACATATATCTAGTAGTGTAACTCGACACCTTTAGAGCTATCGAGTAAAAATGACGGTTACGCTCGATATCGTTTCCACTCGATATTACTTCAGAATCGCAAAAATGGCGTAGTCGCATCGAGTCGAGCATTCAGAATCCGGGGGCAGCTGTTTTGGTGAATAAGTAACCATTAGATTATTATTATTTTTTCAAGTAGCGACATCTGGTAGGATTAGAATGACTGCCCGCCGACACAGGTTCGGAAAATTGTAGTATGAACTTCAAAGGTGCCGACAGAAGCTGCCCCTACTGATTGATGTCTATATTGTGGTGTTGTCCGGATTATGACCCAGCTTGTTAAACAAAGCAAATTGTCTGGAATGGTTTAGGCCATAAGACAATGAACGTGCAGGTTGCTGCGCAAAGCAAAGAAATAAAGGAAAGATATTATCACGAGTGTTACTTGTGTACCTAACTTCATATTGTTCTTGTTCTTACACACGACGCTGAGTAAAAGTATTAAGGTGCGTTTAGATTTGAGCACGAACGAGCTGAGCATACGCGCACGGCATTCGTTCGCGCTCACCAGCATTTATTTTCTGGTGCATCGGCTGATCCAGTTCGCGCACACAACGGACGACAAAAGAGCAGCGGCTGTATAATTGTGATTCATATTTTAATAAAAAAATTAATTCGAGCGAGATATCGACTTTCGTGGCAAACGCCTAAATTTTATAAAAGACAAAATAAATTATTCTACTTATTATTTAGTGTCACAGAGTTATCATAAGTAATTCAAAAATTTTACTACAATGACTAAAATCGCCCCAAGAAACATTTTATCTTTTTTTGTGCACTGTCTAAATTTTCAATATTTAATTTGTTCACAAGCTCCTGGTAGGTCATTTTTTTTTTAAATAATATTTTGTGTGCTTTACATTCCATAAAATAGGCAGTTTTTCATAATCTTGCAAAGCAACAAAGCTGTTTCATTGGTCCATTCCACGGCTAACTGAAAATTCAGAAACCTTTTCTGCGAGGGCTGTGTCGCGTGGCTTTCAATATGCGACTTTTTTCTCGTTGAAACTACGCATTCATGCGTGAAGCAATTAATTCCTTTAAGCACGTACCCGAGACCGACACCAAGCGCATCGCGCTGTCAGCTATTCGCGCATAGCCGTTTACACTTGAGCGTTCGCGGAGGATCAGTGCGTGCGTGGTCAAGTCTAAACGCACCTTTGCATTGTCCCGTGTTCTTATATCATTATTTATACAAAAAAATAACATAAATAAAACCTTGATAAATATGTTGTATATGTTGTACAAGTATCAATTAAGAAGACTGGGATCTTTACTTACCTCATGTGACATTTGCATACAATACGAGCAAACAAGATACAACAATTCTCTCCGTTTTATCTTGTATATAGGCGAAATCCAAAGCTTCTTTTGGATGTAACAATTCTTCCAAATCTATCAAACGAACAAAATACACGCACTCTAGAAAAAATTGCTCAAATCAGAAAGTTTTTATATCCATAACCTTCAATGCAAAAATGACAAGTGCACTTTGTAAATTATTGTATTTCAGATTTTCCTTTCCGTTTTATTAAAATTTATAACGTCTCATAAAATAGTGTTAATTTGACTTCACTAATTGTTAAAAACAAAAAAACTTAAAAAAGTTCAATTGCAATATCCCTAAAGAATTTGCGCCAAATTCAAAATGAATAACCACAGGTAAATAACGTAATTTACCGAGTGTTATTAACCGGATAATTAACTGGTAAATAACCGGTTAATAATCCAATTTACAACATTAAGAAATAAGGTATTTGGCACTATAGAAAAGAGTTGTTGAATGCACTATTTCTTTTCCAATGAATTTTAGTCTGCCGTAAATTGTTTTTTCTTTGTTCCATGAATTCCGTTTTGGAGTACCTGACTGTTAGCTGAAAAAAAACAAAACCATCCGAACGGTTCAGGATGCAACTTCACCACCAGAAGATCTTGTAGTAATACATTCCATTTTGAAGTACCTGAATATGACCTGAAAGAAAAAGGAGGAAACTATCCGGAGAGTCCAGGATCCGACTTCAGCACCAGGAAATTCTTGTAGGTGAAGTTCAAGTCGAAGCTACTCATGTCCAGGTTATGCAGGGCCAAAGAATGAGACTAGTGGACATTCTTCACCTCAAACCCTACTAATCAGGAAGATTTCGCAACAGCATTGAACTTCAAACTGGTTGTGCCCTATGTGTTTGTTTCGACAATGTGTGGAATTAAACAGTTATAGGTAGATGTAGTTTCGTTAGTTTATGTAGTTGTTTAATTTTTTAGTTGTTACGTTAAAGCATAGAGTCATGCTTTCTTTGTTGCGGGGGAAATTGTAGCAAATATTTCAAAATGTTAAAAAAAGACGAAAAAAAGGTGAACAATTGTCGGAGGTAAGGGTGCGTGGACAGTCTAGACTAGGACACCGGCTGAGTGACATTACAACTATGTACTTACCTATATATTTGGCTCTAAATAAATTGTATTGTGAGTAAAATGTAAAATAATGTAACTAGTGTTTGGTGCATTAAATCCTACGGTGAGCAACCTTTATCATTTGTAATTATTATTTGTGTAAAAGCGTAAATATATTATTGTCATGGTCACCCATTTGCACATTTCCGAATTAAATTCCTTATCATTAAATTTGCCTCGACTCTGGTAATGAATGAATTTTTTTTTCCTGCCACGACAAAAAAGCTTCCTTAATCTTTGCGATGCTGCTCTGTTAACTGCCCGATGGACTGTGCTAGTACCGTAGCTTATCGTGACACTCCCTATCCATTTTGTCATGTCAATGAAAACTGAATTAAATTTGGGTGTCATTATTTTGCCAATAACTAAGGGGGTGTCCCAAAAATAAAGAGACAAATTTTACTTCTATTTCTTCAACATGTATTTAATTAACAACATCGAAAACATAATATACAGAATATACATAAATAACCAAAAAACTATATGTCACAATTAGCATTTCCAATTTCTTTATATGCTATTTTAATTAGATTTGATGTAAGCCTTACGCATGACAGCTTTTCCTGATTTCTCTCCCACTTTCTTACTAATTCGTGACCACCTATTCTTGACGGAGCTTATAGTTTTTGGTTTATCTGTATATTTCCTATACTCCTTTTTACACAAAGCCCAAAATTTTTCTATTCCACGTGCCTGAGGTACATTGGGAGCATTTGGCAACAAATTCAATACTCTGAGATGTCAAAAACTCGCAGACTTTTTTATTGTAATGACACGTTGCCATATCAGGCCAAAAAATCACATTACCATTATTATGATGTTTACGAATAAAAGGAATTAAACGTTTATACATTCTTTAAGGTAAATTTCAGAGTCTTCACAGAGCCTTCGCAAATAAAAGCATCAGAAATGTTTCCATATTCATCTAGTGCTTGCCAAATTAGGTATTTCTTAAAAAATTTAGCTTTAGATTTGACTCTCTGCATAATTAACGTCAGTACGTTTGTGTGCGTGAAAATATTGCTTACCAGGGATGTCGCCAGGATCAACTGGGATATAAGATTCGTCAACAATTATCAATGTTTTTTTCAAGATTTTACTGTACACTTTTCGACAACCTCTTTTGGCACGGATTTCTTGATCTTTAAAATACTTTGGCGCTGACAACTTAGTAAATGCCTTCATACCTAAATCTTTATTTTTAATACGAGATACAGTTGTTTTCGAAATATTTAGCTTATTAGCTATATTTCTCACAGAAGCTGCAGGAGTTTTCAAGAAAGCGTGTTCGACCCTTTTAATGTTCTTTTCAGTTGCCTGTGACCTCGGTCTTCCAGATATTTGCTTAAATTCTGTCACACAGGTATCATCAAACCTCCTCAATATACGTCGCATTCCTTCCTTTACAAAATGATTAACAGTTTCGGCTTTGCCATGTGACTGATAGTATTGAATAATTCGTTTTGGTGTAAGCTTGTTTTCAGCACGTTTCATTTTGCTGCTTACAAAACACTTTCACAACAATAACTGTCAATTAACTGACATTACACAAAGTATCTATCAAACAAAAAAGCAAGTGCAAAATCTAACACCTACTACATTTTAAAGTATTTCAAATATTGTCTCTTTATTTATGGGACATCCCCTTAAAAATTCATAATGAACTATTATTTCGCTGCCTGCAAATCAGAAATATTTTCTGCCGAAATAAAATAACGGTATGATACCGGTATTTTGAATAAGGGGATGAGTCTCTGGTTAAAGCCGATATTATTGTGGTATGAGAATTACGTTTACGAAATACATATTATTTCGGTTTTGATGTAGGGATTTGTGTAACGATAACGATTTGAGAACACCCGACAAATTACATTACCGAAATTAATTTCGGGTGGACACATTCTCACTTTTACGTTATCGATATTATTACGGTATAAAGTCCCTGCTACTATCACCTACTATATACACTGCAAATAAATATGAATAAGATGCAACATGCTGTTTTCGCAAGCGAGAAAGAGGAGAAATTGCATCGAAATCATATCGAGTGAAATGAAGAGATGTACGATACTCTTGGATATGTTTTCCCAAGAAGCGAAGTACGTTCGTACGGAGAGGCCGTATCTTTACGCACATCTATGAGTTTCTACCATAGATTCTTTCTGGTGGGAACTATTTAGAGCCGCCGTGGAGCAGAGTACTTTTCCCCGGTTATAAAGCTTCGCATCTACTGCATTTTAAATCCAACAAAAAAATTTGAAGGATTTTGGCACTTACTACATTTTCCATTTCCAGTCCTCAAATATTTAAATGGTCAATAGTTTAAACCGTTGATTTTTCATTGTTATGACAACCGAATTGCTATGGAACTCGTTGGTAAAACGGTAGTCTCAGACTCAAGATAGACTTCATTCTCTTTCAACACTGGACTTTTTCATAAAATTTTTTTAAACAATTTTTTTAGTTACCCGCATATGGACCACGTTTTTGTGAGCGAAAGAAAGCACCTATAGGCCCGCATAAATGTGTGAGTGAATAATACCGAAGACTTCGGCTGATCTTTCCTTCGGATTCTGAAGAAGAAATCGAGTTAATTAGCCCATTGTACGAATTTTACATGGTTTATTTATAAATTGATTTAAATTCTGGTAATTAATATGCCTTAGGCCCAATTTCTTCACCGACGGATAAATTTATCTGCCAGTAGTATCCTCGTAAACTATTATCGATACAATGGTTTCCAAGGATAATATCTGACAGTTAAATTTATCAGGAGGTGAAGAAATCGGGCATAAGTCTAGCGTGCTAAATGTCACCTTTGGTGTTTGAGTGCCTGTTGTGACTTTTATCTTGATATTTCCAAGAAAATCTTCAACGATGGCATAATCTTTTGTAAAGACAACTTGGTGATCCCTATCAACAATTTTTGTCATAGACAATTAATTAGTTCTTAGGTCTGGAACAAGTAAAGTATTTTCTAAAGGAATAACGTTTTCTTACTTTCCGGTACGGCGACGTCCCCTCTAATTAAAAAAATAAAAATCGAGCGAAGTCTAGGATATCATCCTCAATTAATTTTTTGCTTTTGGTTAGAGCGAACGTCAGTCGCGATCAGATTCAGCCCGACCAAATCTCCTTGTAAACCGCAGCTTTAATGGCAAGGTATGTACGTGGGGTCTTTGAGTTTTCTCGAAAATTTTTTTATATAAGAATATAAAAAATTTTATGTTGTTGAAAAGGGAAGAGGATGTTCTATTATTTTTTGCAAAAAAAATTCATCGTGCCGTTAAAAAAAATATCGATGACATCATGACTCCACTGTAGCCAAAAAAATATTTTGATTCTTCATTCTTTAGAGAAGAAAGTCCCATTCAAGAATATATAGGGAGATTCAAGCAACTCATTCATTAAAAGTTTACGGACTTCCTCTTTGAATTTCTTATTTCATATTTTGCGCTTATAAGTTAGCAATAATGATCTATTAAAATATAATATTACAACTTTCGGACACTTCCGCTTGTACTGGAAGTTGCTATCAACTTTCTTATTTTAAATGGAATACCCCATTTTTTATTGCATTTCAGAAAACATCATGAAATTCTAAAAATATTTTGTGTAACGTGTGATACAAGTAAAATTAGCCGTTTTAGAGATATTTTCATTTAAAAAAAAAGTTCAAAGTTGCAGTATCTTGTTTATGATGCTGCCATCTTTGTGTAACAAAAGCCATAATTTCAATTTTTGACCTGTACTAGGCTATGCTCATAAGCTTTCAGGTCATACCTAATTTTACACAAAATCGGGCTGGTTGAAAAGCAACTTCTATTCCAACTGACTTCAACTGTCGAAAAGTCATGTTTTTTAAATAGAACACCCAGTATATTTTACACCATAAGAATCCGAATTAAATGTTCTTTCGAACTGTGTCAGCATTCCCTACACCCATCTCTTACCTTTCTCTTTCTATTCATGATTTTCTCTTTGACACATCAATTTTTTCACTTTTCAGTATTATTCATAAATAGTGTGCTATGAAAATTTAACAAACTGAGGTTTTCTAAATTAATTTCTGACTGTAATTTCAATTTCATTTTAAAAACCGACAAATAATATTTAAATAAATATCTATCATCTGAATTTTTTGTTGACAAATAATATTTAAATACATATCTATCATCTGAACTTTTTGTTTCATATGCCGCATGTATTAGAATTCTTGGTATGACTATTCACACATTTACAAGGGGAAATTTACACTTAGAATACAAAATTTTATGAAAATTAATAAATAAATGAAAAATACTAAAAATAATACACAAATTGTTGGTTATAATATTGGCTCAAAGTTTTCCTCGGCTATTATTTATTAGTAATAACTTTCTACTATATCTAAGTAATAACGCATTTTCCTCGATATAACAACTTCTTTTTATTAACTTCTTGAATTGTCGATTTTTTATCATCAAATACATTTAATATGTCTGTCTTTGATTACTCATTTTTTGGTTCTTCGTAGCGATTAAATTGTTTTTCTTTAATTCCTACTAGACGGATGATTTAAAAAATTATAATTTCTCTAGTTTTCATAGCCCACTATTTAAAAATAATACCAAAAAATGGTGAAAAATTACGTGTTAAAAAGAAATCATCGATAACGAGTGAACTATAAGAGACAGGTATAGGGAATGCTAATACTGAACGAAAGAACATTTAATCCTCAATCACATGGTACAAAAATATACCAGGCGTTCCGTTTAAAAAACGTGACTTTTCGAGAATTGAAATTAGTTCTAATTGAAGTTACTTTTCAATCATCCTGTAAGCAATCAAGTGCAAAACTAGACATGATCTGAAAGAGTGTTACTGTACTGTACTGTACAGGCCAAAAATGGACATCATGGTTTTTGTTGCACAAAGATGGCAGTATCATAACCAAGGTTCTGCAAGTCTGAATTATTTTTAAAAAATGAAAATATCTCGGAAACGGTTAATTTTTCTCGTATCACATGTTGAACATAATATTTTTAGAATTTTATGAAGATTTCAAAAATGCATTAAAAATTGGGGTATTCCATTTAAAATAAGTGTCCGAAATTTGAAAATATTATATTTTGATAGATTCATATCGTTAATTTATAGCTGCAAAGTATGAAACAGAAATTCAAAGGAGAAGTCCGTAAACTTTTAATGAAAGGGTTGCCTGAATCTCCCTGTATATGTACACTTTATTGGATGTTTGAACAAAAGTAAAGGAGTTATAGCTCGAGAGTAGTAATACAGGAGGGATCCTAGGACAAATCGATAGCATGCCCATCCGCAGTGACCACCGTTGAAGGTCATCCCCATGTTCGGGGGGTGGTTTTTAGTGCTGAAGAAGTAATTGAGGGGTGGTTTTTTGTGCAGACGAAGTAACCCCTTTGGTTCTTGTAGGTGAAGACTTGTCGACAATGACGTTGCTAAGTATTTTTTTTTGTTGCTGAGGTGAAAAGGACCGTCGCCAATGACTAGAGGTGGTCGCAGAAGAATTTTTATTTTTTTTTGTTCTCGAAGAAGTATAGCTGAAGACTTTTGTTGACAATGACGTAATTTTACCAGAAGAGGTTGCTGAGTATGTTTTTCTTGTTGCTGAGGTGAAAGAGAGACCGTCGACGATGGTCAGAGGTGGTCGCAGAAGAATTTTTTTTTGTTTTCGCGCGCGAAGAAGCGCCGTCGTCGTGTGCGTAAAAGAGGGGTGTAAAATTTTTTCTCAGGTGAAGTGGTGTGCGGGCATTCCCTAGGCTACCCTTGGCCGAGGTAAAAAAATTGCTTACCTGTTTAAACGGGTGAATTGAATGGAGGAGAGTAACAGGGCAGCATAAAACATGTGGAGTTAAGATTCGCGGCGCGCCGGCGGTAAACATCGTAATCGCGCGAGGGGTCAAGCAAGAGATCAGGAGGATTGATAAAACGCTCGTTCAAAATCATTTATTTATAGGTAAAAATTTACTAATTAATAACAAATATTCTAATTGGCATAATCATTTAGGACTTAAAAATATTGTTTCTTTACAATATAAATCGCTATTTTCCTTGCTGCTGTATGTTAACGATTTCAATTTTATAAATTGTTTCTTTTTTATTGATTTGCCTCTTGCAGCAAGTCGATTTTTTTCTGAATGATTTGCAATAGAATTTTTACAAAAACAAAAATACATTTTACATATCTCGCAGTAGGAACTCATGTTGTCAAATATCGGTTGATCCGAAACCGCTGTCACCTCGAACTGTGGATGATAATTCTGTGACTTCTTCTAATTCCGGATAGAAAATTTGTTGACAGATTAATTGAGCGATCCGATCACCGTTCGCTATCTCGTACGGTACGTCGATTAAACAGGACGACTTTTATTATTTCACGGTAATCTTCGTCGATGACACCTGCGCCAACGTCTATAGAATGTTTCAATGCCAGTCCTCCAGGCGCTGCGTAAATCGTAGCCAGCTGCTTTCGTCGATCCTTTCGTAGGTGCAAAAGCGTGTGGGACAGCTTTAATAAATTTTAACTGCTGTCTTTGGTTTGTGACTACAAATAGGAAAACAATTAAATACACAAATTTAAAAAAAATAAATAAAAAACTTACGCGTAAAATCTTACTGCAATAGTGAAATAATTGAAACTGTTTAAGTTAATTTTCTGACAAAAAAAAAATATTCATTTTTTGATCTTTTTGTAACCCCTGGGAAAAATATCTGTGTAAATGAAATTAATGATTCTTTTGTCATCGAATGGGCTTAGGGCTGATTTTCTTTGTTCGATCGTAAAAACCTCATGTTTTTGTGATCTGATCAGGAATTACGTTGTTTCCTGAGTAGAATTATTGAACAGAGCTTGATAATAGTCTTCGAAAGAAATCGTACGAAGTGCTGAATTTTTCACACCTTTTGCTTTTTTAATGACATTATTATTTTCAATTTTTATTGCGTACATTTTTGATTTGATTCCAATAAATTCCAACATTAATATCCCGTTGTTTTCGTCTGTCATTAATCCTAAAACTTTTTTTTATTCCGGAGAGGTATTTGATATCTGTTAGTTGGTGAATAATCAGATGTATCGAATTTTGAAATGTCTTCTTTAATGTGATCATAAATGTCGTCCACGAAAAAGTGACCTGACATATTGTGAAAAACTACTGGTATCGCATTACTGTTTTTATAATTTAGATTACATGCTTGATGACAACTTCCACAAAATTCTCCAGTTAGATGGGAATGGTCGCGTACTTTAATATCTTTAAGATTATCGAATGGTTTAAGCAGACATGACAATGCGTAGCATTTTGAAATTCGTACTCTTGTTCTACCGTTAATTTTTTACATGGCAACACCTTTGAGAAAATATCATTAATTTGTAAACCTATTTTTTCTAATTCGCTGACAAACCCACTTACGCAATCTTTTCCGGTATGTAATCTAAATTTTGAAAGTGAAGGATTATATGAACACACTAGAAAATATGCTTTAGAAAATGGTTCATGTTTTTGATACTTTATATTTTTATTAGAAGGTTTTAAATCGTTAAATTTTCTCAGTATACATTCTAAGTCCGCATAAATAACAAACGGAACTTTCTCTTTGTTTTTTAAATTTTTAAACGTTAGATATTTTTCTTTTTTGAGCGGTACAGTAATTTTAGTTTTGTTAACGTCTTTGCATGCAATTACGTGCTTTTCTAAATTTTCTTGTGATTTAAAATGATTGAGACAACGTTCACAAAACCAATTCCTATTATGTAAACTACCGATTTGTCTGTGAACTAAATCAGATAAATTTTTTATTAATGCAAAATGAAATTCTGTTTTTGAATTTACATTGTTTTCATCATCATCATCATCATCGTTTTCTTCACAAGGTGTGATTAATAAATGAATTCGTTTTGTGAATTCAAACTTGCTTAAAGGAACTGGTAATGCTTTTTTTTATTGTAAATATGTTAATTGAGAGCTCGTTCATTAATTCAAATTTCTTAACGTCTTTTAAACTAATAGGAAAATTAATGCCTTCAAATTTTAAAACGTTTGAAAAATGAGGATAAGATGAAATGCGTTCAGATTTTTTGTTTGCGGGAGCAGGATGTAAGGCTGCTACGATCGACCAAAGAAAACAATATTCATCATTATTTTGCAAATTTAAAACGCACTTCTTATTTTGAATAAATTTAGACATTTGAACGTATGTTGAAATACCTTCATTAATGGGTGCAAAATTATTAATGTTAACTTTTAGTTGTAGTATTTCATATAACGCCCACCCGCTGTCACGTTCTTGAAATTCTTCCAATTTTGATAAGATTTTATTTTTAACGTTCGCTTCGTACCATTCCTTTAAATTTGTTGAGTGATCTATTATTTGATTTTTAGTTGTAAAATATTTTATGTCAGTTTCACCGTTTTGAGGCTTGATAAAATTAGCTAAAAATATTACGTTTACTTTCAAAAGACTTTTCGATAATTCTTTCTTAATTTTATAATAAAAATTTTTAAAAGATTTTTGTAAAAATAAATTTGGATCTTTAATGTTTAAATTAATTATTGCACCGGTTCTCAGTATATTTTTAAAACACGATTCTAAATCCTGCCATACCAAAGCTTTTCTTTTTTGATTTCTTTTTTCTCTTAGCCGTTGTTTAAAAATTTCTCTATAATTCAATAACAGTGCTAAATACGATTCAAGTTTAGCATAATTTGTAACTGTATTATTTTCAGGTTTCAAATATTTCTTAGTTAAAAAAATAGTTTTCCTAATGAACTTTAACCACTTCACGAAATCTTTTTTTGTTCTAACTAACTTACCAACAGTTTCAATTTTGTTCACAATTTCACCTAATTTGTTATTGAAGCTTTTCTCTGTTGCGATGTGCGCAAGTGATATTTATACACTGACGTCTTTTACACTGGTAAACAAAATTATTAATTGATTTGCATCATCTAGAAATATCGATTATAAAAATATGTACGTTATTGCTGTTGTGCTGTCTTTTACGCTGGTAAACAAAATTTTAATTGATTTGCGTCATCTAGAAATATCGATTATAAAAAATGTACACGAGTTGTTACTGCTGTCGTGCAGTTTGTTAATAAATAACCGAATGTCTGTAAAAATCACTTTAATATTTCAAATTATGGTTATTAAGTTGTTTTCAATTAATTTGTATATATTGTTACGTTTCTAGGGTTTAAATTTATCTATTTAAACGAATACAACACTCGGTAAAAACTTAACCGTAATTTATTAATGCTTACAATCTAATTTATTTATAACAATTTATTTACACACTAAATCCAACTTCGGCGATCGCTAGTTAGAACTCGACTGACTCCTGAGTCCACCCCGGCCGATTTTATATCCTTTGCTGCCGTCTCGAATTTTCCAACGCTGGAAAATTCGAGTTTGTTCTATGGTGGCGTGACGGCCGATGACGCAAAATAATGAACCGACTTCTTGACGCCTTCAGTGTGACGTAGTGCTGAGTGGCTCGCCACAATATGTAATTCCCCTAAAATCTTGCATCATGTTGTACTATGCTTTCTAAGTAAATTATGTTTTCCACAAAGCTACACGTGTTCAATTGACGTCAGCAAAATGACTGTAAAAATCATTTTAATATTCTGATAGCAATAAAATTGAAATGCTTAATTGCATTTAAAAAAATGTACATGTGTGTCATGCTTTCTGAGTAAATTATGTTTTTCACAAAGTGTGCAGAATATTTATAAAAATATACACGTGTTATTTGTAATTTGTTTCCAAATAAGCAAAATATGAGAATGTCTGTAAAAAAATCATTTTGAATAGCATACACATATTGCTTTCAACAAAAATAGTTGAATTTTATGTAAAAATTAGATAAAATTTCATATAAATGCTGCAGAGTTTTACAGAGCGATAGTACCTATCCAAGAAGTACCCAGCAGAAAACCGACAACATTACCAATAATAACAACATAAAAAATGGCAAACTTACCGTGCACGTTGATAGTACAAAGCAATGATGTAAACGATTTACCGTTGAAAATGTTATATGTTGTGTGCAAACAATTGTTCAGGTAAGATTTCTTCATTGTATTTATAACATAAGTTGCTTATTGTTTTTTTTTTCTTTTTTTGGTATGGAATGAAATCATTACAAATGAAGGGAACGGATCAGGTTATAATAAGTTTGGGTTATTCACTTAAAGGTGAAACTCTAACAAAAAAATTTGGAAACTTACCGCTTCAATACGTACGATTGGCGTTAGAGATGGAAGAAGAAATGACGTTGTTCCTACAGGCGATGATGAAATTTTCTTTCAACACAATTAATCCGCAAGACGATGATGAACGTATGATAGAAGGAGGGGATGAAGGAACATCGAGGAAAAGAATTAAATGGACGCCTGATACAATTAACAGCGATGAAGATTGTAGTATTCAAAAGAAAATTAAGGTTTTAGAAAATAGGGTAATAAGAAAAACTGAAATTCCTAAATTAAAGGCAGTGTATGATGAAGATGCACATTTATTTGATTCTCAAAAATATTCTGTAGTAAGAGATGATGATGATATTATGTATATGATTCAATAAAACATAATTAAATATTTAGACTGTTTTATTATAATCTTTAACAAACCATTGATATAATATAATTATTTTTAGGTTACATAATAAAAGAATTAAATTTTTTTTACATTCTCGAACAAACCACTGATACAACAAATTTACGTGATCTTTCGCACAATTTAGAGTATTATTAACCTGTAGATTACAATGATTTTGTGTATAATTTCGCTTTAAAATTTTTAAATTTGGACATTCAAGCTGATCTAAATCTACTATTTGATTAGTTATAATTTTATTCAAAACTTTTTCTTTGCTGAGTCCTTTGACGAAAACGACTTTGTTTCCGACGATGGCTTGGATGTAGTTACCGATCTTTTCTTGGGGTAGATAGTAGTCGTGCGATGTATTCCAATCCAGACCGTGTAAATACCTGGTTGTCCAGTCAACGTGTTTCTTTAATTTCTCAGAAAACCAAGATTAATTTTGCGGCGATGATCCAAAGGCATGGTGTATAAGTTTTGTCTTCACGTCGAATATTGCCACCTCCCTGATAATAAAGTCGCTCTCCTTATATTGAAAACCTAAAAACCTAAAAAAACATTTTTATCGTTTCACAATAAACTATCGTGTGTAAAGCTTCGTTGATACTTTTTCACTAATGTATTACGGATATTGGCACGTTTATATACTGTTGCATTTTTATTTTATTTTATTTTTTAATTTTTTTAGGTAATTCCTCACTTTATCTTACGCAACATTATTCTTATCTAAACCTAACCATTTCACAAACACTTTATTTTTGTTTCTCTTTAAAACTTTTTCCACGAGATAAATGTCGGGATATTTTACTTTTTGTAATTGTTCTCTATAAAAACCTCCTAATATATCGCTTCCCGTTGCGTCTTTTAATAAATAAGTGATCGGATTTGTGAGTTGTATTTTTTGAATCGTGAAAATCTTCGTTGACCAATTAGGCATATATGTCTTATCGAAGATTCCTCTAATTTTAGAAATACGTACGTAATCACCGACATTGAATTTTTTACTTTTAAAGTCAACTAATTTAACTTTGTTGTACACGGTAAAAATTCCTCTAATTTTTGAAATGCGTACGTGATCGCCGACATTGATTTTTTTATTCTTAACGTCAACTAACTTAATGCTGCTGTAAACGGTGTTTAATAATTTCTTTTCGTTTTCTTTTCCAACTTCAGTCGGCTTCATACCGATAGTTCTGTGCTTCGTGTTGTTGTATTTTTCCACAATATGTTTTAATACGTTTACCCATTTGTAGTTACCTTGCAGACTGAATTCTCTAAACATCCACGATTTTAAAGTTCTATTTACACGCTCCACAATTGATGCTTTTTTCTCACTGAACGCATTATAATGGTTGACGTTGTATTTCTTCGTTAATTTCTGAAATTGTTCATTGAAAAATTCTTTTCCTAAATCCGTTTGAAGATTATTCGGTATCTGTTCCTTAAATACTTTTTCCATGGCGACTTCTGAACCGGACTTATTTTTTAGAGGAAACGCCCAAACGTATTTTGAAAAGCAATTAATTACGATCAATAAGTATTTATAACCTTTATTTTCCTTAGCGTAAGGAATCATTTCAACTAAATCGGCTTGATATAGATCGTTCAGAGATTTAATGATTACTTTACGCCTTTTGAAATTAATTCTGGCAGGTTTATGAATTTCTTTCACTACTTGTTTTTTGGCATCTGTAATTAGTTTCGTCATTTTTATTTATTTGATGATGCGGGCTTCTTTCAGTTCCTCGATTATCGAGTTTATTTCGTTCGTGTGACTCGTATTACCAGCCTCCTGCGATGCTAACAATAACCTCAATCTGTCAACAAGCTCGTTTGGGTCATCCCAATAAATGTAATCTGTTTTATTATCATTCACTTCCATAAACAATCCACTACCAGTATTAGTACTAATTAACGGAGCAATAATATTTCTATACTTTTGCATTCTGCTGCCATCTACTTGTTTATTTGAATTATAATGTCGTCGATGAGCGTTGGTCTTAAGAATAATTTGTTTATAATTTTTTGCAGCGAGTTTAGTATAATTATCAGGAATTTTTTTAAATAATAACTACCTGGGGTACCTTTGTGCCTTCTATTTTTAATAGTAATATTGGCTCCGTCGAGATTTAACGACGAATCACCGATTTTTAAGTTTTCCGTAATTCTATCAAGTTTCACTCCATATTTCTGATCGAATTCTTTATTTTCATCGTCCGTGTACATTTCGTTGATGTATTTTCTAGGTAACGGATGATACTGTTCCAAATAATCGACGTATGCTTTCTCATCTATGCCCTTAAATCGCGTACCTTCCTCGTCTTCTTCATCGGATTCAATACTTTCTAAAATCGACTCTTTAAATTTGTCCGATTCGTCTGCTTCATTTGCCGCTTCAAAGTTACTTAGCAAACGTTTCTTTACAGAGGAATATTTTTGTTTAGGAGTTATGAAATCATGTTTTTGTGATGTCGAAGGTTTTACGTCAACATTAGGTAATTCCTCTTCTCTTAAATTTTCACTTTTCAGTTGTAATTTACTTTCAATGTTTTTTAAATGTTTAGTGATGGGATCAAACATCTTTTCCTGTATTAATTCACCATGTTTTAAATAATTTAATTTATTTCGTATATTTTTACGTTTTAGTAAAAGTTTCTGTTTCAAGGTAAGGAACGGTACGTATGATACTTCGAACCTTAATAACTATCGTATATGCTCATCAAAGGTATATATACTGATCAAATCCCTTTCTGTATCTTCCGTCATCAATTCGATTATCTTTAAAAATGGTTACGAATTCATACCGACCGCTTTCCCAACAGAGAGAACAGATATCTTTCAATTTCTCAAAGTTCATGTGCGTTCCCACATGACCGTTGTAAACGTGTTTTAAATTTAAATCATCTTGTTTGAAAAGTACGAGAGAATTAGCGTTGTCTCTTATTAAATGTTTAGGTATTTTAGCATACGTTTGAGACAGGTAAAACGAATCGATGTAATTATGTCTGCCCATACTAAAATATTCTCGAATTATGTCTTGATTGTTACATGCAACATCATCGAAAATAAAAATATAATTAGGTTTCGCCTCCGAAGGTGGAAGTATGTTTTCACTGGCACTGTATGCAAAATAACCTATACCTTTGATCGGTTTCAGTAGCTCTTCCAAATAAATATACTTCGGTTGATTTAAAGATATCGAGTATACGTAAATGTTTTGGAATGTCAAACCATTTTGATGCTCAATCAGATTAACGATAAGGTTTGTTTTCCCAAAATTCGAGGGTCCTACTAGGATACACCTCAAGGTTGACGGAAATAGTACACCGTGTCTTTTAAAACGTCCTTCTTCAAAATTATTATTCTCAATGTTTAAAGTTGTTTTCTGTTTAACTAATTTCATACTGCTGAAGCGTTTACAATGGAAATGTCATGAAATAGCCTGTACGTTTAAATTTATGTTCAGTTAGAGAGTTGTCGTTTAATAAATCACATTAAAAATAAAGTGTTACATAGGAGACGGATTATTAAATACGGCCATCAATAATTTACCCTTCGAATTACACATACCTACCTACAGATTCTGCGGACCCGGAACCAAACTACAAAAGCGATTGGCACGCGGTGACGTTGTTATAAACGGTTTAAATGAGGCCTGTAGGGAACACGACATAGCGTATTCTCAAGAAAAAGACGTAAAGCGCAGACACGTGGCAGATAAAAAATTATATGAGAGTGCCATGGACAGATTTCGATCCAAAGACGCTTCATTCGGCGAGAAAGCAGCTGCACTAGGAGTTGCAGGAGCGATGAAAGCTAAAGTGAAATTGGGAATGGGTTTGGGAAAGATAAATTACAAAAAAATTACAAACGAGTGTCTAAAAAAATTAGAAAAAATAAAAAAAGTTACAGTATCTTCCGTTGAAAATATTGAACATTGTATAAAAGTTTTAAAACAAAACAAACCTATACAGAAGAAATATCAGAAGAGGAGACCGAAGACGAAGACGACGACGACGACGACGACGACGACGACGACGACATAGAAACAAAAACGTAGCGTAAAGAACAAAAATAATAACGTTAAAGAACGAATAGATCATAAAATGGATGTAGATATTGCATATGGTTATCCCATGAAACCGTTCAAAGGTGAAAGGAAAAAATTAGAAAGGGGTGTAGATATTGCAGATGATTATCCCATGAAACCGTTCAAAGGCGAAAAGAGAAAATTAAAAATGGATGAATTTAATTGTAAAAAGAACAAAAATAATAACGTTAAAGAACGAATAGATCATAAAATGGATGTAGATATTGCAGATGATTATCCCATGAAACCGTTCAAAGGTGAAAGGAAAAAATTAGAAAGGGGTGTAGATATTGCAGATGATTATCCCATGAAACCGTTCAAAGGCGAAAAGAGAAAATTAGAAATGGATGAATTTAATTGTAAAAAAGTGAAACCGAACACAGGCGAAAAAAGGAAAGAAAAAATCCAAGACAAAGAAAGTACCTCTTTCGAAAGCAATCAAGCAAATAGAGAAACGCATACTTAGAAAAAACCGGTACTCTAAGTACTGCGGTTAAAATAGCTTTAAATTCATCCAAAAAATTTCAAAATAAACCCACCAAGCGCATAGTTAAACTTCCTAAAAAAGGAGTATTTGCCTTTTGCGGGTCTCAGCCCTTTGGGCGCTCTCACCGGCGGCGTGACAGGCGTGGTTAAAGCGGTAAACGAAGCGAGAACTGCAAAAGAACAATTGAAAGAATCACTTCACAATAAATCGATGGAAGCGATAGCAATGGGCACAGGATTATACTTGAAACCGTACAAAACTGGACTAGGACTTTTTCTGCAATAAAAAACTGCAAATTAAAAAAAAAAAAATCAACCGATGACTAACATTGAAAAATACGCGAAAATTAAGTTCCACATTTCAGAGGTGTCTTTATGAGAAACGAGCTACCTAAAAAAATTAGAAAAACTGAAAGAGGTATAATTAATTTGGACAGTGCAAATGGACCAGGAACTCATTGGACGGCTTACAAGAAAAAAGGACCTCGAGTGATTTATTTCGACAGTTTTGGAAATTTGAAGCTAGCTCGAGTAATCGTAGCGTATTTTAATTCAAAAGAGCCATGTAAAATTATTTATAATCATCATCCGTATCAAACTTATAACAGTTCTAATTGTGGACAATTATGTTTATCTTTTCTTTCTGAATAAATTCTAAGTAAACTACGTTTAGTCTTTCATTCATACGATAACCTAGTGAAAATGCCTTCCTACACATTCACGTTATCAGGAAAGGAATCTGTACTGAGTGCCCGCATATAACCTCCAATTATACTAGATAATGAGAGGTCATACGTTCGATCGATTTTTATTCGTTCAATGCAAATCCAAACATTGATAAAACCAATAATAAGTTTTACATAGACAGGCACGTCATAGAAATACCAGAAGGTGCTTATGAGGTAGAAAACATCGAAAAGTACATCAAGTTACAATTGACTGAAATTAATTTAGAGAGGAAACGAATTAGTAGTAATAAAACGATACTTTCCGCTACGCATAATACAACCGCAGCCCCTGTAAATGTTATATATAAAAAAATACACTCTATGATAACGATGATATAGTATTGAAAGCAAATACCAATCACAATACATTAAAATACGAAATAAAGAGCAACAAAATTATACATTTCGAGAAACCTAATTCGATTGCGCCGCTGTTGGGATTCGATAGAAAAAAACTGAATGCAAATACGACATACAAATCCGATTTTGCTATTAACATTTCTAAAGTAAATGCGATCACGTGCTACACATATTTTTTCCTCAAGTGCCTCCGGGGTTTCGAATAGTGGAAAAAGTAAACGTTATTTATCTACCGATAAATACGAAATACATCGACGAAATCATCATTAAAATACTAGACCAAGACAAGAATCTAGTTTATTTCCAAAACGAGATCAGAACGGTAAGGCTTCATTTAAAAGAGCTAAAGTAAAAATGGTGTTTCGATACAATACATTTCCGTATAAAGACATAAAAAGAAAATTATCACGACAAAGGTTCAGTTTGAAGAAGTAGTCGAAGGAGTTAACACCTGAAAGTAAGCAGTTTTTATTATCACTAGGATTCCAATTATTATAAGAGAAAAGAAGAAATATGAGTTCGGTGTGTTGAACATTGGTGAACACGTTTTAACAGATAATTCTATTAAAAATTGTGAAATACACAGTCATCCTCCGTATGCAAATACAACGTTAAATAAATCTGATGAAATACCGATTCAAACGCAGGACATCTACACCTTACCAGCTCAAAGTTACCTGTATATCGAAGGAAAAATACTCGACCATGACAGTAAAGTGACCAACACGTTGAATTTTGTCAACAATGGTAGTGCTTTCCTGTTCGATGAAATCAGATATGAACTCAGAGGATCGGTCATCGATAGAGCTAGAAATCCAGGTATCACCTCTGTTTTGAAGGGGTACGTCTCTTTCACGAACAACGATTGCATAAGATACAACAACGCATGTTGGAATCACCTTGAAAATCCTATAATTACCGATCTGCAAGGAAATTTTAGCGTTTGCATTCCGTTGAAGATTCTGCTCGGTTTCTGTGAAGATTATAAAAAAAATTTGGTTAATGTGCGACAAGAATTAGTGCTCATTAGTTCTTCAGATCTCAACGCGACCATTACCACGAAGAACGGGGAAAGACCTAAAATAGAACTTTTAAAAATATTATGGAAAATTCCTCATGTTCAAGTTTCCGACGCCGAAAAATTAGAATTACTTAGATATATCGACAAAGGAAGAGATCTCGAGCTCGCATTTAGAGCATGGGAACTACACGAACTACCTCTCTTACAACAGACGACACAACACACCTGGAACGTTAGAGCGAGCAGTCAATTAGAAAAGCCGCTTTTCATTATCGTAGGTTTTCAAACTAGCAGAAAAAATGATATCTTAAGAAACACCAGTTATTTTGATCCTTGCAACTTAACAAACATAAAATTGTATTTAAATTCAGACGTCTATCCCTACGATAATCTAAATTTAAATTTTGAAAAACATCAATTCGCCATTTTGCACGAAATGTATGTTAAGATTAATTATTTTCAACTTAAGATATCTTTGAAATATTTTGTTTTGTATTTATAAGTTGGTAGCAAAGATCTAACCAAAAAGTGTGTGTGTCAACGTCGTCATGAGTAACGAGTGGTCTCGCCAATTAAATTTTTGTTAATCTGACTGTTAAGAAAAACCAAAGGTGTATTGTTTGTTTTATCATTTAATCTAGATATGTTTTTGTGCAATGTATTTATTAAATTTGTTTGCAGGCGCCTTTGGTCACTTTAAAAAGAGCCCTGTTATGAAACTGCAGTAGTCTCATTTCACACCACCTCGAATGTCCAAATAATATAAGCTGCAACAGGTTATGGGTCCAGTTGAGCTGGTTCGTCAGATATTTTTGGATCCTCGAAGAAATTGAAAGGCAGTTTCTGTCAGCTAACCAAATCTTACCACTCGACACCTGCTACCTACGTGAGCTAATGTAGGTTATGTCAGGATATGTTACTGGTCAGAGTTAGTCCGTCAACTTCAGCCAGTTAACTCAAGTCAACGATAAGAATTATCATTTTTTTTTGTCTTGTGTATCCTTGTTTTGATTAACTTTTACAATTATGGATCAAATCAAATCACAAATGTAAATGTTGTCTGAAAATTCGCAAGGTGCTGTAAACTATAACTCTTGGCGTTTTAAGTTATATTTGATACTCAACTCGAAAGATCTTTTTATGATTGCAACCGGGCTTACACCAAAGCCTGCTGAAGAAAATTCAGATGCTGTAAATTGGGTGAAAAGAGATTTAGAATCGCAAGCTTTAGTAGGTTTAAATGTCAGTAGTAATATTGCAATTAAAATATCAAGTTGTAAAACCACACATGAGATGCTTACAAAATTAGACAAATTATATGGCAAAAAATCTGAATTAACAGTCGAGGGTTTACAAAGACGTTTCTTTAGCTACACGTATGATGTCAGCCGTTGAGAACTGTCTGGAAATTCAGCAACTTGCAGAAGAACTAGCCACTGAAGGAGAAGAAGTTAAAGAAGGATGGATAATGACAAGAATTTTAGGAATGCTACCTTCAAAGCTCTATCATTTTCGCACTGCGTGGGACAATGTCAGCGGAAGTGACAAGAATATCGACACACTTGTAGAACGACTACGTCTGGAAGAAGATCGGTTGAACCTGAATAATCGATCGACTGAAACAGTAAATCAAAATGCGTTGATCATGAAACAAAATCCTAAAATAAACTCGCAAGGAAAATCAGTCATGGAATGTTTCAAGTGCGGCAAGAAAGGACATGTGAAGAAGGTCTGCAAGAATAAACCGTGTGCAAAATATTTTCAATATTGTAAGGAAAATTATGGATGTAATGTATGCAATGAAAAAGGACATTTTGCCAAGGAATGTCCCAAAGGTAGTTTGAACAGAAATGACAATACAAAAAGTGACTGGTCTGATAAGAGTACTTCGAACAAATCCAATCGTCGAGCTCTGGTCACCGTAGGTCTGTCAACCATCAACTTAAATGATATCAAATTCAAGCAAGAAAATGATTCTTGGTATCAAGACTGTGGAGCTACTCAACACATGACATTTCGTAGGGAGTGGATTACAAATTTTGTGAAATTCCACAAACCAGTAACAATAGTAATTGGTGATGCTACCAAACTGCAAGGGATTGGAAAAGGAGATGTGGAACTGGAAGCCTTCGATGGGAAGAACTGGTATGAGATAGTGCTGAAGGATGTTTTGCTTGTTCCTGAAATGACATTCAACCTCTTTTCAGTCACTCAATTGTTGGACAAGGGATATATTCAGATTGCAAATGCAAATAGTTCAGAATTCAAAACACCTGACAAAAAGGAAACAGTTGCTATTGCAAAACGATTTGGAAGGTTATTTAAGATGATGTTTTGCCTGCAAAAACCAAATACATGTCTACTGACTACATCAATTAAAACTTGGCATGAAAAACTGGCTCACCAGAACATCAAGTACGTCAGGCAAATCTTACAGAAAAATGGCATAAAATATATTGATGACTGGAACAATTATGTTTGCGAAGGATGTGTCTATGGAAAGCAGCATCATAATTCTCATCCAAAAAACTTGAAAGTTGCTGAAAACATTTTAGATCTAATCCATGTTGATTTATGCGAGATGAATATTGTATCTCTAGGAGGAGCAAAATACTTTCTTCTGTTTAAAGATGATTTTTCACATTTCAGGACAGTATATTTTTTGAAGACGAAAGACGAAGCCCCATCTAAATTGACAGCCTTCATGAAAATGGTGGAAAATCAATTTAACAGGAAAGTAAAATGCTTGAGGTCAGATAATGGTAAGGAAATAAAAAATGTCAATACTGAAAAGTTGCTGGAGGAGCTTGGGATTTTTCACACGAAGTCGACTGCTTATTCACCACAACAAAATGGTAGAATTGAGAGAGAGATGAGAACGGTTGTCGAAGCAGCTCGATCTGCTATACATGCACGAAATTTAGAAGAAGATTTATGGGCTGAAGCCGTGAACTATTCCGTCTTTACGATAAATCAAACCGGGACAAGCTCAGTGAAGGACAGGAGCCCTGCTGATCTCTGGTTTGGACGTCAGATAGATGTTAGTAGACTTCATAGCTTCGGGTGTGAATGCTATGTACTAACTCCAGATCACAAACGAACTAAAACCGGTAAGAAATCACGAAAAGGAATTCTTGTTGGATACGAATTGGATTCGCCAGGCTACAGGATTTATTTGTCGGATGAACGAGATGTCATCAGCTCTGATAATGTCATCTTCAATGAAAACATCAACATTAAAACAACGTCAGATGTAAATTTCACTACAACGGACGGATCAGATCAAGATCAAGGTATTGAAAACATCGAAGTTGAAAGCTCTGATTTAGAAAATCTTAATGATAGTGAAACGACCGAAAGTTCAAATGATGACTCATTAAATGTTCATGATCAAGATCAATTGCGACGTTCTCTTCGTGACCGTCGTTGTCTGAGACTACCGACACGTTATGCTGAATATGAAATGGATCAAGCCACCTTGAGGGATGACAACGCAGAATTCGCCATGATAGGAGAAATTCAGGACATTTCCGTCGCAGAAGCTCTTAAGGACGTAAGATTGCATCAAGCTATGCAGGAAGAGTTTGAGTCGCTGATTAAGATGAAAACATGGGATTTGGTAAACCTTCCAGAACATGCAAGAGCACTGACGTGTCGCTGGGTACTACGAGAAAAGCAGGATGGACGATTGAAAGCCCGATTGGTTGCCAGAGGTTTCGAACAAAGAAAGGGTATCGATTACTCAAATACTTTCAGTCCTGTTGCACGTCACACGTCGATTAGATTACTCCTTAGTCTTGCAGCGTCCAAGGGAATGAAGTTGATGACCTTTGATGTAAAAACAGCCTTCCTATATGGACAATTGAAAGAAGAAATTTATATGTTTCAACCAGCAGGTTTTGACGATGGAACCAAAAGAGTATGCAAATTAAACAAAAGCCTCTATGGTTTGAAACAGGCTCCGAAAGACTGGAATGATCGTTTCTCGAACTTTCTAAATACGCTCAAATTCACTAACACCGATGATGACCCGTGCATCTATTACAACAAAGACAAGAGTATAATAATTGCTCTGTTTGTTGATGATGGACTTGTTGTGGGACATAATGCTGAGAGTATGATGAAAGTTTTATATAAACTTCATAAAGTTTTTGAAATTACATTTGACAAATCTCTTCAGAATGTTCTGTCATATCTCGGAATGAAAATTGAACTGAAGTCTGATGGAATATTCGTAAGTCAGCCACAATATATTGAGAAGATTCTGCAGCGTTTCAAATTTGATACCGCAAATCCATCGTCAACGCCAATGGAAAAGGGAATGATAACAGACGAAACAAATTATGTAAATGACAAGCCACTGCCAAAATATGAACCGTATCGTGAAGCCATCGGAAGTCTGCTGTATCTGGCCACCATATCTCGACCCGACATTAGCTTCGCCGTAAACTATTTGAGCCGGTTCAATGGTAAACCTATGACAAGCCACTGGAAAATGGTCAAGCGAGTTTTCCAATATTTAAGGGGAACTACATCGTATGGAATATTTTTCGATGGAGGAGACGAGCTCATCGCATATACAGATTCAGATTATGGGGGAGACACCAATACGGGACAGTCCACCAGCGGCGTTCTGATTTTGCGAGGGGGACCTCTTGTTTGGTATGCTCAAAAGCAACGCCTAGTAGCTACATCCACCGCTGAAGCCGAATATAGAGCTGCTGTTTCTTCAATAGACGAAATATGCTGGATGAATCAACCAACTTCACTATATGTGGATAATCAGTCAGCCATACATATGCTAAGGAGTACACATGAAGGAAAAGTGACAAAAGGAAAGAAACACATTGATATTCCACGAAAATTTATCCAAGAGCATATCGGTAAGACTGTGACGCTGGAACATGTCAGAAGTTCAAATCAACTGGCTGACATATTGACAAAGCCACTTTCTCGAAAAATCTTTGCGGAACTGAGAAGTAAAATAATTAAGGAGGAGTGTTAAGATTAATTATTTTCAACTTAAGATATCTTTGAAATATTTTGTTTTGTATTTATAAGTTGGTAGCAAAGATCTAACCAAAAAGTGTGTGTGTCAACATCGTCATGAGTAACGAGTGGTCTCGCCAATTAAATTTTTGTTAATCTGACTGTTAAGAAAAACCAAAGGTGTATTGTTTGTTTTATCATTTAATCTAGATATGTTTTTGTGCAATGTATTTATTAAATTTGTTTGCAGGCGCCTTTGGTCACTTTAAAAAGAGCCCTGTTATGAAACTGCAGTAGTCTCATTTCACACCACCTCGAATGTCCAAATAATATAAGCTGCAACAATGTACGCCCAATTTTAACAGTCCTACTATTATAAAACTGCAGGCGAACCGTGTTTTAATTTTTCAAAATTAAAGATTTAGCACCGTTAGTCGTGATCGATTGTAGCCAACAAAACGAAACACTGAAATCGAGAACCGTAGATATACGATTAGGATTTGAAACCAGTAAAAACGTACCCGCAAATACCTGCGCTTATTGTTTAATATACACGACAGGTTAGTTAAGTACAATCCGCTCACGATTATAGTAAAATTGTTCTAAAGAAGAAAAAAATGCGCATTCCAACGAAATACATTTGCCCCAAATGCAAAGGGGAAACCGACATACCGGAATTTAAATGTGTATCGTGTCTTACAGATCAATTGTTGAAAGATCTTCATGAAAAAAAACACTGGTAATTTAATGTATTATTAAATAGTTTTTAAGAACTTTACATGTAATGCTTTTTTTTTATTAAAATAAGTATTTATAGTTTAATGTGTATGTTTTATTTCGATCAAAGCAAAACATAAACCCGAAAGATGAAGACGCAAGAAAAGCGTATTTTAAAAGCACGAATTAATTTGTACATCATCAAATTTGATAGAGCGAAAAAACAAGTGATCGTGCGTTCGAAGGTAAAAAAAGTAGAATTCGATTTAAGCAAATTAAATACTCAAACAACAAACGAAGTCGTTAAGGCTTACGCCTTGCAGTCACTAAGTTTCTGAGGGGTTAAAGGGTGAGGAAAGGGAATAGTCGGTAGGCGTGTCGCGGACCCCTACCAAACATTTTTACAAAGAGTGAGTGAGTGAGTGATAGATAAATGTGTTTACTGCCGCTTTTGACGTTTACCACATGCATTTATAAGTATCATGGTCCTAAGAACTAGGTAGTGGAAATATAGTTTGTAGAAAAGAAAGTGAGAAATAAATGCTGCACACACTGACTGTAAATCTGTAAAGCACCAGTAGGCGAGTGTTATCATTTTCCGAAATGAATTGTAGTAAATTATTATTATTATCTTTTTTTTAGAAAACTCCTATTTAATATTAAACATCAATATTATAATATAATATATAATAAATATTTAGTTTAGTTTAGTTTAGTTTATTGTGTGTTAAACATAAAATAACAAATAAACTTAATGAACGATTCAAAATTAATTTCAGTGGCAATTTGTCATCAATCATTATATTGTAAATAATCTAAATGGCAAATGTTATTTTTAAAATAAAAAAAGCGCTAAATAGAAAATAAATAATGCATTACAGCGGGTTCATAAAATTTATTGTCACAAGAGCTCCTTTTTAAAACTTTTTATTGTACACCACAACAAAGTCTTTCTTATAAAACTTATATAATACTACTTACAATTCGACTAAGAAAACATTGAAAGAAAAAAAAAACGCTTATTGAAAAAGAATACAGTTTTATTAAATAACTATTGTATAGTTTTGTTATTTTCCCGATACTGAGGATTTCTTATAGGTAAGTTTCGTGGGTGGCGAGCATCTACTATTTCCGGCAATATACAATCAAAATAAAATTGTCTAAGTTGGTTACTCATTTTGTGTTGCCAGAAATCATCATCTCGGGGAATCTTAAAAAAGAAAACATAAAATAGCAGAATTAATGTGTAAATACATATAGTCATATTTACCGTTTGAACAAGCATCCCAAGTGGAGTCCAAAAAATAAAGAAACATTGATTCCGTCTTGTTATGTGTAATTGGCCTTGGACTTGATAAAAGTAATTATGGTTAACTTTTAATTTAAATTCACCTTCATCAAAAGTTGCAAAAGTAACTTTCTTTTGAATAATGGCATCTTCTGGATACATTTTTGATGCCATCGCTGGACATTTCACTTCAATTATAGCTTCTTCTCCCACTAATCCGTCAGGAGTAGCGGCCAAGTAGCATTCTTTGTGGTCCACAAATAATCCGCAACTATTTACTTGCAGGTTGAATTCGTATTCAAATTGAGCTATGGCAAATGGTTCTTTTTCGATACGTAGTTTGTAGCTCGATTACCATAAAAACTTCCATACAACAAAGATTTTACAGTAGCAGTGCAGTTAGTCGTTACTCGCATTTTACTTATTTTACCAAAACTGGAGGCTGTAATTCTTTTTAACCTTTCTGTTTGCCATAGCACATTTAAATTTTGTCCCAGCGTTTTACGTTCTAAGATTGCAATTTCACTCTCTGTTAAGATTTTGTAAGAATTTCTTCTTCGCAACGTTATAAACAGATAGTGACATATCAGGAGTTTCTGTTGATTCCGCTGCATGGGGTCCGTAATATTCATCAGCAGGTGCTGACATTTGTAGTTGCCGACGAGCTTTACTTCTGACTTTTCTATTTCTGTCCTTTTGTCTCAGAGTGAGAAATCTTTTTGTATGTTGACCGGGACTATGTTTTGTAATAGATCTGTGGATGCAGTCATGTATACGTCCCTTTGAATTATAGGATAAAACTGCTGCATGACATCGTAAATTATAGGAAAATCGGCGGGAATAGTTTATCCGTTTTGCACCAATAAATTTAGCTACAACGGAATTATATGACTCTGCAGCATTGGTTGTCATATTTTGGAGTAAACTTTTGCATGGTACACTAATCTATTAGTACAGGATAAAATGTCTTGGTACAAGCCACACTCCTTCATCTTTGAAACTATTATACTGGATATTTTATTTTCAGTACAGAAATAGCCGATTTCCTTACAACTGTTGTGCTCACCAAATACATGACTGGGACCATTTATTAAATCTTTTTTTAATTCACCAATTGCTGTCGAGAGATTATCTAAATTGTTTCTTCTGTATTTTGAGGCACAATCTGCAGCAACTCTTAGTCTCTTAATATTATTACTTAAAATATTTCTTAATGACGCATCTACAGGTTTTCCAGAAGAACTAAATCGCTTTTGCGCTACCTCTTTCGGCTTTACACAGTAGTTGCGAAGAAGATGATTGCAACATTCAACCTTTTCAACAATTAAATCATTTCCGTATGGGCGAGCATCTAATAATTTTCTATGTACACTTGAATCTCCGTCGCCAATCAGCTTCGCATGTTTTATTCTATGCATCTCCGTACTACATTTAAAGCATTCTACAATTATTTCACCTTCCATGGCAGTTGACGGACCATCGTGGTTTTTAAAGCAAATATGAGTCGGACATTCAATGGAAAGTGTAGCTGCCCTTGCACAAATACAACAGTACTTATTGCGAATTCCGATATACAATTTTTTTTTAGTTCTCTGACCAATTATACAAGCCTAAAAAATTATAATCATATAGATGAATGTCATGGTAAGATCAAATAATAATTCATTTTGCATTCCATATTTTTTATAGGAAACGTTCATTTGACCTTGTTTATAGCAGATAGTAAGGAGTTTGCGCATTAATTTCGTTAGTTATTAACAGACAGCGGAATTCCTACGGGAAGATGAAACACGAGTGGTGGGCCAACCGACTCGACGAAGCATTAAGCCGAGTTTCTACATAGCCCACTGTAACAAATGCATGTGTTACAGCGAACTATGTATGTACGAACACGTAAAGAAACTCAACATAGCGCTTCGTCAAGTCATCTGGCCGACTACGCGTGCTTTCGTCATCCCTCTCGTTGGTTATTCATTACAGGCTACCATTCAGGAAGGCTATATGCCTAAACGCATGACGATCTCGTTTACAACGTAACAAAATGAATGCGCAAATTTATTTATTATTACTTTATATTTATATTTACCACTCCAGATAATGCGTTATAGTTTGCACGGTATGATCTCTTCGACCATGCACCGTCGGCTATTACAGTTATTAAAGGAGTTCCGTCTTTATCTACTTCCCCGTTTTCCTTAGCTAACTGAGCTTCTTCTTTTCCTGCCTCTTTTATTGAAACCCAAGTAGTATCTGTAATGCTTTTAAAAAGTTCTGTTTGACATTTCCCAAACATATCCTTAGACATCGATGGTACATCTAAGACACCTACAACCTCCGATAATTGTCCCCAGCTACCATCCGTAGAAACAGATGCAGAAACTGCTACCGTATTTACATCTAGTTTTTCTGTACTCATTCCGTCAGTATCTAAGTCTAAAATTACTTTGCACATGTTGCATTCTAAAGTAAATACAGATCGAAGTCCAAATCTTGTCTCTTTAATAATTTTCATGTTTACAAAAGAACAGCTGAAAAGATCTGAATGTTTATGACTCATTAATGTTTTAAATCAATGAGCAATATCAATAATTCTTCGTCCAGTAGGAAAGAAATCTCCAGTATTTTCAGTTAATTGTCTATAGACGGGGTTAAATATTAGTTTACGCAGACTGCCTATAAAATTATTGTATTTTGTACTTACGATAGTTTTATTGCTTCTTCACCGAGTTCGTTTGTATTCCGTCTAAAAGAACATTGAAATAAATGCAAGCTATTATAACTTCTTAATTAAGACCAAATATGATTGGTGTTATAAATTTAATTTTAAATAAATACCACTTTGTTACTCACTCAGAATTTGGATGGAGTTCTGTTTCAGATGCATTTGCACTCGTATTTAATAAATTACATACTGTATCCTTTAAGTCTTCTCTAGAAAACTGATACCTGAAAAATATTTAAATTATTTGAAACAAATATGCCTTGTGTCCCTTACCATGAGTCCACTTTCTAGAATTTTTATTTTTTATTCGATTTACTTAAAATTCAAAAATTTAATTACATACAAAAATAAGTTTTCCGACATACCATTGAGCAACGTGGTACTAACTTTGGAGCATCGTACAGCTTTTTTATTTTAAACGGACCGCCACATAGTATATTTTTATATCGTTGAAATCTACGATCATATTCGTATCAAGTAATTCGAGAAAATCGTTCCTCTGATTGCATTTTAATTTTTAGCGTTGTTACAGCATTTGAAATTTTCATTGGCCTGATAGATCTTTCTAGATAAAAGAAAAAAGTTTCTGTTCGGTAACAAGGAAACAAAAATTACCTTATTCAGATTCGCAATGATCTGTAAGTTCCAAATATGTAAAAATATTTAAAATACTAAAGTTGAAGCCATTTCCGGCAAAACTTCTACGATGTTCTACGGTGGCCATCAGTATGTGGGAAAATCTTTTTTTTTGTTTAATTTATCGTGTCCCTATTAAATATAAATCTATTAAAAGATAAATTCTTCAGAAGTGTGCGCGATGGCGTGAGACACCCGGTATATAGGTATGTATGTGAATTTTAACGTAATATTAGTTAAAAAAAAAATCCTTTTTTTTTAGAAAACGCATGTTCACAATTTTACAAGTTCGCAAATGAAGCGTTCTTTTTTGTAAATTACTTATTCAATTTAGATCTGTGGACTTACCTACTGGTAGAGGCGAAATTTATGTGCCCTTGTTCCGAATTATTTTCACTTGTTACACTTTTCACCGAAATTTTCTTGTTGCAATATTAAAAACCAATTATTAATGTATATTAATATAACAACCGCACTTTTTTAAACGTACTAAGATTAACGATACATACCCATACTAATCGCTCGCATACGCGATTTATTAAATGCTTTTCTTTTTTTGGTTAAAACGGGATACCGGTGTTTATCTCTATTTCCTCTTGCCATTATTTTACAGATTTTAACATGTATCTGCTGCACAATACTTTTAAAGAATTTATAAACAGACATAAAATGTGTTAGGGGTTGGTCTTTCTCTGAACTACCAATCAGATATTTCGCTAGAAACGTGAGCTTCAGAGGACATCTATGTTTCGGTTTGAGAGTTAAAATAAACGAAAATCAGAACTTGGGAATAGTTCGTTTGCACGAAATATTTTCCAGTTTTTGGTTTAGAGAAAAACGCAGATTTATTGTAAAAGCATTATACGACACGGGTGTGTCACCATTTTTTATTAAAAAGTTGTATTTGTTTTGAAAAAAAATGCTGAATTCCTGTCAAACTTTGCTACAAATATACGTTTTAGAATTAAATTTATTAGTTTCTAAACAAATATTTCTGAAATTTTGGCTGCATCCCCGTGTAGAATGTAATATTTACTATATGTAGTACAAATTCTGAATGAATATAATAATTATTTATCCTGTTATACTGATTCCTCGTTGGTAATGTTTTACGTGTATAGAAAGAAGCAAGGCGTGAGCCTTAAATTATGGCATTCTTTGTTTGGAAAATTCGTCTTCATCGAATTCTTTATCTATAATTCTAAAACGCATAATAAGAGCCATGGTGAGTATAAAAGCACAAGTAAGTTGCAGAAACTTTTTTAAAGAACTTAAAATTTTAACATTGCCTTCTCTATTTATTCTTACTTGCCTAATGTATGTTAGGAATAACGAACAGTTGCTTATAAGAGAGAGAAATATTTGAAACTATAATACTCGATCACATGGAAAACTTAAATGTTACTTACCACAACATTGAACAACCAAATTCTACAATAGTGTGTTTTACATTGCAATAAAATTTTATAATAATCTCTCTGTCAATTTCGTTTCATTTTTAAATTATGTTTTAATTGACAATAATTATCTTTTAACTTGTATTAACTTTGTATGACAATTGCTAACATCTACCGATATAATCAGCAATAAAAAAATATTATAGGGTATTACGCTATTATTATTATATGGTTTTTTAGATTCTCGGAACAGTTAAAAACTGAGGAATACTTACCTAATCGGTTTTGTAGTTAACCGAGTTATTACTATATTTTATTTCATACCAGAAATTAGCATTTTATTGGTCCACAGAGTGGTGGGCGATTGGTACCGCACTGCCAAATAAAATCAATTTGGTCGTTCAGGAAAGAAAAACGGTGAGTGAGCGAGACTAATATTGTTATTTATTTCCACCTTCTTAGTAAATGATATTTTACAGGTTAATTTTATTCTTTATGGTAACCAAGTAAACGATAAATTACGGGAACAAACCTGTAATATTTTACGGGCTGGTATAAAAGACCTGTAAAATTTTACAAGCGTATGAAAACTTTGTTTTATCGAAGGCGTTATTTCTAGCAGACGTATCATGTGTTCATTTGAATTTGCGGTCTAGTGGCCGTTGGAACTGTTAAACTCAAAAAAATCATACAATTTACATTTTAATTTGACATTTTCCGAAAATAATACACAAGTTTATGATAAACAATTAATTATTTTTAATTACAAAATACCATTTATTTTAACCCCATTGCGATAATATCATTTTTAGATATACACGTTCGTTTTAAGCACGATTTTACGGAATACTACTAGGTTAGAAACAAACACGTTTGACATACGCTAGTAACCAGACTGCGTGTTAACATATACACTACGACCTACGTACACAACCATCAAAGCTCACTGCACAACAAATTCAAATTAACTCATTATAGTAATGATTATGTAAACAGACAATCTGTTCCTCTACAAGCCTGTAAAATTGTACAAGTCTTTTATACCAACCCGTAAAATAATACAGGTGTGTTCTCGTAATTTATCGTTTACTTGGTAACAATAAACAACAAAATTAATCTATAAAATGTCATTTACTAAGAAGGTGGAAATAAACATTTTTTAAAGTTTGATCACTAGTTCTTTCAATGTCGTTAATAAAATGTTGATAAACAGTAATCTTCAAGCAATGAAGCCATAGATTGACTATCATTAAAATATGTTTTTTTTTACTTACTATTTATTTGGAATAAAATGCTGACATTTTTAACATCTTTGTGGAGGTAGCCTGAAAGTTTATTAAAACCGTTTTATAAAATAGCAAGTTAAAAAAAAATGACTATCAAATATAATTATTGCAGTGGTTTATTTATTTTCATTTTTGGTTTCGTACAAATTGAAAAACTTTTAGTGGACCGATGAAGTCAAAATCCGTTACGAGAATGACAAAACGCAACATCATGTAAAAGAAGTTTTGCGTACGTAGAGATGATAATTATTTTTCTTATCGGTGTTACATGACGTTGAAATTTCACATGCACGTCTCTTTGAGATCAGGATAAATACTTGTATGCCAAAACTCGGCACATTGCGTTGGCCTTTCTTATCGCACAAATATGTATAAACAATGACTTCTGTTTCATTTCGTTAAAATTAATTTCACAGACGAGATTTAACATCAGAAAGAAGTCTGCGTTGAACGTACACAAGACGCAAGAAGCTTAAATATTTCGTGCCGTTCAGAAATGAACCATGTTTGAATGAGTCAAAAATTCCAGAAAACTAATAATATGAAGATACCGGAAACAGAAGTGAGCAAAGAATGGCCTCAAGTACTGGCACTTTTATCAGGTATACTCGCTTTATTTTCCTCTTGTTCTATCATCAGAGTTTGCTTTCATTTAGTTTTCCTTTTTTTTTGCTTAACAAATTGTGAACAATAATTTCCTTTTAATGTCACCAATCACCGTTGAATAAACGCGAAATGTTGAAATGACACAATCCTGGACAGGTCCGTACGTCCCCGATTGTGCAGATGGTGCAAAAAAAAACCAGGGCATTCATGCTCGAGGGGCAATCAAATTAGCAGATACACTTACGAAATCTTACTCTATTTTTCTCGCTCTTACATGCATTAATAGTTTCTAAATGTTTTCTTTCCTACATTTAACCCTATTGCGATCCGAGCGAATTTTTGTAAAGTATTTTAAATTATGTAGTTTCATTAATACGAAGTCCCCTAACAGTTCCGCAGTAGCATTTTATGCGTACAAGATGAGCAGTTTTTTGTTCTAAATGGAATATCCTACATATTTTGACAAATTTAGATTCTTTGAGTTATTCTGAACTGTAAGTATGAATAAAATCCACAGAAAAAAATCCATATTTTTAGTTTGTAATCATTAAAATTAAAATAATAAAAGGAGATTCACATTAATAAAATTAATCCTGTACCGAGTTATTAACAGTTTTAAAGGGAACACCTATTTTCAGATGAGTTAGACTGATGATGAGTTAAACTAACTTCGGTGTCTGGAACTCGATTTTTATTTTTATTTTATGGTAAAAACCGCATCTCGATATCTTGAACCGTTTAGAAGCTACGGGGTGTTTTTCAAAATTCTGCTATTTCTAAATACTTTTATAAATTTTTTGTTTATGAAAATTCCCGATTTCTGTAACTTCTTTAAGACACATTTTAACATAGAACGTTACATTTGTCTAAAACGCATATTTTTTGAGATATAAACCGAACTTTTGATACAGGAATACCTGTAGATTTTTACATTTTTGGAAAGTGAATAAAATTACCTTTTCAGAAATAACATGTGATCAAAAAGTCCGGGCTCTGGACGTCTAAACGGCAGTTTTTGCTTAAAGTGTTTTGACATGTACTGATGAAACTAATGTCATTCTGATTCTGATTAATAAAATGCTCTAAGAAAAAAACATACGTTTAAAGCAAGAGTGGTGAGATTTTATCACTAGAAAAAAACATTCTCAGAGGGAGAGACGGAACTTTATTATCACATTTATTAAATACTTGGTATATTGATCAATCAGTTTGCGAGATACAGAGTTTTTAATCATTTTTACAATATTAAAGCAGACTACGACTAACGATTGTTAAAGAAATTACGTTTTTACAAAAACTCACTCGGCTCTTTCAAAGTTTGGCAAACACCCCGTGGCGCCTAAATAACGGTTCAAGATATCTAAATGCAGTTTTTACTATTTTCGAGTTCCACACCACCAGATGACTTTTTTTTTGTCTAACTCATCTAAGAAGAGGTGTTTATATTTAAAAGTAACAAATTTGGCACACAAGAAAAAGTTAAGTCGTTTCTTAACATTTACTTAAGTCGTTTCAAAACATTAAGTTTAGTTAAGATTTTTTTCATAAAATTTAACTTTATAAATCCTCACCGCTGTTTAATATATTCATTACTATTACATTGCACAAACAAACAAATTTGGAACACCCTGTGTATTCTTTTCTATTTGAGAGTGTCACAAAGAATTTGATATAAATGCGAAACGTCACACGAAGAAAAAATTAAGTCGTGTTTTAACATTTACTTAAGTCGTTTCAAAACATTCAGTTTAGTTAAGATTTTTTTTTCATAAAATTTAAGTTAATGTATTCATTACTATTACATCGCACTTGCGATTAACTTTGATCGAATCGTTTTGGTTTGTAGTGGAACTCTCGAGCTACGCTTCTGCTGATGAAGCCAGAAATAGGGCCGAAGCAGCTGTACAGAGGCTGCTCGATGGATTCACTACAATCAAAAACGGTTCTGTGTAGAGCTCACGGAATAAGAGAGAGACAGCAAATATCTACAACTCTCTGACCAGGATAAGAAAATAGTAACCGGAGTAACACACGTGACGTCATATCAACAGTTACCGGTAACTCACAAAAATGCAGTGGTTACTTACTTCGCGTAAACACACGTAATCGGTTAGTCGCGAAAAATACCTTTCTGCCAATACTACTGCAATGTCAGGTCAAAAAACATTTGTAGGATGTCGCTGTTTAATGTATTAATCACTATTACATCGCAATTGCGATAAACCTTGATCGAATCGTTTTGGTTTCCAGTAGAACTCTGGAGCTACGCTTCTGCTGATGAAGCCCCAAATAGGGCCGAAACAGCTGTACAGAGGCTGCTCGAGGGATTCACTACAATCGAAAACGATTTGCAACAAAAATTTTTAAAACTTTCATTATGCTTCGACAGCAAGCATGGCCGCCTTGCATAGGAGGACTTTTTATGCAGCAAACCCGGTTCAATTTGTCAATACTACTACAATATCAGGTCAAAAAGCGATTGTAAGATGTCACTGTGAAATAATTTAAATGAATATACACTAGTATCGGAAGCAGCTTCTCTGCAACCAGAAATGCGAACTCGTCTTTTATTAGATAAATTAGGACCAGTCGAATTTGACAGATTAGTAGATCACGTTGCTCCAGAAGATTCGACAAAAATGTTACAAACAGACTTAACTGAAAAACTCAAATATCTTTTCCGCGATAGAATTTCTCTTGCACGTCGCAGAATAGAAATTTTAAACTTTGGATACGATATATCTGTACCCATTACAGAACACATGCATCGAATTAATCGCTTAGCAGCTGATTTTGAACGTTCAAAACTTAGCGATGACAATTTGAAAGTTTTATTATTACTTCAGTCATTCTGTTTTTCAAAAGAAAATGAAGATTTAAAAGAAATACTTTACGAGTAGTAGAAAAACACGAAAATGCGTCTCTAAAAGATATTTCTGTAGAACTTGAGGCCCAATTAAATATTTTTTCGAGCATGAAGCAACTAAAAAATCCAGTCGGTGGTGTTTCAGTATCTACAATAAATAAATCAAAATTTAAGAAAAAGAAGTTTGATTCACTTAAGAATTCTCCTAATAACACCATACATTCATCTAGCAACCTGAAATGTATTGGTTGTGGCGGATCACATTACTGTTCAGAATGTAATTTTCGCAATGCAATTTGCAATAAGTGTTCGAAAAAAGGTCATATCGCAAAGGTATGCCAGTCAGGCAAGAAGTCCAATGATCATACGAATCAAAATGTAAATAAAAACAGAAATCTTTTGATAAAATCAATAACGTCAACCGATAAACGTAGGCGAATTTACATTCCTGCAGAAATTTACGGGAAAATAGTTCACTTACAATATGATTCCGGGTCAGACGTTACTACTATAGGGAAAGATGTTTGGCGATGCGTGGGTTTTCCAACTCTCAACAAGTCTGAAGTGGTTGAACATGCAGGCGGCGACAAACTTCAGACAATAGGAAGATTTCAGTGCACAATTGAAGCTGCAGGAGTAAGGGTTTACATGTTTCACGAAATGGTTTGAACCTCTTTGGTTTAAATGCTATTGACGCACTTGATCTGTGGTCAAAGTCCCTCGTTGAATTTCGGGATTTAAACTTTAACAAGGACGCTAGATGTTCAGCTATAAAGAACATAAGTGGTCAAAAGGTGATTTCAACATCAAATCCTTTTCAAAATTATATTTCTAGGAAGTTCCCAAGGTTGTTTGCTGGCGAACTAGGCCTGTGTAAAAATTTTAAAGCAAACTTTATATTAACCACAATTGCCCGTCCTGTACAGATAACATGTCGACAAATTCCCTATGCCATGGAAAAACTTGAAATCATAGAGCGCATTCAATCATCAAATTGGTGTTCTCCGTTTGTTATTGTGAAAAAACACGATGGTAAAATACGTTTACGTGCTGATTATTCTATACAGGAGTGAACCACGCTCTGTTAGATAATCGACATCATCTGCCTACAATTGACAGTATAGTTACAAAACTTAATGGAAATTCATTTTTTAGCATATTAGATCACAGTGAAGCTTTTCTCCAAATTGAAATTGCAGCAGAAGGTCGAGATATTACCACGATAACCACTCCTAATGGTCTTTTCAGATTTAAAAGACTACCTATTGGTATTAAAACATCATCAGCAATATTTCAACAAGCTATGGATAATACGTTGATCGGTCTTAATGGTGTTTATGCGTATCTTGATGATGTGGTAATCGCAGAAAGTACTCGGGAAGAACATGACTTTCGTCTTAAACAAACTCTTCAACGTCTTCAAAATCATGGTTGGAGACTCAAATTAGAGAAATGTAATTTCGTTTTAGATGTAATTAAATATTTGTGTTTAATTGTGAATGCTAAAGGTATTGCAGCTGACCCAAATGCTACTCAAGCAATTGCAGAAATGCCAAAACCTAAAAATGTTTCCGAACTTCAAAGCTTATTTGGTATGGTGAATCATTACGGAAAGTTCATTCCTTACCTTCACCAAATCAAACAATCTTTAGAAGACTTAACGAGGAAAAATCGTCCCTGGATTTGGAATTGTAAGCATGAGTCTGCCCTAAAACAGATCAAGAAGATCATGCTGAGTCCATTACTGTTGGAACAATTTGATCCATCAAAAACTCTTATATTCGCAGCAGACGCTTGTTCTACAGGTATAGGTGGCATACTTCTCCAACGAGATCAAGATGGTCACGAACGAGCTGTTTATCACATGGGTCAAAGACTCACTGACGCATAACGCAACTATGCTCAATTAGAAAAAGATGCATTAGCGTTGATTACTGCGGTTGAATACTTTCATAAATTTGTCTGGGGAAGAAAATTTATACTACAAACCGATCACAAGCCTCTAGTCGCTTTATTACAAACTGATAAAACTAAAGGTCTTAAATCTACAACAGCAGCATGTCTGGGCTATAAGACCGCTTGGATATGATTTTCAAATCGAATATATCCAAACACAAGATTTTGGTCAGCCAGATGTTTCATCACGTTTGATAGCACAATTTCGGCAAGACAATTTTGAAGATTTACAATTAGTTAGCATCAAGTCTGTAGAGTTCGAAATTGAATCTGTTAGAAATTATTCTATCAATCAATTCGGAACAGAATTGCGTCAAGAATTGAAGATGTTTACTAAGGAAGATGAAGACATTATGAATGTTATTCAAGCGATCAAGAACAATTGGTTATCATCTTCTGATTCTGATATAGTTGAACACTATAAAAAACGTCGAGATAATCTCTCCATCGTGGATGAAATATTATTACTTGGTGAGAGAGTAGTAATTCCAAAAAAATTACAAAATAAGATTCTCGCTTCTCTTCATAAAGGCCACCCTGGTATAAGAAGAATGAAACAACTTGCTCGAAAATATGTTTACTGGCCGAAAATGTCCAGTGACATAGAACAGTTAGTTCGTCAACGTAATTCATGCGCACTGACTCGAAAATTACCTGTCAAAGTACCTATCAGTCCTTGGCCTATCCCCACGAGACCCTTGGAACGTATGTACATTGATTACGCTGGACCTATAGATGGACAATACTTACTAATATTCGTAGATGCATATTCAACATTTATCGACGTTGGTATAACTCAGACGATATCTGCAAAACGTACAGTTGACTTATGTCGTGAAATGTTCTCAAGATACGGCCCACCAGATGTTCTCGTTAGTGATCATGGCACTCAATTTACTGCTGAAATATTCTCCAAATTTTGCAAAGAAATGAATGTGATTAATTTATTGTCTGCAGTAAACCATCCTCAGTCAAACGGGCAAGCTGAAAGAATGGTAGATTCTGTTAAAAGAGCTACCTGGAAGAACCCGAATGACTGGAGGAAAGAAGTACAAGATTTTCTATACACTTGTAGGTACACACCTTATACTTCAGCCCCCCATGAAAAATCACCGGCAGAATTATTTCTAGGTCAACGGTTAAATACACCTTTCTCAAAATTGTTTCCTAAACAATAAAATCAATTTTCATCTGAAAATAGTTTAGAGAAATAAAATAAAATGGAAGCTGACTTTATTAACCATCATGGAACCCGGCAACGGGAGCTCCAAATTGATGATAATGTTGTAGTCGCTTTAGCGAAAGATAAACGCATTCAAGGTAAAGTAACGAAAATACTATCTAAATCTCGTTACTTAGTTTACCTTGACGATGGAAGAGTTATTGAACGCCATATAAACCATATTTGGAAAGGAGGAAGGACCCCGTCGAAAATATCACCAAACTTTGATGATGATTGGGTATTTATTGATACGACTGATAGACTCCTCAACCATGGTCCTTCAGCCTCGAATGAACCTTGCATTGAAAACTATTCTAATCTCAATAATCTCGATGAAAATATGTCGATCCCTGTTCATCTGGAAAATCAAGACAACGAATTTACTACAGAAGACAGTGCTGAAACAGAACAAAACGACAGCTCCCATATTACTCCCTTAAGGTCTGTACAATCCAGAATTCCACCTCAGAAATTAGTTATTAAACCCTATGCAAAATCTTATAATTAAATATTAACTTTTCCAAGGGAGATGTTGGGGCATGTCATGGTTACGGTATTATAAATAAGATGAGAATAAGATGTCAATGTGTCAAAGTATTACATGCTTTGTATCTACTAATACGCAACAATCAGGACTATATTTCCTATTACTTCAATTTTTCAAATATTTACCATATGTTGATCGGCATGGACGTAATAAAAGCACTGAAAGGGAACATTGATACGGAAAAGAGAGTTTTAAAACCTCCCAACGTAGAAATCCACTACTACACAAGGTTGAACGAGATTAAACTTCTTCCAAGTCAAATAGCGCAGTATAAGTTTAACAATATGACTGATAGTTAGGCTTATTTTCCACAAACAAAAACTCAACTGGGGGCAAAAGAAATAATTTTATGCCCCGCCAGCGCTGGGGAAAGTAAGAAACGGAAAAACTTTAATTCGTGTAAACAACCTAACCAACCAGTTGTTAATTATGAAGGAAATTGTATCCATCGAACAAATAAAGCAACTCCACCGTCAGTCCACAAAATAAGCACCGATGAATGGCTCCTGTTAACACAAGCTGAATAAAAATTAGCAATCATTTGTGAAAAAAAGAAAGAAAACAGATGATTCAAGGCACCAGACTTTGTTCAGTTATCAAGAGTGTGCTAAGTACATTGGAATCACGAAATTCTAAAAGCCCATTCGACAGAGTTTCAAGATCGGAAATTTTAAAGGATAATCTGTACAACGTGGACATCTTCAGGATCAGAGTCGTACTTGCCCTATTGTATGCCCTGTAGGTATGCCCTTGATCTCGAAAATCTTTCAGAATTCTTGCAAATTTCAGATGTCTTCGACGAGCAAGAGAGTGGCGTTTTTCTCTTTCAAAATTAGCTTTGAATTGTAATTAATCAAACAGCGACTTTAAATAATCTGTTTTGATGTAATTATAAACATGGAGCAAAACAGTCAAAACAGTGCAATCGGAATCAAAGAAAACCTTCAGACTTATCAATTTTTCTTGACAAACAAATTCATATGGTGGAGGCGATTTAAAATCAGAGGCTCTTTTACTTTTGCAATAAAAAGAAATTATCATTAATAATACATTTGATTTTCATTCACTATCATGAAGTACACCTGAAGTTACCTACCTTAATTACGTTGCTTTGAAGTGTTATAAAATTAAAAGTAATGTGGACTCAAGAAAAATTAATTCCCTCATCGATAAAAAATAATTTTACCATCTTATGTAACAAATAACTATTAATTTTCTATGCACCCGATGGTTAATTGATTATTTTTTCCATCGCACTGGAATAAGCTTGGGTTTGTTTCATATAATTGACCAATTTGCTGTCATTGCCAGTTTTGTTGAATGCTAAAGATTTTGAAGCTTCAATAATAATTAAAATGATAATAATAGTTCATTTCTATTTGGTGTAATAACAACCACGCATATTCTCCAACCTACATTTTTCTTTCAAGATTTCAATGTGAAAAACGTCATTTCGGTAATTGTCCTAATTTATAAAAGTCGCTAAATATAGCTCTCTGTTTTTAGCTAGTCCTATTTGTCTTTTCTTTATTGATTAGTACTTTAAGTAGAATATTTGCTTAAGATGATATAAATATCTAAAATAGCCTTCCTAAATATTGTCCTCTGTAAATTTGCTATTTCGGCAACGTCAAAAGCTGCGTTCGTTTATTCAACTCCGTTCACTCTAATCAAACTTTTGTCTCACTTTTAGTACAAGTAAGAGTGAGACAAAAGTACCAAAAGAGTAAATGGAGTGAACGGAGTTGAATAAACGAACGCAGCCAAAGTTAAATCATCCTACCTAGTTTATCCAACACAACACGATAATCTCTTTTCGTGTTAGCGAAGCAGAGTACAGCTGGGTTGAACTGCCAGAGCAGGTAAAATATTCATATTGTGGTTAGTTGTAACACAGCATGACGATTCATAGCAATAATTAAATGCGTACACTTTTAGCTCGTCATTTCGGTAACGCATTAAAATGAGTAAAAGAAATAAAACAAGAAAAAATCCATCCCTCTAATATCTGGTGTTACGTTACACGAACATAACTTAAAAAGTTCGATGAAGTTTTTAGATAAAAACCTGGTCTAGCTTCAAATCTGCTGAAAACGTCATTTCGGTAACAAACTTGAAATTACGGCTGTTTACCCAGCAACAATATCGTTTTTCTTTTCATTTCATAGGCTAATGTTTTATTAAAATCTTACCAAATTTTCACGAAAAGTTTTTAAATTAAAAAAAAAATAACAAATATACCGAAAAATAATAAATAGGTGTGTTCAACGAAAACTACTAATTTCTGTAATTTACCCCAGCCAATAACACTAAAATTTTTAAATTTTATTAGACGGTTAAAAGCCCGTTTTACAAGAACTGGAAAGAAATCTTAACAAAATTAAGTTAAAAGCCTTTGCCTGAAATTTTGCAGTATGTAACAATAAAAAAAAACTTAACTGAAAAAGGATATATTAATACATATATGTAGATTAATGAATTCTAAAATACCAAACAAGTAAAGGATACCTTACTTGTTAGGTAAATATTTATCAGATAGCAATGACGATGCCTCAGTTCCATAAGCTAATGTATTTCATAATTTTTCTGCTTGATTTTTCTAATGTGAAATTACGTTAAATTAGTTTTCTGGAATCACTTGTTTATTTCTTTTGATACTATAATAAACGTTTTATTATTCTGAGTGTGTGTTTATTTCCCGTCCAACGGTAAACTAAATTACCGAAATGACTACTGTGCATTACAGAAATGACTGAAATCAAATCAGTTTCCTTTAGTTTTATTGAAACGTCCCTATGTATGATCTTTGCGGACACTGAAAATGAACTTATTTAGCCTAATTTTATAATACTGGCAAACAAAATTTGAAATAATTTTCAAATTATTTATCATTACTTTCTTTGTCAAACTGGACAATTATATGACCCCTTATACAGAATAGCCCAAATGAACGTATTTCTTCCTTAACGCGAAAACTGTTTAAAATAGCTAAAAATATTTTAAACAAAAGTTTCCTAATTTTGTATTCTCCATCTTACAAAATTATTTTCAAATACGAGTGACTTCCGGTTATACCGAAAGTAAGTACCTACTTCGATATTTTGAATAGAATGACCCATATTTTATTACATTTTTGACTTCCTCGAGGAATTTAAAGGTCAGTTTATTAAACATTTGATGTACCTAAAATACATCTTTTTTGATCAAATCAAAAAGTATGCAGTAGCAGTGCTTTACGCCATTTTGAATAATTCAGAAAAGAATGTAGATGGGCAAATGTGATTTTGCCGGTTATATCTACAAGAAATGTGATTTCTTTTGTATCTACACGGCAGAAATATTTTATCAAATTAATTTAAATATACAATCGCCAATTGAACTTCAATTGAATTTTTTTGGAAAAAAAAATTCAATTGAAGTTCTTTTAAAAGTAGTATGGAACTTAAACTAACAATTATTTTTTATTTCTAAGTCTCTAAACCCAAAAATAATAATACGTTTTTTCGTGTTTTCTGTTCCAGCTGCCTTGGCTGGACTTAATTCCGGAATCCTCTTCACCTGGCCTTCGCCGGCAATACCACACCTTCTCTCCGACGAGTATGGTGTTAGCATCGACGCCGCTTCTTACCTCATCATCATTCCACCCATAACAATGATTATAGCCAGTCCATTATACTGCCAACTTCCAGACAGAATCGGCAGAAAGAAGACTTTACTTAGCTGCAGTATTTTCCACGTAGCTGCTTGGTTAATAATAGCCTTTGCCAGCGAAATTTACGTTTTCTACATATCGCGAGTTTTGTCGGGTATAGGAGACGCCTGCGTTTTCGCCACTATGCCGATATACACATCGGAAGTCAGCACACCTCTGGTTCGAGGTCGTTGGGGAAATGCCATGATGATCTTGATGTTCATCGGACAAATAGTCATTAACGCAGTAGGATATTACTGCGACATCCGAACCACCGCCTTCATAATGTTGGTTTTCCCGGTATTATTTGTTACCACGTTCATTCTCATGCCGGAAACTCCATACTATTTTCTCAGGAAAGGGGACCAAGATGCTTCGAGGGAATCCCTCAAACGTTTGAGGAGGTGTAAGAACGTGGAAAAGGAATTGCAGCAACTTATTCTTGATCTTCAGAGACAGTTGTCTGAACCGGGAAGATTCAAGGACCTCTTCGTCATTGAGAGCAACAGAAAGGCGTTCCTGATATCGAATCTGGCTAGGGTTATTCAGCAGTTTTGTGGAATCAGCGCCTTCGCTGTTTACACCCAGTTCATATTTCTCCAAATCGGCGGAGATATATCCAGTGGGCATTCAGCGATTATTTTCCACGGAATGTTAGCACTAGTCAACACATTTGCGAGTTTGATAAGCGATAAACTAGGACGGCCCAAATCTATGATCGCTTCGTGTATCGGCTGTGGATTGGCTCTATTTAGTGAAGCTGTCTATTTTCTTCTGCAGGACTTCACGGAACTTGACTTGAGCTATGTAAGCTGGTTTCCGTTATTCGCGCTTTTCGTTTACGTGCTGCTGTTCGCGATAGGTTTGGGAATCGTCCCCACCTTGCTAATGGGCGAGTTGTTTTCCACGAGCATCAGAGCTCAAGCATCGTTAGCTAACAATTTAGTGTTCGCCGTGATGCTTTGTGTCGTGCCGAAATTGTTTCAGGTCTTGCTTTCCAGCTTCGGCCTTTGGATACCGTTCCTTTTCTTTGCCATCTGTTGCTTCGGCGGAGCGGTCGCCTCGTACTTTTTCATACCTGAAACGCGAGGAAAGACTTTGGAAGAAATTCAACAAATGCTTAAGAGAAGCGCGCCGATTTAATTTATCCAGTTGACAGATTAATTCCCGTGAATGCTCTGATTAATTTAATTGGGTATTATTCGGCGATTTTTATTTTCCAACCGAATTCGTGTACAGTAAATAATAAAATAAGAATTACATTCGGCGATTTTTATTTTTCTTGTACAGTAAGTAAAAAAAATATTTTTACAACAAGTAAATTTATTTACAAAGACACCAAGTATTTAAGTAGATACTTACATGAATGTGAACGTGTAATTATATCTGTACGGTTCAGCCTTTTAATAATAATAATATTGGCTTTATTTGGTTACTATGCAATACAACATGAAGAAACAAAAATAGAAACAACTCAACTAAATACATACACAACCAAATCACAATGTGAGAGTCAAATGGCGTTAATGCCTCTGCTTTTAAATCTAACCTTGAAAAATAAGAATAAAACATAAAAATTTAATTGCTTAAACCTAATTTAATAACTAACTAAAGTTTACTATGAGTGCCTTTTGTCCACTATGCCGTCCGAAATTTATGAAATAGGGCAAATGAAATTTGTGAAACTACTCGAATAGAAAAATATAAAAATATGTAATATATAAGTAAGTGTTGCAAACTAATTCTAAGAGTCAATATTTGGCGTCAATGTGAATGCATTGCGTTGCAAAAAGTTCATTGAAATATGTGTTTCTAAAAATTTTACTTGGTATTACGTCTTGTTGACAAGTTATGAACATCATATCTAAATTTTATTTATCATATAAGTAGGTTTACTGGTTTTTAAAATTTTGTGATACATGTACAGTGTCTGCAGTTCCCTGCGGTTCTCCATTGAAAGCCAGCCAATGTGTTTTAATTTAAATGAAATCCTGTCGTATTTACGAATACCATACACATATCTTAAGCAGGCGTTTTGAATCTTTTGTATGCGTTTAGCAGTGAACTTATCTATTGATGGATGGTAACTTGCTACACAAAAATTAAATTGTGAGAGTACGTATGTTTCACATAAGTGCTTTTTCATTTCAACCGATAAATATGATCTTAACGAGTAGAGCTTTTTTAATTGCATATAAGCATTTCTTATGTAACCCATTATTTGAATTTTGTAACGAAAACTGTTATCTAATACGAGACCCAGACTTTTTGCTTTACTAACAACAGGAACCTTAATACCATTAATCTTCACATTAATTTGGCTAACTAAGTTAGCATCTACAGTTTTGTAACCAAATACCAGGACTGCGGATTTTTCCGGATTAATTTTTAAAAGATGTTGGGATGACAGTTTGTATATAGTGTTTAAGTCGGAATTAATTTGAGAGATAGAATTCTTTAAATCTTGAATCGTAAAAAAATGATATAATTGGGTGTCATCTGCGTACATATGCACTTTGCAAAACTGGACGTGGCTTAGAAAATTAGACGTATAAATGGAAAATAATAAGGGTCCTAAAACAGAACCTTGAGGGACACCGCATATTAACGGAAGATTTTCAGATTTTACGTTATTAATAACAACAGATTGACTTCGGTTTCGCATGTAATTATTCAGTAATGAGAGTGAATTTGAACCCAGACCTATGAACTTATGAATAGACAACAGAATGTTGTGGTCAACAGTATCAAATGCTTTACTGTAATCAAGCAACGTTAAAATAGTAACATCTCCTTTGTCTCTAGCAGTTAGAATATCGTCAGTAATCCGGATCAACGCGGAAGTGCAGCTATGACCCACTCTAAAACCTGACTGAACTGAAGGGAGAATATTGTTCTCTGAAACGTAATCGCTCAATTGACCATAAATTAATTTTTCAAAAATTTTTGACATAACCGGTAGGACACTTATGGGTCGAAGATCTTTGAATTCAACAGGCTGCCCAATTTTCGGTAACGGTTTGACAAAAGCAAGCTTCCAACATGAGGGTATAACATTACAGCTAATGCACGTATTGATAATATGAGTTAAATAGGGCAATATAGTAGGACAACACATTTTAAGCATTATGATATTAATTTCATCGCAGCCGGTTGCAAAGGACTTAATCCCATTCATTACACGTATAATATCGCAGACATTTACCACTTTGAACTCAAAATCGTTATTATTTAGTACTGTAGAAGTCCTGAGGATTTTACGTGCAACACCCGCCCAAAGGGCTCGATTACACGGCCACCTATGGCGTCGGGATTGAGATACGCCCAATCAACGCGCTCGCATGTCTTGATCAACATGCGGACTCCCAGAATGGATTGGGTTGCAAGCCCCGCACCCCCTCTGGTATAGGCGAGAGACTATCCAATCTCTTCCAGCTCTGCAGGCTAGTTCCCGAGCTAAAAACGTAGCTCACCCGCCGAGGTGGGGAAACCACCCCTAGCCCAGCATGCGGGCTGTCAACCACTGCCACTACGAGTCCAACCCAATCGACTGGACGGGAGCAGACCAGCAAGCCAGTCCACCCCCGGGGCTCAACCGGTCCCCATAGTACCAGCTTGGTACTATGGGGACGTTTCGGGCCGAAACCCTTCAGATGGGGTCCTTGCAAGCCCCGGCTCTGATCAGCCAACTCGGGTAGGTGGGGTCGTCATGCCCAAAGGTCCCTTTCTGATTTCCAACCGGGTCACGGAAGGACACCTATGCCGAAACACAGGGTACCACACGATCCCAGCTTTCCATCAGCAGGAAACCTCCCTGCCTACATCACCCTCGCCCACCACGGCGTGCGGTAAAATTGAACAGCTTCGTCGTCATCACCATTCATTCGTTCTCCATTCACCCACGCAAAAAAAAAAATGACTCACACGCCTGCCTCATACATTTCCCTCCTTCTCTGAAACACCTTCTTCGCAAATTCATTCACTCCCTGATATCTGTCTTCATCGCTACACACTTCACTCACATCAATCTCACCATTCACATTCACTGTCACACCCCACTCATCCAAGTTCCTAAGATCATCATACATCCAACATGCAGCCAGAACATGCTTCCAATCCTCACGCTCACCACATAAACAAAGTTCAGTCTCACTCAAACATCTCTCATACAAAAACGCATTCAAACTTCCATGTCCAGTCAACCAGTATCCCATTGGCAACCCAGGGTCAAACCATTCATTCTTCTCAGCAAAGCATACGTCTTTCAGAAACCCATACGTCACTCTTCCTTTCTCACTCTCATCCCACCTGTGTTGCCACCTTTCGTACAATCTTTCACTCAACAACTTCTTGCACTCAACAGGACCCAGCGCATTCACCTCATTCTCACTCATCAGACCTTCACTCACACTGCCCAATTTCGCACCCTTTCTCGCTCTCCACAATAATCCTCTTCTCACCACTTCCAAATCCCAGGGGAGCCCCCCATTCAGCACCTGCATGGCTTCGGTCGATACTGTTCTACATACACGCAAACATGCATACAACGCTACTCTCTGACACCTATTCATTCCAGACCTGCCATATCCAAAACACATAACATCACACCACACGCTCGCACCATACATTACACATGCCATAAACAACCCCCGATACACGCACCTTGCAGCCTTCCTATCCAATCCCCATTCTTTTCTCAACACTCTTCTCGTACCCCCCACAGCATTCACAACCTTTTTCACCAGACTCTCTACATGCACTCGGAAATTCAATCTCTCGCTCACTAACACCTCAAGATATTTCACACTACTAGCATACCTTAAAACACTACCATTCACTCTAACGTGCGGAGGTCTATTTCCTGCTAAGATACCTTTCATCAACATACACACAGTCTTTTCATCCGACACGCTCACTCCCACATTTTCACCCCATGCTACCACACGCTTCATCCATCGCCCAGCACGCTCTTCAAGATGTCTTCTGCTGTCAGCTTCGACGAGGATCAACAAATCATCAGCATAAGCCACTACCTTACATCCATCACCAGTTAACTCGTTCAGCAATACATCTATCATCATATTCCACATGGCCGGACCACATATCGACCCTTGCGGACACCCTTTCGCAACCTGCCCCCATACCTCCTCGTTCACTCCTCTCACACATACATTTCTATTAGTGAAATAGCTGTTCCACAGCTCCCACTCACTACAACCTACCATTCTGAGCTTGCCCATAACACCTGTCCAAGAGAGGTTATCAAACGCTCCTTTGAAATCGACAAACACACCCAAGACATACTTCGCCACACTACCTTCCACACATTCCTTAACCTCTCTCCAAGCATCCTCAGTCGATCTACCCCTCCGGAACCCATACTGTCTATCAGACATACCGTCACCTAACATTCTCTCCAGCCGATTCACCATCATTCTCTCTAGGACCTTCCCCAAGACCGGTAATAAACTTATCGGCCGGTAAGACCGGGGGTTGGTCCTCACTTTCTTTGGTGACTTCAGGAGTACCACAACCCTAGCCCGCTTCCACGCATCCGGAAAAACGCCCTCGCTCAAACAACAATTATACATCACCCACATATACTCTCCAATCGAACACCATACTCTCTTCACCACTTCGGGTAAAATCCCATCCAAACCTGGCGCTTTTCCACACTTAATCTTTCTCACAGCACACTCCAACTCCTCCGCAGTAAACTCATCCACATTTCTAGCATCCGTCACCATCATCCGTTCATCATCATTCACACTCTCACCGAAAAACTCTTTCAACTGCACCTGGACGCTCTCTTTCCAAGTCACGGTCATCCTTCCATCTTGCATAAGCGAACATACTCCCTCTCGTTTCTTTCTTCCTCGACAAATCTTATACACTTCACCCCATGGATCCGCACTTCCTTTCACTCGCACAAATTCTCTCTAATTCTCATCCTTCACTCTTTTAACCTCCCTTTTATACTCCCTTGCAACACTGCCGTACACTATCTTCAGTTCTTCAATATTCGCCAATTCACGCCTTCTGCCATTCTGGTACCTTCTTCTCGCCTCACGCATCCTCTTGCGCATGAAGTGGAGATCTCGCGACCACCACCTCACACGCCCTCCTTGTGTCCGTCCAGTCACTCGTCCAAACACCTCATCATTCGCTTGGCGGATCCATCCAGTCACACACTCAACCATGTTCACACAGCTCTTACCCTGAAACTCATCCAACGTACAATCATCCACCACAATCATCCTCAAATGTCTTTCGTACTGCGTCCAGTTCACATCTCTCATGTCCCATTTGTCCTCTACAAACATCTCACCCAATCTTATATTATCGCTTCTCACCTCCATCATTATGACATTGTGGTCTGAAACTCCCAACTCCTCTCTCACACCCCAACTCGTAACAAACTCATCCCACGCAGCATTCACAACACTCACGTCAATATCACTCATACCTCTTGCACCACTAAATGTATAACATTCACACGGTTCGTTCAATACATTCATTCTGCGGGCTATCAGTAGGTTCTCCAGGACTCTTCCTCTCTCTACTTTCTCTCCATATCTCATATCCCCTTTGCTATACCAAAGTGGGGAGACCGCATTCGCATCCATACCTACCAGGAGGGGTTTCCCTCTCGCCAAATCAATCACTCTCTCCAAGTACGCAACAAATGGCTCGATTTCCCTACCATACTGGCAGTACAGGGACACCACGTACACCTCCCCAAGCAATTCCGACCGTAACCAGACACACACGCCACACTCATACGTACATTCACGAACCACCATCGCCTCGATCCGTTCATCCGAAACAACCACAGTGGCTTTGATCCCTCCTCCTTCAACAGCAAACACACGCATCCATCCCGGCAATCCACATACACGTTCATCAACCACCCACGGCTCTTGTAAAAGAGCCACGCTCACTTTCTCTTCAGCCATAAAAAACACCCAAATCATACATACAACCTTTCGCCCTCCCACAGTTAACTTGCAGGATCTTGCAACCCATCAATCAAATTGAATTCTCCTCCGCCACGCTTCTACCATACGCACATACTCCCTACATTCCAAACTCATAACACTATGGTCGTCCTCAAAACCCCTATTACGGCAGTTCCTGCACCTCGTCGCATTCTTACAATCTTTCACCAGATGATCATTTTCTCCACACTTCTTGCACACTCTTTTATCCTTGCATTCTCTCAACAGATGTCCGAAGCCATAACAGCCCATGCACCTCACAACATCATCAATCTCTCGTACCTTAAACGCATTCATACCCACATACACTCTTCCCTCCTTGAGGATCTTGTTCGCTGCAACGACTGGCATTTCTACGATGACATTTCCCTCGTCACTGCCTTTCCTGACCGTTCTCCTCACGATCCGCACTCTCGTCTTGAAAGTTGCTTCGCCAATCAGCTCGCTTACATTCTTCGCATACATTTCATTCACCAATTCATTCGCCTTTACTACATTCGGAACGTCAAACAACAGCAACCTAGGCCCCGTTTTCCTGGGATCCCCCACTCGCAATCCTACTTCACCAAATTTCGTGCACTCCTTGATCTTATTCGCCTCGCTCTCGGATACCGTTTCGATGGCGATCCCATTTTCCCTCATTTTCCGCACTCCTCGCACTCTGACTTTCAAGCTGGGCCCAATCTCCTTAATCACTTTCACCTTCACCTGCTCACTATTCATCTTCCCATCTTCACACCTCACCAAAACCACATGACTCTTTTCACTCGCATTCATCCTATCTCTCACACTTCCCATCGCAACGCCTGCAGACGCATTGGTAGGCCCTTTTCTTGCTGCTGCACTGTAAGATACGCCCTCGTTTTGGTAGCTCTTCTCTTGTTTTCTCTCTCTTGCTATCTTTTCCATCTCCTCCATGCGCCCCAAAAGCCTCTCCTCCCGCATCAGTAACCTTGTCACGCATTCCTCATACTGCGCCACTCTCCCCAGAATAAACTCACATGCATTCTTACTGATCTTATTTCCGTCCATGCACACAAACTTTCGTAACCCATCACCAATTGCTCTCATACTTGTCAATTCATCCATCCCACAATCATCATTTTCAACCCTGCTTCTTTTCGTACTCACACTTTCACTACTAACAGTACTCAAGCTGTCATCCCTCACGCCCCTCATCTCAACATCCACTTTGGACGTCGCCGCCACCGCACGCCTCTGGGGGGGGGGGGGGGGGGGGAGCGCGTAAGGCTGTTCCTCCTGCCAAAGACAGTTCTCTCCTCGTCCTCTTCTGCCCGGACTTCCGCTTCCCCACCTGCCATTCTCGCATGCGCCACGGTACAAGGGTGGTAGCCCCGCACCCCAGCGCTCGCGCCCGCACGCACGAGGGTTCAGGGGTGTTCCCCCCTTCGCCACCGGCACACGCCCACGGCGGCCCCCTAGCCTAAGCAAGGTCAGCCACCAATGACGTGCAGTCGAGAAAAAACTGGTCAGGCCAAGCTATTCACCGGCTGCACGAACAAACAATCCACATATTTAGTACTGTAGAGTATACATTTGTATCAATAGCAGGACCATTATTAACAAGATTCTGTACAGTGTTAATAAAGAATTCGTTAATGACATTTACGTTAGCTAGATGATCAGGGACGTCTTTATTTTTGGATTTTCCTAAATTTAAACAATTTATACTATTCCAGAACAGTTTATTATTTTTACTTAAAGTTGCCACATAATTGAAATAAGCCTTTTTCTCTCTTTTAAAAGTTAACGTTGTAAGGTTCCGTAATGACTTGTAGTAGTTCCAGTGAGCAGGTATTGATGTACGCCTGAATTTAGCTTTAACTTTATCCCTGAGATTTATAAACAATTTTAAGTTTTCAGTTAACCACGGCAACTTCGGCTTCGAGAATCTACATTTTTTTATTGGTGCATGCTTATCAAACAATGACCGTACATTTTGGTTGAAGAAGGTTAGCTTTTCATTTATGTCATCAATATAAAACATTCTTTGAAAGGGAATGCTTTGTAAATCTAGATTGAATTCATAAATATTAATCATTTTAAAGTTCCTGCAGTATTTTACTTCTTGACAAATCTGAAATGATAATGAATAGTCCTAATTGGGCTGATTCCACCAGATAACGGCAAGGTAGTTGTTATGGGCTCAAAGTAAAACCATGTTTCCAAACTAACCAACGAAACTGGAGTGGGTTAAACTTTAATCATTGGGTAAATTAGTTCAAAAATAAATACTCCAGCATGAGCGTGCTGTTACATACGTATGATAGTACAGCCATTAATAGACCCAAAATTTGTCATTCTTCCGCCACTAAATATAAAATTACATTTAATTAAACAGTTGGTTGAAGCCTTAGATAAAAAAGTGAAAGTTTTAAATATCTTAAGGTTTCCGAAGTTGAGCGTTGCCAAAATCCACGAGGAAAAAGTTGTTAAGCAAGCAATACATAGTCCAATAATTTCACGTAAAAAATAGTATAAACATGGGTGTAAGCATTGATGAATTGTAGTTTGCAATACACTTATATACCAATTATACCATACAATCAACCGAATTTATAATTAGAGCAGCTGTGATATTTTCCAAAAAGTTAGCAACACAGGCTTACAGTTTGAAATTAAAAATTTTAAGAATTGTGACATTCATTTTTTTAATGATTGATAATAAACGGATTTGCCTTGTGGAACCCCTCCTGATATTCTAAAAAAGGGATATAAACCAGCGTCCATACAAAATAAAATAACAAAATAAAGATTGTGTAAAGCTAGTGTTGTGAGTCGCTAAAATTACCACGTTACCTTACGGTAAATTTCTAATGTTACCGGTAAGGTAACGTTCATTTGTTACCGTTTGTTACCATTTGTTACCTCTATTATCAAAATAACGTAATTCCCAGTTACACACTTGCAAAATTCAAGTAAACCAATGCAGGAAATGGTCAAGGAATATTTTTGATTATTTAGGAAAAGCGTAAATATTAAAAAAAGGAAATAAATATTTTATAACCTAAAATGACTTTCGTTTACACTTGAATTTATTTAGTGGAAATACATAATATTAAATATTGCAAACCTTATTTTTAACAAAAGCCAAAAATGGTATACGAATTCGGTATCAAATTAACCATAAAATTGAGTAAAAATCACATTTTTAGTTTATAGTGTAATTGGTAATTCCGGCGCAAGATGTCGCCCCTTGAGCTGTAATTGGTAACATTACGGTAACATTACCAGTAAGATAACCAAGCTTATGAATTGAGTCCACTTAGTACGGACGCTTTTCACGCCGAATGTACTGTTCATTCCTTCCACTGTTACGCGGCTGCGATGCTTCTAATTGTCATTGAATGGAGAAGGAAGATATGCGAGTTAGTTCAGGTTTTTTCTTCGGCGACTAAAAGATTTAAATGTATTTAATCGTCAAAACGTTTTTCGCACATCCTAGAGAGCTAATAGAAGACAGTTTCTCTTTGAAAATATAAAAATGCATGTGATAGTCGCTGCAAATCACCACTTAGTTTAAATATTTAATTTCAATCAATAAGAGCGCTCGATGCAGCCAGATGAGATCACTCCTTTCCAAATACTCCGGACGGAGCTAGTACAGTCCGAGTATTAAATTTTCGTACTGAGCGCGGAACAAGCGGCCTAATTTCTTTTCCTTGAAGATAACAGATAAAATAGCGACTTCTTACGATCGCTTTTTGACCTGACATTGCAGTAGGAAAGACAAATTGAAGCGGGATTTGCTCCTAATAAGTCCCCCATGCAAGGCGGCCATGCTTGCTGTCAAAGCATAATGAAAGTTTTAAAAAAACTGATTCTGTAGAGCCAACTTCGATTCTTAAAAATACAACAGCTGCATAAGCATCCTGACTTGCATCACAGAATGTATAAAGACTTAAACAACATTCTTTATTTATATCGTAATTGATTCATTTAGGTATTTTTATTTTAATTAACTGAGATAATTCAACTTTCCATTTTCGAAATTTGGAAATTTCCTCTTCAAGTTCGGCGTCCCAAGGCAACTTTACTCTTTACTCTCCAAGTCTTCTGTAATATTAATTTGCATTTTACTGTTACTGGACAAGTAAAACCTACTGGATCAAAAATACGTTGAGTGACTCACAAAACATATCTTCTAGTTATTTTTACCTCCTCTTCTATCGACTCAAAACAGGAACTACTTATTGAAATTGTATCCTTTTGTTTGTTCCATGTTAATTCCAATATGGAAATTTCTGGTTTCTCTAAATTATCATTTGTGTACTCCCACCCTCCAAGATCAAATAAGCCTGCTGCCATTACTTCAGTAGTTTCTTTTATAAAGGTGTGGAGTTCTTCTTCATTCATTCAGTAATGCAATTGTCGACATAAAACAAGTCTTTTAACTTATTAATCGTAACAGAATATAATTTGACTTCTTCCGTATTACATGCTAACATTCGCTCTAAATGATAAAATATGGTCACACCAAGCAAAAAAGGACTACAACATACTCCAAATACAACTCTATTGTGTCGATATACTTTCATTTTTCCATCAACTGTTTGCCAAGTAAAACAAAACAAGTCTTATCTCTATTATCTCTCCTGAAGACCTATTTGCAAAAAAGCCTTCGCAATCCAACTAAGCATAGAATGTTACATAGCATTTCTGAAACGTTTTCAACACAACTTAGCAACATTTTGAACGAAATGTTGATAGAATATTACGAATGGTACATGGAATGTTATGAAACACCAATGTAATGTTACCACGTAACAGAATAATAACATTTATTGAAAATATCGAAATAACTTTATAGCATGGCGTGAAACATTACATAATATTGTTGGAACGTGATATTTTTATGATAAGTAACGTTTTATTTAAATGTTATAATAACAACTCAAATTCAACGATGTCACAATTATTTAATGCGCCTCTGCGCAATAATATTATGGCGTCGCAGCTTTCCCTTCACTCTTCACTAGTTCCGCCAATTTATTAAACTTATTCGACTTATTTTCCGATTGCTGCTGATAGTGCTGATTGTCGTTGCTGTTCTTAATTTGGTGATATGAAACATCATCTATTTAATGAAGAAGTAAGCAGTTTGTGAGCTAATTTAATACCTACTTTTATTTTACGTATTAAACTGTATGTTTATGAATCATCGTTAACATATGCCCAATATGTCGCAGTTTGAATTTGTACCTACCTCTTTCAAATGTTTATTGTTAAAAACGCAAAATCTATAAATAAAAAATATATCTCGACTTCTTAAATGACAAAAACTGATAGCGTTTTCTACTGACGTGCACTACATGCACTGAATGCGCACTCAGAGTAACTCCAACTCATTTTATTACTTGAGGTTGGAAGAAGATGGGAAGTACACTGAGTACGACTCAGTGCATAAGATTCTACTTTTTTTTATATCTGCAAATTAGCATATTTGTTGGTGAAAGTGACAATGCTAGAAGAAATCTTGAAAGTACTATTTTCCTTCTTAAAAGAAAATAGCGTGAATTCAGGTTCATCGCATAACCTAAATTTTGTATTTTGACAGTTTTTGCGATTACCACACAACTTGTACTGTTCAATCTACGGTACGTACCATCGCGACCAGAAAATACTGGGACAAAGGAGTTCTCATTTTTGGTAGACGTTAAGCAAAATATTTAAACTCAACTTTGAACAAAAGTCAGAATGAAGTTTCTTGTTGTGACCTGGCCCGTTATCGGTATCACTAAAACACAACTACTAAATGTAAACAACTTTATTCACAATCTATAACACTTGTAATTAATTCAATGGGTTCCGTCCAATTGGCACAAGTAGTAGGAATAGGCCGATTCTGGAACCTCCTCCGACCTTGACCAATAAAATTCAAGGTCAAGGTCGGAGGAGGTTCCAGAATCGGCCTATTCCTGACTGACCTCACCATAACCTTAAACTTCAAGGCCATGACCTTGAGATGACCTCGATCAAGGTCAAGATTGGAGGAGGTTCCAGAATCGATCTGTTCCTAACGTAACCGAGAGGTAACTTTGAAATGACCTTGAGGGTTCAAGGTTAAGATCGGAGGAGGTTCTAAAATTTGCTTTGTGCCGATGAAACTACAAGGTTAAGGATCACGTCAGAGGAGGTTGCAAAATCTCAATGTCATTGACGTGACCTCATCATTACCTCTAAAAGCGAGGTCAGAGGAGGATTCCAAAAATTATCTATCCTTCATGGAGGATCCAAAAACGGTTTATCTTGAATACGACCGTAAGGTTTGTAACGCACCCGCCTTCCCCTGACTGTAAATATTGATAGTAAACAAATAAAATCTGATTTGTTTTGATTATTTAAATGGCTCGTAAATTGTCTAGTGATAACTGAAAAGGATCCCTCGGTCATGCTCGCATTAATATAGGGTCTTACCTGGTATTGGTGTGAAATTTGAAAGGAGGGACTTTACAAGAATGAAATAAAAATGCCAGATTAACGTTTAAGACGTGTATTCTAGAGGGAAAAACTCCTGAAGTCCGCAGTCTTAACTGGACTTACCAGTCCTGCGGAATTCTTGAGCGTAAAACCCTCTACTCGAAAAATTAAAATGATAACACAAACCAAAACCGAAATCTTACAAAGGTGAGCCGTAACAAAGTAATCGTAACTTAATAGCGACCTTAAATTTCAGTACCGTGACGAAATTCCGATTATCGACGCGACTCGTTAACATAAACCCCGGGGTGCCCACCCGGTTAGGTCCCGCCGGCCGACTCAGGTAGTCCCGTAAAGTCTCCCTGAGAGGAACTAACCAGCTGTTAATGTGGCAAGAATTTTGCGTAAACAAAAAAATATTACTTTTATTCGTGATCTTGAAAACACCTCGGGTGTTCCCCGCCAATCAGATCCGGCAGTGTCACGGGGGTCTGTCTCTGTAATAATTATAACGGGTGGATACACCCGTGGGGCAAATGCTTTAACTGACAAGGCACGGGGTCGAATAACAGCAGCGGTTTATCACGGTTGTTTAAGTGACCCACGTGTGGGGTTCGTTGCAATCGTCACCGGGCTTCCACCGTATGATCGATTGACTTTATTATTTGTTTTAAGGGAGAGATCGCGAATCGGTTTCGGACTGGATACCCGCTCATTGACCTGAGATCAGAGATAGTACAGTCTCAGCTGCCCACATTCTAACCGCACTCCGGTCGAGGAGGCTTGATCGTAGGATGACCCAGATTAGTTGCTAGGGGTCAATATTGAATCACGGGTTGCGATTCAGGATCGAATCCTTGTCCAGATTCCCTTAGGGCAAGGGCGGTCATGAATCGCGGTATACGTACACGTGCATCTAAACGAGTACGATAAAATGACCAGAACATGTTGGTTGGTCGAGAAAATAGTACTCTCAGTCGGAGCCCCCGGCCGAAGTAAATTCTGACACTCAAAAGGGACGAACAGAGACGTACTATAAAGATATGATTTGTAATTGTAAATGTGTTGGCCGAAATTTAGCTCTGGCCATTCTGAGATATGGATACGCTTGGCTTTCAGGGACTCTTCCAGTCGATGTCCGGGCACAAACTCCGCCGGCCGAAGCCCGCCGATGGACATCACCAAAATCGTCCCTATGGGAATTGCATAAATAATGTGTCAGAGATACAGATCCCAGAAAATGAAGTTTGTCTAGATGTGGTAGATCCACCACCGGAACTGAAAGGCAAACGGGACACCCGCGGGCGTGTCAAATCAGTCGTTAAATTTTAGATTGAACCCGCGTTCCTACCCCAAGGACGGCGAGACCCCAACAAATCGCCACCCTTACATGAATGTATGACAAATTATACCTGAATTCCTACTGGTAATGATAACACATGCGCTCTTTAGTCTTTAACTAACACACTAACACTTACACTAGGACTTAACGCTATTGGTCACTACCCGTAACTTACGTTAGGAAACTTAGTAATTTAGGAAATAATTAATTTACAATGAGCTTAGAAAATAATTAAAAATGGACTTAGAAACAAAACACGCTCGGTCGTCCGATCTCGGAGCTATTCCGTTTCCGACTGCCCTTCTTGTCCCTCGAATTCCCTATTGCGGTTCTCCTTACACCCCCCGAAAAACAGCAAAAACCACTTCTCTACGAATGTTACTTATCTTAAATCCTAAAACATCCTACGCCCTAATTGACTTAATAACTCATGTGTCTATCCGTGGCGTTCCCACCCGTTTGGCGTTTCAAAATGCCTATACTTATCAACCCTCTTCAAGCTTTCGCTATTTTGGCGCCAACTGCATTAGCAACACCACGAATCGACGGAAAAAAATAATGATAAAATAAGCTAAAAATAAAACGTCTTAAACCACAAAAATATAGCCGACCGGCTTGGACTGTTTCAGGTTGGAGGAGGTAGGGACCCCCACCTAAAATCTTGTTATATAAGGTTCTTCATTTGGGAATAGATTCAGTTTTTACAGAACTGTGAGTTGTGTTGTTAAGTTAATCACCTACCTACATACAGAAAAGTAAGTTTAAATCATCTTATTGTAATAATTTATAATTTGTATATTTTTATTGTATTTAACAGTGACATTTAAACAAGTGGATTTTTTTCCTGAAACAATAGAGAAGGCACGTGAACGATCCTTGTGATGACGTACAAAAGAAAAGACTTTTGACTGAAAACGTAGATGAAGATGTTCGTCAATGTGATACTAATGAGACAGCACCTTCCGAGATTTCAGAAGCAAGAGTTGTGATTGACGTAGATCAGTTGCCACTTTTAGCTCAAAGTATATATTTTCTAAATAAGAGCCGTACGAAGTGGATTTGTGTCAGACTGTGTACCGAAACATTTTTTGATCCGATAATACGTATAATGGGTTCCAAAAGGCAGAGCATATCGTTTTTAGAAGAGGAATGGAAAGAATTTTGTTCTTATAACTACACTTTGAAGTCTTATTTTACTGAGAAGAAAACTATTTATCCGGTAATGAAAATCAGCTCAGTCAAGGCGTCTTTCGAACGCATCGAAGGAACGAAAATACTGAAATTAGAAAGAGGTGTGGAGACATTATATATATCTTATAAAGGTCTATTGGAACTTTGGAAATTGTGTGATATTATATTATATCGTTTAGAAGTTTTGAAACAATTGAACTATAAATCATTCTATAGCAACATGAATCCATGCTTGAGTGTTATGGAAAGTGATATGAAGACAAATGTTAAATCATTTCTTAATAATGAAATATCTGAGAAAGGAGCAATTACAAATGAATTAATGGTGTTTGGAATTAGTAAATTAATTTTTGATATAAGTATGCATAAAGCTGTTAATATGTAAATGTTATGTGATTTAATATGTATATATTTCTAGATATGACACTGTCAGTTATAAATAAAATTTTCTAAGAATGTTTGATTCTTTATTTAATAAACTAACGATACTTAACCAAAAAATTAAGAGAAATTTTTACGCTATATAAAGATTAGCAGTGAGTATTGAAGTAGTACACATGTAACATCGTTGACTGTTAGAAAGAAAAGCCATAAATGCGACGTCGTGTTAAAACAGATTGCACTGCGAGAAGTACCTTAAAACGAAAAGGTCGTGGTTTACTTAATACGTTAATTAATAAACTACCAGTAGAGTTACACTTACCAGGTTACAATTACTGCGGTCCGGGCACAAAATTAGACGTTCGACTTAAAAGAGGAGACAGAGGTGTGAATACGTTGGATGAGGCGTGCAAGCAACACGATATTGCATATTCTGTAAGTGGCGATTTAGAAAAACGTCACGAAGCAGATAAAAACTTGTATCAAGCGGCAGTGAAAAGAGTGAAGAGTACAGAAGCGGGATTTGGTGAAAAAGCATCTGCGTTATCTGTAGCCGCCCTAATGAAAGCTAAGACTAAGCTTGGAATGGGAAACGGAGTGAAGAGAAAGCGTAGTAAACGGAAGAAGCGTGGTGGTAAATTATCATTTCGACAAGCTGTAAGGAAAGCACAACATGCAATTTCACGTAATGGTAACAAGAGTCTGTTAGAAAATATGAAATTGGCGCAGGCTGTTTTAAAGAAGGACCACAAGAAAATAAGACCTCCACGTCAAAGAGTGATACCAATTCCTAAGAGAGGAGGGTTTTTACCTTTAATTCCATTATTTGCGGCTTTGGGCGCAATAGGCTCGCTCGGCGGCGGTGTAGCTGCAATTGCTAAGGCGGCAAACGATGCAAAAGCTGCGAAAGAGCAACTGAAAGAGGCAGAGCGACATAATCGCGCTATGGAAACAAAAGCAGTGGGAAGCGGATTTTATATAAAACCTTACAAAACCGGGAGTGGGTTATATTTACGATTCAATCCAAAAAATTGAAATATTTGCCTCGACGACCGTTGACTAACATTGACATACTGAAATATGCTAAAATATGGAAATTACCTTTCTTTCGAGGTGTGTTTATGAGAGATACTTTACCTAAAAAGATATGGAAGCATGAAAGTGGAGTAGTGAATTTAGATAGCGATTCTGGTGAAGGAACGCATTGGGTAGCATATTATAAGAGAAGAGGAATCGTAAAATATTTTGACAGCTATGGGGATCTACGACCTCCAGTTGAAGTAGAGAAATATCTTTTGTCGAACGGATTGGGAGTTATTAATTATAATTATGAAAGGTATCAGAAACAAAATACACAAAATTGTGGACACTTATGTCTACAGTTTTTAAAGTCCTTTACAAGTTAAGTAAGAATGTAGTACCTGAAAGATGGTCAACATGGAATCTTCACCCGTTGCGTGTACTTTCACTCTTACGGGAACTGAATCAGTTTTATTTTGTGAATTGAATCTATACCTCGATGAAGACGCAACATATGATACGTGCTTGTTAAATTTTGAAACGTTTAATGCAATACCTAACATAGATGAAAGTAATAATTTGATACATTATGAAGAAACAGGAAAAACGACGGTTTGGAAAACTATCGTTATACCTACAGGTACATATGAACTAGACGATATCAACCAATATTTGAAAGATTATTTTCAAAATAACAATATCCCTGATTATATAAACATTAAAGGAAATAATAATACTTTAAAGGCAACCATACACAGTTCGGTTAAGCTCGATTTTAGTAAACCAAATTCATTGGGAAAATTGTTGGGTTTTAAACCGAGAACGTTGAAAGAAAACGAGAATAACATTGGTGATTTTCCGGTGGAAATAAATAAATTAAATGCTATAAGAATAGAATGTAATCTAACCGGTGGATCTTATAACAATGGAGAACCCGGTCATGTTTTGTATCATTTCTTTCCAAATGTACCTCCAGGGTTTAAAATAATAGAATCCCCTCTTCAAGCTAGTTATCTTCCAGTGACCGTGAACGTGATTACGAGAATAGTCATTCGACTATTAGATCAAGAGAATCGATTAGTAAATTTTAGAAACGAAGTAATTACTCTAAGACTTCATTTGAGAAGATTCACATAATGATTATTTACGATAGCAATTATTCGAAACGGAAAGAGTGTAGCAGAATTAGACGTAATGTATTATTTAAAACACGGAAACAGATACTGAACTGCTGCCGACAAAAAAAAACTGAAATTGACACAGAGAAATCGAATATATTTAGAGAGTTTAGGTTATAAGGTGCTAACATAGGGGGAATTATTCTGTAGAAGATACGTAACCGTCAAAGGGTGAACACCATCATATGGCAATCATCATCTAAACAGAACGACATGGATATTTTGGGAGTAACTGATAAAATTAAATTGGACACTTCAATAACCAGTATGGAGTTCCATTCACACTTACCATTCAGTTCATCATTTGGTAATAACGATGAAGTGCATATCACCGTACCTGAGATCGACAATTACACCCTCCCTTGCGAAAGTTATTTGTACGTAGAGGGAAGACTACGTTTGGTTAGTGATAATACTAAACACAGTGCGACGGCACAATTGATAAATAATCCGGTAGCTTATATGTTTAGCGAGATTAGATATCTTCTGAACGGAGTACAGGTGGATTCGGTAAGAAATGTTGGCATAACATCAACAATGAAAGGGTATTTTTCTTTTACTCGCAACGATACTGTTACAAATCAACGCCTGTATGTGAATGTGTTACGGTGTTACTATGATTTGTTTTAAAAAAAAAACAGTTGTACAGAGAAAATAAATAAAAAAAAGGATTTTGACAAGTCTAAATTTTTGGTCTATTTTTAAACGTAAAATAAGGCAATCTTTAGTATTTTCCTACTTCGGACGAGTCTTACATCGGGTAGGTGATAGATTCGTTACATTTTTTGGCGACCGTGACAGGACCTACAGACTGAGATGGAAAGACTAAGGAGAGCCCTAGAAGTTCATCGCAACTCTTTTTGGAAGATCTATGAGGCCACAGGAAAGGCACTGAGACAAATAGATCCAGATGTGTGCGAAATACAAGGAAATATTCGTTTTATGGACCAGAAAGTGGAGATGCTTAATGAGCTACACAAGGAGATGATAGACATCTTATTAGATGAAGATTGTACCGAAACAGATTTAGAAGCAGAAGTAGAAAAAGCTGATGACTTGGTGAGCAAATTTAAGGGACTTAAAGTAGAAGCAGAAAAGCTGTAAAGTAAAGAATCGCTCATCGAAGTTTCTAGTAATCGGTCAAGTAATTCTGTTACTAAAGGAACACTTAAGCTCCCAAAGATCGAATTTAATAAATTCGGTGGCGATGTTAAAGACTGGTTACCTTTTTGGAATCAATTTAAAAGAATTAATGATGATGAGCAAATAGAAAGTGAAGATAAATTCTAATATCTCATACAAGCGACAATACCAAAATCTAGAGCTCGACAACTTGTAGAAAGTTACCCTGCTACAAGTGACAATTATCCGAAGGTAATCGAAAGTTTGAAGTCTCGTTTTGGCAGAGAAGATGTTCTTATAGAAGTGTACGTGCGAGAACTTTTGAAGCTGATTTTAAATAATTTAAACAATAAGATGAAACTCGGCACTTTATTTGATAAGGTGGAGTCTCAATTGCGAGCATTGGATACCCTAAGAAGTAACTTCTGAAAAGTGTGCAGCTATGTTGTATCCTCTTGTTGAATCCAGTTTACCAGAAGAAATTCTTCGAGTCTGGCAAAGAAACACAAATTTTAATGCAGAAAATTCTTTGAAATGTCGACTTGACAAGTTGATGGATTTTTTGAAGAAGGGAGTCGAAAATGAAGAGAGAATTTCATTAGCAGTTTCAGGATTTGATGTGAAGCCAAAGAAAAAAGAATTTGTTTACAAAGAAGATAAGGTTGCTACTGCTTCCGGACTAGTTAACTACAAGAATGCTCCGAGATGCGTTTTCTGCAAGAAAGAACATTGTAGTGAAGATTGCGAAGAAACATCGTCATGGCCCTTTGCAAAAAGAAAGAACATTTTGACAAAGAAAGGTTGTTGTCATCTGTATTTGAAGTTTGGCCACATCGCAAGAAAATGCAAATGTGTCGCAAAACTTGAATGTCGCAGCTGTAAAGGAAAACATGCAACTCTAATGTGTTCGAGGGATATCCATTTAAAAACTGGATCTACTGAAAATGCTTTGACAGCTTCAGAAGAAAATTTGGCGAATAACACTCATAATGAAGTTTTACTGCAAGCATTAGTTGTGAACCTTATTGGAGAGAAAAAATCTCGATGTGTCCGAGCTATCATTGATACAGGATCGTAGAGATCTTACATCAGAAAAAATGCTGCTGGTGAAATGAGTTACGTTCCACTTTGTCAAGAGAAAATAATTCATGCTCTGTTTGGAGGTGCGCATTCAGAAACAGTAAGTCATACATGCTATCGAATAAGAATTCAGAATCCTAATGAAAAATATACATGTAATTTTGAGGATCAGTCTGTTATTTGTCATAATGTGACATGTGTCAAACAAGGACCATGAGAATGAACGAGATTTTTTACGATTTTTATGGTATGATAAAAATGGTCAAATGAATGAAATGAATTGGAATAGATACACAGATACTTTAGAAATTAATTTTGAAAGTTTTAGAAACTTCAATTTTGACAATGTCACAAAAAGAGTAATTTTGTCAGCTGCTAATCGTGCCTTTGATCCCATTGGATTTACTTGCCCAGTTTTAATTTGCCCGAAGTTATTGCTTCAGAAAACCTGGATGCTGAAATTCTGTTTTTGCACTGGTTAAACAGTATTAATGAATTAATACACCTGAAAATTTCTAGATGGTTATTAAAGGAAAATCATGCGCATTTAGAGAAATGGAGTGTTCATATGTTTTGTGATGCCAGTCAAGATGCTTATGCTGCTGTAATTTATCTTAGGACAGTGGTAAAGGAAACTGTTTCTATTCAATTAGTACAGGCTAAATCCAGAGTTTCTCCTGTAAAGAAATTAACCATTCCCCAACTGGAGTTACTAGCAGCTACAATCGGTGTCAGATTATTAACAGCTTTTTTATCTGAAGTTAAGAAGGACGACATATCTGTATATTGTTGGACAGACTCGACCACAGTTTTATCCTGGATAAAAAGAGATTATTGGAAACCCTTTGTGTGGAATAGAGTCCAAGAAATTCGGCAGTTAAGCAATAGAAACAATTGGTACCATGTTCCGGGTTATCGAAATCCAGCTGATCTTCCTTCTCGAGGATGCTCTGTAAAACAGTTGTTAGAATCTAAATGGTGGGAGGGTCCATCATGGCTGCTGAGAAATGAAGAAGAGTGGTTGACACAAAATTATGAAGTCGACGAGGCATCTGTTTCTGAAGAGAAAAGAAAAGGTATATCTTCTTTATTAACAAATAGTAAACCGGATTTTTCTTGGTTTTACAGATATTTTTCGAAGTACCGACAAATTCTACGCCTTGTTGGTTGGATGAAACGATTCGTTTTCAACTGCCTTCATCAAGATGAAAAAATAGAGGCAACCTCACGTTGCAAGAAGAGGAAGCAGCTGAAATGATTGTCCTTAGAACAGTTCAGCAAGAATGTTTTGAAGGAATTGAAGACAAGAAGCTTTCTGCTGTAAGTCACTTCAGGTGACTTAGGTGGGAGAATGTTAGAAATCAACGCCTGTATGTGAATGTGTTACGGTGTTACTATGATTTGTTTAAAAAAAAACAGTTGTAAAGAGAGAAAATAAATAAAAAAAAAGGATTTTGACAAGTCTAAATTTTTGGTCTATTTTTAAAAGTGAAATAAGGCAATCTTTAGTATTTTCCTACTTCGGACGAGTCTTACATCGGGTAGGTGATAGATTCGTTACAGATACAGTAAAATTGGAAAATGCAGGATGGATCCAGGAGAATGATAAAATGAGCGATATACTCAACGTTAAGGGAGATTTCTCAGCAAGTGTACCTTTAAAGACACTATTAGGTTTTGGGGAAGATTATAAAAAGGTCGTCTTGAATATGAGGCAAGAATTAGTATTGATCAGAGCAAATGATGACGTTGATGCAGTTGTGGAAACAAACAAGACGGAAAAGATTAAATTAATAATTGACAAAATTGTATGACGTATACCTCATATTTCTGTTGGACTACGTGAGCAATTGGCTTTAACGAGAGTGACAGACAGAGATGTTGAAATACAAATTCCTTTCAGAAGCTGGGAGTTGCACGAGTATCCGTCGCTCCCAACTACGACAAGTCATTCTTGGACAGTAAAAACGGCTCCGCAGTTGGAAACGCCAAGGTACATAATCATCGGTTTTCAAACTAAGCGAAAGGGTGTCGTCAATGCAAACCTGAGTCTGTTTGATGACGTTAAGTTAAAATCACTAACAGTATTTCTAAATAGCGAACGCTATCCGTACGACAACATGGAAATTGATATTGAAAATAACAAATACGCCGTCATATACGACATGTATTCTAGATTTCAGGAAAATTATTATCATCGTGAAAGCAGTCAACCCTGGTTCAATCCAAAAGGATTAGCTAGTTGCCCATTAATAGGAATCGACTGCACTTTTCAGAGAGATGTAATGCATAAAAGTGCAGTAGAAATAAGAATTGAGTTTACAACTAAAGAAAATATTAAAGCTGATACTATTGCTTACTGTTTAATTCTACATGACAAAGCGTTCTCTTATTCACCTCTCACCAAAATTGTCCGTCAATTGATGTAAACCGTGAATGGCAGTATTAACAGAGAAGCTAAAACTATTTGATTTCATTTGATTTTATAAGAAGCAACATCAACCGAACCATGAAAAAACGATTTCTTGTCATTGACATTCAAGGATTTAAAGTAGAAAATAATCAATTTATACCAAAAGAGTTGGCTTCTTACGATAGTGAAAGAAAAGTGAGTCATTTTTTATTTCAACCAGCCACAAGTTTGTCAATGGTCCCCAAAAATTTCAAAATGTTGCAAACTGGTTAATCACCATTGCATTGATTGGAATAAAGGATTCGTCCCCTTATCTGAGTTTGACGCAATCATCACCTTTTTATGTTGTACAGCCAAAGTCGTTTACGTTAAAGGAGTGGAGAAGTCTCGATTTCTATGTGAAATACTAGCGAAAAGCAATGGTGAAAGTGTACCTGTACACCTGTACTAAGATGTACAAAAATTGCAAAAATCCGAATCCAAGTATCCATTTCACTCAAGAAGAAATTGCATGTGTGCTTTAACGAACGTGTTTGATTTACATAAATTTATTCAAACAAAGTTATATGAAGGATTTTTTACACTAAACATTTGTGATATATTATGAGGAAACTTTGGTTCTTAGTTAGTATAAGAAAAGTTCGGCTTCGCAATGGATTTCTTCTCCCGTCTATTTTGCAAGAACATTATAAAGCATGTTGTAGAGAAGGTTGGCGAAGTTATTGACCAGTACGAAAAAGATTGTTCGTTCAGTAGTATACCAGATAAGGATTTGAAGTACTTTCCAAAATCGTATCTATGTACCAGAGTCACAGCCGTAGATCTAGAATACATCTGGCCTAAATTGCCGATTCATTATCAACGCTGTAAATATCTACAAAGTCAGAGACTGTCACCAACATTGGAATCAAGCCGAATTTTCTTTGGATGAAATAGATGGTCCACCTCCACGGAAGAAGAATTGCTATTTGTGTACTTATTCTTAAATATTATTATTAAAATATTAATTATTAAATATTGTTATTAATAATATATTATTATACAATAAACTATAATCAGAAAGGAGTTATTTTATTCGTTATTAATTTTAATTATTAATTTTAATAAATCAATTTAAGGATTTAAGAAAGAATTTAGAAATACATTGCGTTATTAAATTATTTAGATTAACTCTTGATGAGCAATTTAGCTTGACAGATTTTTATTGTCTTTGAAAGTATCGCTTTATTCGATTGAAATTTCAAACGTTGTCAAATTTACGAATTTTCTACGATGTAAAAGTCACAAAAATGGTTTTCACTGTGCAGCGTTAAAAATTTCATAGCAAGAAGTGATCTGTATAAAAATTATAATAAACTAAATCAGAAAGGAGACGTTATTAATTTTAATCGATCAATTTAAAATTTAAGGATTTAGATTCACACACCGTTGTATAATAAATTAAGTGGCATAGAAAAAATAAACATGTTTGAAGGCGAACGTCGATTAAATATACAAACACTATAAAATGTATATATGTATTCCGAGTTGTGAATGAATATAAATACCGTTTTAAATAAATAAAAACAAGCACGTTTTAAAGCAAGCCATACTAGCAAAAATTGCATAATAGTAAATTAACATATTTACGACCATTCACCGTCGATTTAAAATTCAAATTCAATTTGCATAGAAATCGTTTAACTAATATATATATTATTATTGCACACCAGTCTTAATCGGTCTTTCACAGAGCTTAGTGCGTATTTACCAAGAGAATATAAGTAAGAGAATATTTTTAAGAATGTAATTTAAATTTACACGATTCTTACAAATAAAGATTAGGGGCTGACTGTTCGATGAAATCATGGTTTCTGGGAGATGAGTGCTCGTGAAATGTGTATCGTTAAACTGTGTGACACTTGCAAGTTTGATTTAGGAAAGTTTTTGCAAATAAAGATTATTATTCGACAGATACACTTTTTCCTTACATTCATTTGAATAAAGATTATTATAAAGTTGGTAATAATAAGATTAGAATTACTATTCAACTTGGTAATAATAAGATTATTATTAAACTTAACGTAACGTAACGTAAATGTTAATCAAATTCTAAAGTCGTTAGAGAGAATAATTAGTTATTGAAATTTTTTCAAAATAACTGCAAGTAAGAATGAAAAAAGAGAAGGAGAGAAAAGAAAGAAGAAAAGAAGAGGAAGGAAGGAAAAAAGGAGGAAAGAAAGGAAAGAAGAAAAGAGGAAAGGTTAGTTCCAGTGGGCCGTGGTTACGCCTTCGTTACGCCTTCGTGACGCCCAGAAAATGGAAAGGGAAGAGTAGGGATGGGAGTGGGGAGAGGGCTTTCTTCCCCCCCCCCCCCCCCGGTTGACCCAGATTCCGCGGAAACAGAAAGTTACCCCCACCAAACTCCGCCCACCGCCCACTAAGTCCCGCCCAGTCTCCTCCCATTCATCCTCTTTTACTGCTACTGCAAATGGAAACAAGATGTTATAAAAATAAATAATAAAAAAAAAATTATTATGCGCGTTCGGTTTGACCTTATACAACTTTAGTTTTGAATAACATTATGTTCAGGATGTTGTAATACAAAATACGTATTGCATAATTTCTGGGCAAGGTGTTCTTTCACTTTTCGATGTTCCGGTTACGCGAGTTTGTTATGTGACCTTTTATAATGTTAATTTTTAATAACATATTACATAATTTCTTACGTGCAGTTTTAGGTTTACTTTCAACTTTTCGAGTATAAAAGAAGGCATTTATTTCGAATAAACTCACAAGTTACTTGTACAGTTAATCTACTGGTAAGTGCTCTTACTTCTTAATTCATTAATAGATCTATAGTATGATACTCTATTTTTTCTTCCAGATATATCTGTTCTATATCTGTCTAACAATTTAAGTGTAAGTATTATTAAGTAAGATTTACGTTTTAATGTTTTAATATACTCCGTATTTTTGCATGCTAGTATTGTCCTTTGGAAATGAACGCCCAATTTTACAGCAATATTTACAAGGAAATCCTTCTTCAACAGTAACTACTAGCGTGGAATCTGCATTTAGAGAAACACAGACAGGAGTGGCAAGTACTGCTCAAGTAAATGTTTCTCAGAGTGCATTTACCACTCAAGCAAATGTGCCGCCTTCATGGTGGAATGAAATTGATAATTCCTCTTTCCTTTCCTCAATGATTCTGCACTGAACGCAGTTGGTGACGTAATAGATCGTGTGGATTCTCGAGACATTCATTCCAGTCAACCAATTGTTAGCCAATTGCTGGTTCCTAGCCCTTTTATTCTTAATCAGCAATCTACCCAACCTCCTTTTATTATTCCACAACAATTAATCGTTACTTCTTCTTTAATGAAACCACCAAATCAAACTTCGAAACCACCAAATAAATCAGTTTCCCCATTAAATAAATCGGTTCCCATTCTTAAACAACCCACTCAACCCCTTATTTCTTCTTTCCTTACGCAAACCAAACCTACTTAAGCCCTCATTTCTCAACAGTCAATAGTTACTCCTATTGTTACATCCACATCAGCCTCTACTACTTTGGTTGCAGTTACATCCGTTCCTATTGCTACATCGGAAACTGTTCCTATTGTTACATCCGTCTTTACAACTCCGATCTCTAAATCAAAAACTCCGAGTTCCATTTCTAAATCTGTTTCTAAATCCGTTTCTAATACTCGTGAACCCACCCAATATTTACGCATCCTACGTGGCAACCAATATTCTCGTCTAAGGACCGTTAGCGACAAGTATGAAAGAGTGTGGTTGCCTAAAGCAGAATATTTGCAACGCAGAAGGGAACGCACAATGGAACGTAGATAGAAAAGAATTGCTAATGAAAGAGTTTTTCTTTCTTCTTTGCGTTCAAATGATGACTTGATGCATAGTGCGGAGTTGCAAGGTCAACTGAGTCAGTCGCAACCCCGTGTTGTTGCAGATAATATCCCGCTAAATCCTAATGACTCAGTTTCTGAAATAATTGATATATCAGACCGTTCAATGGAGATATCTCAATTATCACCAATTGGGAATAATAATAACACGAACTCATCAATTAATATTAATTCAGTAATGATTAATAATTCTCCTTCTGTTCGTCGACCGAGGACTATTAATCTATCGAGGACTAATGTTAGTGAATCTGCTAATATTATATCCAATATTCAGAATTTGTCATCTTCACAGTCACAATCGGAACTACATATCCCACCCTCTCAAATTCCACCTTCTCGACTTCAGATTTCACCTTCTCGGCTTGAAATTTCCTCTCCTAGTGTCCGAACCTCTACACCTATTCGATCCCTTTCCTCAGGAACAAATTTAATAGGAATTTCATCACAACATGTTATACCCCTTCCTTCACCCTCTCCCAATTTAGTGGGAGTTATCTCAACAGCAGTCCAAAATTATTATGACGGAATTATGCCTGAAGTCAGGAACTGTTGTTTAGAGGGTGAGAAAAATCTTAGAAAAGTCACGGATGAGTTGCAATCTTGTCGTGAAATTTTACGTACAGTTCGCTTAAGGTCTCCGACTGACCAGGCTTTAAACGAACAATGTGACAAAATTTCCCTCATTCACAACCGTCTGAGCCTGATTCAAGATTTGTTTCATAATCTTGTCGCAGACATATCTATTTAAAAGATTAAGTTTGATTTAGTGTCTTAAGATTTAACTTTTTCTCTTAAGTAGATATGTCTGTGAATTATATTGTTGTTGTTCAATGGTATGTTCCTCACATGAAGTTGGAAATGTTGTCGAGGTATTAGGTATGTTTTCGAGGATATAAAAATTATTTTTCTTTGTACAATTTTTAATAATTGTTATTCGTTTTACAGATGAGTTCTTCACCAAACGTGCCTCTTGTGGAACTGAAAGTGAGTCATCTAATTTGTATTTTACGGTTTACATTTTTGATTATTTACTTTTTCAGTTAATGGACGGTACTCTGATTAATGCAGAAACGGCGGTGGTTAATTATCGGGTGGTTCATCCACGACCCGAACGGTCACCTTCAACCAGCTACACTCCAACGCCGCTAGCGGCGGCCACACCTGAACGACGGCCGCCGGTGCAGCAAGTGGCGGCGCCTAAACGCATCCTCCTAAAAAGGAGGGTGTTTGCGCCGCCAGTGTTGGAGCCTCCCCTACCAAGACCTTTACCACTAAAGGTGGGGGTGGAAGAGGAAAGGGCAGAGGTGGAAGCCGAATCCACGATGGATGAATCTTGGATTCGTTCTCGTTCATTACAACATTTCAACATTTTAATAACATCTTATTTTTTACAGTGAGGAGCATTAATCAGAGTGGCTGGAGAAGCCAGTTAGCCATATTAATTTAGTTAGGAATATTAATTTAGTTAGGAATATTAATTTAGTTAGCAATATTAATTTATTATAGGAATATTAATTTATTATATTTATTTAAATAAATAATTTATGAGTTTTAGTAACAGTGTTTATATAGCAGTTGATATTGATAACTACAACACAGTAATAGAGTATCGCGTTTGGTAAAGAGGAAATTAATAACGTGTTGTAAGGAGCAAAAATATTTTGAATATTTTTGAAAAATATTATTTTAAATATGAAGTTTCAACAACAGTCTTTACAGTTACCCGTACAAAATTTCGACGATGCAATCGCAAACGAAACCTTTAAACGTCACAGTGTTCTCTTCGGAGGATCAAGTAAACGCGTTATCATTAGCGGGAGCTCAGGGGCTGGTAAAAGTAATTCCTTAGTGACATTATTAACTCATCCGAACGGATTACGTTTCAAAAATTTATACATCTGCTGTAAGACCTTATCTCAAGGGAAGTATAAATTTCTCCAACATTTGCTATCAACAGTGCCCGAAATAGGTTACTTTGAAATTTCCGATATTGAAAAAATGGTATCACCTACAAATGTAAAAGAATATTCAGTCGTTGTTTTTGATGATGTTCAGTGTACTGCACAAAATTTAATTAAAGAATATTTCTTTTTTGGACGTCATAGAAATGTTGACTGCTTTTATTTAAGTCAAACTTACAGTGCAATACCCAAACAAATGATTCGTGATAATTGTAATTTCTTAATACTATTTCGTCAAGATTTCACAAATTTGAAACACGTTTACGATGATTACGTCAGCGGAGATATGACTATGGACCAGTTTCGTAATATCTGTTACGCTTGTTGGAAGGAACCGTTTGGTTTCTTAGTTATTGATACCGATTGTTCCATAAACGCAGGGAGATATCGTAAAGGATTCGACACGTACATATATCTTTAAAACCACTACATTTTACATAGTTCTTTCATTTTTACATAGTTCTACAGTTCTTCAGTACTGTTACAGACGTTAAAGGATGCGGATGCGCCATGAGTAACAAACTTAAAGCAGAATTAGCCACTGCGCGCGAAAGTTTGCGTACTAAATTAAAAGCACTTAAATCCGATATTGCACAAGCAAAACATCATGCGGAGCAATCAAAAAAGTATCTGCAGACAACTTATTCACCTATTGTAGAGCCACTCCGAGATATTGTCAATAAGCTAGATGTTGTTCGCAGCGTATTACCTATGAAAGAGGAGCTACAGTCATACGAAGCCAGTGAAAAGAGATTGAAAGAGGAGCCAAAGAGTTCTTTCCTACGAAAAAGACCGATTTATAAATTGAGATCTGATCCTTCTTTCATACGAAGAAGACCGAGTTATAAATTAAAATCCGATCCTTCGTCGCGAATTGGATTGTCAGAGGAGCATGATGTGGGTACTTCAACACCACTTGGACGTGAAATTAAACAACCTTCCATCTTAGAAGATGAAGAAATTCTTGAGGTTCCTCATGAAAAGTCCACATCTCCAACTTCAAAATCTGTTTATGAAGAAGCAGAAGAATATGACACCGAAAGCAGTAACCCCCCTGCGGACGAATCCCTGGCTCATGCTCGTACACTTCTAGAAGAACGAAAATCATTACTTCGGACTAGATTAGAATCACCGCTGGTAGAAGCTGCCTTAGAATCGTATCATCCGTTAGCACGTGATTATGTTACACGATTTAAAACTGATGTAGAAAATGAATTCGATACAAAATACGGTGTAAGAGAAGAAGATGAGAGATTGTTTGTTGGGAACCAGGAGCTTAAGTTTGACGGTCCCGATCTTGTAATTGGAGACTTGGCGTATAAGGGTACTAAAGGTTATACGAGCTGGTTTTTAAGAAAAATCCAGAGAAATTTACGTTTCACGATGTGCGAGACTATAGAGATATATTGAGAAGAACTAGTGCGTTTAAAGTTAATTATAATCCCTCAGGGCGAATATCTGCAAGCAGAGGATTTAAATATGTGAATATTATAAAACCAATAATTCAGGGAAAACCACCAAACGTTTGGTGGGTGCGAAGCTGGAAAACAGGTGGAGCTTAGGAGAAAAAGCTTGTACCTAACAAATGTTTGCAGTATCAATACTGGGATGATCCTAACGAACTAGTAGAACGATTGCGTTTATTGAACGCATCCAAATCAGCAGGTCACTCCGCACATAACAATGAAATCATAGCGATCACTGAAGAATTAAAAGAGGCTAAAATTATTTTGTAAATTGTAGTATTTAGTGGAGTGCAAGCGAGCACACATTTCAGTTTTACATAGTTGTTGATTGATTCACAATGACTATTGATAAGTTTGGAAGACACGTTCATAAACACACAGTTTTCAAACACATTGCTGCTACACCATTACTTTACGAAACATTATTAGACTTTCAGAGTCAAGAGCTTAACGCCGAAAGTGTATATTTGCTTTCAAATAGAGGTCACCAAACGACGTATACGATCCAAGAAACTTGCGTTGTTAAAAAAGTATTTATTCATCAACCTACTATTGTCAACATTACAGTATCCATCAACGCTATAAATTGTACTGATACTTTAATTGGAAGAACGTTGAACGTGGGAGATCAAATCTCGTTTACTTGCACATCTTCAGTTTGTGCAGTTCCATTATTTGTTGAATTCATCGTAAGAAAACGAGTTCTAACTGAAAATGTCTAATCTATCTTCTAATGTGAAACGTGAGTTGCACAAACCAGCAAGGAAAAACTTTCGCCGTCGTCGAGTAATAATAAAAGGACTCAGAGATCTCTTCCAAGCAGACTTAATTGAAATGCTACCTTATGCCAAGATAAACAAAGGATACAAATACATTCTGACAGTGATCAACGCATTTTCCAAGTATACTTGGGGAATACCATTAAAAAATAAGACAGGTAAAGAAGTAACCAAAGCTTTTCAATCGATTTTATCTGAAGGTAGAAATTCTGTACCGAAAAATATACAAACAGATAACGGAAAGGAATTTTACAATGCAGAGTTCCAAAATTTAATGAAGAAATATAGAATTAATCACTATAGCACATACTCTAATTTAAAAAGTTCGATAGTTGAAACCCTAAAACAAAAAATGTGGAAAGAATTTAGCATGCAAGGAAATTTCGGATGGTTCAATTTATTACCAAGGCTAATTGAAGAATACAATAACACTGTTCACAGTACGACGGGTTACAAAATGCGCAAAGTATTTTACAGTCCGTCTACAGCAACCTTAAAATTGTGGATCCAAGAATTGCAAAATTTAAAGTTGGAGATCATGTGCGCATCAGTAAATACAGACAAGCATTTTCGAAGATGTACACTCCGAATTGGTCCAACGAAATATTTACCATTTCGTCGGTGCAGAATACAAATCCCAGAACATATCCAATTAAAGACGCTGATGGTGAAGCCATTCTTGGTGGGTTTTATGAGTACGAGTTACAAAAAGTAAAACATCCAGATATATATTTAATTAATGTATTGAGAGAAAAAGGTAATGAAGCGCTTGTAAGTTATTTAGGATTGAGTTCTAAACATGATTCATGGATACCAAAACGCAATGTTTTATAATAAATATTTATTAACTACAACTGTAAACATACAATACTCACAATACACAATAAACGAATTTTACAAATTAATTTATTTACTTTCTAACAGAACATATAAATAAAACATACTTTACTTATTTTCTAATTCTTTTTCCAGTTTTTCAATTAGTTCTTTTAGTTTTTTATCAATTTCTATATCAGCAATTTTATGGTGACCCCACGCCAGAGTATGAATTTTGCCATCCAGAATATAACGTTTATCGTTTTTAGATGATAAGGCAATTTTATTTTTCAACTCTGTATATATATATATTGCTTTGACAGCAAGCATGGCCGCCTTGCATGGGGGACTCATTAGGAGCAAATCCCGCTTCAATTTGTCTATCCTACTGCAATGTTAGGTCAAAAAGCGATAGTAAGATGTCGCTATTTTATATGTTCTGTATACACCGTATGAAAATCCGAGTGAAACACGTACATCTTTTTAAAAATAAAACCATCTCGTTCAATGATTTCTTTGTAGTCATCTACAGATAAGTATTTATCTACAACGTATTTTTTAACACCTTTTGCTTTCTTAGTACATTTTGAAATAAGCTTTACACAGTAGGCTTTCGCACCGTTCCCGATAAAAGATTCTATAATCTGTCCTGCGTATTCGTCTTTAAATCGTCCAATAACTGATTCAGTTCGAGGCATTTCATGTATATTATTCGGTGAGTAATTTGAAGTATCAAATTTATCTAAATTCTGCTTTATGTCATCGTATACATTATCAGTATTAACGGTCAGTATTAAACTATCCGTATCAGTATATAATAAAGCTGCTCTATTGTTATATTTTCGCTTTATAAAATTGTAATAAAAATCGTACATTACTGTTTTTGATATTTCCAAAACACAAAACCCTACGTATAAAGGTTTATTATAATTTACTTCACTAAAAATTTTACTCGATTTATAGTTTGGTTTAGCTATCAATTATTCAGCTCCCGGTCTTCGATTATGGGTTTCCCAGCTGGTGGCCAATTTAATGTCGACGCGATTCTCAACATTTTCCATTCTTTGACCGAAAACACTATTATTTAATAATTTGTAAAAAAAATTTTCGAATTCGTTTTTAGCTTCAGCTCGTTTTTGTAAATTAAAGTCTATGTATATTTTTAGCCAACGAGATTGCTTAAATTTAATTGCCCTAAGAATTTGGTTTAATATTAAACCATTTTCCAAACATTGTTTCAGATTTAAATAGTGGATTATGTATTTCCTTTTGTTGTACAGATTTGGAATAAGTTTACCATATTTCGAGTTTGGTGGAATTATGTTTTCCGGACAAAATGGTAATTCGTTGTGGTTGTCATGTAAATGAGTCGGGTATTCCAAATCTACTTCGAATATGTACCCGACATCTGAATTTTCTTCTAACTCTAAAATGTTAAGATTGTCAATCTCTTCTGTACACAAGCAAGTAAATTCTCCCCACGGAAATCTGGAACACATTGCGTGACCGTACAGATTTGTAGAATCAAGATATAGTAAATATTTAGTTGCCTTTAGAGTGAAGACCACGCACAAATTTATTATTAGCGTTTTCGATTCTTTTAGTGCACATATTCACTCCACCGCGTATACCCATTCTCAAAAATGTAGCATATCTACATCTTGCAGTAGCTCTAATTTAATTTTTGTCATTCTTAACATTGCATCCCAACTTAATCCTGGAGCGGTGAAAAAATGGCAAGGATCTAGTTCGTAATTATCAATACAAAGGTCTCTGAAATTTTCAAATACGTCTGCCAATAGTAAAACATCAGATGTTACGTATACATCACTGTAATCACCCATAGTTTTACAGTTAAATAAATTCCAAACGCGCTGTGCTCTCTCATAATCTTCATCACTTACGTGTTCATCATGCAGCACATCATAAAACTCTTTCTTAGAAGGTAAAGTGGGAAAATCTAATTTCATGAGTGAGTCAATAAAACAATACGGGAAAATTCCTTTTTGACGTATTAATTTAAACATCTCCTCATCGTTAAAATATTTTCTAATTTCATCTAATTTCAAACATTTTCCCTGGCATGACGTACGCAAATGACGATTCATATTATCGATTCGCGTAAATTGTATGCCACACTGATTGCAATCAAACATGTTTTATTATTCTAATAAGCACTATCGCGTTCACTACGTTCAATAAGTTGGTAAACTCAATCTGCGGGTATCAAATTAAACACCTCCTTAAATAGGTACATATTCAATAACAGGTTGCGTCAGGGTTATTTCAAAATAATTACATTTGAGTCACCGAGCTTCAAGGTCCGTTACGAGGTCACCTAAGTCATTTCAAGGTTGCCTCAAGGTCGCCTCAAGGTTACTTCAAGGTCATTTCAAGGTCACTTCAAGGTCATCTCGAGGTCACCTCGAGGTCATTTCAAGGTCACCTCGAGGTCATGTCAAGGTCATCTCATTGTCATGTCAAGGTCATCTCAAAGTCACCTCGAGATCATTTCAAGGTCATCTCAGTCATTTCAAGGTCATTTCAAGGTCACTCCAAGGTCAGCTCAAGGTCACCTCAAGGTCATTTCAAGGTCACTTCAAAGTCACCTCAAGGTCATTTCAAGGTCACCTCAAGGTCATGGCCTTGACCTTGAAGCTCATGGTGGGGTCACGTCAGGAATAGGCCGATTCTGGAACTTCCTCCGATCTTGACCTTGAATTTTATTAGTCAAGGTCGGAGGAGGTTCCAGAATCGGCCTATTCCTACTACTGACGCACGTCAACTGACTCCAAAAACCGTATTGTCTTCCCCTTATGTAATCTACAGGTGAAACTCGATCATTCGTGGGTTGACTCATCGGCCGGTCTCCACATTCCTCCTTCTTTCACGAGTTTCAGTGGTGGCAGTCGGTGTGGTGGAACAGGAGACGAGTCTGGGATAGGATCTAAGTGTTTCGATACAGTTGTCATAGGCGCAGTATGTGGTAGCCGTTTTACATGTGCGACATTTCGTTTGATCACCTTCCCATCTCCGCATAAAGTCAGCTCATTCCATTTTCTTTTCAGGACTTCATATTCTGTGTTGCCAAAACTAGGTGTCAATTTATTTGGGAATATCAGATTTTTCACGACCACTTGGTCTCCCTGTTTTATCTGATCGACGGTAGCTCCTCTGTTATAATCCTCCTTTCTTTTCCCTATTTCTTTTCGTACGAGGTCTCTATCGTACACTTCCTCGTCTAGTGTTTCTTCAGTTATATCCTCCATACAGGGGATTTTATCTCTGATTCTTCTGTTGAAAAGCAGTTCTGTTGTTCCATGAGGTGTCACATTATACATCATGACGTAGTTTAATATTTCCTTTTTGTAAATCTTTGTTTTTCATGTAGGAAATTTTCAGCCGCTTCTTTAAGGATTTATTTAGATTTTCGACCTCTCCATTAGCTTGTGGCCAATACGGGGGTGAATACACTATCTCGATACCGTTTGTTTCACAGAACTGTTTGAATTCCTCACTATTGAAGTTCGTGCCGTTATCCACCTTGATACTTTTTGGCAGACCCAACCGACTGAATATTTCTTCTAGTGCCCGGATTATAGTTCCTGTGGTTGTTAGCTTAGTGAATATGACTTCATGGTAACGAGAATAATAATCTATCACTACCAACAAGTGATCCTGATGAGGTTCGCCTGACCTATAGTCTAGGGCGAGGTATTGCCAAGGGCCCGAAGGGAATTTTAGTCTCGTCATAGGTGCTGGTTTATTAGGACCTGTCACTAACAGGCACTCTCGACAATGCTTCACATGTCTCTCGGCTTCATTACTGTTTCTCCTGGATGGCCCTCATGTGCTAATTCCAGTATCCGATTTCGTAGACTTGTTGGAATTACAAGTTTATTACCACGCAAGAGAATAGGTCCCATGGATGTAAGCTCTAAGCGGAAAGGGTACAATGGGCTGTCATCATTAGCTTTCCATGAATTATCGGTAAGCTTTTTTAACGCTTCAATGATGCTATTTGCGAAAGAAATAACTTGAGGTTGATCTTTTCTGTCAAATTGAAGCAAAACCGCTCCCAGCGCAATTGGACTTGCGTCCGCAATTACTTGAGTGCGAAGCTTTTGGTCAAAGAAGGCCAACGTTGGTAATTTTCCCAACTCCTCATTAAGCTTTTCGAACTTTTCTTGTTGAACGGACCCTCAGACAAATTTCGTCTCATTTCTTATGAGTAGTCGAAGCGGGTCCGTGAGATCACCGAGATCAGATATAAATTTTCCCAAATAAGTTACGAGGCCTAAGAAACTCCTTACTTCTTCTTTAGTCGTAGGAGCTCGGAATTTACGAATTACCTCTACTTTCTTAGGATCAGGTTTTATTCCAGAAGATGTCAGTATATGCCCCAAGAATTCTAATTGATCAGCCTTAAGGTGACATTTCTTGTATTTAGTAGGACATTTTTATTTTTCAGAACTTCAAGGACATGATGTAAGCATTCATCGTGTTCTATTTAGGTCTTCCCATATACAATTATGTCATCTATATAATTCAGACAATTTTTACACGGAGATAGGATACTCTGACATATTCGTTGAAATATTTCCGGGGCTGAATTGATACCGAACATTAAACGTTTATACCGAAACAACCCTTGATGTGTTATAAACGTGGTAATAGGTGTACTTTCCTCCTCCAGTTCTAACTGATGGTAAGCGCTGGCGAGATCTAGACGTGAAAAATAGCAGGCCCCTCTTAATTTGGTCATAAAACTTTCGAACGTAGGTAAAGGAAAATTCTCTCGGAGTATCGCTTCATTCGCTCGCCTCATATCTATGCAAATTCTGATGTCACCATCGGGTTTAAAATCGATGACCACAGGCGAGATCCACGGGCTTGGTTCCTGCACCCTTTCGATAATATCATGGGCCAGGGTTTCTTTCAATTTCTCTTCAACTTTAGCTTCCACGGCAACGGGTACTCTTCTTACCGGTTGCTGCACTGGTTTTATTAACGGACTGATAGTCCACTTTACCTTAATACCATGAAGTTTTGGAAACAGGTCGGTCTTACTTACACTGTTAATTTCTCCCGATAATTCCAGTTTCAAGATTCCAAGCGACATTGACGTTTGTTTTCCCAGTAAGGATATTGTTCCATTTTCTATTACCATGAATGTCGCAATGAGTTCTGGACTATTTTCAACACAAACCGGAGCTGTGAATTTACATTTGATGGTCAGAGGTTCGTTTGATGCAAATGATTTAATCGTACTGGTCACATCTTGCATCACGTCCATCATCACCGCATTGCTTTTAATTAAAGTTTTCCAATCTTGTCCATTGATTATGTTGCGGGAAGCACCCGAGTCAATTAACATGGCCAAGCTTATGCCACCTATCGATACCTAGATTATGTCATCTCGTGACCGATTACAAGAATTTCCTGAATTCTCGATTTTAAAACATTCGAAATTACCAGTGTCACTGGTGGAAGGAGTCTCATATACGTCATCGATCTGGTTGACACGTCTTGAGATTCCTGGCCGGTAGTTGCTTCGAGAATTTGGCGTTACTCGCGTAGGCGGGTGTTTGCCTTTTCCGGTTCTACATTTCTTGGCGTAATGTCCCATGTGTCCGCACTGGTGACACTTGGTAGTTAAGGCTGGGCAATCTTTGGTTTCATTCCTGTTATGAATGTATCCGCATCGAAAACACTCCTGATCTCTCGAGGACTCCCAATGTTTGCGTTTCCTGAACTTTTCAATTCGATTAACCTGGGCATTGCTACCATCTGATTGGCTGAGCTCCTTATGTTGCATGATACTACTCTGAGTATGGGTTTATTCATATATCTGGCATTGTTCTATAACGTCATTCAGCGGAAATTCCTTCTCCAGAAGTTTTTTTTTTTTCAAATCGACTGGTGCCCACATATCAATCAACTTATCCTTGATATTGATTTCTCGAGCTTCTCTTTCAGTGTTCTCGAACAAACACTTATTTGCCTGTGACCTGCATCGAATGAGGAATTTGTTCAAATTCTCCCCTTCCTCAGGTCTCATATTCCGGAAAACATGCCTTTTTTTAATTTCGGGGTCGTAATCCACTATTGCTCCTGGCAGGCCAAATGCGATTTCTTGCAACTGAGGGCCACCAAGGTGCAGTAACTTATTTTTCCTCTTCACAACATCAGTAATCTCTTCGGCATCTAGGTATAATTTCATTGATCTTACCCACTTCCTCCATTCCACGGCCAGGAGACCTTTATCTATTGAATCACAGGCAAAATGCTTGATTGATGATTGATCCATAACCCTGCATCAATTTCTTCAGATTTTCTATTCGTTTCGATACTTGGTAGAATTTAATCCACCCTCACGACTTGGTAGAATCTAATCCATCCTCTGGTAGTAGCAGAATTTAATCCACTCCTGGCAGAATTTAATCCACCCTGTAACAATTTTTCCTTTGTAGTTTGTCTTACTTACTGTCTCCTTTAGCAGAATTTATCCGCTCTTGGCAGAATTTAATCCACCCTGTACCGTTTTCTTTTTTTTACACATAAATCTATGAAATTATATTTACCTTCGTCGCCAATTTGTGGTGACCTGGCCCGTTATCGGTATCACTAAAACACACTACTAAATATAAACAACTTTATTCACAATCTATAACACTTGTAATTAATTCAATGTGTTCCGTCCAATTGACACACGTCAACTGACTCCGAAAACCGTATTGTCTTCCCCTTATGTAATCTATAGGTGAAACTCGATCATTCGTCGGGTGACTCATCGGCCGGTCTCCACACTTGTTATGGTCTTATTTGACAATGGGGTCTATTCTATAACATTGATGTGGACTTAATATTGCTATGTTTCAAATGACCTTGCAAAATTGGTATTCTGTAAATAGTTTCCTAACAATTTGCAATCCGTTTGGAGTGTGATCGAGTTAATATGCATCTCTCTTCAATTTGCGGTCGGCAATCGACGTGATTGTTATGAAATCGGAACAAATTCTCTTCAATTATTGAAGACCTTATCAATTGATATGCATATCAAAATTACAGAATAGACCCCAATAAAAGTAGTTTTACTTATTCTTAATTCGCCATGGTATTTTTGTTTCCAAGGCTACTCGAGGTGTATTTTTTTTGTTGAAGGCTCGTTATAAGAAATACACTTTTAAAAATTTATTTAAAAAAGTATATTCACCTAAATGTAAGGATGTCAACACGGGAATTCCCTTCATCCACTACGCCCTTTCAATTCTACATTTAGAGCAAAATAGTGGAAGTCAACTGAAAATTTATACAAATACTCTATAAAATTTGTGCTGGATTTATCTTCTTATGCTTTCACTTCAGATTTGGAAAGTGACATTAAGGGCTATTCTGTAACATTGATATGCATATGAATTGATATGGTCTTTAATAATTGAAGATAATTTGTTACGATTTCATAACAATTCACGTCAATTGCCGAGCGCAAATTGAAGAGAGATGCATATTAACTCGATATCACACTCCAAAGGAATTGGAAGTTGTTAGGAAACTATTTACAGAATACCAATTTTGTAAGGTTACTTGAAACATAGCAATATCAAGTCAATAACAATGTTACAGAATAGACCCCATTGTCTTCAGAAAAGGGAAAAAAATCTATGCAGTTAGGCTGCACTATAGCTTTTCGATAGATCCTCGAAAGTGATGCTATGCTACATTTTAATGATAGAATACAGAATGCAATACACACGTAGAAAATATAGAGGTAAAATGCTTTATTTATTTTACGTATTTGTAAAACAGATAAATTTCAGATTATCAGTCACATCGTCTAAAGTGTTTTTATATTAACAAGGAAAAATTGATGAAGGGTAAATAATACGATTTTCTTTAATAGTTTTGACATTATAATGTACTTATATATCATTTTCTTAATTTATATTGACAGAATTTTGCCACCTCACCGAAAACAAAATTTTTAGCATGGTAAAATAATGATGACGCCATACAAGTTTTTGAAGCAAATGCATGATTAACAACGATTACGTAGAAGTTTTGAACCAAACTCAACTCAGCGAATAGACACAGCTGATACGCAGCTTTACGTTGTATTGTCTCCCGCCTGCAAGTACAGCTATTTCGCCCGCTCAGATTAATAAGCGGATTAGATTTTATAATTATTATGATCTTCACGGTTTATATTTTTATATTCGGTGTTTCAACATATTATTTTGAATGTAAATACATATATGGATGTCCACCCAAGTTTCATTAATTGTATTAATAAACACTTTGCGTAGTATTTTTTAGATTCCTTCTGTGTCATATTTAGAAAATATAATCTATGTAGATACTTTAATACAGGATATACTTTATCTTTGCATTTGGTCATTGGGACTTTCTTACAACAGGATGGGTTTCGAATTTATTAAATCTATCTCTGTCTCACAAAATAAGGAAATCTCAGGATAAGGAGAATTTGAATATTATACATATGTGAGTAAGATTCCTTTGCAACTACTTATTATGAATACAGTTTCGATTACAGTGGAATCCCTTAGATAGCTGTTTCGACCCAGTTTGAGGGCTCCTCAGCAAAGGAGCAAAGGGGTAGCGCTGTAATGAAACATTTTAAAGTTTACAAGTGTTAAAGCAGCTTTATCAAAGTGGACGTTACGATCTGTTACACTGCTTCATAATGCTAAACTAAAAATTTGTATCAATCAGTACGGAATGAATTGACACACAAAAACTATGTTAGGTAGTGATTACTGCGGATTTTTAGTTTGCAAAATGATGCGATGCTAATGTGCGGTTTGCTTTATAGATATCCACTGTATTTCACTTCTCAGCTACAAAATCCCTGACTTTTTTAATTTATTAACGAATCAATTCTAAATTTTTGCAAATTGCAAAAAATTAACATATTAGATCTTGTTTAATCACGAAAAGTTACTTATCAGAAAATAATCCGAATTCTCAAATTTGGACGAAAAATTTTAATTTTTAATTATTCAAAGACAAGCTGAAATAATACATTTACAGTGAATATTTTCTTTTGTAACTGTCCCATGGACAGCAAAATGACAGACCTTTTGAAAAATGGATGAAGGCTTGGTATAACATAATGATATTTTTAGTTCTGTGTATTTCAGCTAGCTAAATTTTGCTGTTAATCAAATAATTAAAAATCAAAAATTTTCGCTGAAATTTGGGAATTGGGGTTATTTCCTAATTTTAAACAACTTTTCTTAATAACCTTTCATGATTAGACAAGGCGAAAATTTAAAATCGATACGTTAATAAATTAAAAAAAGTACAGGGGTGTGCAGTTGAGAAGTGAAACACAGTGTGTTGTACTGCAACAGTAGTGCAATGTTTCTAAAGGAACGTCAATTCCTAAAGGAGCGTTCATGAAACAAGTATAGGAAACATAAAAATAATATTACATGTAAACATTAATAAAACATTGCAATTTATATTTATGCAGCGTTAATAAAGAGACGTCGGGTCAACATTTTTTTTGTAACGTTATTCTGCAACATCGCTTACTAGGACATAGAACTATTGGCATAACGTTACTTTCTACATTAAAAACGTTTAACCGTTACATCTAACAAAATAACGTTCACATAATGTTTATATAATATCTTTTTGCTTAGTGGGATGTCAGATATTATACCAATCTTCTATAATCGAAAACATAATAATAACGAAGGAATCAATTCTATCAGGTTTTGGTCCGGTTTCTAAACAATCATTCAAACATGGTTTTCCTTTTTCATGAGCAGACGCATCAAATACGGGCCTTATTTTGGTAGTGGCACTTGAAGATTTAATAACCGGACGATGTGGTAAGTAGTGAACTGGTCCAGATGCATTTAGCTCTGTCTCATCTTGTATTATACCCATTGTTGTGATGTGATGATGGCTTTACATTACGGAGCTGTGTAAACGGAACTGCAACGCCATGACACCTGTCAAGAGATCCGCTCCGATACCCGGCCAGATCACGGGGGATTATGTTTGTTGCCACAGTTTTAAACGAAATTATAATTCCCCCCAGGTCGCTGGGATGGCAGTGATGGCATTGTATTTACAGTAATCTGTAATCCTTAGCATATTTTTAAGTTACCATGGTTACTTTTATTGATTTTGAAAAGTTTGGAATCGGTTGTCAGAAGCCAAAGTATTAATTCGATTTCTTCTTTAATAAACGTTTAAATTTCGTTTGCGGCCATTCCAGGTGAACGAACAGGACAATTTGTGATAAAAATAAGGTAAGAGAGAATGATAAGCGAAAAGTGCACTTTTTCGGCTATTACGGTCGCGCGGTCTTATTAAGCGTCGGATCCGAGCAAACGTGGTAATAATTTATAGAAAGAAAATCACAAATTGTCCGTTCATTCTTCTGGAATAGCCCTAAACTAGTATCTTGGGCAAGAATGCAGCTCAATATATTAGATTATTTAATTTCTTAAACAATGCTTAAACCGTTAACGCAGAAATATTTTCAAATTACGCGCCCTTTTTATTTTAATTCACCCCAGGCCGCGTGAGGCGGGCATTTTGTTGCTCCACATATACAACGCAGGATACAACGTTGGCTTTGACATCCAATATACCTTTTATCTATGGGCCAGATGTAACATGTAACAGATCTTAGTGTGTAAATAAATTGTGTTTTGTTACAGTCAGATTTTTCGTTAGCAACTCCGACGTTTAAGTTTTCATATTTATTCGAATTTTAAGTCGAGTGGCGATTTAGTTCGTCCACTTTGTATTTTAGTTGGGGTTTTCTTCGTTAGGTGTCGTAAGCATGCTCCGGCATAAAAGTTGGCGATCGTTTATTCTGGAAGCTTTGGCGGAAGTGACGATATTGGAAATGCACGATTTCTATTGGCGTAGGATTCGGGCGGGACGGAAGTGTGGTGGACGGCCATGTTTTTCCCATTTTTGAGGCATTATTAAACATCGGCGAACCTGTTCAGACGTATTTTTGAATACTGGTGTTTTCTTTGTGTGAAAGGTGGTTTTGAAGGTCAACTCCATTGTGTCGACGGCGTTGCCGGAAATTCACCCCGCTGTTCATGTAAAACGTATCGCCGAGTGCATATTTTTGTCGAAACCTACATTTCCCGAGGTTCCTTTTTGTTATTTCGAGGCCCTCTTTATATTTGGGTTTTACATCGTTCATCAGATGAAGAAATTTGGTTTATTATTGGGAGATCACCACCCTCGACGAGTCATTGGAGATCTCGACCCTGAAAAGAAATGTGTCGCAGTTCGCTCGAGTGACGTCATATTTCGCAGTGTTGCCAACGGTCAAAAAAATAATCCGCCAGTTGGAGCTCAGACTTCCGCCAGATTTTAAACAAAATAAGCTAGAAGTGTGGGTATACATACACTGTGAACGTTTAGTGTGGAACAATTCATATATATGAGTACCAGATCATCCGCGGTCGAAATCCTCGGACAGGTAAACCTATTGTCATTAGCGCGAATATTTTTTAGTCATCTTTTTTCTCCACCCCCACCCCTTTGCGCAATGACGTCATCGACATTTTTTTAAATAGCACGCCCCCAATTTTCTAGCAGATTCGGGTAGATCTGAAAATTCTGATTTCATCGGTATGCATAATTTGACATTCTCACTGACGGTACCCGAGATATTAATTACGAAAGATACACACAAAAATGGAGGTTCCACGGAAGAACAATTATCAAGAACTGTCAAATTTACTTGATGATACTTTTTATCAATTTTTATAAATGATTATTTGCCGATTCGTGCATCAGTTGTTCACTTGTCTTAAATAACCGTAGAAAATTTTCCATTTTTTTGTTTTTTTTTTCATAATTAATATCTCGGGTACCGTCAATGCGAATGTCAAATTATGCATATTGATGAAATCAGAATTTTCAAATCTACCCGAATTTGCTAGAAAATTGGGGGCGTGCTATTTAAAAAAAATGTCGTCATTGCGGAAAGGGGTGGGAGTAGAAAAAAAAGATAACTTTAAAAAAATATTCACGCTAATGAAAATAGGTTTACCTGTCCGAGGATTTTAGCTGCAGATGATCGGGCACTTATTTATATGGATTGTTCCACTCTAAACGTTCACAGTGTATATGCATTTTAACAATTTGTAGTATTAAAACACTTGCATTGACGTATCACAAAATTTATTAGACGAACTTAGATATTTTTGTTTAGTTTTTCTCGCTCTTTGATAATGATAAGTTGTCTTATTGAAACTTAAGTTAGAGTTCGTCTAATAAATTTTGTGAAACAGTCAGTGTGTTTTAATATTACAAATAGGTAGATATTACTGAAGCCTTGTTTAAAAAAAAATACATTTATTTCAATAAATACACAGTTTTTCTTGTTACAAAAAATAGTGTAGAATGAGTTATTACATGTAATTCAGTATATTACATATTTTAAAGTACGTTTAATAATTATTGTAAGTCAAATTCTTCAAATCTTTGAGGGTAACATTCGTTAGAGCCTATGCAATTCAAAATATTTTCAGGTAATATACAATCATGACAAAATTTATTATTTCTTTTAAGACCACATCGTACATATTAATATAGAATTTATCATGTCTGTGCTCAAGTTGTTTCTTAATTTATTTTTCACTATATTTAATTGGCTAAAAATTCTTTCTACTTCTGCATTTGACATTGGCAGTACTAATAAAGCCACACGGCAGATATGCTTGAAAGGATTTTCGCCAACAGTGTTTTTATATTTATGAACTTCAGCCCAAAATGATATCGTGTCAATTTTGTTTTCCCAAGGTACTAAATTTATTTTATGATATTGATGTTCAATTAACGGTATGTCATACGAGTTAATACCCAATTCCTCAAGTAAAGGAATAAGCGATAATTTATTTTCTTTTAACATATTTTCCACAGAAAACAACTCAATTTTTTCTAGAGTTTTGATGTTTTCGGGAAGTCTTTGCTTAAGTTGTGCAAATAACTCAAAAAGAAATTTATTACAGCATCACATAAAGGTACTTCAGTTAATGCTAAAAACGTTGATTGCACTTGGCCTTGTGATTCATTAAAATAGTTAATCCCAATTCCCAAAATTTTTGTTATGCTCAAGTCTGATGAGGATAAAGTACGCACTGTATAATGCCAGAACATTTAGTTCTGTGCACTTTTAACTGTTTTGCAGCGTTACAGTCAAATACAGAATGACATAATTCACTAAGGCTCAGTTTTACAATGACGGTTTAACTTTGAGCCGAAGCTTAAACCCTTCACAACAATTGTTGAAATAATCGTTGCTAAGAGTTTAAGCCTCAGCTCAAAGTTGAGCCCCATTTGTAAAACTGGACCTAAGATGATCAATAGCAACAATTGCTGTATGAGCACATATAAACATCGATAATTTTGCTTCTGCATTACACGTAGCAAGGTCCTTTCTTGGTAAATTTAACGTTGGTTGTAAATGCAGCCCACTAACTGCTCGTACATGTTTTGTTGATTTCGCATTATTTTTTAAATCACTTAGTTTGGAAACAATTGTAGATTTACAATACTTGCAAAATCCCTTTGTGATATCATCCGGAACCTCTTGCAACCACACTTTAAAGGCAGGAAAATGCAGCCACTGTTTTTGCTTACACATTTTCACTAGAAAGAAAAACAAAATGAATAAGTTTTATTCCCTAGTACATAGTTCTTATTAAGCTCACATGGCAGAGTTATATCTTAATAGATTTAATAAATTATATATTATATATATAATAAATTCGAGGTTTCTTTCTTTGGAGCAGTTTTCGAATTTGACACAGACAGTAATGACTAATGACAGAACATGAACCTGACATGAACCCATGAACAAACAGCACCAACAGAGATACCAACAACGCAACACTAAAAGTTACTGAGGTTCTATAGATCGTAATATCTACCGTTGCGCCATTTTCGTGTCAAATGGATTAATGCTACGTTTCTTCTCATTTCTTCAGTTGAAATTTTTACAAAATTTATAAGCCAGTTTTCCGCTAAAGAAAACGTGTAAATAAGCTAGATAATCCGCCAGCAGCTAGTTATAAAATCTTAACACCAGGTATGATGTCATTTAAGCTAGAACTAGCGGGAAATCCGCTAAGTTGGCAACACTGATATTCCGACTCGTTCCATGGAAGTTAATTTTGGGGTATCCCTCAACCGACCTAAGGTACTTCATTGAAGTTATCGTTTTCTACGACGACGTTCGCTGGCTATTCGAAGTCGACGGCTATTCTCCGAGCCTGCCCAGGTAAGAATGGGTCGTATGAATAAAAATGAAGTATCTACTAATGCTTCAAGTATTAGCGTCTTCTACGTAGTACTTACTCTGACGCTGTAGTATCTACTAACTTCCGGCAGCACTTACTTCGTTTTATAAAGACAGTACTTCAAATCGAAGTAAATACTTCTCTAGGTGTAGTATGTGCTTCTGTAGTGTAGTATTTTCTCTAAAATGTGTAGCATTCTCTCTTACTTCCTTTAAAACATATCGCGTGTTTATTAATACGTTAAATAAATAAATTTGCAAAAATTAATTAATTATAGTTATTATTAATAATTTTTGTCTATTGATGGTAAATGTAATAAATTTCAATACTTTAATGTAAAAAGATCAAACCTTTGTAATTCCAAATGTCACAATAAGCGTTTCGTGCAGGAATAAACAGTTGATTGTTAGTTTAAATATAATAACAATTTTTTTTAATAATTGATGGAATAATTTAGAATTCGAAATAAATAAATTCATTATTTATTGTTTATCCTGAAGTAGCTGTGAAATGTATAGCGAAACATCTACATTTATACTGCTTTTCTGAATCGCCCCATTAATTATTACAAATTTTTCGATAATTTTCAACAGACAGGAAAATATATTTTTTAATATTTACTATTTATACATATTAAAAAGTTCAATTTATAATAAATCTAAACTCCAGATCAAAATTATCGGACCACTATACAGGGACTTTTTCTTTTGTTATATATATAGTCGTTATGTAAACTTTTGTAAAAAAAAAAACAGGTCAATGCATTATTAGAAGGCTATGAGCAACAGATATACATTACAAAAAATTAAGATGCGTTGTTCCTTACATTGTACCTCGTAATAAGAGTGCGAATGTTCATTGAGTACACAAAATATCTTCAAATGAATTTTATCAAGCTCCAGAAGTAGAAACAAATAGCTCTTAATTTGACATTAATAACTGAAGATTTTTCACAGCTGACTGTTCTTTGATTAGCTCGTAACTTATTTTTTTTCCAGATGGAACATCGTAACGACCTAATGAAAATTTCATATCCTGTAAAAATTTAAAAATCAAAATGCAAAGGAGTGGCTTTCTCGAATTACTTAAGATCGCATTACGATTTATAGGTTTACGAAGTAAAAAACAAAAAGAAATGTTATCATGGAAACCAAAAATATATTCAAGTGATACATACTCAAACTCACAATGATCTGTAAATTCCAAGTATGTAAAAACATATACATAGCTTGTTCTATTTAAAATAAGAAAGTTGATGTCACTTTCGGAGAAATCAGAAGTCGTACGGTGGCCAATGCTACGTCAGAAAATTCAGCTTTTTATTTAATTTCTGGATACCGAATTTTATGTAAAATATAAAAATTATATAAGAGTGAACACATAGCGTGACATCCTATATTGTGTATTCGACAGCTTTATTACAATTCTTTTTCTTATTTTGACCTCTACTATCACCTACAAAGTGCACAAGTGTACAAGTATTTTATTATCACCCTGTATAAATGTGGATTGTTACCTAGACAACATCGTAGCTGAAGATGTCAATCCTCTCTAGGTGGGTGGATCGATTACCGACTATTTGATTTCTGTTGATAATCCATTAATCGAATGACCAACAGTTCCAACGTAACTTTCATAGAGCAATACGGCTAATAAAAGAAATTCTCTTATAATCTCACAGAAGAAAATTAATTAAACAAAAAGAAATAACGAGTTTTCAAAATCTTTTTTCAACACTCTTGCTACGAGGTAATTAGCATTCATTTTTAAATATGTAAGTAATTTTAATTTAATACGTCTTGTAGCATATTTTATTTTGCACCCGGTATAGAAATGACAAGTTCAGGCTTTGTATAACTAGATTTATGGTAATTATTTTACACATTTATACTTATCTAAATATTTTGTAATGCAGTGTAATTTCTTTTGTAATAATAAATTTTTCTATTAGGCATCTGTGCCATTTTTCGCAAATGCTACGAATCGAAGTACGCAAGTACAGCAATTAATATGTAATTTGATTGCTGCGGTCGTTAATAATAATTGATAGAATAAGTCAGAATTCGGAATAAATAAATTCATTATTTATTCTCATTTTTTTTTTTAATTTTATTGCTTATCCTAAAGTAGCGAAACATCTACATTTATACTGCTTTTCTGAACTGTCCCATTAATTATTACAAACTTTTCGATAATTTTCAACAGACAAAAAAATTATATTTTTTTAATATTTACTATTTATACATATTAAAAAGTTCAATTTCTTATTTATAGTAAATCTAAACTCTAGATCAAAATTAACGAACCACTATATTTATTTTTTTTATAACGGGCGGAAAGTTTCAAACCCGAACATAGCAAACTTGCATTGAGATACACGTTTCTGCTGATTACTGCTTGCCATTTAAAGATACAAAAATGGTAATGGAATTAAATGAAAGACAAAATTAAGGTCAATATTATCGTATTAAAATTATTCCTATTGTGTTAATACTTTTGAAATAGAAATTAAATTTCAAATGAAAAATGTAGTCGCTTTATGTCAGATTTGAAGTTTGCAATTCAATAACCAGAATTTTGTACAATATGCTTCTTATTCAAAATAAAATTCCATTCATCTGTGTAGCAAAAACTGTTACGATTTATTTATTTGCACCTGCATTACTTCACAAAATACTTTTTTCTTATCTTGTTAATTTCAAAACAATGTTGATTGCAACTGAATTTGTGAAATTTAATGTGATTTTTTTTTAAATATTATTTACTGTTGTGTATTAATTATTCTTGAACAGTGTGAAACTTATTTAATTCTTAGTACAATTGAATTTGAAATTGATTTAGTATCGACATGCGTCGATATCGATTGCCCATGTCATCCTATTAAGTTTATTAATAGTATCAGAAACAACTGTATTTTTGTATGCAATGACGTAGAATACAATTCTCATTCTAATAAAGAAAGAAAGAAAGAATTGTTATAACTTAAACGACAAGAGTACCTACCTATTATTTGCTCTGTACAATAATTCATCATACTTTTTGACTGACGCATAACATGTAAATTATTTTCCATTAACTGAAAGAACTGAAAGTTTCAAATCTGACATAGGCGACTAAATTTTTAGTTTAAAATTTGAAAATTTTATTTATATTCCAACTTTTACCAGTTTATAGTATTTATGGGGTGATTTTATATATTTCTTTCTTACTTAATTCAAATCGGACTATAGTCATGTATGTCTTGTGGCATATTTTATCTTGCACCCGGTATAGAAATGACAAGTTCAGGCTTTGTCTAACTAGATTTATGGTAATTATTTTACACAATTATACTTATCTAAATATTTTGTAATGTAGTGTAATTTCTTTTGTCATAATAAATTTTTCTATTAGGCACTTGTGCCATTTTTCGGAAATGCTACGAATCGAAGTATGCAAGCTGAAGCTGCGATGGGACCAGCTTCGCTGACACAGAAGTAAATACTACAATTTTGAGTTAAAACTAAAGCATTTAGTAGCCGAAGTAAATACTTCAGAATGAAGTAAACACTTCGATAATTTCCACACGAATGCTATTTGTCGTAGTATCTTCCGGAAAATAATAGTACTTCTTCGTAGTATTTACTTCAGTTTTTGAGAAGATACCGGAAGATACTACGGCAAATAGCATTCGTATGGAAATTATTGAAGTGTTTACTTCACTCCGAGATATTTACTTCGGCTACTAAATGCTTCAGTTTGAACTCAAAATTGAAGTATTTACTTCATTGTCAGCGAAGCTGGTCCCATCGCAGCTTCAGCTTTCGTAGTTCGATTCGTAGCATTTGTGTAAAATGCCACAGATGCTTAATAGAAAAATTTATTTTGACAAAAGAAATTACTGTAACGAATCTATCACCTACCCGATGTAAGACTCGTCCGAAGTAGGAAAATACTAAAGATTGCCTTATTTTATGTTTAAAACTAAACCAAAAATTAGGCTTGTCAAAATCCTTTTTTATTTATTTTCTCTATGCACAACTGTTTTTTTTTTTAAAACAAATCATAGTAACACCGTAAGACATTCACATACAGGCGTTGATTTCTAACAATTACACTGCATTACAAAATATTTAGATAAGTATAAATGTGTAAAATAATTACCATAAATCTAGTTATACAAAGTCTGAACTTGTCATTTCTACGCCGGGTGCAAGATAAAATATGCCACAAGACATACATAACTATAGTCCGATTTGTTGAATTAAGTAAGAAAGAAATATACAAAATCACTCCATAAATACTACATATTGGTAAAAGTTGCATTTTGTTTTAGTATCTTTTATAATAATTTTTTCCTTGAACTGGACATACATCTATTTTTTTAATTCAGTGATATGAGGTAAGTAAATGACTTAATGTTGTGCTGGTTCACTTTCAAAAATATGGCTAATAATTTAATATTTCGTCAAAGGATTATTATTACTACAAAAATTATTTACAAATTTAATAATGAATGCTAATTACGTTGTAACAAGAAAGTGTTGAACGCGGCGGAGATCAATTTAAAAAATATTTTGAAAACTCATTATTGTATTGCTCTTTGCAAGTTACGTTGGAACTGTTGGTCATTCGATTAATGGAGTATCAACAGAAATCAAATAGTCGGTAATCTATCCATCCACGTATAAAGGATTGACATCTTCAGCCACGATGTTGTATAGATAACAATTCACATTTGTACAGGGTGATAATAAAAAATTTGTACACCGTTTGGTAGGTGATCTAGCTATGTCGATAATAATAAAGCTGTCGAATACACAATATAGGATGTCACGTGTTCACTCTTCTACAATTTTTATATTTTACATAAAATTCGGTATCCAGAAATTAAATAATAAGCTGAATTTTCTGACGTAGCATTGGCCACCGTACGACTTCTGGTTTCGCCGGAAGTGACATCAACTTTTTTATTTTAAATGGAACAAGCTATATGTTTTTACATACTTGGAATTTACTATGTTCCATCTGGAAAAAAATAAGTTACGAGAGTTACTAATCAAAGAACAGTCCACCTGTGAAAAATCTTCAGTTATTAATGTCAAATTAATAGCAATTCGTTTCTACTCTTATGAGGAACAATGTAAGGAACAACGTATCTTAATTTTTTGTGATTTTTTTTTTGTTGCTCATAGCCTTCTAGATGCATTAACCTGAATAAATAATGAATTTATTTATTCCGAATTCTGAATTATTCCATCATTTATTATTAAAAAAAATGTTATTATATTTAAACTAACAATCAACTATTTATTCCTGCACGAAACGCTTATTGTGACATTTGGAATTACAAAGATTTGATCTTTTTACATTAAAATATTAAAATTTATTACATTTACCATCAATAGACAAAAATTATTAATAATAACTGTAATTAATTAATTTTTGCAAATTTATTAATTTAACGTATTAATAAACACGCGATATGTTTTGAAGGAAGTAGGAGAAAATGCTACACATTTCAGAGTAAATACTACACTGCAGAAGCACATACTACACCTAGAGAAGTATTTATTTCGATTTGAAGTACTGTCTTTATAAAACGAAGTAAATGCTGCCGGAAGTTAGTAGATACTACAGCGTCGGAGTAAGAAGATGCTAATACTTGAAGCATTAGTATATAACCTGCAACACAGAACCTGCCAAAGGCCCGTGATCGGCGTTCATTCAATCATTACTGGTTTTGTGTATAAAAATGGTTTCAAAACCGTCTAATTCCCTGTTGCTTGACGTTGCTTTTACTAACCTAAGATTACTTAAACCTATTTTATGACTGGTGTCAAAAATATGTCGGGCAACACTGGATTTTTCAATTCTATTGTACTTTAAGTGAGCTAAGTGTTCCTTAAAACGTGTTAGTATGTTCCTTTTTGTTTGCCCAATATATTTTTTAGTGCACCCTTGACAAGATATTTCGTAGATCCCTGATTTCTCATTTGGTTCAGTTTTGTCCTTGGGGTTTGTTAGTAAACGTTTTAGAGTGTTGTTATTAGTATATGCAATTGTGTATCCTTGTGTTTTAAAAATGTTATTTAAACCTTTAGAGCAGCTTTTGTCAAACGGAATTTTAATATATTTAGACGTGTTTGTTTCTGCTGGTAACAAAGTGATAAATATCTTGATATTGGCCTTATTTACAATTTTCTTTAACATATTTTCTGCAATATCTACTGAGTAACCACCTTTTAAATGTTATAAATTACCCTTAAAGCTTACATAAAAAGATATATGTATTATTATTATTTGATATTTGTGTAAAAAGAAGAATTTATTTAAATTCGATCTCTAATTAAAAGAAAGATGAAAAGTTTGTAATGTTAGATTATGTACCCTTTTAAAAATAATGTATGTACTTTGATAATAATGTAAATCATTTAAGGCAGAACTTGATTTATTTATGATCTACGGTCGCGGTGTTTTAAATGATTTTCAAAGAAAGTATGAAGTATTTGGTATCAACGTTCTGAGAAAAACATTCCCAATAAAAACTAAAATCAAATACAATCCAAAGAAATATTTTTTTCAAATTACTTGATCGCATTAGAACTAAAATACATGACTCGTGGCTTTCAATACTGGAAAACAAAAATTTCAAATATGTAAATTTCAAATATGTAGGATGTTCCATTTAAAATAACAAAGTTGATATTACTTTCGGCGAAACCAAAGTCCAGTAGTCTGAAATTTCAAATTAAATTTTTGTTTAATTCATCGTTTTCAAATTTTAAACAAACTTTAAAATTCTAGAAGGGCGAATATACGGCCTTGGGACACACGGTAGAAATTCAATGAAGACAAATGAAACGATAACGTTGTAAATAGTTTAAACAGCGACATCCTACGATCACTTTTTGACCTAACATTGCATTATCATTGACAAATTCAAGCCAGTTTGCTACATAATAACTCATCCTGTAGCCCATAGTATGAACAGGGAAGTGGATGACCCAGTATGTTTCAAAACTTAATGTAATAAAAGGTTAAATATTGAGAAGGTATTTTAAAATTTTACAATATAAGTATTATTCTAGTGATCAGTAATAATTAATGAATTGATTATAATCAATCTAATGCAACTTAAATTTAGTTGAAATCCGAGCTACAGTGTAGTCATCACGTCATCAGATCAGCCACGCATTGTCTACAATTATTAAAACAATTGATATGAGAACGAGTAAAGTTTAAAGTTAATCTGTCAGTGAAATACACACCCTAAACAATTAACTTCTGGTTACACAGTATTACGTTGCAAAAATAAAATACATATATCAAAAGTGGTCTTTTTTAACTTAAAACTAAAAAAAATTAATTTAAAACATTAACAAAAAACATGTTTAAAACTTAAAAATAAAGCACATATCAAAAGAGGTCTTTCTTAGCTTAAAATTACAAAAAATGAATTTAAAACATTATAAAAAAAAAAACATGTTTAAAACATTTTGTTTAAAACAGATGGTATGTTTTTAATTCGATGTTTAAACATGTTTTAAACACTATGTTTTAAACAGTTTGTTTTAAACTTTCCAACCCTGATTCCGAGACTTTTGCTAGTAAAATTAATTTTTATTTTATCTTTTGAAAATTTTAGCAAATTCAACCAAATTATAGAATTCCGCCTTTTACTTATTTATTTATTATTATTATTTTTTTTATCAAGTATTGATGGAATTTAATCAGGATTATTTACGGTCGAACGGAGGGGCGTCGTCGTCGGCGAGGTGTTCCTATTTCGTGGTTTGATTAGAGGGGATGTTACCTGTAAAAGAAAAGCAACCTGAGCATTCTGGTCATCCACGATTATTGCAAATATCAGGTTACGTAATTTAATGCTTTAATGCACTATTGGTTCTCCCAAAATCAGCTAAACAAATAAGTTCGGTTCACCCGAAAATTGCTATGTCCATGGTATGCAGGTGCGCTCGTGCACACGGATCCCCCGCGAACGGAGAAGGTGCATCCGAAACCCCCGGGTCACTAGCGACTGCGGTTATATTTTTACAACCCCCGGGTCGTCTAGCGCCGTGCGAATCCTCCACGTCACGCCGCTTTCCGGCTAGGACGACTAGCTTATTTTCTAATTCAAAATCAAGCTCAACTAAAGCATGCTTCAGATCTGCCTTTTACGAAAATAGCAAGAATAACAAAAATAATAATAATATCAAGAATAACAAAAATGCTCTGTGAGAAAACTCACCTTTATCCAAAGAACGGATGAAATTATTATACACTGCCAAGGAAAAATTTGGAAAAAGGAATGTTTGGTCGTTCGGAGGACGCATTCGAGTCAAACTGGAGGATGGGCGTCGCTTTACAGTAACCACTGCGGATGATTTAATTAAAATTATTGTGTAGGCGGACAACACTGAACACTGATCAATTTACTTTCGGAATTTTTTATATTGATTTTTTAAATTCTACTTACTCACAAATATTAATTGTATTCTGTAGCTAATTTTCGCTCAGTCATAATTTCTCCTGCTGAGCATTTATTTATATTTGTATGTTTTCAGCTACCCACATTAACGCTAGATCCTTAACTAAGAAGTTCGAGATCTTGAGACAACACATCCTGTCAGTTCAGTATGATATAACTGGTATAACCGAAACTTGGTTGGTGCCTGAAATAGACAATGAATTACTTTCCATTCCGGAGTATCATCTTGTTAGAGCTGATAGAAGGGATGGTAGACGAGGAGGAGGTGTAGGAGTTTTTATAAAATGTAATCACACTTTCTATCGAATTGAAACGATCTCTGATGAAAATTATGTAAAATTGTGGATCAAAGTTAAGGTAACTGGCGGTTTCAAAGCATTCGGAGTTATTTATAGGCCCCCTAATACAAATATTCCAAATATTTTTAATTCTGTAGAGGATTTTTTACCGGAGCTGATCATATCTTTCAGGGAAGTTATCTGTGTGGGCGATTTTAATATTAATTTGCTGGATTGTGGGAGCGTAGCTAGCCAAAGGGTGCAGAATCTATTTGATTCAGTCGGATTAAAGCAAATTATAGATGATCCAACTAGAATTAATGCTTCAAATTCATCACTATTAGATTATATTATTGTCGGTAATTCACTAGGTGTCATCAACTCTGGGGTTCACAATCTTTTAGAATTTTCTGATCATTTATTAACGTACGCATCATTTAATCTGAAAATGTCTAAAAGGGGACCTGTAACACGCACCTTTAGAGATTTTTATAATTTTCAGTACATTGATTTTGTTGCTGATTTGCAATCGTTTCCTTGGCCTCTTTTATTCACACTTGACAACATAAATGATATGTTGTATTTTTTTAACTCTAATGTTACTTCTCTTTTCGATAAACATGCTCATTGGAAAACAAGCAGATTTAATAAAGCTCGTTTGCCATGGTTAACTGATAATATTCGATTATTAATATCATAAGGTGATGAAGCATTTAAAAGAGCAAAAAACCTTAAAACATGCGCGTCATTCGATTATTACAAGCTTCTAAGGTATTTTACTACTTCTGCTATCCGTAGAGAAAAGAAGGCCTATATTGCTTATAGCTTACATTTAAATCCCCTGAGCAGGTCTGGAAGGACTTGCGTGATTTAAATGTTTATAATAAAAAACCAACAACTGAAATTCCTGCTCACCTATGTGATGTAAATAAAATTAATGCACATTTTTTAAATTGCAATAATATTCGTAACCCTAACTGTAATTTAATTTCTCTTTATAAAACTACTACGTTTTTAAACTTCCCTGAATTATTTACTTTCAAAGCTGTCTCTGAGGAAGTAAATAAATATCTTAACAATATAAAAACAAAAGCCTGTGGTTCTGATAATATAAGTGCTCATATGTTGCGATTATGTTGTCAATTTTTACTGTCTTACATTACTCATATAATAGAAAAATTTTTGTGCAAATCGTTTTTGATTGCAGTGAGAACCTCGAGCAGCCTCTGGACAGCTGTTTCAGCCCTGCTTGGGGCTTTTTCAGCAGAAACGTAGCTCGACATTCCCACTGCAGACCAAAAACGACTTGCCCAATTTATTCGCAAATTTACATCACACAGGTGAGCAGGAATTTCAGTTGTTGGTTTTTTTATTATAAACATTTAAATCACGCAAGTCCTTCCAGACCTGCTCAGGGGATTTAAACTGTAAGCTATAAGCAATACAGGTCAAAAAGCGATAGTAAGATGTCGCTATTTTATATGTTCATTACTCATATAGTAAATTATTGTTTAATCAACAGTGTTTTCCCTGACTGTTGGAAGGAAGCACATGTGGTGCCTTTAGCATCTCTCTCTCATCCTAACGACTACAAAGATCTCAGGCCCATCAGCATTTTACCTATCAGAACAGTTACGTTTGCATTTAAGGTATCAATTGTTGCCATCCTTTCAGTCTGGATTCCGTCCTGGATTTAGTTGCGCAACCACACTCTCTTCGGTAGTGGATGACATCTGTAGGGCTACAGATGATAATAGAGTTTCTATGTTGATCCTTCTCGACTTCTCCACGGCCTTTGATAGTATAAACCACAACTTGCTACTCGCGATACTTCATTTTATTGGCTTTAGTAACGAAACCATCTCATTTTCTTCAAAACAGAACGCAAACAGTTGTTTATAAAGAAAATATGTCAACTGCTGGGGAGGTCGGGGCAGGTATTCCTCAAGGAAGCATTTTAGGACCATTATTGTTCTCTATTTATACCAGTTTCATGTTCAATGAGGTTGAATTTTGTAAGTGTTATTTATACGCTGATGATACTCAGCTTTTGCACCACTTCGACCCTGTAAACGGAGTTCAAGCCTTAATGCAAATAAATTCAGACTTAACTAAAATATTTAACTCTTCTACAAACTACTGTTTAGCTCCTAATCCAAATAAGTCATGCGTTCTTGTATTCGGAAGGAAAAAAGCACGTAATTCAACATTACCCAATATTAATATATTGTTACGTTTCTAGAGTTTATGTTTGTTTATTTAAACGAATAAAACACTCGATAAAAACTTAACCGTAATTTAATAAAGCTTAAAAACTAATTTATTTGTAACAATTTATTTTCACACTAAAATCTAACTTCGACGATCGCTGTTAGAATTCGACTGCCTGCTGAGTCAACTTCGGCCGATTTTATATCATTTGCTGCCGTCTGGAATTCTCTACGCTGGAAGATTCGAGTTTGTTCCATCGCCGGAAAAGTCTAGTCTGTTCGATGTAGATCCCGGTGGCGTGGCAGCCAATGACGCATAACGAACCGACTTCTTGACGCCTTGAGCTAAGCCGGGTGGCGCACCACACTGCCCCCTTCTTAAAAACGTTTCGTCTCGAAATGTTCCTGGTGATAGTCTTGAAGGAGGGTGTCGGAATCTACATGCTGGCCCATTCTTGCAACTTCCCGTCTGGAAGAAGTAGCAGTCTACGGTTTTGCTGTTGCTGACTGTTGCCTGTGGGTGGTGGCTGCAGACTAGGACTTCAATTCCCGTTCTGTGGAAGATGACTTCCAACATGCTTCGAATTACTCTCCAGTCTAGTCCATCCAATCCGCAGCCCAATTTGTGGATGGCTAACTTCATCTGATGGTTCTCTATTAGCTGTCTCCTCAGGCTATATAGGGCTCTCCACATACTTTGATAGTCAGGTTTACCGCTTGATGTCTTCTTAGTGACTAAATAATGGACGTGGCGCCTCCGATCTGCCGTCGAATCAATGATCTGCAAGCTCTTGCCTACCATGGGATGCTATCTTCGTAGCTCCTCGATATGGCCAAATCTCTTCCTAAACACCTGAGCGATTCCTTTGGACATTTTCAGGTCTTCTGCTACGCAGTGGGCCAGACTGTACTCCAGTGGCACTTTAAAGAGATCTTGTTGCTTCTCCGTGGTCACTCCAAACCGTGCCTTGCTTCCTTCGGCGTGATGAGACATGAAGGTTTCGAAGTTCACTTCGGAAACTTGCGCCCTTTGTACTGTCCCTTCATCTGCTTCTCCATGGTAAGGCGCTATCCGGTTGAAGTGGATTACTTTGGGTTTGCCATGGGGGACCTTCTTGATGCGGTAAACGACGTCGTTGATCCGTTTCATCACTCTGTACGGACCTTCACAAGAGGTCTGCAGTTTTGGGGAGAGGCCTCGCCGTCTTTGGGGGTTATAAAGCCAGACCAGTGCTCCAGGTTGGTATCCCCCGTTTTGAGCGTTGATGTCATAGTGCTCCTTCATCCGATGGCTGGCCGTCTGTATATTGTGACGCACTTGGTTGTGGATGTCATCCATTTTCCTGCGTAATTTGCTCACGTAATCTTCGTCGGCAGAGACTTCGCCAGGCTTCACACCAAACTTCAGGTCGCAGAGCAGTCTCGGCTCTCGCCCGAATACCACTTTCGCGGGAGTCTCCCGTGTTGTCTCATAAACGGATGAGCGGTATGCCATTAGAAACAGGGGGATGTACGTGTCCCAGTCCCTCTGATGATCGGAAACGACCTTGGACAAATGTCGGTTGATGGTTCTATTGATCCTTTCCACCATTCCGTCCGACTGTGGGTGGAGTGCAGTTGTTCTAGTTTTTCGTACGCCGAGCAGAGTACACACGTTCTTGAACAAGGCCGATTCAAAGTTCCTTCCTTGGTCTGAATGCAGTTCCATAGGTGCACCATACCGACTGATCCATTCCCTGACAAGGACTTCCGCAATAGTGACTGCCTCTTGGTTAGGTAGGGCGTAAGCTTCAACCCACTTACTAAAGTAGTCCATTACCACGACGATGTACTTGTTTCCACCATTCGTTTCTGGAAACGGGCCGGCTACATCGATGGCAACTCTCTCAAAAGGACTTCCAACGTTGTACTGTCTCATGGGGGCCTTACCCCGCCTGTGGGGACCGTTACTGGCTGCGCAGACTGCACACTTTCTGCACCAATCCTTCACGTCTTCCTTGCAGTTCACCCAGTAAAATCTTTCGCGCACCTTCTCCATAGTCTTCTTAACTCCCAGATGCCCTCCCCAAGTTCCATCGTGAAGTTCCCTCAGAACTTCTGGCACCCTATTCTTGGGGATTAGTAACTGTGTCTTCTGTTCCATGCCTTCTGGATTCTCCATGCTTCGTCTCAGAAGACCACGATCCAACACTATGGAGTCCCACTGCGCCCAGTATGATTTTACGGACGGTGCACATGGTGCTAGCTCTTCCCAGGTAGGCCTCGCGTCCCTGCTTTTCCACTCTAGCACTAATTTCAAATCCGGGTCGTTCTTCTGGTCTCTTCGCAGTTCTTCGTCTTGCCATTTGTCGTCAACTATGGCTGTCCTCGCAGTCGTGGCCACTTTCTCGTCCAAACGACTACAGTGCTTACAGTCTTCGGCACAGGGTCTTCTCGACAAAGCATCGGCATTTCGATAGCTAGTTCCTGCCCGATGCTGAATTTCAAAATCGTACTCCTGAAGTCGTTCGATCCATCGTGCAACTTGCCCTTCTGGGTTCTTGAAACGGAGAAGCCATTTTAGAGCGGTGTGGTCGGTCCTCAGCAGGAAGCGTCTACCATACAAGTACTTGTAGAAGTGTTCTATCGTTTTTACGACGGCTAGCAATTCCCTTCTTGTGACGCAATAGTTTCGTTCCGGCTTTGATAGGACTTTACTGAAGTAGCCGATCACCTTCTCTTGCCCCTCTTGTATCTGGGAGAGTACGCCACCAATCCCAACGTTGCTAGCATCTGTGTCCACGACGAATTTGCCTTCCGGGAGAGGATAACTCAGAATAGGAGCACTAATCAAGTACTGCTTTAGTTGTTCAAAGCCAATTTGACACTGTTGGTCCCATTCAAATGGACGACCTTCTTCAGTGAGTTTTGTCAATGGCTTAGCAATGTCTGCAAATCCAGGAACGTAGCGCCGATAGTAAGTGCACAGGCGAAGGAAACTCCTTATTTGGTGTTTATTTCTGGGAGTTGGCCAGTCTTTCACCACCTGAATCTTCACAGGGTCCACGGCGATTCCATTTCCATTAACAATGTGCCCCAGGTAATTCACTTCCTTCTGGAACAGGTGGCACTTCTTGAGGCTAAGCTTTAGTCCAGCTCCGCGAACCCGCTGGCACACTCCTTCCAGGTCCCTTAGGTGGTCGTCGAACGTCTTTCCCACGACAATTATGTCATCAAGGTACACCATGCACGTTGTCCAGGACAGACCTTTCAGAACCGTCTCCATTAACCTCTCGAATGTCGCTGGGGCATTACATAATCCGAATGGCATCACTGTGAACTGCCACAGACCCATACCAATGGAAAACGCCGTCTTTTCTCGATCTTCAGGCGCCAGCTCCACTTGCCAATATCCACTCTTTAAGTCCAAAGTTGAGAAGATCTTTGAGCCGGCCAGGGTGTCCAGGGTATCATCAATTCGTGGCAGGGGATAGCTGTCCTTCTTGGTGACATCGTTGAGTAACCGGTAGTCTACACAGAACCTGGTGGACCCATCCTTCTTCTTCACAAGCACTACTGGTGACGCCCACGGGCTGCTTGATGGTTCTATTACATTATCCTTTCCATCTCGCGAATAATGCGTTCCGCTTCCTCACGCTTCGCCAATGGTAATCGCCTTGGAGCTTGACGGATAGGTCTTTCTTCTCCAGTCTCTATTTTGTGTTTCACGACATCAGTTCTTCCCTTGGATCCATTTTCTACCTCAAATACATCTTGATAGCGGCCGATCAGATTCTTTGCTTTTGTCTTCTGGTCTGGAGTCAATTCCTGGGCTGTTGACATAACCATTTCCCATAATTTATTTGGGACTTTCGCTTCTGGCACGTTTGTTTCAAGTTGCCGGGAGATGGAGGACACCATGGTGCAGCTTCCCAAGATTGTTCCTTTCTTGATATTGACAGAGAAACAATTGACGTTCATCAGGCGGACAGGTACTTCCTTCTTCGCCGTCAACAACATTTTCCCAACGAGGACTCCTCTTCCAATCTTCTGATCATCTGTATTAGGTTCAACCATAACGACCTGCCCATCCTGAAAAACACCGTTCAGTTTTGCGTCGACGATAACCTCAGTCCTGCTGGGTAATACAACGTCTTCAGAGAGGACTACTCGAGCGGCCACGTCTCCTCGTTGATATAGAACCAACTCCTCATTATTGACCGCCATCACGCCACGCTTTAAGTCCAATTGAAACCCGTGGGCACACATGACGTCCATGCCCAAAATTGCCTCGTCCTCTATGTCTGCTACCAGTGCACGGTGTTTTATTGGAGTTGAACCAATGGTGATGATAACCTCTACTTCACCGTGGACAGTTGCTGATGTTCCAGTTGCAGTTTTCAGTCTCCACTTGGTCGGCTCGGTGCGTCCAGATGACTTAATTACGTCGGGTCTTAGGATGGTCTTCGTCGCACCCGTATCCAACAACATGGTGTGAGGAATGTCATCAATGGTGACATCCACAAAGACACTGCTGGTTAACTGCCGGAGGGATATTACTTGTTTGGCTTTCGTCTTTGGGGGCCTTTGAATACGGGTCGACGTTTGCCTCTCTGCACCGGCCCGGCTTAGTTTAACTGTGGCTTCCTTGGATCCTATCTGGGCTTTGGACAACGCCTGCGAACATGTCCTTCCTCCTGGCATTTCCAGCGGCTTCTTCTGCTTGAAGACCTGTTCCCAATGCGGCGAATATCCTCGGCGGTGGTATACTCCCTGGGTCGCTCCTTTATAGCAGATCCCACCTTGGCGTTAGCGGATTCTTCCTCTTCTTCCTCTTGGAAGTCCATAGCCGCTCGCACCTTGACATGCCCTCTTGAGACTCGTCTCGCCGCTTCAAATTCCAAGGAATAAGCTAATGCGTTCTTGGACGTCTTCGGATGGGTCATTCTCAATGCCTGCTGGTTGTCCGGGTCACGGATTCTATCTATGAAGGTCTGCACCGTCAAACATTTGAGGAGAGCTGTGGGATATGCCAACTGGGCCAGACGCGCTACGTCTGCTTCGAATTCCTGAAGACTTTCTCCGGATTTCTGACATCGATTCCTCAACTGCGCATGGTATACCTCGGTCAGATGGGCTTGTCCGTAACGCATTTCCATCCTATTCACCAGCTTGTCGAAGTCTTCTTGTTCTTCTGGCGGCATCGTCTGTAGCACATTGTTAGCGTCCCCTCTCAAGGCCACAATTAACGAAGTGGCTTTTTCGCTGGCCGTCCATCTGTTTGCCTTTGCTGCTGCTTCGAACTGTTTGAAGTAGTTGGGCCAAGAAGACTTTCCATCGAATGTTGGTGGTTTTATTTTCAATTTCGAATTTTCTGCTTGTCCTCCCACAATTCGGGTTTCATTATTTTCTAGTATTTCTACTGGTGGCTGATCCCCGAACACTCGCAACCCCGCCATGATTTGTTCCAGATTTTTGATTTTGTTATCCTGCTGGAATATTATTTCTTCCACATTTTCTTGCAGGTTTCTTGTTTCTTCCGATATTTTTACCACTAGTTTATCTTCGAGTCCTTTCGTCTGTTCTAGAAATTCACCCTTCAAATTTCCGGACTGTTCTAGAAGTTTCTCGTCGAAATTTCTGGATTGCTCTAGAAATTTCTCGTCTAAGTCTCTAGATTGTTCCAACAATTTATTTTGTAATTTGTCGAAATTTCCAGATTGTTCTAGAAGCTTCTCCTCTAAATTTCTGGATTGTTCTCGAAGCTTCTGTAAATTTCCAGACTGTTCTTGAAACTTCTCGTCCAAATTTCTGGATTGTTCTCGAAGTTCGTCCTTGAAATTTCCAGATTGTTCTCGAAGCTCGTCCTTGAAATTTCTGGATTGTTCTCGAAGTTCATCTTTCAAGATTTTATTAAAATCGACGGGACCACACGAAATTTCGAAAAGGAACGTCTCTGGATCTTCACCAGCTGTCAACAAATCGGATCGGAGACGCTGTTGAACTGCGCCTTTCAAACCACAGGTTTCTAACTCTCGTTCTTCCAATTCGGTTTTTAATTCGGCCACTTTTAAGTCTTTCAACAACACTTTTCTCGTAGCCATTGTTTTTTTTAATAATTTAATATTCTGATTAATTTTAATTTACTTTAAATTGTTTAATTATTTTCACAAACCCGCACACCGACACCACTGTTACGTTTCTAGAGTTTATGTTTATTTATTTAAACGAATAAAACACTCGATAAAAACTTAACCGTAATTTAATAAAGCTTAAAAACTAATTTATTTGTAACAATTTATTTTCACACTAAAATCTAACTTCGACGATCGCTGTTCGAATTCGACTGACTCGTGAGTCAACTCCGGGCGATTTTATATCATTTGCTGCCGTCTGGAATTCTCTACGCTGGAAGATTCGAGTTTGTTCCATCGCCGGAAAAGTCTAGTCTGTTCGATGTAGACCCCGGTGGCGTGGCAGCCAATGACGCATAACGAACCGACTTCTTGACGCCTTGAGCTAAGCCGGGTGGCGCGCTACAATATGTAATAATAATACGCCTCTAACCATAACTGAGTGTGCTAGAAACTTAGGTCTTCATCTAGATACAAATTTGAGATTTAAAACTCATGTGAGCAAATTAGTACAAAGTTCTTTTGGAAAACTTAAAATGCTTTACAATAGTAAAGAATTTTTAAACACTTATACTCGTAAAATGCTTTGTAACTCTTTGGTACTTTCTATGTTTAATTATTGCGATACAGTCTATGGGCCATGCCTAGACTCTATTGATATTTCAAAAATCCAGAGAGTTCAAAACTCATGTTTACGCTTTATATACGGCATTAGACGGAGAGATCATATCTCACATTTATTTTCTAGAACCAATTGGCTAAATATGCTTGCACGTCGTCAATTTCATTCCGCTCTGCTTTTTTATAAAATCATTCAAAATAGAACACCTCCATATCTTTACAATAAAATTTCCTTTCGAACTGACGTCCACAATATTAATGTTAGGAATAGAGGGCTACTGACTCCTCCTTTGCATAGCACCACATTATTTGTAGATCGTTCTCTTATAACATTGTCAAATTTTATAACAATGTTCCTAACAATTTTAAAACTTGCTCTGTTCATTCATTTAAGCGTCAAACGTTGATTCGATTCTCTTCAAGAAATACCTGAAGATACAGGATGTGTTGCTTCATGATTTTGCGCTAATTTGCCTTCAATATAATTTTATCCTCGATTTAATACTAGCTTCAATGTGATACTGTCTTAATTTCAAATTCTCACTCGAATGCTTGTTGATTTGCTCATGTAAATGTAATGTACTCTGCAGAATAGAAATTTCATTTATTCAATACTTAATCCACACGTGAAATCTTAATTTGTTATGTATTATTGTGCTTGTGTCATTTATATTATATTGTATTTTTTTGTACAAGGTCTATGGGGAAGAACAGCAGATACTGCTGAACCATCGACCTTTTGGTCAATATTCAATAAAAATCATTATTATTATTAACTATTATACTTTGGTATGTATTATTATTGTTTGAATGGACTTTTTTCTAATAGTTTAAATTTTTTAGGTAAACGAATTGAAACGTTTTTGTCCGACAACAGAGAGGGAAAGCATATTTAAAATGTTGTCAAATACTTTTGGATTGTGTGTGTATTGTCCCCTTAAAGGCCGTAACACTAATTTCAAACTAGAAGGAACTAAAGTTTTACAGTGCATAAAAGGTAAGTTCTTCATATGTAAGAGACACTAAATTAGAAATATGAAATCATTACAGAAGCAGTTATTGAAAATTTTGTTGACATGAAGTATGAGACATTCAACTCTGCGGTGAGGGATTGGTTTAGGGGGGCCGAATTGAGATTCAAACGACGCGAAAATAAATTATAATTATTTTATTTGTTTATAGCAATATTTCAATAAACACTTTTCATTGAGTATATTCAGTCATCCATTATTTTTATTAAGATATCAATAATTATACCGCTCCAAGTGATAAGAGACCGGCCTTGGGACATTTCTCGAAGCTGGTCGGTACTCACTTCAGGTACCCTTCAATATTGGGGAGAAAATTCGACACTGCTTCCCCTTCAATGGCGAGGTTTGGAAGTATCAGAGTCATGGAACACTTTAAACACACAAAATACACAATAAACATTTCAAAACCATAAGCGAGAAAACAGTTCGAAAACATTGATAAGAAACATTACTCAGATGCATATTTGAAACATTAAACAAAAATGTTTTCAAAATGCAACTAAGAAACTTCTTTGAAACCAACCTATGATATGTGTTTGTAATGTGCCGTCCAAATGTTGCTGAAACATAACATATAACAGTTTCAGATAAGCATAAAAGAAAACGTCTCAGAAGAAAACGTTTCCAAGGCGGACATTTGCACGTTTCATTTACCTATCCGACATGTATGTGGCGGTGTTTCGAGAAACGTTTCATGTTTCCAAAAATATGATTCTGATGCATTTTTAAAACGTTATTTTGTTGGCTGGGTGCAACACACGGATAAACCAAGGTCACGTTTAAATATTATTTTATTTATACCGGGCGAGCTTAAATTTTTTTTCCAGTTTACTCCGTGTAAAGTTTCCAGACTATTGTTTTGCTGATTATTTATAATCATTGGACAACGTGTTTTGATACATGATTGAGAAAATACTTTTAGTTCATGCACATATTATGTTGTTCACCAGAAGCAATAAAGTGGTACGTTAACTATTTATGTTGATGCATAATTATATTGTGTGTGTGTCAATGTTCCATACTCTCTTGGCTCGAACCTTTAATCCCCACGACTACCGCACTTGCCTCGTTACAATCAGCTGTGGCGAAGTGAGTGGAAGCGATTGCTTCGTCAGAACACACCTAGGTAATCTCTCCGTTTCCTGGCGCCTTATAAGTACTGACTCGACCCCTTTCTATCGTTGGAGAACCTCGACCCTCCTCCATTGGGTTCGCTGTGGGCCACCAGGTGTTTTACACCATTCAGCTGCGTCTCTCGCACGGTAAGTGTTGTCCCGAGCCCCCCAGTTTATTTGGACTACCTCCAAAAAGCCGTGGATAGGGAGCAGTTTAATAAATCACAAAAGTGTTTCCGTACAATGCAATAAACATAACATGGCGCTGCGATAAGAAAAAGAACCTAACAGAAGCATAAAAGTTAGTAAAAGCTTTGAAATTGGAAGAGGTAAAATAGAAAAGTCAGAATGGCGACGCAGCCGGAGCAAGGTCAAACACGAATGTCGGGCTTGAAACCCCCAGATAATTTAACCGAGCTAACAATGGAAGGTTTCACTGGATGGAAATAACGATTTGAGATATACAGAACAGCTTCAGGTGCAGAAGAGATGCCAGCAAATGTACAGGTAGCACTCTTGTTGCACTGTATCGGTGAGCAATGCATTGATGTTTATAATATATTTACTCAGTCCGACGCAGACAGACATAACTATGAAATTATTATACAAAAATTTGTTGATTATTTTGTACCGATAAATAATGAAAGTGTGAATTCACATTTATTTTTTACACGTAACCAGCATAACGCTGAAAGCTTTGATACATATTTAACAGACTTGAAAAAGAGTGCAGCCTGCAATTTCGGTGACCTTCGTGCTAAGCTGATAACGGATCGAATTGTTGCTGGTATCGTGGACAAAACATTAAAGAATCGCCTATTACGTGAAAACGATTTAACATTGCAGAGTACTGTTAGATATATTTTTATTAAGTAAAAAAATATAAAGGATCTATAGTTTAAGAAATTACAGTTTCATATGTTGGCGGGGGTGGTTGCGGGATGTCTGGGACGTCGGGGACGTTGGGGACATCATTGCATGAGTAGCCACCCCCGAAGGGGGATCGTACTAACAGGGTTTAAAAACGCAGCCGAGAATGAACGACGTACTGTTCACGGTCCAAGGTGATCCCAAGGGGACCCGATGTAGCGGGCGGCCCTGAGGAATTGTCACCAGCCTTACGTGCCAGGTGGAGGCCGGTGGTGAGATGCCACACCACCTGGTGGAAGAGTAGATTGGTGGTAGAGAATCTACGGGTCGGATAGTACTAAGACGTGGGGTAGAGCGTGTTTGCATGTACCTAAGTGAGGCTATCTGTGGTGCATGTAGAGTGTGCTTGTGGAAATAATATTTTAGAGAATTGGAACATAGGAGAGAGCAACAGAAATGAGTTTGGGAAGGCCCAAGGTTGGTACCATTAAGAGATATGGTAGAGGCACGAGTGTGAGTTATAAATAGACCTTAAGGGTCGGTGGAGCAAGTGCAGACCGTTGTGCAGACCTTACTTGGGGACCGGGGGTCCCCGGTGAGTAAATAACTGTTGACTCTACAATCTGATTTCTCCCAATAGAAATATACAAACATTGTTGGTCACTGGTTGAATAATAAAAACAAACATTTGAAACATTTGTTTAATGGCTACTGGGACCGCCCAAATTTAAGTACAGTAAAATGGAATGTAATTAGATTGAAAAAACAGTCAAAGGTAATATTTAAGGAAGACCAAATAAATTAATTTTGACTATAAAAATTAATGAACAGATAAAATAGCGACATCTTACTATCGCTTTTTGACCTGACATTGCAGTAGGATAGACAAACTGAAGCGGGATTTGCTCCTAATGAGTCCCCCATGCAAGGCGGCCATGCTTGCTGTCAAAGCATAATGAAAGATTTTAGAAAAATTTTGTGCAAATCGTTTTTGATTGCAGTGAGAACCTCGAGCAGCCTCTGGACAGCTGTTTCAGCCCTGCTTGGGGCTTCTTCAGCAGAAACGTAGCTCGACATTCCCACTGCAGACCAAAAACGACTTGCCCAATTTATTCGCAAATGCGATGTAAGAATGATGAACATATAAAATAGCGACATCTTACTATCGCTTTTTGACCTAACATTGCAGTAGGATAGACAAATTGAAGCGGGATTTGCTCCTAATGAGTCCCCCATGCCAGGCGGCCATGCTTGCTGTCAAAGCATAATGAATGATTTTAGAAAAATTTTGTGCAAATCGTTTTTGATTGCAGTGAGAACCTCGAGCAGCCTCTGGACAGCTGTTTCAGCCCTGCTTGGGGCTTCTTCAGCAGAAACGTAGCTCGACATTCCCACTGCAGACCAAAAACGACTTGCCCAATTTATTCGCAAATGCGATGTAAGAATGATGAACATATAAAATAGCGACATCTTACTATCGCTTTTTGACCTAACATTGCAGTAGGATAGACAAATTGAAGCGGGATTTGCTCCTAATGAGTCCCCCATGCAAGGCGGCCATGCTTGCTGTCAAAGCATAATGAAAGATTTTAGAAAAATTTTGTGCAAATCGTTTTTGATTGCAGTGAGAACCTCGAGCAGCCTCTGGACAGCTGTTTCAGCCCTGCTTGGGGCTTCTTCAGCAGAAACGTAGCTCGACATTTGAACCTTTTAGCCTTTTACACATTTGAACCTTTTAGCCTTTTACCTTTCACCTGATGATAAAGATCAACTTGTGGTTTCCAAATTTACAGAAGATGTTTTGCCTTCTCACAGATGAATTTAAAAAAATATATATCAAATCAGTGCATATGGATACTGTCAACCACCAATCACTTATGCAATTTGAATTAATGGAAAGGGATACACAACTACTAGTCATTTATGAGATCAAAAGTAAACGGTCAGAATAGTAACAGGCGACCTTTTAAAAAAATATTCCTGTATCAAGACCCTCATGGTCACTGCCAATTGTACTCAACCATAACAAGGACGATGAATGCACATCAACTATCGGAAAATTAATATCACCGTAATGGATCGTTAATAGCTACCGCCACTTTGATAAACAAATGGACGAATGTCATTAGCTACAAGTCCCGACTTCTTTTCTAGAACCCATCGGATACCAATGATGAAAGAGAAGTTACATAGCAAATACCAATGGACGAAGGAAAGATGCACATCACAGCTTTCTTCATTTTGGATGGAATCATCACAGCTTTCTTCACTTTTGATAAAATGGCAAGATATAAAAGATATTCTCTGCATCCTATAAGACTATTTTTGGGATTAATAGTAATTACTAATTTGCATTCAGCCTTGAATCGAAAAGACTAACCGTGGACTTGGAAAGTTAAATAGAATGAGGCTTTCGACGAAATAAAAAGTTTACCACTTGCATGGGGGACTTATTAGGAGCAAATTCCACTTCAATTTGTCTATCCTACTGCAATGTCAGGTCAAAAAGCAATAGTAAGATGTCGCTGTTTTATCTGTTCATCATTCTTACATCGCAATTGCGAATAAATTGGGCAAGTCGTTTTTGGTCTGCAGTGGAAATGTCGAGCTACGTCTCTGCTGAAGAAGCCCCAAGCAGGGCTGAAACAGCTGTCCAGAGGCTGCTCGAGGTTTTCACTGCAATCAAAAACGATTTGCACAAAATTTTTCTAAAAACTTTCATTATGCTTTGACAGAAAGCATGGCCGCCTTGCATGGGGGACTTATTAGAAGCAAATTCCGCTTCAATTTGTCTGTCCTACTGCAATGCCAGGTCAAAAAGCGATAGTAAGATGTCGCTATTTTATCTGTTCATCATTCTTACATCGCAATTGCGAATAAATTGGGCAAGTCGTTTTTGGTCTGCAGTGGGAATGTCGAGCTACGTCTCTGCTGAAGAAGCCCCAAACAGGGCTGAAACAGCTGTCCAGAGGCTGTTCGAGGTTTTCACTGCAATCAAAAACGATTTGCACAAAATTTTTCTAAAAACTTTCATTATGCTTTGACAGCAAGCATGGCCGCCTTGCATGGGGGACTTATTAGGAGCAAATCCCGCTTCAATTTGTCTATCCTACTGCAATGTCAGGTCAAAAAGCGATAGTAAGATGTCGCTATTTTATCTGTTCATTAGTTTTTATAGTCAAAATCTTTAGAAACCCAAAATTATTGCCCAAGAACAGTATCCCCATGGCAGTTTCGCCAAACATTCATTATCAGGTAGTGGATATGCCTGCCTCAGGAGGCAGTGGAAGAAAACCCTACCACCACATCGTGAATATGTACACGTGAAACCCTAAATATTCGTTGAAGGTGTGAAAAAATCAATAAGAAATGGAAATGGGGAAGATGATGTACCATGTTGATCAACAAACACCGCGAGGACGCGAAACCTTCAGGTTGGCCGAATGTTAGATATATTTTTATTAAGTAAAAAAATATATAATACCTATAATGAAAATAGGTTTACCTGTCCGAGGATTTTAGCTGCAGATGATCTGGAACTTATTTATATGAATTGTTCCACTTTAAACGTTCATAGAATCTTTACATGAAGTACGAAGCTCCTAAGAAAATAAACGCGGAACCAAGGTGCATTTGTGCCACGAGACGAAGATGATTCTCATAAACATTTGTTAGATATATTTTTATTAAGTAAAAAAATATAAACGATCTATAATTTAAGAAATTACAGTTTCGCCTAAAATGCATCGAATATAAGCCCAGACGGTTGGAATGCGATATGGCACGTAAATAATAAACAAAATCGGTCGGGGCGACATAGCTTCGTCCAAGAGCCGGTACAGTGGTTGATATGCTATTAAACGATGCACACGCTAATAAGTATTTGGGGTATTAATAATTAATAATACATAAAACGTGCGGAATAATTATTATTACACGGCAACCGCGTTATTGGCCAATCTCACGGCTCGCGGCTCGGGGTATGCGATGTTTGTGTACGATTATAGTCGGCGTGTATTATATACAGGGTCCGTACATACAGGGTGTGTTTAGGAAATATTGTGCACCACACCGGAGAGATGCAGTACGCTTTAGAGATAATTTGTATATTATAGCAAATTGTATGATATGTAGAAAATTAGCTTGATCTACTTCTTGCTTGGTATGAATGAGCGATTCCCCTGGGTTTAGGCTCGGCAAGGCGTGGCAGGTGCTACATCACTTGACCGCTGACTAGTTGGTCTATGTTGGCGGGGGTGGTTGCGGGATGTCTGGGACGTTGGGGACATCATTGCATGAGTAGCCATCCCCGAAGGGGGATCGTACTAACAGGGTTTAAAAACGCAGCCGAGAGTGAACGACGTACTGTTCACGGTCCAAGGTGATCCCAAGGGGACCCGATGTAGCGGGCGGCCCTGAGGAATTGTCACCAGCCTTACGTGCCAAGTGGAGGCCGGTGGTGAGATGCCACATCACCTGGTGGAAGAGTAGATTGGTGGTAGAGAATCTATGGGTCGGATAGTACTAAGACGTGGGGTAGAGCGTGTTTGCGTGTACCTAAGTGAGGCTCCCCGGTGAGTAAATAACTGTTGACTCTTGAAATATGATTGTAAACACATGTTATTGTTGCATGAATGCAATGTGTCATTGGGCGATGGTGGTGGCGGAAGGTTCCCAGTAGCCGAAGGAAAGGGTGAGCGTTTGATTAATTATATTTAAGTATACGCATTAATATGTTTTTATAATAATAAAAAGAAAATGTTTTGATAATTTTGCGGCCGGTCTTACAGTACAAACAAAAACAAAACAGTACAAATTTGTAAAGCTGCAGAACTTGCTGAAGCTCAAATAAAAAAAATTGAGAGTGCTGCAGAGGTATCAATAGTGCGAAAGAGGCCTGCAAAAGACATCGAGAGGATGGATAGGTGCATCTTCGCAGCAGGATCGAAGTACGGAGCAGCAACATAAGGTGGCGACAACCAGCAATACAGGGACAAATGGAGTGTCGAAAGGACAAACATCCCGTGATGCCAGAAATGTGGGTTTAATCATCAGTGGAAAAAGTACCCAGCATATGGAAAAGCTTGCGGTAATTGTAGTAAAATAGGTCATTTTAAGAAAATGTGTAAAGCCCGCAAATATGTTAAAGTAGTTAATACAGAGAGTAACAATGTTGAAGACGAAGCAGATACTTTAGTTTTAGATTTAATTAGTGTAGACTCGATAAATGCCAGGAAAGACTGGATAGAGCATTTAAGTTTTGTAGAAAGTAGAAATAAAAAAGTAGCATTTAAGTTAGATACAGGTGCTCAATGTAATATGGATCCAATTGACATATATAAAAAAATTAGGTATTAAGCAGATAGAAAAATCAAATTTAAAATTGACTAGCTATGCAGGGAAGAAATTAGATACAGTAGGGAAAATTAAATTACATTGTTTGGTAGGAAATAATACAGAAGAGGTACAGTTTGAAGTTTATAACGGGAATGCAGCACCAATATTAGGGTTACCAACAATTTGTCAACTGGGTTTATTAAAACGAACAAAGTCTACAATGATATCAGAGTTACAGACAGAAAATAAGCCAGAGCTTTTACTCCTTTATAAAGACGTTTTCTCAGGGTTAGGAAAAATAAAAAATTACAAGTATAAAATTCAATTGAAAGAAAATAGAGTTGGTAAAATATAACCAATTAGACTTGTGCTATTTAAGCTAATTGAAAAATTAAAAATTGAAATAGGAGATATGGTTACTAAAGCAGATGACAAATTACGTGTGTGTTTGGACCCACAATACTTAAACACTTGTATTAAACGTGAACATTATCGAATTCCGACATTAGATGAAATTGTGTCAAAGTTAAATGGAGCCAAATACTTCACGACTCTAGATGCAAATAAAGCTTTTTGGCAAATAGAACTCGATAACAATTCTCGAGAGTTAACAACTTTTAATATGGCGTTTGGACGTTACTGCTTTAATCAACTACCATATGGGTTAAATTCAAGTCCTGAAGTATTCCACCGTGTTTTCAACCAAATATTTGGGGAAATAGCGAATGTTGCAATATATATAGATGATATTTTACTATGGGCTGATTCAAAGGAACAATTAAATAAGACCCTAGAGAGAGTTTTGGATAGGACAAGAGAATATAATGTCAGATTTAATTTAAAGAAGTGTAAATTCAATTTAGTTGAGGTTCAATACCTAGGCCATATATTGAGTTATGACGGTACAAGAGAAAGTAAAGAGCATAAGAGAAATGGAGGTCCCGAGATCACAAAAGGAATTATTGCGATTTTTAGGAATGGTAAACTACGTGGGGAAATTTATACCCAATCTTTCGCAATGTACAGCCAGTTTAAGGCAATTAATAAAAAAAAGAAATTCCTTTTGTGTGGGGAAATGAGCAACAAAGAGCATATGAAAAGCTAAAGAATATGTTATGTCAACCACCCGTTCTTGCATATTTTGATGTTTCAAAACCGATTACTTTAAGTGTGGACTCATCAAGCGAAGGTTTATAATGTGTGCTATTTCAAGCTGACAGACCTGTGGTTTATGGTTCAAGGGCATTAACAGAAACGGAAAAGTTGTACAGTCAAATAGAAAAAGAATGTTTAGCTCTTTTGTATGGTTACACAAAATTTAATCAATATTTATACGGACAATATTTTCGGGTAGAAACTGACCACAAACCACTGGTTGTTATCTTTAGAAAATCGCTTAACAAATGCCCACCCCGCTTGCACAGATTGAGAGTAAGTTTACAATCCTATGATTTTGAAATTACATACAAGCCAGGTAAAGAAATTTTAGTTGCTGATCAATTAAGTAGATCATATTTAAAAGAAAACACAACTGTGGAGGAAGAAAGAATAGAAGCGTTTGTTGCAATGATTGTGAAAAATTTAAATTTTACTGATGATAGGCTGGAGAAATTGAAAAAAGAAACGATTGAAGATAAAGAGTTACAAATTTTGTTAAAATACATTAGGAATGGTTAGCCAGAAAATAAGTTTGAGGTAGAACAGATAATAAAACCTTATTTTTCTGATGAATTGAGTGAGAGCCAGGGATTAATATTTTAAAATACACGTATTGTCATTCCGCAAAAAAATAGATCGGAAATATTAAAGAAGATACATTATGCACATTTGGGAATAGAGAAAAGTAAATCATTTGCAAGAAAATCATTATATTGGCCAGGAATGTCCAAGCACATTGAAGACCACATAGGGAACTGCAACACATGCCTAAGCTTTCAAAACAACAATAGTAAGGAACCGATGATATTAAAAGAAATACCGACATAACCATGGGAAATTTTAGCTGCAGATATTTTTTATCTACATGGGGAAAACATCTACTAATAGTGGATAGCTACAGTAAATTTATTGAAATAGAATCTTTGAAGGATATAACTACAGATACAGTGATTTCCAGTTTGAAGAAGATATTTGCACGTTATGGCTTGCCAAGAGTACTGTACGCCGATTCCGGAACGCAATTCACTAGCTGTAAATTTAAGCAATTCACCAAAGAATGGGATTTTGCTCATACAATAACCACACCATCAGTCCAATGGGTTAGCAGAAAGGTATATTCAAACTATTAAGAGGCTAATGGAAAAAGCAAAAGAAGAAAAAAGTGACAAGGAACTAGACTTACTCCAATATCGAAATACTCCTATTGATTCAAGTGGATTAACACCAGCTGAGTTACTTTTTGGGAGACAAACAAGAAACGTAATACCAAATTGTGCTGAAACGTTTAATAAAAATAGAATGGAGCATTTAAATAACTTAAGAAAACGAAATTTGAAACAAAGAGAATATTACGATAGAGGAGCACGTGAACTACCTAAATTACATGTGGGAAATACAGTTAAGATACATGAAGAACATGGAAATGTTCCACATCAAAACGGAAGAATAGTTGGTTTAAGTGACAATCCACGTTCATACAAAGTAAAAAAGGAAGATGGTACCGTAACATGTAGAAACAGAAGGTCTTTAACAGCAGGAAACAAATATGAAGAGCGAAGAGATGAGAACCTCGGTAGAACTGACAAAGAGAGAACAGAAGTGCAAAACGGTTCTAAATCTGAAACTAGGCCTGCTGAAACTGAACTAACTAATACTTTGACTAGTTCGTTTCATGTACCGGCGCAAAATGTTCAGAAACAACAAACGATTGTGGCACCAAAAGTAACACGTTGCGGTCGAACTGTAAAAATACCTTTGCGATGTATAAATTAAAGTACCAATTTGTATAATAAACTAATTTTGTAAAAAAGGGAGATGTTGTGATGTGATGATGGCTTTAGATTACGGAGCTATGTAAACGGGACGCCATGACACATATCAAGAGATCCGCTCCGATACCCGGCTAGATGTAACATGTAACAGATCTTAGTGTATAAATAAATTGTATTTAATAAATCACAAAAGTGTTTCCATACCATGCAATAAACATTACACCCATGTATTCCCACGGTTAAAAAATCTTACCATATTAGTAGTATAGCTAGCGGGATCCTAGACCACTTTGACCTTGAAAAAAATTACGGATGGCATGTGTCTATCCGAAGTGACCATCGTTGAAGGTCATCCCCTAAGTTAGGGGAGTGGTTTAAGAGGTGAAGAAGTTAACCCTTTAGTTCTTGAACCGAAGAGGCCGTTGCAGAAAAATCTTTACTTCTTGCAGCTCTGAAGAATGTTGGCAATGACGTCATAATACCAGAAGAGGTCGTTGAGAAAAGAAATAAGTCTAACCCCCGTTTAGTTCTTGAAGAAGGGTTGTAATTTTATCCGGCGTGTTCGTTCAGTATAACGAGTCAATGAACTTTGAAAAATGTGCAGATTCAGCAAAACTAGTCCAAGGCTTCTTTTATCGAACCCACTTGTATGTGTGTGTATGTGTGTGTGTGTGTGCGCGCGCGTTTGTCAAAGTGCAGCTTGTTAAAATTTCTTTAATGAAATTTTCTACATTTATTTCTATAAATTTTACAAGAAAATATTTTTAAGGGCGCTTCTTTCCCAGCAAAGAACTTATGGAAATAAATTACATGTACTCTTTGTAATTGCCATTTATGTATTTTTATGAAACTGCAAAACGTACAATTAAATAATACGTAAATATCAATGATTTATAAACTAAATTAAAAATCTTTAAATTTCGAAAGAAAAGAGTTCACACGGTTCGCTTGAAATTTTGTAATAATAATATGTTCGTTTCTTTGCATAAGAAATATTGCTTGTAATTAAGATTCATGAGTGTGGTATTTCAGAATCAATGTCAGCAAAATTCTTTCTTCTTCGAGAAAAGACTGAACGACGTTGTAATTTGACCTTAGGACAGGTCAAGAGAGAAAATGATAAAATTTTTCGCTGTAAATAAATTGTTTATTTATTTATTTCTTTAAGTAAAAAGCTAAATATACATTTTTACATATTCTACTACAGAAATAATTGTTTGTCTTTTTTTTTTTTCAAATACAACAACAGACAACGCCACATCTTATGTTAAATAATTAAAATTGTTTCGGAGAGCAAAAAAAAACGTTGTCACCTCGAATCGTCTACGATAGTTCGGTCACTTGACGGATTAATTGTGCATTACGATCACCGTACACTATCATGTAATCGTCGCCGGAATGGTTAAAATGTAGCACGATATTTTTCATCGATGATGTCTGCTCCAACGTCCGTAAAATTGTTTCAATGCAGTCTTGGTGCTATACAGGAAGTTGATTTTTTTTTATCTCAACTTTGATAATTTCTTTGTCTCTTGCTGGGTCTATGTAATGACTTATGTTCTTCCAAATCGTAGACAGCAGCTTTGGTTGATTCTTTCGTAGGTGTAGTTAAATTTTAATTTTTCTGTGACAGGTGTTGTTCTTTTGCGACTACAAATATGTAGAAATATAATTGTAGAGATAAGAAAAAGAAAAATATTGAAAAGCTTACCTGATAAAGTTATCTTTGAGCAACTGCAAATAATTGAAACTGCTGTGTGGTTAAGTAATTCATTTTTGGATTTTGTTTAAACCCCAGGGAATCGTGTCTGTGTAAATGAAACTAATAATTCGTTTGTCGTCGAAAGGACTCAGAGCAACCTTTCTTTGTTCAATCGTGAAAACTTCATGCTTTTGGGATATGATTAAATGTTGGGTTGCGTCTAACATAGAATTATTAAACAGAGTTTGATAATAGTCCTCAAACGAAATCGAACGAAGTGCTGAATTTTTCACGCCTTTTGCTTTTTTTATTATTATTTTCAATTTTTATTGTGTACATTTTTGATCTAAGTCCTATAAATTCTAACATTAATCTGCCATTATTTTCATCTTTTATTAATCCTAGAACTTTTTTATTCCTAAGAGGAATTTGATATCTGTTAGTGGTTGAATAATCTGACGTATCAAATTTTGAAATGTCTTCTTTAATGTGTTCGTAAATATCTTCCACGAAAAAATGATAAATTAAAGAATCTGTATCTATATAAAGTAATTTAGCTTTGTCTTTAAATTTATTTTTGATATAATTGTAATGAAAATCATACAAAAATATTTTAGAAAGATCTAGTATAGTAAAACCGATATATATAGGTTTATTAAATTTAATATTCATTCGTTTCATTTCGATAATGACCATGTCATCATCGAAAATTGTACAGCTATGAAAATTAGGTTGTGGTATGTAATAGTTTGCTCCGTAACATCCTTCCCATTTGGTTACCAATTTTACGTCTTTATATTTTCTAACGTTTTCCATGGTCTTTCCAAATACTGAATTATTCATTAATTTATAGAATTTTTTTAAAAATCAATTTTACTTTTTTTACGCACATCATTATTTAAATTTATGTACGATTCCATCCAAATTGATTGTGTGAATTTCAATACTTTTAATATTCGTTCAACTTTCAATCCCAATTGGATTGCCTGTTTTAAATTTCTGTAATGTATAATATATTGTTTTTTATCAAATAAAGTTGTCAATAATTTGGGAATTTTTGAAGACGAAGTTGGTGGTACCAAACGTTCAGGACAGAGTGGCAAATCTTTATGATTTTCAAATAGTTCTTCGGGGTAAAGTAAATCACATTCCAAAATATAACCAAATTCAGCATCGTCCGATACGTTCATAATACCTATCGAATAAGGATCAACCCATTCAAATTGAGCAAAAGGTAAAGCCAATGACCGTTCAAATAAAGCAGTGGAGTGTTGTGGAGGTGTTATAAGCCCTTTAAATTTTAAATTAAAATTATGCACATCAGTACGGAAGGAAATTCTGCGAAATAAATAAGCGGGCGTTTTATATAAAATAATGGAATGATACCTACAAAGTGTGTGATACAAATAGCGATTATACATGTTTAACCAAGGACATAAGGCAAAAGTGTGTCAAATGTGCTCGTACTTACGAATACCAAAAATGAATCTTAGACAGGCATTCTGCACTCTTTGAATACGTTTACGATCATAAACATCAATACAAGGACCATACACAGAACGGCAATGTGAAAAATGCGACAATACTAAAGAATTACACAATTGTATTTTTGCATCTTTTCCCAAATACGAGTGATGAGTATACAAGAGTTTCAGAGTACTATACGCACGTTGCAAATAAATGGATACCTGTTTTTAAATCTAAACGTATTATCAAGAAATAGCCCTAAATTTTTTATTAATATGCAAACTAAAATTACTTCTTAATAACTGCACTTCAGATTTTTTACCAAATAATAAAACAACAGATTTCAAAGGATTAATAGTTAAGCAATGATCTAAACAAACATTTGTAATGACATCTAAATCATTTTGCATCCTAGTTACTGCGTAATCGGAATCGTTAGGTACAAAACTGTGAAGTAACTGTGTATCATCTGCGTACATCTGCAAGTTACAAGTGTTAACATTTCTGAAAATATCAGAAGTATAAAGAGAAAATAGTAAAGGTCCTAATATAGAACCTTGTGGCACACCAGATACACAAGGAATAGCTTTAGATATAAAATGCTCCAATTTAACAGATTGACATCTCTCTAATCTTCTAACAGATAGCTCTTTAAAAGTTCAACTGAACTTTCACCGAGTCCTATGTAATGCAATATAGCCAGCGTAACATTATGATTAACGGTATCGAAAGCCTTGCTAAAGTCTAAAAGAACCAAGGCTGAGAGCTTATGAGTAGTCAAACGAAGTATCCCAGTCTAGACCGTGCAAATTTCTTGTAGTCCACTCAATGTGTTTCTTTAATCTATCAGAAAACCATGATGATTTTTGCTGTGTCTTTCCAAAGGCATAATGCATAATTTTCGTTCTTGTATTTAATAACGCTACTTCTCTGATTACAAATTCACTGCTTTGAAACTGGAAACCCTGAATGTCGATAATGTACATTTTTACTGTTTCACAATAAAGAATTAACACGTGTATGTGTAAAGTTTTCTTGTTCGTTGCTACTCTCTTACTAACAAATTGAAGTTGTTGATACGTCTATATGTACGCAGAAGCATTAATAGATGACGATTGCTATGTTACACAATATTACTCTTATCTATCCAACTGTATGTGTATTATTGAAACCCAACCATTTCACGAACACTTTATTTTTATTTCTTTTTAAAACTTTTTCCATGAGATAAACGTCTGGATATTTTACTTTTTGCAGTTGTTCTTATATAAAATCCTCCTAATATATCATTTCCAGTTACGTCTTTTAATAAATAATTGTTTGGATTTGTTAGTTGTACTTTTCAAATCGCAAAAACTTCCGTTGACCAATTAGGTAAATATTTCTTATAGAAAATTCCTCTTATTTTAGAAATGCGTACGTGATCACCGACACTGAATTTTTTTACTTTTGAGGTCAACTGATTTAATTTTGCCATACATGGTATTTAATAATTTCTCTTCGTTATTCTTCCCCACTTCGATCGGTTTCATACCTATGGTTCTGTGCTTTTTGTTGTATTTTTCCACGACACGTTTTAATAAATTTATCCACTTGGAATTTCCTTGCAGACTAAAATTTCTAAACATGTCGTTTTTAATTGTCCTATTTACTCGCTCCACTATCGATGCTTTTTTCTCACTGAACGCATTGTAATGGTTAACGTTTTTCGTTAATTTCTTAAACTCCTAATTGAAAAACTCCTTTTCCAAATCCGTTTCAAGATTATCAGGTGCTTGTTCCTTAAACACCTTTTCCATAGTATTGCTGACTTCTAATCCGGGTTTATTTTTTAGAGGAAACGCCCAAATATATTTTGAAAAGCAATTAATTACAACTAATATATATTTGTAGCCGTTATTTTCTTTAGCATAAGGAAGCATTTCCACCAAATCAGCTTGATACAAATCGTTTAAAGATTTAATTATGACTCTACGCCTTTTGAAATTAATTCTCGCAGGTTTGTGAATTTCATTTAGTACTTGTTCTTTAGCATCTGTAATTAGGTTCATCGTCTTTATTTAATGATACGGGCTTCTCTTAGTTCCTCGATTATTGAATTTATTTCATTCGTGTGACTCGTATTACCGGCTGCTTGCGACGCTAACAATAACCTTAACCTATCAACGAGCTCGTTTGGATCATCCCAGTGTACGTAGTCAATTTTATTATAGGCCACTTCCATCAATAATCCGCTACCTGTAGTATTACTGTCGTTAATTAACGGAGCCACAATATTTTTATACTTTTGCATTCTACTGACATCTACTTGTTTATTCAATTTATAGTGTCGATGCGTATTAGTCCTAAGAATGATTTGTCTATAATTTTTAGCATCTTCTTTGGTGTAATTTTCAGGGAATTTTTTAAAGAGTAATTCATATAAACCTGAAGTACCTTTGTATCTTCTGTTTTTAACAATTATGGCAGCTCCATCGATATTTAATGATGATCGATGATCGAGTCACCGATTCTTAAATTTTCAGTTCTTTTATCGAGTCTCACTCTATATTTGTGATCAAATTCTTTATTTTCCTCGTCTGTATACGATGATGTATTGATGTATTTTTTTAGGTAACGGATGATATTGTTCCAAATAATCAACGTAGGTTTTTTCATCGAGACCTCTAAATCGTGAATCTTCTTCTTCATCCGATTCAACTCTTTGTAAAATAGATTCTTTATATCTCTCTGACTCATCATCTTCATCTTCAAAGTCCATCAACGACGGTTTACGGTTTTTTATAGAAGAATATCTTTTTGGAGTTGCAAAATCATTTTGTTTCGGAGTTGTAAAATCATATTTTTGCTGCGGTTGTTGCTGTTGCTGTTGTTGTAAGGTTGAAGGTTTTACATCAATGCTAGGTAATTCAATTTCGCTTCTTGGTTGTAATTTGCTTTCGATATTTTTCAAATGCCTGGTACATCTTTCTTTCTTTCATTCTTCTTGAATTAATTCGCCATGTTTCAAATAGTTTAATTTTTCTCGAATACTTTTACGTTTTAGCAAAAGTTTTTGTTTCGTAAAATTATCGGTCATCTTGAGAAGTAACGGTTCGTATGATATTTTAAACCTTAATAACTACCACTTAAGTTCGCCAAGACATATATACTGATCAAATCCTTTCCTGTATCTTCCATCGTCCATTCGATTATCTTTAAAAATGGTTACGAATTCGTACGGTCCACTTTTCCAACAGAGAGAACAAATATCTTTAAATTTATCGAAATTCATGTCAGTGCCCACGTGATCGTTGTAAACGTGTTTCAAATTTAAGTCATCTTGCTTGAAAAGTATGAGTGCATTTGCATTGTCTCTAATCAGATGCTTTGGTACTTTAGCATATGTTTGAGAAAGATAAAACGAATCAATGTAATTATGTCTACCCATACTGAAATATTCCGTAATAATATCTTGATTGTTGCACGCAACATCGTCGAAAATAAAAATAGAATTAGATTTAGCTTCCGAAGGTGGAAGTATATTTTCACCTGCATTGTACGCAAAATAACCTATACCCTTGATTGGTTTCAGTAGCTCTTCTAAATAAACATACTTCGGTTGATTTAAAGATTTCGAGTAGATGTATATGTTCTCAAATGCTAAACCATTTTGATGTTCGATCAAGTTAATTATAAGGTTTATTTTCCCACAATTCGATGGACCTACGATGATACATCTCAAGGTTGATGGTCTGTGTCTGTGTCTTTTAAAACGTTCCCCTTCAAAACTATCATTATTTTCAATGTTTAAAGTTGTTTTTTGTTTTACTAATCTCATACTGCTAGATAGATGGAGCGTCACCTAAGAAATGTTATGAAATAGTCTCAACATTTGAATTTATATTCAGTTAGAGAATTGTCGTTTAAGAAATCACATGGTATTTTATTAGAATGAAGTGTTATATAGGAGACGGATTATTAAATACGGCTATCAATAATTTACCATTCGAACTACACATACCTACCTATAGATTTTGCGGACCCGGTACTAAACTTCAAGAACGTCTGGCACGCGGTGACAGCGGTATAAACGGCTTGGATGAAGCTTGCAAAGAGCACGACATAGCATATTCTCAAGAAAAAGATATAACACGTAGACATGTGGCAGATAATAAGTTATATAAGAGTGCAATGGAACGATTTCAATCTAAAGACGCTTCGTAGAGTGAAAAAACGACTACATTAGGAGTAGCAGAAAAGAAAATTAACTATTGATGATGAAGATGATGATGATGATGACAACCTAGAAAATTGTGCTAAAAGAAAACGTGAATCGCATGAAGATGTAATTTCATTTTAATAAATTGCGCAAGGATAAAAGTATTACTTCAGTATGTAACTAAAATTCAAAGACTAAAGATGGCAAAATTAAACGAGAAAACTAAAACAAAGAATAAGAAAGTGCCTCTTTCGAAAGTAATCGAGCAAATAAAGAAACGAGTGCTTATAAAAAAACCAAACACTCTAAATAATGCAGTTAAAATAGCTTTAAATTTATCTAAGAAATTTAAAAATAAAATAAAACCATTCAAGCGCACAGTTAAAATTCCTAAAATAGGAGGAGTGTTACCTTTGATACCAATTTTTGCTGGTCTCAGCGCTTTAGGAGCTCTAGCTGGCGGAACGAGTCGAGTCATAAAAGCAGTAAACGAAGCGAGAGACGCGAAAGAGCAATTGAAAGAATCACAGGGTCATAATAAATCGATGGAAGCGATAGCAATGGGCAAAGGATTATATTTGAAACCGTACAAAACTGGGCTTGAACTTTTTTTACGACCAGCATCATTAAAAAAAAGAAAAATTAAAAATTCCACTAAATCGACCGATGACTAACATTGATTTAGAAAAATATGCACAAATTATGAAAATTCTACGTTTCAGAGGTGTCTTTCTGAGGGATGCATTACCTAAAAAAAATTGGAAAAAATGAAAGAGGAATAACTAATTTGGCGGGACCATTTGCACTGTCTCACTGTACTCATTGGACAGCCTACAAGAAAACGGAATCTCAAGTGATTTACTTCGACAGTTTTGGAAATTTAAAACCACCTGGGAAAATCACAGCGTATTTTAATTCAAGGGTGCCGTGTAAAATTTTTTATAATCATAGTTCATATCAAACTTATAACAGTTCTAATTGTGGTCAATTATGTTTATCATTTCTTTCTAATTAAATAAATACTAAGTTAATGACGTCGTTTTTCATTCGTTTGATAACCTTCAACCTAGTGAAATGTGTTCGTTTCCGTTCACGTTATCAGGCAAAGAATCTGTGTTGTCAGCTCAAATATACCCACCAATTACATTAGATAATGAAAAGTCATACGTTCTCGGACTGAGTGATTTTTATTCGTTCGATGCAATTCCTAATGTCGATGAAACGAACAATAAATTTTATATCGACAAATATGTCATAGAAGTGCCCCTTCTTATGAAATAACAGACATCGAAAACTATATAAAATCAAAATTGTTGGAAATTATTTGGAGAGGAAACAAATTAGAAGTAACAGTAGTGGCAGTAATAGTAGTAGTATTGGACCGTCATTCCAATTCCCTGATATGAGTAATAGAAAACCAAACTTTGTTAAGAATACTATAACTAAAAGTACACCCGATGATGATGATATAGTATTTAAAGGAAATATTAATCATAACACATTCAAATACGAAATAAAAAGCAACAAAATTATACATTTTGAAAAATCGAATTCTATTGCTCCGCTTTTGGGATTTAACAGAAAAAAATTGGATGCAAATAAAGAATACACGTCAGATTTTGCCATCAATATTTGTAAAGTTAATGCGTATTGAATGTAATCTAATTAACAATTCCTATAATAACAGCAATCAAGATCACGTGATACACATATTTTTCCCCAGGTGCCCCCTGGTTTTCGAATAGTGGAAAAAGTAAACAACGTTATTTATCTACGAATCAGTACAAAATATATCGATGAAATTGTCATTAAAATACTAGATCAAGATAAAAATCTAGTTAATTTCCAAAACGAGATCAGAACGGTAAGACTTCACTTAAAAGAGTTAAAGTAAGAGCTAAGAAAAAAAAATGGTGTTTCAATACAATATTTTTCCGTATAAGGATATAAAAAGAAAAGTTGTAAACCAAAAGTTCAGGTTACAGCAGCATTTGAAGGAGTTAACACCTGAAAATAAGCAGTTTTTATTATCATTAGGATTCGAGTTATTACCATAAGAAAAACAATATGAGTTTCGGTATGTTGAATATGGGTGAACACGTCTTAATAGACAATTCAATTACAAACTGTGAATTGCACAGTCATCCACCATACGCAAACACCACTTTAAATAAATCCGACGAAATTCGAATTCCAATTCAAACGCAGGACCTTTATACATTACCATCTCAAAGTTACCTCTATATCGAAGGAAAATTACTCGATCACGATAATAAAGTGACCAACACATTACATTTTATAAATAATGGTATAGCTTTTCTGTTCGATGAAATCAGATATGAACTTGGAGGATCGGTGATCGATCGAGCTCGAAATCCCGGCATAACTTCCACGATGAAAGGATACGTTTCTTTCACACATAACGATTGCATACGATACAACAACGCAGGCTGGAATCACTTTGAAAATCCTACAGTCACTGATCAGCAAGGAAATTTTAGCGCTTGCATTCCATTGAAGATTCTACTCGGATTTTGTGAAGATTATAAAAAAATGTTGGTGAACGTGCGACAAGAATTAGTACTTATTAGAAGTTCTTCCGATCTAAACGCAACTGGTACTAGAAAAAAACAGGGAAAAACCTAGAATTGAACTTTTAAAATTACTATGGAAAATTCCTCGTGTCCAAGTAGCCGACGCCGAAAAATTACAATTACTTAAATATATCGAAAAAGGAAGGGATCTCGAGATTGCGTTTAGAAATTGGCAGCTACACGAACTGCCTCTACTGCAACAAACCATGAGACACACCTGGAACGTAAAAGCGAGTAGTCAGTTAGAGAAACCACGTTTCGTTATTGTCGGTTTTCAAACTCAATTTGATCATTGTAACTTGACAAACATAAAATTATACTTAAATTCAGAAGTCTACCCTTATGACAATCTAAATTTGAATTTCGACAAACATCAGTTTGCTATTTTGTATGAAATGTACGCTCAATTTCAATATTCCTATTATTATAAATCTGCAGGCGAACCGTGTCTTAGTTTTTCAAAATTTAAAGAATTAGCTCCCCCAGTCGTTATCGATTGCAGTCGACAAAACGAAACGCTAAAGACTGGTTCCGTCGATGTCAGACTTGAATTTGAAACCAACAAGAACATTCCCGCAAATACGTGCGCTTATTGTTTAATATTGCACGACAGATTAGTTAAATACAACCCGCTAACGAATGTGGTAAAAATGTTCTGTAACGCGCCGACACGTCACTGATTTTGTTGTTAAACGGAACAACCAATTACAATAACAAACTGTCTCAATACAATAGAAAAAGAGATTACTCTAATTGGCACGTAATTCAGAAACTGTCAAAATTTAACTTCTGACTCATAAATAGGCTATATGTCTTATCTATTTCAATAAAAATTCGTGATCGTCTAATTACATTGGTAGGACCTTACCTGTGATGTAACTCAAGACTCGTTGTTGGTGCGGTCGCGCAATAAATTTGAGAGATTTAAGGAACTAAGTACGTTAAAATAAAAATGCGAGATATTAAATTTAAGTTACTTCGTTTATTGAGAAAAACGAGGGGAAAAAACTCCGTTACCAGCCCCCTAGGAATCTGGTAAATGAGCGTAAAAACCCTCGTGAATTTATACGTCAATACAGCGATTACCAAATATAGCAGTTGCGAGCAATACAGTAAGACTCAGCTAACAGATTTCACTCTCGAATATAGTAGCGATATAACTTAACCAACATTTCTGGTGGAATCGAGTTCGATCAGCACAATAATTTCCCACGGGACTTTGTCCTCGATTGGATTGTCAATCAAAATAATTTCTCTATTGAGCTCTGTTTAGGTACAGTGATTGTCACTTAAGATCGTACTCTAAAACAACACTCTGACCAAATCAACCAATGTACAGCGTGACACGTGAGTCTACAGTGTACCTTAATTAGGTGAATTAATTTCCTAATTAGTTAGATGTTTGGGGAAAGTGGGTGATACGAGATGCGGTTCTTAGTGATCTATTTGCAGAGGTATACACAGTGATCGCTTTTAGTTTTTCACGGATGTCCCCTTGGGACCCCCCCTAAAGCTAGATTGATTAATTCTTCTGGCCAGGAACTTTGTCTACTCGAAACCAGGTATAGGGGTTGAGGTACAGTGACTCTCGGTTATTTTCCCCCTGTATATTTTCGTCGCCTAAAGCTGTTACCCACTTGGTGGACCCGATTGACCGCTGATAATGACCGTACACTATGGGTGCTTAAGTCCAGTGGTCGCAAAGTCAATCCTCTATATTCTCCCGCAATATATCTCAGCTAATAAACCCCAACTGGTAAAACCCACGGATTTGGAGAAATGCTCGTTTCGTGAGTTGAGCGCTTAATTTCGTTTCAGTATCTTTGGCCTCGGAATTTGTAAGAAATTCGTACTGGAAATTAACTTGGCCTTGATTTCTGGTGATAAATTAGTGCTGGCCACACTTAATTAGTCGGCAGATATTACTTGCCTTTCGACCAGGGATTCAAACTGGGAGAACTCTCGTAATCACTCAGATCCCAGTTGTGAGCGAGGTCACTAAATGATACGAGGGTTTCCAAAGGTGACAGAAACACTTCTATAATTAGTACACTGGACTGGAGATTTCAGTAGATTCGTGGTAAAGTTAACTACTTTGATTGATCAAGTCGCAGAACGCGTACTCCGACGAACCTAGTGACATACACTGATTTAAACTTAAATATGACAATTCTACAATTAAAATACTAGTAATTTATAAGGCAAAGTTGGGAACGTCAACCAACTGTGTGTTTAATTATGTAAATTCAAACTGACTCGAATGCGAACTCGATTATTGAATTTCAAAGTTCTCTGTCTACAATTACGACTCGATTAAAAGGGTTTGGAATCAATTAAAACCACCAAAAATGCGGCGAAGTAATAATGATTAAATGACCTTTTACCTAAGTGTCCAAGTCCGAGTAATTTGCGCACCACTCACTCTGTTTTAAAACCACCCGCGTCGAGCCCGTGTGCGAAAGCAAAAATTTATTAAAATGCCTTTTAAACACTTGAAGCTACACCCGTAATGGTGATTGAAAACCCGATTATGGAACACACCTTACTTAAGACAGACTACTAAATTCAAAATTGCAACTCGGCGTTTGGTATTCAACCGGTCTTTTCAGATGACAAAATCTGACTCCCTTAATTAAAATAACTTTTCCCTTTTCCACCCTCGTTAGTGAGCCCCACCCGGTTTTCGAAAAGAGCTTGACAACAGCCCCGACCAATCGATACCGTTTTCGAAAAGTTACTGTCCACTCCTCCTTTTAGAAAACACCCCAGTAATAAATTTACACGCATAACTCACCGTAAATGTCCCATCTCGAAGTCTGTTTCTTTTCTTTTAAAATTTTGAACATGCACTCGCTTTACAAGTGACTGATTTATTGTTTCCTTTGCGAAAGTTAACATTCGTTCTAAAGTTATCGCCTTCCAAAAACAACTCGACCCCCCAGTGATTTTGAAAATCATCTCATCTTACATAACCGGCCCTTATCCTATTAAAGCATGACTGACACTCCTTCACAAAATGAAACAAAACGAATACATTCTAAAATCTTGGCAATACCCTGCTGTTACTGAAGTGTTCTGTACTTAAAATTTATTGCCTCTTGTAAACCTACAACGACCCGTCTCAACCGTTTCCGGCGTTACTAGAACTTCTACGAAAAACAATATTTGTCTGTTATTTGTAATTTGTTCCACAATCGAAAATCAATCACGATTTGTTTATAAGCAAATCCGCGACCGTTTCAGTTCTAAAAAAAAAATGCCCATTCCAACGAAATACGTTTGTCCTAAATGTAAAAGAGAAACCGATATACCGGAACAGAAATGTATACCTTGTCTAACTGATCAATTGTTAAAAGAAATTAATGGAAAGAAACATTGGCGATTTAGCGTATATTGAAATACATGACAAACAATTATTTCTGTAGTAGAATATGTAAAAATGTATATTTAGCTTTTTATTTAAAGAAATAAATAAATAAACAATTTATTTACAGCGAAAAATTTTATCATTTTCTCTCCTGACCTGTCCTAAGGTAAAATTACAACGTCGTTCAGTCATTGCTCGAAGAAGAAAGAATTTTGCTGACACTGATTCTGAAATACCACACTCACGAATCTTAATTACAAGCAATATTTCTTATGCAAAGAAACGAACATATTATTATTACAAAATAGCAAGCGAACCGTGTTTTACTCTTTTCTTTCGAAATTTAAAGATTTTTAATTTAGTTTATAAATCATTGATATTTACTAGAAAAATTTTGTGCAAATCGTTCTTGATTGCAGTGAAAACCTCGAGCAGCCTCTGGACAGCTGTTTCAGCCCTGCTTGGGGCTTCTTCAGCAAAGACGTAGCTCGACATTTTCACTGCAGACCAAAAACGACTTGCCCAATTTATTCCCAATTTCCACTGCGAATAAATTGGGCCAGTCGTTTTTGGTCTGCAGTGGTCAAAAAGCGATAGTAAGATGTCGCTATTTTATCTGTTCATTGATATTTACGTTTTATTTATTTTATTTATACTTGATTGAATGGCGCGCACTGAGTAGACGAGTTTTGTGCAGTTCCTAATAATTCATTATTTTCCAACGTTTTCGTGTGGTGTAATTAAGTGCAAATTTACCAGTTGCTTCATTAACTCTGCCATCATATTTTTGTAATAATGGTTTTGACAAAAAGTCAGCGTGAAGAATACACAGATCTCATAAAAGAGGTGTTAAACACTGTTCGTGATAATAAAACTTGCGATGGATCTGTGAACCTTGACCAAGAATACGCCAGCCTAAAAACTGGAATTGACAACATTAACAAAAAGTTTGATACTATTATTAATAAACTCGAAACCAAAATCTCAAAATTAGAAGATGAAAATGCCGTCCTGCATCTGAAACTTGACCAGCTTGAACAGTACTCCCGTCGCAATTGTGTAAGAATTTTCGGCGTGAATGAAGAAACGGATGAAGATGTCAAGCTCAAAACTCTTGAAATTTTACGAAACAAGATGCAGCTGGAAGTTCGAGATCAAGACATCGATGCTTGCCACAGAGTTGGTAAAAATGACGCAACTGGAGATAACGCCAGCAAGAAGAAGCGGACCATAATAGTTAAATTCACAACGCATGGTATGAGTCGTAGTGTCCTGGCAAATAAAAAATTGCTAAAAGGCTCGAGACTGATAATTAAAGAAGACCTTACCAAAGCCAGAGTAAATTTACTGAATAAAGCTTCTGAAAAGTTCGGCGTAAAAAATTCTTGGTCCTTTCATGGTAATATCTATGTTCGATTTAGAAACAAAACACATTTGATTAAAAACGAAACCGACATGGAACTTCTTAATCCTAAACCGTCCACAGGAGCAGCATTTTAATGAATACTTAATAGTTATCGCACCATTGCCTTATTAAGAGTACGTACCCATTACTCATTTAAGTAGTTTACGAAATCCTCCGCTTAAATTCTTTTTTTTAAATTTAATTGTTAGATTCACAGCACTGTTTTTTTTCCTGCAATTGAATTTTCGGTTTTAAAACTTTACTTCTTATTTTACAATTTTTCTCTCATGTAAAATATTTATTTTTTTAGTATACTGAGTCATTTCATTTACCTATGATTAAGTTCTAATATGGATATCCCATGAGTGAACTGTATTTAAGGATAGCTCATCTCAACGTCAGATCACTTCTAAGTGGCTTCGATGCAATTAAAGATGTTATTTTAACTAATGATTTCGATCTTCTCTTTTTAACTGAAACTTGGCTCTCTAATGACATAAGCTCTGTTTCACTTCATATTGCAAATTATGTTTTTGTTAGACGTGATCGTACCAGTAGTGGTGGTGGAATTGGTATTTTTATTAAGAAGACTATAAAATTTACCCTGATTCAATCGGAGATCACACCTTTTATCGAGCACTTGTGGGTGAAATTATTTATTGAATCTACTTCAGTTTTGGCTGGTGTAGTGTACAGACCGCCACATTATAATTTCCATGAATTTTTCCCTTACTTTGAAGATACCTTATTGAAATTATCTATGTCTCATGATTACATTTATATCCTAGGAGACTTCAATATTAACTTCCTTTCGCCTTTTGAAGGTCATTCCCTCCATTTTTCAGAAATTTTAGAGTCATTTAATTTAAAGCAAATTATTAGTGAACCAACTTGTTTCACAACAAATTCTGCCTCTCTTATTGACCTTATTATTACCAATAAAGATAATGCCGTGGATAACTCGGGCACTATTGATGTTCATGAAGTTTCCGACCACTCCTTAATTTGGTGCACAACTACTTTTATTAAACCTACAAATACAACTCCCATCACCTTTTTTTATCGTGACTTTAAAAATATCAATCTAACTGATTTTAATAATGATTTGGCTTCCATTCCGTGGCAAGAGATTTATAATTTTGATAATATTAACAGTAAAATAGATTTTCTCAATGCCAACTTACTTGCGCTCTTTGATTTGCATATGCCCTTCAAAATATTTAAAAGCAACAACAAGCAGTCACCATGGATGAAATGAATGAAACAAATCTTTATCTCGTTTTAAACGGACCGGTCTACAAGAACACTGGGTTTATTATAAATCCTTAAGGAATTTGGTAACAGTGGCAGTCGGGTCTGAAAAGAAAGCTTATCTTAACCGTATTATTACCGATGGTAATGCTAAACTAATGTGGAACCAGCTAAAAAAGTTCGGCATACGTGGCAACAGTCAGTGCGCTATTCCTGATACGCTCAACGATGCTCATAAAATAAATAACTACTTACTCGAGAAAATGGTGTTTTCCCAAAGATTTGGAAAGAGGCACGTATTTTACCGTTACCCAAAAATAGAAATCCCAAAACATTTAAGGATTTACGTCCTATAAGCATCTTGCCCGTTCTATCCAAAGTGTTTGAAAAGATTTTGGACAACCAACTAAGACATTTTTTATCTACTAATAATATTTTACCAGAATTGCAATCTGAATTTCGTCCAGGCTACAACTGTTGCAGTGCGTTACATAATGTAATCGATGATATCATTACTGAAGTAGACGAAAATAAAATGGTTTTATTAGTTTTACTCGATTACTCCAAAGCGTTCGATCTTATCAATCACAATGTGTTACTTGCTGTTTTAAAATCTATTGGATTAGGTGAAAGTGTTTTAAGTTTTTTTCATAATTATCTCATTGGTAGGACTCAAAGAGTTTTTTGTGGTGGTGTACTTTCTGACGCCTTATATGTTCCCTGTGGTGTTCCTCAGGGTTCAATTTTAGGTCCCTTGCTATACTCAATTTATACATCTAAATTTTTGTTATCAATGAATTATTGCAAATATCATCTTTACGCCGATGATACACAATTATATTATTCATTTAATTTACAGGATGTTGGCGTAGCATGCACTAAAATTAATGACGATATAAACACACTAGTGAAAATATCCAACGAACATGGACTGAGTCTGAATGCCGCCAAAACAAATATCATGCTGTTTGGTAAGAAAAAATCTCGCCTGCAAATTTCTAGTCAAATTAACTTGCGTATGGGTGACATCACATTATCGTTATCTGATTGTTGCCGTAGTCTTGGCCTATACATCGACTGTGATCTTAAATTCACACAACATGTTACGAAAATTATACAAAGGGCTTTTGCTAACCTTAAAGTAATTTATGTCAACCGCCATAACTTCTCTCAGTCTATTAAACGCTTACTGTGCGAGTCAATGGTTTTGTCGCATTTCAGTTTTTGCGATAGTATATATGGTCCATGTTTGAATGTCTCCGACATCGCGAGAATTCAACGGGTACAAAATAGCTGCATGAGACTTATATGTGGAGTAAGGCGTAGATGTCACATCTCTCGTAAGTTGAAAGAATTACATTGGCTTAATATGCATAACAGACGTTTTCTGCACAGCGCACATTTTTTTCACAAAGTCTTATTATGCAAATGTCCTCCATATTTGTACAAAAAAATTCGGTTTCGAACAGATGTTCATAATGTTAACGTGAGACGTAAGGACCTTTTGACAATTCCTCGCCATCACTCGGAATTTTTTAAACGATGTTACAGCTATCAAATTGCCAACATTTTGAACACGTTTCCTGAAGCTTCTTTAAAATTGTCACCGTCCCAGTTCAAGACAAAACTAAAGAGCTTACTTTTTAGTGATCCGCGTTGAGTAGAGTTTCATATATTTCTTTTTCTGTATACATTATTTTCAATCATTACCGGTTTTCGATTGTGAATCTCTCATCGATATCCTTACCACCAATATTATATACTCGTTATCATGTACTGATTTACGTTCATATATCTGTTTAGTACCAATTATTATTATCATTATTATTACGTTTGGTACCAATTATTTATAGCAAAGTGTGTGTGAGGGGTAGACCAGGGAACAGTTACTACTAGTTCATCTGACCTCACACACTTTAAGCACAAAAATTTTGTTTAGAGTTTTTATATATATTGCAATAATTGTATTTATCTTTGTGCCTAATAAACTGATTATTATTATTATTATTATTATTTAATTGTACAACGTTTTGCAGTTTCATAAAAATACATAAACGGCAATTACAAAGAGTACACGTAATTTATTTTCATTTCATAAGTTCTTTGATGGGAAAGAAAATTATGAACGTTCTTACGTGACGTGGCTGCGATGAATTCAAGTCGGTGCGACAATACCTTCCACAACTTTCTCTTTTCTTAAAGCGGAGGCGCGAGGAGGAAAACACTTCCACCGCTGAAACGTGGCTGATCAGTTTAATTCAAACTCTCACCGACAATTCTGCCCCTTTCCATTTGCTTAAAAGAGCGAAAACAAAATAGGATCAGCGATCGTGGAAAATTAACGCACATGGCACACAGGTAGAACATAAAATGTAGGACAACATGACTCACCTTGCTCTACAAAGCAAGCTCCAAAAACGAATTCCAGTTGCTTAACAGGGGGAAAACGAAATAGGATTAGCGATCGTGAAAAATAAACGCATGTTAGCACACAGGTAGAACACAAAACGGTGGACAACGTGACTTACCTTGCTCTGCAGAGCAAGCTTCAAAAATGAAGATAGTTGCCGAATTCATCCAAAATCCGCATAGGGACGAACCCCCAGACAGCAGGGTAAGCTTCTAACGGAGCGAAAATAACCGTACAGGAACAGTAGGGTAACCAAATCCAACGATAGCACCCCCTCTAGCTTTGTTAACAACGTGGAAAATGTCCACCCGTAAATACTTCGTCGTCGGCTGGCCAAAGTCAGAAAGCGTACGACTGCCTCGCCCTTTAGCAATGGTCAGCCGCACTCGAAATAACAACGCACGAAAGGAAGCCTACTCGACCGCGAACAACGGCGATAAAATTTTAAAAAAAAAACGTAACAAGAAAGAAGAATGATTCAAGGTATAAACAGTGTGGATAGGACACGTACAAATGGAATTAAACTATTTTTGACCTTAGTTTACAAATTATTAAAAAAGTTCAGAGAGAAGTCAATGCAACAACATTTTGAACATTTAATGTACTGAGATAAACAACAAGAAGCTCTGTAGAAACTGATGATACTGATGATAGAAATCGTACGAGAATAATTGTTAAATAAATTGATAACTGTTAAATTCCTCTAAATTTTAATTCATGTAAAGTTCAATGTTTTGGTACGTGCTCTATAGTATCTTAAACTTGACAGAAAATATTCGTATTAAACAAATTTTTGTTAATAATACTGAAAATGGCGTTAGTAATTCGGGAAATAAAACATATTTTATTTTTTTATGTACAGCGAGAACTTTTTAATGGTCGCAGTACGAGAAGAGATAAACAATATAATACTTCAGATGAACATTTATTATTCACAACGCTTTAGAAAAAGTTAGATTCTTCATCCGTACGTGCGCAGCAAATAACAATAAAGAAATAAAATCTGGGAATAAAATGAATATCAGTATGCGGAAGACGCGATGCTTCTCTTATCTTTTTTCATAACACGACTTTTTCTCCGTCAGAACTTCTCCACTTCTCCTTAGTATTCTCTCTATGATTCTGCGCAACAAATAAAATTCTTCTTAACTTTAACCCGTCCGAAATCCTCGAGGTGAGCGTGTTCCAAATCGCAACTACCGTAAATCTATAGATTATTATCGACTTATTATTCGGGGATTAACCTTAGTGTGAGCTTTTGCTTTGTTTTTTTCTCGTTTGTCGCAGCCCTTATTCGCTTTCGTTTTAAATCCGGGGATTTACACTTTGTATCCCAATTTATATAAAATATCTACCTCCAACATTAAGAAGAAGGATATACAGTGCATATACGTGTGTAGAAGTAAAGAAAGCGAGTAATCAACTATTCAGAACAAGAAAAAAAAACATGTAAAATTTAATGCCTGTAATTTTGTCATTTGATTAATTTCTTTACTCGCAAATCCATTTATCACTTCGCATTTTCACGTTTCAAGTTTTCTTTAACTTAACCGTTGATGTTTGTACGTTGAAATCTTTATGTGACTGAATGAATACGTTTACGTGTATGCACGTAAGTCACCTATTGCGGGCGGTGGTAATTTATCATTTTTTACGACCAAAAATTCGAAGCTGTTCTGAATTAATGGCCGCGATTTGTACATTTGTTCATTGTTATGGAAGCACGGCATTTAAAACGTCAGTGAGTGAAACATTATCGTAAAACCCACCTACCATTTCGAAACGAATTTAGGCGTTGTGTTTCGGAAACCGCAATACTGTAACGCATTTCATTGGCTTGTCTTTTTTCTTTGCTGTACGTACGTGTTTGGGGTTGAAAAGACCTAGTTATAGAATCATAAAAAAAAAGAAACGGAAAAACTTGAACGTGCTTAATGTACGTTCAGTTCACATTACTAAAATAAATTGCCGGCAAAGTTGGCAAAACAACATAAAACGCACGCGTTCGGAACGAGTGTTATCTTTCGATGTCAGATGAGAATTGGCCAAATTTTTTTAATAAACTTGCAGAAACTTCAGGTGCGAGACAGAATAAGGAGGTCCTGTGATGTTAAATTGTTCATATCAAAATATTACTGTTTTTATTTTTGAAAATAAATTTCTTATCGAAGCTAATTTATGGTAAAAGGGTAAATTATTTACAACGTTCTAGAGTATATAGGGAAAGTCATGAGCAAACTCTTTCTTTTAATAAGACATGCAATATGGAGATTATAACGGACACACACACACACGCACACGCACACGCACACACACACATACACACACACAACCCTTCTTCAAGAACTAAACGGGGGTTAGACTTATTTTTTTTTCTCAACGACCTCTTCTGGCTTTTCATAAAAGTCATTAAACTCTGAAAACGAGTTTGAACTGACGCATCTGTGTCAGATCTCTGCCAAACTCGTAGAAGTTCTACTGGAAGATGAGATGTTTGGATGGAATCGGCGAACAAAGAAATAATTCAAATGACCGAAGAATATACTTTTAATTAATTAAACGGCGAGTTGAAATATATACACACAAACTGAGTTGTTGATAACAAAATAGTTTATCAATACATACTAAATTCACTAGATTATTATATATCATCACGACCCCCCTAAACTAAATCAATATTATGGGATTATTGAGAAAGCCCTATTTTGTTGCACATTAATTTAAAATTAACTGAACTAAGTGATAATAATAATGATTCAGTTTATATCTCATCAGAAGACATGATTCCACCAAAGGATATAATATTACAGCACACTTGTCCCTTGTAACACCTAGCGTTTCTAAAGCTCTCATTTGGATTTCAATGCGATCATATAATATTGACAAACTACTTCTTTTTCATCTTGAAATCCCTTGTTGAAAACAAGTTTCAGCAATTCTCTGACATAAACTTCCACAAGTAATTCATCCCTCCCAAAACGAGACTTGAGACATTCAATTGCCTTCGGATAATTTACTTCTGTTAATGGAAAGCTTCTAACAACTTCTTGAGCTCGAGAGCCAGGTACAAGAGTTTGCAGCAAATATTGGAACTTGTCTTCGTTGGGTATGGCAGCATCATCGTGAACATTCTTAAAAGTGCTCCAAAATGACAACCATTCTATTATATCTCCATTAAATTTCTTCAATTTCAGATGAGAAAGTTTGAATTTATGCTTCTTTACACATGAAACATTATTTACAGAAACTGCTGTCACTACTTTGACTGTTTATATCATCTTCTTTTGCTGATGGCTTATGGTTTATGAATTGTTGCTTGTTCTCATATGACTTTCGCATTTCTTTCTCCAAAACATATTCAGATGTATCGTCATCGGCCAATAAGTGTTCATAAATTTCCTCATTCAACTGACATAAGGCATCATTTTTCTCTTGCAAAATAGAGAATTGTGTACGGCTTCTTAAAATATCAACGTTTTCCTTAGACATTAGATCAGTCAACTGATTTGCTATATGGGTGAATGACCGCCGGAGAACAGATCTGGACCTCTTCGCGCGATTCATTCCACTCATACTCCAATTACGAAAATTAAAGTTCAGTAAAACAGTCTGATATCACCGTCCCATAAATTCACAGTCCAACACACAGTTGTCCTGTCACGGTCGCCAAATTTTGTGTAACACACACTTATGATAACGCTAATCACTATCCGTGATCAGTTATCACTCAGGTTCGTTCAAAAAATAATTCCTTTTATTTGGAGAAAAATGATAAACTTTTTTATATTTATGACACATTCATTGACAACAAACTTTAGTTTAGAATAATTATACATATTCGTGTCTTAACAGGCGTTATAGCAGACAGATGGCAAACCGAGACCATTAAGAGAGAACAACGAAAAGATCCTGAAATAAGGACTAGAATTGAATGGAAGGAAAGACAGCAACGTCTTACCTAGGCAGAGGTATCAGGGAAGACTCCAATGTTTAAAACTTATTGGGATCGATGGGATTCTCTAGAGTTGAAAAATGGGTTGCTAATGAGAAAGTGGGAATCACTTGATGAAAGTGAGATAAAAAACTAACTAGTGCTTCCAAGGTTAAGGGTCGCGGAGGTTCTGGAGCAGATACATGACGGTGCGTCCGGTGGATATTTGAGCATGAAATGTAGAACTGATGTGGAAAATTGGTGTGCCAGATGTACTATTTGTGCTGCCGTATCCGGACTCACGAAAAAGATTCGCGGAAAATTACATCCTCACAACGTTGGTGCCTCATTCGAGCGGATTGCCATTGACATAGCCGAAACATTTCCAGAAACCAACTGAAGAAATAAATACATCATGGTAGTGACAGATTATTTCACTAAACGACTAGAAGATTATGCTTTGTCAAACCAAGAGTCAATAACGGATGCGAATGCCTTGATAGAGAACTGGATAACAAGATTTGGAGTACCCATAGAGATCTATTCCAACCAAGGCAGGAACTTTGAAGGACACATTTTCCAGGAATTGACCAGGTTACTCGGCATTCTCAAAACGCGTACAACTCCCTTGCACCCACAGTCAGGTGGAATCGTAGAGCGTTTCAATAGGACATTGGAAAGGCATCTGGCTAAAGTGGTTTCGAAAACCAACGGGATTAGGACGAACATCTTGCTCTTTTCCTGATGGCGTACACTGCATGACACAACTAAACGAACCCTATACAGGGTCTTGTTCGGAAGGGTAATGCGTTTGCCTTGAGTCTTAAAATTTGGATGACCTAAAACTGGACTTGAACTAAATGAATATTCGCAAGATCTTGAACATCGACTAACTCACACTCACGAGTATGTGCGGCGTAACATTAATTTGGCCGATAAAATTAAGATCCCTTACGATCTACGAGCCAATAAAACCAGATTCCAATAAGGGGACCGGCTGTGGCTGTACAATCTCAGAAGGACTCGTGGACTGCGCCCCAAATTGCAGGCGTCTTGGGAGCCCTATAAAATAATTAAGAGGATCAATGATGTGATGTACATGGATACAAAAGCTACCCCGTGGGAAGATGAAATTGGTCCATATTGAACGCTTGGCCCCATACTCTATTTGGGACGAACAGAATTAAGGAGGGGGCAATGTTACAGCCAGTCGTTAACAAATTTATTGTTCAAACAAGTGGTGCCACTATTCTAGGATGTTCGAGAGAATTCGTGTTAGTTCCATGGCGTTTCCAGTAGCTGCTGTATTGAAATATAAATGAGGATGGCGCGCGATTTGAACACTCTTACATTTATCGAGCGATAGTGCGAGCATCTCGGCCTGAAGTACGGTGACATATTTAAGTGTTCTTTATTAAAATAAGTGTTGTACGTTATTGTTCTAGTAATTGTACTGTATTTAGCTACTGTTTTATTAAAGAATTTGAAATTAGTCGAGAAGTATTTGTGAACCCCGAAGTCGTAACAATATAGTAACTCCGTCAAAAAAGGGGACACTTTTTTGACGTAAATATGATAATGATTTTTTTTGGGTGGTTGTAATTATGAACTGACACTAACAGATGACAGATAACAATTAATAAAGGTCAGTCATTAGGTGCGTTCTTTTTGCCACAAATCTCATCTCAACTTCAGATATGATATGATGTTTATCTGACCTGAAATAAGATTTGTAGCAAAAAGAACGCACCTAATAATTTTGAAAAATATTGGCTCATATTAGCCATACAGATAAGGCAAGAATGAAGAATAATTCAAATTTATGTTTAAAAAAAGAAAAGTTAATTTGATTGTCATTCGTAAGGGATAATTCTTAATTACAGCTACCCAGCAAAAGTATTGTTAAATTTACGTCAAGAAAGTGTCCACTTTTTTTGGCGGCGACACTAAATTATGAAGATGGTGGAACCCACCCCACACTTAAAGCCTGGGGACTTCACAAGTTGTTTCATTTACTTTTCTAGTTTGTTTAGCTAAATGTCATGCGACCAGTCACTAGGTACAATGTGGTCCATTTTTGATGGTTTTATAGGGTTTCTCAGTTATTTATAGGAATATGTAGAAGAAAATCGTTTTCGCGACCCAACGCTACTTTTTCAAGAAAAACGCAGTGGGGAAAACAAAAGTTAGCTATCTCGATTCGTTCGCGAAATATCGGTCGAAAATGAATTTTTCCGAAAAATTATTTTTCACAATATCTCAGTTGTTTAACAAGATATTTTGAAAATTCAAAAACTATTTGATTCAGAAATTAATGTAGATTTTACTAACGTTATTATCTCTTGTTGAAACTGCACCAGTTCTGCGAAACAGACTATAACTTTCTAATTTTAAATGAAAACCGCAGTTGGCTATGAGACAAATAAATAGCTTGTTTATTGAGGTTTACAAAAATATAAAGTTTGATATAATTATTTTTTTAAATAACAGAGATACTAACTTTCATTACTTTGTAGTACCTATCAAGCTATCTATGACACTAGAAACAAAAGAAAATTCAGTTGTTTTCCTCAAAAATCCATTCTTAATAATACAGGTAATTAAATTTAAAAAAATAAATAACTGGAAATGCATAATGCTATTAGAGAACTCATAAAACTACGAGTAATATAAATATCTATCAATGCAGTTTTGAAGAATTATGTGTTATATGCTCCTTTGAAATTATTAAACCTTAAATTTTGAATTACCAAAAATTCTTAGATATGTTTATTTCACTTTTACCAGTGATAAAATTTATTAATATGCAAAAGTTCTTGAAAGCATTTTTAAACTTAAGAAATATCTGACACTTCAATAATTTCTTAAAGAAACACTAATTACTAATACAATTTAAAATATATGAAAATCTCTTAGCTGTTCATTTTAATAATTATAGAACTGTTTAAATGGATTTAATTCATTTTTACATACTTGTAATTTTATGTCAATGTCTAATAGATACATGAAGCTAATTATTTATTGAATTAAGTTAGCTATTTTACTTAATAATAATTCTGTTTTTGTGGAAAAAAACTGAACTAATTTTTTGTTTTTGTTGCCATGGGTGACTTGTTAGCTACAAGAAATAAAAAATAATTAGTATTTTTATTATTTGTAAAAATAATTATATCAAACTTTATGTTTTTGAAAACCTCATTAAACAAGCTATTTATTTGTGTCATAGCCAACTGCGGTTCCCATTTAAAATTATAAGTTATAGTCTGTTTCGGAGAACTGATGCAATTTCTACAAAAGGTAATAACACAATTGAAATCTATGTTAATTGCTGAATAAAATAGTTTTTGAATTTTCAAAATATCTTGTCAAACAACTCAGATATTTTGAAAAATATTTTTTCGCAAAAATCCGTTTTCGGCCGATATTTCCCGAATAAATCAACATAGCTAACTTTGGTTTTCTCCACTCAGTTTTTCTCGAAAAAGTAGCATTGGGTCGCGAAAACAGTTTTCTTCTATTCCTATAAATAACTGAGAAACCCTGTAAAATCATCAAAAATGGACCACACTCTACTGGACAATCGAATCATGTGAAAGCCACTAAAATGAATAATATATTATTCCCTGAATCAAGAAATAAATAACAAAATATCTGCTTAATAAAGAATAAAATTCTTAAATAAATTGTGTTAGTGGAACTCTGTACAAGCAACAATTGAAGGGGTCAGTGCAAGAAGTAGCCAAGACACACTTTTATGTTTTCGAACTGAATATTTCAATATACTATCACATTTTTATTTATTGCTCTAGACATTTGATTTTTTGCAGACAAAGATACATTAGTGTACAATAAAAAGCCAAAGTTAAAATTTAGAAAATTTGCTTAGGCCCTGAAAAATAATACAAAATTGTTTTGAACTTAGCCACTTTTTGCACTGAATTTCGGTAATGTCAATTATTTATAATAAATAGAAACATTTCAATGAAGAATATTATTTTTATTTTGTTTACAAAAGTAACGTGTGACTCTTTAAATTTCAAATCTCACTTGCTTGTGCAAAAAAAAAACTCATGTCTTAATTTAGGACAGATAAATATTCTAAATACGTCCAAATTTCATCAATTTTTTCTGCAGTATTAAAGTAATGTTACAGGCGTGACGCGCAAACAGACCTATTTTTAGCATCAGTACGCCACCTTGCGTCGCAGAACATGACCGAAGACTACTCGATCATTCTAGTATGTTCGAGCAACAGAGGGTTCTGCTATATAAGCCGTACTAAGGCACTCGATCTCTGTCGAAGGACACAGGTACTGCCATCATGTGGTTTTGACACTTGTCAGTCGGTACTTAATCTTGAACGAGCGAGTTGTCAAAAATGACACGTCCGACGTAACATCAGTTTGGCGACAGACAAAATGAAGACCCGCTACGATCGGTCATTTTAGTATATTCGAGCAACAGAGGGCTCTGCTACACGTGTATAAGCCGTACGATCCGCCAGGAGTGATTAGTTATGAAGTTAGCGAGCGAAGGATTCGTACCTCGAATAAATAGAAAGTATATTTTGTAAACGTGTTATTTGCTAGACAAGCTCATTACAATTGTGTTGTTAATTGTGTAAAGCGACAGCTTTTAATTAAAGTAATCTGAAATTTAACGACTATATTTATGAACCCCAAATTCGTAACAAATTGGTGTCAGAAGCGGAAATTTCAAGAATGAAGCCGTGTGAGTTAAAAGTGAAAGAGCTGTGTGAGGAATTGGAAGAAAGAGGCCTGGACAATTCGAGAAAGAAAAGCGTCCTACAAGACCGACTGAAACAGGCTCTTATACATGAAGGTAAAGACCCAGAAACATTTGAATTTCAAATTGAAGACGCGGCCACTATACTGAAAGAAGTGAAAGAAAATATGAAATTAGAAATGCAGGAAGTGAAAGAGAATATAAAAGAGCAAACACAAGAAGTGAGAAAACAAATGGAAAGTTTGGATACGAAAATAGAAACTTACAGTTTAAAAACCGATCTGAATATTGAAAACATGAAGATGCAAATCAAAGAAATGATCGAAAATCTTTAAACCGAATGTGACGAAAAAATTGAAGGCGTACGAAATGAGTTTGATAGTACAATTAAGGACATGAAATTTGATTTCGACGATAAACTTTATGAAAAATTTGTTGGAATAAAAATTCAGTTCCAAGAGAAATTTGAAGACTTAGCGAAACAACTGCATAAAGTGGGTGTAGGTCGTTCGATTGCACCATTGTCTGTGTCGTCAAACCAGAAACTGAAACCAACTAAATTTGAAGGCGACTTACCTTGGTCTACTTTTATCCGACAGTTTAAAATTGCTGCTGACGTGAATGGTTGGAATGACTGCGATAGAGCTGCTGCACTTGTTTTGGCTCTGCGAGGTACAGCATTGAATGCATTACAATCCATTCCCGAGGAAGTACAGAACAAGTTTTGGTAATGCACACATGAAGCAACTCCATACCATCCAATTGAAAACTCGTACCCAGAAAAATGGTGAGTCACTTCAAGAGTTTGAACTTGACATTGAGAGACTGGTACGCATGGCATATCGAGAGCTCTTACCTGAACCAGTTTTTCATCGTTTGGCCATCCAAGCATTCATCGACGGCATTAGAGATCAGGAAATGCAACAGATATTACGATTGGGTAACTTCTCCAAATGCACAGATGCATTTTTACGAAACGGGATTGCACGTAGTGCCTTTATTATGAAAGATAATTCGAAACAAAATAATGTACTTGTTTAAGACATTCTGAACTACAAAATGTCTGTTTCAAAAAATAGATTTTGTCTCTCAATTAACCAATATTAATTAAGAAAAATCCGCGTTTCGTACGTTATCTTTAACATTTTCTTTCTCCTACTTCTATTTAAAATAATAAAAATGTAAAACAGACGTTTTGTAGAGCAGAGATTTCTCTATAAATAGTTAAATTATTATGTATTTTCATAAATAATTGTAGTTGCTACATGAAATCCCGCAAACAATGAAAATTCGAGACAATCCCTTCCCGTTTCTTCGAGAGACGAGTACAAACATAGTGTTAAAGTGACACAGAAAGAGCAAAAAATAAGGGATCCACTTTACAGGCATGTTATGTTTATGTTTATATTTCAAAATTATCGATAAATTAAAATTAAAGGAAGTTTAAAACTCTTACTCTTCTACAAATATGTATCTCTTCAGGAAATCTCAATTAAGATCTGAATGAATCTCAGAGTTTTGTGTTCTGAATAAGAAAGTATTTAGGAATAATTAGAATAATAGAATAATTAGAATTTGAAAGAAAAATAGATCTACTGTTAAAACATGAACAACTACGTCTACGTTTAAATGGTTTTCCACTTCGTATCGACCAAATCAGTCAAAACATGAAAATGAAAAAATGGTTTCATTACGAGTATACCGGGTGGAAAGTTTCAAACTCGAACATAGAAAACTTGCATTGAAAACTACGTTTCTATAGATTACTGCTCACAATTTAAAGATATAAAAACGGCAATGGTATTAAAGGAAAAAGAAAATTATGACTAAAATATTATCGTGTTAAAATTATTCCTTAATATGAATATTTTCGGAATATAAATTAAATGTTTAAATTTCAAATGAATAATTTAGTCGCCTATGTCAGATTTACTTTTAATCCTTTTCATGTAAAATCGGATAATGTAAACTAATATCTGTTTTTTATTTATTTACCATCAAGTAGGTCATGATTTTATTTTATTAGGTTGGCTATTAAAGTAAAATTAGACAAATTAATTTCTTGTCAAAAACTTAATTTCAAAATGACTTTAGTTGTCAAAGTTTAGTTACTTGCATAAGTACGACTTCGACGGTAAATAGATAAAAAACAGATATTAGTCTTTTGAGTTCGTAGATTGTAATAGTGCCCACATACATTTTTTTTATATAAAATGACATGTCTTATTGAACAGAAAAATAGAAGTGTGCATGTTTAACTAAAACCTTACTAAATAGAGAAATTTTAAAATTTCTAGTTTCACTAACGTACTCGGTATAATCTTAATTTCGAATAGATAGATTTCTGGTATGTCAGGGATCAACTAATTCAAATAACAAAGTAATTTTTTAAATGGCAGTATTTAAATATTATATATAAAAATTGTATATAAAAATTAGAAGAAAGCATGTACTATGCCCGCCCAAAAAAAATCTGGGACAGATAATATGTCCTAATGTAAATAGAACGAGTTATTTATTGTTGCTGTGATGTATTCGCCCGCTTATTTATTTCTGTGTTTTTATATGTTACCGTAGAAACAAGTTTAAAGTTGCGTGTAAACTAATAAAATTGCTCAAAATTGCGTGTAAAGACTTGTCCCAGATTTTTTTGGCGGGCACAGTTCATATTCGATGAACATTAATTTATTCTTCCAATTGTTTGTTTCACTGCACTTTTTTCATATTTCTTTCCATGGTATCTACCAAAGAAAAATGTACATTTACATACACAGTAATAAATCCGAAGTCTGCATGATCTAGTTTTGGGGGTCGAAATTTCTGATTTATTATTTATTTTTTTATTTACGCTGATATATTACATGATCGTTTTCTATTCTGAATAGCAAAACTCATAACAAGATTTTCAAATACCATCCCAAAATTCAAACAGTTGCGACACGTCCGGATTTCCCCGGACATGTTCGGGTTCTCCGGCAATCCGGGGATGTCATAACAAGATTTTCAAATACTATCCCAAAATTCAAGAAGAAATAAGTAAAATATGAACTTAGTGCCACTTTGTACATAAAACTAAAATACATTTTTTTTATTACAATTTTTTTTTATATCTCCCTCGGCCGGATTTCGTCCGGATTTTTAAGTAGCCTGGTTTTCAAATTTTATAGATGGTAATGGCATGGAATAATATGTGATCACAATACATTATATGTTGTGATCACATCTAAAATTTGGCTCTCATTCTGTAAATCTTAAAATTATACACTGTGTCCACGAATTGGGTTCACAATAGAAAAACTTTTTCATTTTTGAGTTTTCGAAAAAAAAAACGATTCTTTATAAAAGTTTCTGTTTGTCCTAAAACCGCAAGAAACTGTCAAATTCTGATTAAAAAATAGCTGAGAAGAATTGAAAAAATTCTGTTTCTGATTTCATAAAATGCGACAGTCCCAAAATTTTTGAGTAAAATCACATTACCTGTTAATGTTAGTCACATCAGTAAACGTAATTTGTGGAATAGAAATTCAGTTCCAACATAAATTTGACGTCTTAGCGAAACAACTGCATAAAGTGGGGCTAGGTCGTTCGATTGCACCTTCGTCTGCGTCGTCAAATCAGAAACTGAAACCACCTAAATTTGAAGGCGACTTACCTTGGTCTACTTTCATCCGACTGTTTAAAATTGCTGCTAACATGAATGACTGAAATGACTGTGACAGAAGTGCTGCACTCGTTTTGGCTCTGCGAGGTCCAGTATTGAGTGCGTTACAGTCCATTCCCGAGGAAGTACAAAACAACTTTGATCAACTGGTGAAGAACATGGAAATGCGTTTTGGTGATGCACACATGAAGCAACTCCATACCATCCAATTGAAAACTCGTACCCAGAAGAATAGTGTCACTGCAAGAGTTTGAACTTGACATTGAGAGACTGGTACGCACGGCATATAGAGATCTCTTACCTGAACCAGTTTTTCATCGTTTGGCCATCCAAGCATTCATCGACGATGTTAAGGATCAAGAAATGCAGCAAGTATTGGGATTGGGTAACTTCTCTAAATGCACTGATGTACTGGCTCGTGCATTGGAATTGGAGGCAGCCAAGCAAGCCTCCAGAAGTTTGGTACGCCCACGAGAGGTGAAAGCTGCTGATGAGAGTACCCTAACAGAAATCCTGGAAAGGCTGAAACACCTTGAAGAGAAGAAATCCACGAACAATAGCAAACGAATTACAACTTGTTGGAACTGTGGTAAACCAGATCATCTGAGTTCCAACTGCCGGCGCAAACCAACGCGTCAAGACGATGATTTTGAATCAAAACCAGTTAAAAAGAAGAGCCGAATTATGAGTGACTCTGCGAAGAGCTCCAGGATTATCTCCATTTCCAGAATAAGGAACAATGAAAATTGCTTGATAGCAGATGGAAAAATTGGTGAGAGATCTTTCCAATTCACAATTGATACCGGAGCGAATGTGTTCATCATAAGAACAGATCTTTTACCGAAATGGAAGCTAGTAAATAATGGAAAGATATATCACATCCAAACAGCTACTGGCGAGGTTACTCCAGTTTGTGGTGAAGCCAAAATTGACATGAAGATTGGAAGTATTGGAACAGAATTCAGGCACAGGGTGTTAGTGGCAGACATTGTTGACGACTTCATACTAGGAGTGGACTTCATGAAGAAAAACAGATCTATTTTTAGCATCAGTACGCCACCTTGCGTCACAGAACATGACCGAAGACTACTCGATCATTCTAGTATGTACGAGGAACAGATGGATCTGCTATATAAGCCGTACGATCCGCGAGGATTAGTTAGTTATGAAGTTAGCGAGCGAAGCTCATTACAATTGTGTAAAGCGACAGCTTTTAATTAAAGTGTTCTGAAATTTAACGACTATAATTTGTGAACTCCAAATTCGTAACAGTAATATTCTATGATGTAAGCTTTGTGTTCGTTTAAAAACATTTTGTAAAAGTATAAAGCAAAAATCGTTATATTAAACTAGTGGTATAATATTTGAGTTAAGAAATGATATGCGTTATCAAGTAACAACAATATCTGTGTTTACCTAAGACATTAAATTTATTCCTAGCCATTTAAGACCTGGAACTTATGTTGTAAACAATTAAAACATAGAGCATACATTAAAACAATTTAAATTTTAACAAAATGAAGGTACGGTAGCGGACAAAAATTCAATATAAATATAAATAATAGCACGAGTATTTCGACAAATTTGATAAATCAGTATAACAGAATTTAACACTGAAACAACTTTTCATGCGATATTAGCAACAAGAAGTAGTTATTTCCGGAGATTAGGGTCATATCTTGCTACTTAGCAACTTCTTGCACTGAATTGGGATTCGACTAAAATTGTTACTGTTGCTATTTGGTAATGTATCGACTTCTTGGAGTTTATTTTAGTTTACCAAACGATAGTACACGTAAATTACTGTACTTATTAACATTGGTTATCTCAAAAATGTAAAATATGGACCACTTTTTGCACTGACCCCTTCAATTAGTTCCTGAAATTTATTTTTAACTTATTGCGAGCCGCATGCTCTTTGTTACTCGTTATAAAACCACTATAAGCGAAAATAGCAATTGTATCATTTTTATTAAAAATCAATTATAAAATTTTAATATAAGGAGATCCTTCTGAATTGCGGGAAATTACCTATAATTTCCCTTGAGCATTTGTTGAATCTGCTCCAGGGTTTTTCCTTTAGTATCCGGTATAAAGAAATATGAAGAAATTGCGTTTAAGAAACAGCAAAGCGCGAAAAACAAAAATGGTACCCATAACCCGTAATTCGACATGAGAACCTGAAAAAGTTTGGTAACCACACAAATCAACACCGCGAACACCACGTTGGCAACGAGGGAAGCATGAGCTCTGATGCTTGTAGAAAACAGTTCACCTATCAATAAAGCGGGTACCACTGACATACCGATGGTAAACACGACGACGTATATGAAGAGTCCGAGAACCGGAAACCACGTTACGTACGTCAAATCCACGTCAGTCTCATCCAGCAGATAAAAGTACACAGATTCCGCTAGCAAGGTAATCCCACATCCCACACACGAAATAACCATGGCTTTGTTGCGGCCTAGTTTGTCGCTGATGACGGTACCAAATGAGTTCACCAAAGCGAGAGCACCAGCGAATACCATAGAAGAATGCCCACTGGAAATATTTCCACCAGCTTGTAAGAATATGTATTGGGTGTATACAGCTAGAGCACTGATTCCTCCAAACTGTTGAGATACGCGAGCTAAATTACATATGAACACCGCCCTTCTGTTGCTTGTGATGACAAAGAGGTCCTTCAAAGAACCTCGCTCGGATAATTGTCTTTCTACGTCCGCCACCAATTGTTCCAACTCAGCTTCCACGTTCTTCGTTCCTCTCAATCTTTTAAGTGAAGATCTTGCTGCGCTGGGGTTATTCCTCATTATATAGTAATATGGCGTTTCCGGCATTAGTACGAATGTCAGAAAGAAGGTCGCCGGAAAAATTAACATCAGGAAGGCCGTCAAACGTATACTGCAGTAGTAGCCCACTGAGTTTATCACAAGTTGTCCTGTAAACATGAAGAACATGATGGAATTCCCCCACAATCCTCTGACTTTAGGTGTCGCGACTTCGGCTATGTAAATGGGTAAGGTGGCATAAACACACGCGTCCGCCATCCCGGTGAGAATTCGCGATATGTAAAAGACATAGATTTCTTTAGCAAAGGCGATTATTACCCAGGATACTGCATACAAAAAAGTCGAGCTAAGCAAAGTCATTTTTCGTCCGAGCTTATCGATGAGCTTACAATAAACAGGGCTAGCTAATATCATGGCTATAGGTGGAATAATCGTCAAGTACGAAGCTGCTGCGATGTCAAAATTATATTCATCGGACAGGAGCAGTCTTGGTATTGCGGGGGATGGCCATGTGAAAAGGATTCCCAAGTTTAGAGAAGACAAAGCCGCTGTAATAAGAGAAAAATATCTCCACTATAACTTCATCGTAAGGTATCCTAACGTAAGCAAAATGTTTTTATCAACTTATAACACTGCATCGTACCTGATAATACGGCGAGTATTTGAGGCCACTCCTTGCTTTTTTCTCCTAATTTTACCGGAAAGGCAAATAAACCGACAAACGTCTTCATATTAGAAACAAACACCGGATTAACGTCGAAGAGGATACAGACGATGATTAATTTTTACAGAAGATACAATTCATACCCAATTAAGCAAAAATTGTTTAGTACGCTTTATCTAAAGCACAGCAATTACAAAATGTGACACTTTACATAAGACTTTTATGGCTGGGCTTTACAAGGCTTCAATATAACACAAAGCTGTCATCAAACATCACCGACAGACTTTGCCCCTTTGTTTCTTATGGTAAACTTGCTTGCTTAATAAAGTAGGTGTTTTGAAAGTGAACTGCAAATTAATTGCGAAAAATTGAATTGTAAAGAAATATCATTACGGAAAATAGATCAAAAAATTTACATAAACAACTTGCTTTAATACAATTGCCTGTAACATTTATAACAATTTTTCATTATTTTTTCGATAGGCATAAGTGAAACTAACTCATATTAAACCTAAAATGTGACTGGAACTAATGTTTATCTGGCCTTTGGGCTGCTAAACTCGTAACAACACGATTTTGTAGTTCAGTTTTAAGCAAAGTTTGAATTCAAAACAGAAAAGCTAACTGTAATGCAAGCATATTATTCTCTGAAAAAGTGAAAATAAATGCTAACTCGAACAGTGACAAAGATTTTCAAATACTCCATCTGTCTTGCAAAAAGAAACTAGCAACGCTTCTCTTAATTTATTGTCCTTAAAATAAAAACAACGATACGAAAGGTACTATGAATAAAGTCACCATGCCACATCAAACGTCAAATGCCTACAATTCTGGCTTTACTATCCATAATTAAGGTAAGATATCTACAAACATTAATATTATTTTAAAAAAATTGTTGCAAATTGTTTTTGATCGCAGTGAATCCCTCAAGCAGCCTTTGTACAGCTGTTTCAGCCCTATTTGGGGCTTCATCAGCAATAGCGCAGTTCGAGAGTTCCACTGCAAACCAAAACGATATTATTACAACAAATGAATTCGTAAATATTTCAGCCATGGTTACACGGTTAGCTATGAGCTGTCATCGTTTCGCTTCGCTCACTCGTGCAATAGCCGCGGGCTGCTGTAAGGCTTCCTTATTGCTTTCCGGGGTAACTCGGTGGAGGATGATTTAAGTCCAGGTTCTAGTATCACAAATAACTGTAAGTACAAAGTTTCTTTAATCTCAAACCGGACAGAAAAATGAAGAGAACCCACTCAACGTTTCGCTATAGATTTATAGCTTCGTCAGGAGTGAAAAAAAGTAAATAAACAAGTTGTCAAAAGAAACAAGTCGTCAAGAGAAACGAAAAGGTAACATGATTTTAAACTAAAATACGAGTTGTCCGGAAAAAAAGGAAAAAGTAACTAGAACTAAATTAAAACTAATTTTTTTTTTTATAAATTAAGTAATTAATTGACAGATCTATATCCCAGAGTCTAGAAAACTACAAAATATGTCATTTAAATTTTCAAAGTCTGTACGTTTATTAATAGAATTTGGAGACATTTTAATTTTACACATTTCTATGAAACGTCTTTTAAAAATATTTAACACGCAACAATAATTAACAAACATGCAATGGTGATATAAACAACGTGTTCTCACTAACTGTTTCTTGCCGGGGTCCAGGTTCTTTCGGACGCTACGGGGCGGTGTCGACGGACGACGGTGACCACTCTATACAAGAAAAGAAGTTGGTGGGAAGACCAACCCGAAGGGGAAACTACATATTCCGTGGGGGACCGACGGAATATAATAGCACGGGCGCGGACGACGGTACATGCGAGAGGGCGGCGGTTCACAGGCTACGGTTGACCAGTGGCCTAGTTACCCGGAGGGAACGGTACTATATTATATATTATTATATATTGTGGCGCGCCAGCAGGCTTAGCTCAAGGCGTCAAGAAGTCGGTTCGTTATGCGTCATTGGCTGCCACGCCACCGGGGTCTATATCGAACAGCCTAGACTTTTCCGGCGATGGAACAAACTCGAATCTTCCAGCGTAGAGAATTCCAGACGGCAGCAAATGATATAAAATCGCCCGGAGTTGACTCACGAGTCAGTCGAATTCGAACAGCGATCGTCGAAGTTAGATTTTAGTGTGAAAATAAATTGTTACAAATAAATTAGTTTTTAAGCTTTATTAAATTACGGTTAAGTTTTTATCGAGTGTTTTATTCGTTTAAATAAATAAACATAAACCCTAGAAACGTAACAGTGGTGTCGGTGTGCGGGTTTGTGCAAATAAATAAACAATTTAAAGTAAATTAAATTTAATCAGATTATTAAATTATTTAAAAAAAAAACAATGGCTACGAGAAAAGTGTTGTTGAAAGACTTAAAAGTGGCCGAATTAAAAACCGAATTGGAAGAACGAGAGTTAGAAACCTATGGTTTGAAAGGCGCACTTCAACAGCGTCTCCGATCCGATTTGTTGACAGCTGGTGAAGATCCAGAGACGTTCCTTTTCGAAATTTCGTGTGGTCCCGTCGATTTTAATAAAATCTTGAAGGATGAATTTCGAGAACAATCCAGAAATTTCAAGGACGAACTTCGAGAACAATCTGGAAATTTCAAGGACGAACTTCGAGAACAATCCAGAAATTTGGACGAGAAGTTTCAAGAACAGTCTGGAAATTTAGAGAAGAAACTTCTAGAACAATCTTGAAATTTCAAGGACGAGCTTCGAGAACAATCCAGAAATTTAGAGGAGAAGCTTCTAGAACAATCCGGAAATTTCAAGGACGAACTTCGAGAACAATCCAGAAATTTAGAGGAGAAGCTTCTAGAACAATTTGGAAATTTCGATAAATTACAAAATAAATTGTTGGAACAATCTAGAGACTTAGACGAGAAATTTCTAGAGCAATCCAGAAATTTCGACGAGAAACTTCTAGAACAGTCCGGAAATTTGAAGGGTGAATTTCTAGAACAGACGAAAGGACTCGAAGATAAACTAGTGGTAAAAATATCGGAAGAAACAAGAAACCTGCAAGAAAATGTGGAAGAAATAATATTCCAGCAGGATAACAAAATCAAAAATCTGGAACAAACCATAGCGGGGGGTTGCGAGTGTTCGGGGATCAGCCACCAGTAGAAGTACTAGAAAATAATGAAACCCGAATTGTGGGAGGACCAGCAGAAAATTCGAAATTGAAAATAAAACCGCCAACGTTCGATGGAAGGTCTTCTTGGCCCAACTACTTCAAACAGTTCGAAGCAGCAGCAAAGGCAAACAGATGGACGGCCAGCGAAAAAGCCACTTCGTTAATTGTGGCCTTGAGAGGGGACGCTATCGATGTGCTACAGACGATGCCGCCAGAGGAACAAGAAGACTTCGACAAGCTGGTGAATAGGATGGAAATGCGTTACGGACAGGCCCATCTGACCGAGGTATACCATGCGCAGTTGAGGAATCGCTGTCAGAAATCCGGAGAACGTCTTCAGGAATTCGAAGCAGACGTAGCGCGTCTGGCCCAGTTGGCATATCCCACAGCTCTCCTCAAATGTTTGACGGTGCAGACCTTCATAGATAGAATCCGTGACCCGGACAACCAGCAGGCATTGAGAATGACCCATCCGAAGACGTCCAAGAACGCATTGGCTTATGCCTTGGAATTTGAAGCGGCGAGACGAGTCTCAAGAGGGCATGTCAAGGTGCGAGCGGCTATGGACTTCCAAGAGGAAGAAGAGGAAGAATCCGCTAACGCCAAGGTGGGATCTGCTATAAAGGAGCGACCCAGGGAGTATACCACCGCCGAAGATGTTCGCCGCATTGTGGAACAGGTCTTCAAGCAGAAGAAGCCGCTGGTGTGTTGGAGGAAGGACATGTTCGCAGGCGATGTCCAAAGCCCAGACAGGATCCAAGGAAGCCACAGTTAAACTAAACCGGGTCGGTGCAGAGGGGCAAACGTCGACCCGTATTCAAAGGCCCCCAAAGACGAAAGCCAAACAAGTAATATCCCTACGGCAGTTAACCAGCAGTGTCTTCGTGGATGTCACCATTGATGACATTCCTCACACCATGTTGTTGGATACGGGTGCGACGAAGACCATCCTAAGACCCGACGTCATCAAGTCATCTGGACGCACCGAGCCGACCAAGTGGAAACTGAAAACTGCAACTGGAACATCAGCAACTGTCCACGGTGAAGTAGAGGTTATCATCACCATTGGTTTAACTCCAATAAAACACCGTGCACTGGTAGCGGACATAGAGGACGAGGCAATTTTGGGCATGGACGTCATGTGTGCCCACGGGTTTCCATTGGACTTAAAGCGTGGCGTGATGGTGGTCAATAATGAGGAGTTGGTTCTACATCAACGAGGAGACGTGGCCGCTCGAGTAGTCCTCGCTGAAGACGTTGTATTACCCAGCAGGACTGAGGTTATCGTCGACGCAAAACTGGACGGTGTTTTTCAAGATGGGCAAGTCATTATGGTTGAACCTAATACTGATGATCAAAGGATTGGAAGAGGAGTCCTCGTTGGGAAAATGTTGTTGACGGCGAAGAAGGAAGTACCTGTCCGCCTGATGAACGTCAATTGTTTCTCTGTCAATATCAAGAAAGGAACAATCTTGGGAAGCTGCACCATGGTGTCCTCCATCTCCCGGCAACTTGAAACAAACGTGCCAGAAGCGAAAGTCCCAAAGAAATTATGGGAAATGGTTATGTCAACAGCCCAGGAATTGACTCCAGACCAGAGGACAAAAGCAAAGAATCTGATCGGCCGCTATCAAGATGTATTTGAGGTAGAAAATGGATCCAAGGGAAGAACTGATGTCGTGAAACACAAAAAAGAGACTGGAGAAGAAAGACCTATCCGTCAAGCTCCAAGGCGATTACCGTTGGCGAAGCGTGAGGAAGCGGAACGCATTATTCGCGAGATGGAAAAGGATAATGTAATAGAACCATCAAGCAGCCCGTGGGCGTCACCAGTAGTGCTTGTGAAGAAGAAGGATGGGTCCACCAGGTTCTGTGTAGACTACCGGTTACTCAATAATGTCACCAAGAAGGACAGCTATCCCCTGCCACGGATTGATTATACCCTGGACACCCTGGCCGGCTCAAAGATCTTCTCATCTTTGGACTTAAAGAGTGGATATTGGCAAGTGGAGCTGGCGCCCGAAGATCGAGAAAAGACGGCGTTTTCCATTGGTATGGGTCTGTGGCAGTTCACAGTGATGCCATTCGGATTATGTAATGCCCCAGCGACATTCGAGAGGTTAATGGAGACGGTTCTGAAAGGTCTGTCCTGGACAACGTGCATGGTGTACCTTGACGACATAATTGTCGTGGGAAAGACGTTCGACGACCACCTAAGGAACCTGGAAGGAGTGTTCCAGCGGCTTCGCGGAGCTGGACTAAAGCTTAGCCTCAAGAAGTGTCACCTGTTCCAGAAGGAAGTGAATTACCTGGGGCACATTGTTAATGGAAATGGAATCGCCGTGGACCCTGTGAAGATTCAGGAGGTGAAAGACTGGCCAACTCCCAGAAATAAACACCAAATAAGGAGTTTCCTTGGCTTGTGCACTTACTATCGGCGCTACATTCCTGGATTTGCAGACATTGCTAAGCCGTTGACAAAACTCACTGAAGAAGGTCGTCCATTTGAATGGGACCAACAGTGTCAAATTGGCTTTGAACAACTAAAGCAGTACTTGGTTAGTACTCCTATTCTGAGTTATCCTCTCCCAGAAGGCAAGTTCGTCGTGGACACAGATGCTAGCAACGTTGGGATTGGTGGCGTACTCTCCCAGATACAAGAGGGGCAAGAGAAGGTGATCGGCTACTTCAGTAAAGTCCTATCAAAGCCGGAACGAAATTATTGCGTCACAAGAAGGGAATTGCTAGCCGTCGTAAAAACGATAGAACACTTCTAAAAGTACTTGTATGGTAGACGCTTCCTGCTGAGGACCGACCACGCCGCTCTAAAATGGCTTCTCCGTTTCAAGAACCCAGAAGGGCAAGTTGCACGATGGATCGAACGACTTCAGGAGTACGATTTTGAAATTCAGCATCGGGCAGGAACTAGCCATCGAAATGCCGATGCTTTGTCGAGAAGACCCTGTGCCGAAGACTGTAAGCACTGTAGTCGTTTGGACGAGAAAGTAGCCACAACTGCGAGGACAGCCATAGTTGACGACAAATGGCAAGACGAAGAACTGCGAAGAGACCAGAAGAACGACCCGGATTTGAAATTAGTGCTAGAGTGGAAAAGCAGGGACGCGAGGCCTACCTGGGAAGAGGTGGCACCATGTGCATCGTCCGTAAAATCATACTGGGCGCAGTGGGACTCCATAGTGTTGGATCGTGGTCTTCTGAGACGAAGCATGGAGAATCCAGAAGGCATGGAACAGAAGACACAGTTACTAATCCCCAAGAATAGGGTGCCAGAAGTTCTGAGGGAATTTCACGATGGAACTTCGGGAGGGCATCTGGGAGTTAAGAAGACTATGGAGAAGGTGCGCGAAAGATTTTACTGGGTGAACTGCAAGGAAGACGTGAAGGATTGGTGCAGAAAGTGTGCAGTCTGCGCAGCCAGTAACGGCCCCCACAGGCGGGGTAAGGCCCCCATGAGACAGTACAACGTTGGAAGTCCTTTTGAGAGAGTTGCCATCGATGTAGCCGGCCCGTTTCCAGAAACGAATGGTGGAAACAAGTACATCGTCGTGGTAATGGACTACTTTAGTAAGTGGGTTGAAGCTTACGCCCTACCTAACCAAGAGGCAGTCACTATTGCGGAAGTCCTTGTCAGGGAATGGATCAGTCGGTATGGTGCACCTATGGAACTGCATTCAGACCAAGGAAGGAACTTTGAATCGGCCTTGTTCAAGAACGTGTGTACTCTGCTCGGCGTACGAAAAACTAGAACAACTGCACTCCACCCACAGTCGGACGGAATGGTGGAAAGGTTCAATAGAACCATCAACCGACATTTGTCCAAGGTCGTTTCCAATCATCAGAGGGACTGGGACACGTGCATCCCCCTGTTTCTAATGGCATACCGCTCATCTGTTCATGAGACAACAGGGGAGACTCCCGCGAAAGTGGTATTCGGGCGAGAGCCGAGACTGCCCTGCGACCTGAAGTTTGGTGTGAAGCTTGGCGAAGTCTCTGCCGACGAAGATTACGTGAGCAAATTACGCAGGAAAATGGATGATATCCACAACCAAGTGCGTCACAATATACAGACGGCCAGCGATCGGATGAAGGAGCACCATGACATCAACGCTCAACACGGGGGATACCAACCTGGAGCACTGGTCTGGCTTTATAACCCCCAAAGACGTCGAGGCCTCTCCCCAAAATTGCAGACCTCTTGGGAAGGTCCTTACAAAGTGATGAAACGGATCAACGACGTCGTTTACCGCATCAAGAAGGTCCCCCATGGCAAACCCAAAGTAATCCACTTCAACCGGATAGCCTCTTACCATGGAGAAGCAGATGAAGGGACAGTTCAAAGGGCACAAGTTTCCGAAATGAACTTCGAAACCTTCATGTCTCATCTCGCCGAATGAAGTAAGGCACGGTTTGGAGTGACCACGGAGAAGCAACAAGATCTCTTTAAAGTGCCACTGGAGTACAGTCTGGCCCACTGCGTAGCAGAATACCTGAAAATGTCCAAAGGAATCGCTCAGGTGTTTAGGAAGAAATTTGGCCAAATCGAGGAACTCCGAAGACAGCAGCCCGTGGTAGGCAAGAGTCTGCAGATCATCGATTCGACGGCAGATCGGAGGCGCCACGTGCATTATTTAGTCACTAAGAAGACATCAAGCGGTAAACCTGACTATCAAAGTATGTGGAGAGCGCTATATAGCCTGAGGAGACAGCTAATAGAGAACCATCAGATGAAGTTAGCCATCCCCAAATTGGGCTGCGGATTGGACGGACTAGACTGGAGAGTAATTCGGAGCATGCTGGAAGTCATCTTCCACAGAACGGGAATTGAAGTCCTAGTCTGCAGCCACCACCCACAGGCAACAGTCAGCAACGGCAAAACCGTAGACTGCTACTTCTTCCAGACGGGAAGTTGCATGAATGGGTCAGCATGTAGATTCCGACACCCTCCTTCAAGACTATCACCAGGAACATTTCGAGACGAAACGTTTTTAAGAAGGGGGCAGTGTGGCGCGCCAGCAGGCTTAGCTCAAGGCGTCAAGAAGTCGGTTCGTTATGCGTCATTGGCTGCCACGCCACCGGGGTCTATATCGAACAGCCTAGACTTTTCCGGCGATGGAACAAACTCGAATCTTCCAGCGTAGAGAATTCCAGACGGCAGCAAATGATATAAAATCGCCCGTAGTTGACTCACGAGTCAGTCGAATTCGAACAGCGATCGTCGAAGTTAGATTTTAGTGTGAAAATAAATTGTTACAAATAAATTAGTTTTTAAGCTTTATTAAATTACGGTTAAGTTTTTATCGAGTGTTTTATTCGTTTAAATAAATAAACATAAACCCTAGAAACGTAACAATATATTACTATACTAGCAAGGAGGCGGTTTACAAGCCGGCGATGACCTACGACTAGCTCACCAGGACGGGTCGGTTAGTGTACTGTGAATAGCCAGCAGAATTACCTAGAGAGGAAGGAGCGGCAGGATGGCCATGTCAGGTAGGGTTAGGAGTAGACCAAGCGGATGACCGGTAAGTCAGCGTTCCTCGGTTCTGTTCTGAGTTTTATAACGGTTGGCTCCTCCCATCGGCAACGTCGGTTCGAAGCGGGGCAGTGCGGACAGATCGCGCGGTCGATGCATCCAGGCGCGAGCCGGTTCGAGCGGTGGATAAAAGGTAATTAGTAAGCGTAATTATGCTTCATTAGACTGCTAATGCTCATTTTCTGCCCTTGTAACACAATATACCTACTATTTCGAATAAGTTTTTTAGTTCTATAAAACATCAATCTTTTACTGTACAATAGCTTAGGTCAAAAGATAACTAGGGCAGGCCAGTTAGATTGCAGTGGATTTCTAGAACCACTCCCTTGCTGCGGAAGCCTCAAATAGGTCCGAAACAGCTGTTCGTAGGATGCTCGGGAAGTCCACTGCAATCGAAATTGACTCGCAACTATTTTTTAACATTTCTAAGTTTTTTGGGTATTACCGCCATTTCGTGAATTGTTCTTATGCAGCATGAGAACAAATAAATTCACGAAAAGGTGGTAATAGCCTAACAAACAACATTGACAATTACCATTTCACCATTACCCATTATTTCACTCTTACCAGCTTAGCTCAGCTGGTAAGAGCGGTTGTCATGCAAACTATGTGTCCCGGGTTCGGGTCCTTTTATTTATGAATTTTCTACTTGCTGGTGACGGCAAATCTCATTTATTTACCAACTATTCCTAATTCAAAACCTTCGAACTTCGGAGTCACGTTAGCTCAACTGGTAGGAGCGTATGTAATATAAACGATGTGTCCCGGGATCGATTCCCGGATGTGACAGAACTTTTCTATCCTCCTGTTGGTGGTTGCTTTCCTTAATAAAATGAATTTTACCCTGCCAGTATATTTATTTTTGATTTCGATGAAACTTTTTACGGCAATAATTTCTGCTTATCTGAAAACCTATTCAGCCCCTATCAGATATACAGACTAATTTTGCGTTTTTCGAAACGATCAAACTCGTAAAATTGTTATTTGAACTTCTGATTTTTTTATATGGAGCACCCTGTATATTTTCATATTTTTCAAAAGATAATGAAATTATATTTCCAGAAATATAAACACTTAGTATACAGGGTGTTCTTTTACTGTTTGCAAATATTTAAACCTGTAATATATCACCATAAATGGCAACGATTGAACTCATATGTTCTTAATATAAATGTAATAGTTTTCGAGAAAGATGCAGTGGCAGATTTTCACTAAACCGTTTGAGAACTGTTGGCACAGCCAAAAGTGAAATGCGGGCGCCTTTTCAATTACGACCCGCAGCCGAAGTAGGTTAGGGTCAGTGCCTTACTGGATCTTGAGCAGAAACGACGTAAGCAGCGTTGCTCCAATCAGCTGGTCCGTCAAAATGTTTACAATTTAAATTAACTTCACTGTAAGTAATTACAAGTTTAAGTATTTTAAATTAAAATCTAGTGCAATTCAAGAAGCTGTAGTTCGTAATTGCCGAACAAATTAAGAGCGTGGTACAAACAAATTGTAATTTCTCATTCCATATTAATTTTTAAAAGACTTTACATAAAAGATTTTACATTTATTTTGTTTCCCAGGACCGTAAGTAGTAATACTTTCATAGCTAGCAGCGAGATTGCAGCAAAAGTTTATTTATGTAAAAGGGTGAAGGCAGAACATTTTTAACGCGCTTGCCTCTTTGGTGCATAAATTTCGGATTTATTCGTCGATAGTTGATACCTTAAAACAAATTACTTCGCTCAGTGAATAAAAATAAATAAAATAATTAATAAACGATATCAGTGATTATTATTACGAAACTCTGCGTTGAACATCGAGTGCGGGATCGATGGGCGTGTTCATACCGAGAGGAACGCGAAGTTGACCTTCCTATCTGTCTCGCACATTTCAGCGGTTGCAAACAAGTGGTCCATCCAATTTTTTTTTGGCTATGATACGGTAGCGACCAAAAAATACCCGCAGAAGGTAGCATTTCGTGTACATACACTGAGGTTTTTTTATTTGCATACAGTAAAAGAACACCCTGTATAAATCAAAAAGTTTGCGAGATATAGAGTTTTAAATAATTTTTAGAATATATTTACAGAAAATTGTGTGTGTGTGTGTGTGAGTGTTGCGCGCGTGCGCATGTGCACGTGTGAGTGCTTGCGTGCATGCGTGCGACTCTCCCTTTGAATTTCTATTTCATATTTTGCAGTTATAAGTTAGTGATAATGATCCATCAGAATATAATATTTCTAATTTTCGGACACTTCCGCTTATATCGAAAATTGCTGTCAATATTCTTATTTTAAACAAAATATCCCATCTTTTATTACATTTTTGAAATCTTCATAAAATTCTAAAAATATTTTTTTACATATGATACAAGAAAAGTTTAACGTTTCAGAGGTATTTCCAATTTAAAAACAAACACAGTTTGTTTTTAAATTGGAGATTACAGTAGCTCGTTTATGATACTCCCATATTTGTGCAATAAAAGCCACGATGCCAATTTTTGGGCTGCAGTAGGCTACAGTAACATTCTTTCAGATCATGCCCAGTTTTACACTTACAGGCTGGTTAAAAAGTAAAGTAACTTCTCTTCGGCCTAATTTCAATTATGCAAAAGTCATATTTTCTTTAAATAGAACGCCTAGTATACTTTTATACTATGTGACTCAACATTAAATGTTCTTTCGTCCTGTATTAGTATTCCCCATATCTATCTCTAATATGTAGTTCACTCGCTATCGATGATTTATTTTCAAAACATATATTTTTCCCATTTTTCGGTATTGATTGAAAAATAGAGAAAGTTAATAAATAAAAAATTGTTATGTCTAGGTAATATGTTATTACTTAGACACAATAGAAAGTATTATTAATAAATAACAGCGGACGAAATTTATTATATAACTAACAATTGTGTATTAATGTTTTTGATTTATTTATTATTTTATTTTCATAAAATTTTGTTTTGTAAAATAAAACAAGGTCCTTTTGTGCTTACGGCAATATCCCCACAAAAAAGAAACAAATAAATTAACTGTGAAACATGCTCGTTCGCGTTCACCAGCATTTATTTTCTGGCGCATGGGCTGATCCAGTTGTTCGCGCACACAACGGACGACAAAATAGCAGCGGCTGTGTAATTGTAATTCATATTCTAATAAAAAAAAAATCGAACGAAACGTCGACTTTCGTGGCAAACGCCTCCTTTTTACAAGAGACAAAATAAATTACTCCTTATTATTTAGTGTCTGAGAGTTGTCATAAGTAAATCAAAAATTTTACTACAATGACTAAAATCGCCCCAAGAAACATTTTCTTTTTTTGTGCTTCCGCACTGTCTAAATTTTCAATAATTAATTTATACACTAGGCCCTGGTAGGTCATTTTTTAAAAATAATATTTTGCGTGCTTCACATTCCATAAAATAGGCAGTTTTTCATAATCTTGCAAAGCAACAAAGCTGTTTCATTTATCCATTTCATGGGTAACTGAAAATTCAGAAACCTTTTCTGCGAGGGCTGTGTCGCGTGGCTTTCAATATGCGACTTTTTTCTCGTTCAAACTACGCATACATGCGTGAAGCAATTAATTCCTTTGAGCACGTACCCGAGACCGACACCAAACGGATCGCGTTGCCGGCTATTCGCGCATGATGTGCGTGCGCGCATAGATGATACACTTGAGCATCCGCGGTGGATCAGTGTGCGCGTGCTCGTCTAAATATTATCTCTGGTCTAAATGCACCAAAGGGGATCATGTTTACGGCTATTCGAGCTCGCGACTGTTCGCGCACAGGAAAACACAACGTAGCGTGCGCGCAGAGCCGTTTACATTTGAGCGTTCGCGGAGAATCAGTGCGTGCGTGCTCAAGTCTAAACACACCTTTAGAATTGAAATAAACGAATTCTTTATTTTTGGTGAAGTTGTATAAACCGGTTTGTATCAGTACAGCCTTTTAATTTCTTAGTTGATAGTTATTACTGTTTAGTTATTAGTTTTAGTGACTGTATAAACCACACTGTAGTTCTGAAATAGAAAAAAAATTAAATAAATCAAGTTCAGATTGAAGGTATTTTATTACACCTTGTAATTTTTCCAAAATAATTACCGCCGATGCATTCTTTTTCTGAAGCATTGATGGAGCAATTTGAATCTATCTCTTAAATTATAAGGTAACATTTTCTGTAAATCTAAATATCAAACTTACAACAAAAATTAATATCTTTCAGTGAAATTTTTTATGATACAAAGAATAAAAAACAAATACAAATAATTATACATAACTTGGGCAAATTTGATCGAATTTTCTGTCATTGTCACAAATTACTCTTAAGTTTTTCATAGTTTTCAAAACATATTGAAATTCTCTTGGATATTAACTGTATCTAAATATATCTGCGAACAGGTCCTTGACTTGGTCTAATAATTAAGTTGTTCTTGATTAATATTTAATTGCAGATTGCTGCAACATTGTAATTTTTTCTTCATTTGCTAAAAATTGCGATATCGTCGCCTAAGTGTTTTCTTAACATAACATATTTTTACAAAAATGAACACTATTCACTTTCAAACAATTTAAAAATCATTTCCAGTTTGGGAATCGACCAGCGTTGAATGAAAAAGTTGTAGTGGTAAAATGCACCTCTGGCATGTGGCATATAATGTAGGCGATGCGTAAGTTAATTGGGTAACAAGAGTACGTGTAATAACTATATATCGGGGAAATATATTTTACGCGGTTCAAATTCTAATGAAGCGGGCAATATAAGATATTAGACCGTAGCGTGTAAATAAATTCGAGGACGGCGAAGACTATTAACGCCGCTACAACAACGGTGTTACACAGTATAACAAAAAACAGAGCAATATTGCCGCAATAAAAAATTACAATTATACAATCAACTCTTTTTGTTTCAATGTGTAAAGATTTTTAGAGTAATTAGTTGACCAGTTGTAGTTCGATCTCCGGAGTATATGGCCACATTGCATCACACAGTAAGAACGCCGTAAATTATTTTCACCGTCCCGTTACACGATGTGCCTGTTCGATGCATTTTTATGGCGCTACTGAAACGATGGCGTGTACTTATTCTAATCCTATGCTTAATAATAACCGACGAGTCGATATCGATTGTGGATCGATATAAGGCAACTAATACGAAAGTTATAATTGAAGTGTAGTTATAGTGAAACATCCCGAGTATAATTTTACATATTTCCCTTTAACCCGCAACTTAGTAGATTAACCATTGCAAAATCTAGCGGATTTTGCAATTTCATAAAATATTTGAAAATACATATTTTCTCAGATTTGTGATATGTGTCAGGAAAAGTAAACTATTTTGAATATTTTTAGAAAACTCATTTGTTTCTCTTACCTTCAATATTTATTTTTTAATGCAGGCCGCTCTTAAAATAGTTTTAGTTTAATTGCCATTGTAAATATATATATTAACCGCTTAAATATTCCATAAAACATCTTGCGGAATTTATTTTTCTGAGCTTTGTGTAAATGAAACCCTCAAATGTTATCCGCAAATATCAACTTTATAATCCAAATATGTGTCTTATTTAAAAAAATTAATTTCAGTGTATATCTTAGCTACGGGATGTTTATTTGCCCTTTCTCTAAACATCAGCAAAAACTTTGAATTAGTCTGTACAAGTTTTGTAATGAACATTTCTTTCTAACTTAAAAAATAAAAGAGTTAAAAGAGGTGGGAATTCTCGCATAGTCGTCTGTATACCGAGTGGAAAGTTTCAAACCCGAACATAGCAAAGTTCCATTGACAACTACGTTTCTGTAGATTACTGCTCGCCATTTAAAGATACAAAAATGGTAATGGTATTAAATGAAAGATAAAATTAAGGCCAATGTTATCGTGTTAAAATAATTCCTATTATGTTAATACTTTGGAAATACAAATTATTTTTTTTTATTTCAAATGAAAAATGTAGTCGCCTTAGTATGTCAGATTTGAAGTTTGCAATGACGTAGAATACAATTATCATTCTAATAAAGAAAGAATTGTTGTACCTTAAACGACAAGAGTACCTACCTACCTATTATTTGCTCTATACAATAATTCATAATGCTTTTTGACTGACATATAAATTATTTTCCATTAATTGAAACATCTGAAAGTTTCAAACCTGACATAGGCGCCTAAATTTTATTTATGTTCCGAAAGTATTAATATTTAGGAATAATTTTAACACCATAATATTATCCATAATTTTCTCTTTTCTTTAAACCATTGCCATTTTTGTATCTTCAAATGACGAGCAGCAATTCACAGAAACATAGTTTTCAATGCAAGTAGGTATAAATACCTACTTATAAAATTCTAATCATTAAACTTTTCTGGAATCTGATCGGTATTTTTAACCAGCTCTTGCAAATTTTCTTAAGTGTAATATACATATTTTTTTGTAATCCATTCCAAAGGAGCCTTGAAACTTATTATTAATCATTTTATTTTACAAATGTCCAAATTGTGCAACACGACATAGAAAGCAATAATAAAACCTGATTAAAAGTAGACGCGTTTTTAAAGTTATCAGGAAAATTATTTAAATTACTAATGCTACCATTATAATAGCAATCGCACAAGTAATCTGCAATTATTTAGTGCTCACCCTAATAAATCTTTTTTAGCCATTTGAAAAATTTTAAATACATACCGGGTATACCACGGCCACTGTTGACCATTTTGGAGGTTTTTCAGCTCATTCAGAATTCATCAGCTTCAGTTCATTTGTAAGTAACCATAATTCAATCCAAATAAGTTTTAAAAATAGAGAGATTTAAAGAAAAGAATATCTGTTTTTGAAAGAAAGCACCTTTAGCAAAGTGTGTTCCGTCACTTGCGCCTGCGTCCGCCTGTGCGTCCCGCAGTTTAATTTTTTTCATCCAAATTGCTAAGTGTACCCCTGTGACGCTCATGTGGATGTGGTACCTAAAATTTATTACTTTTAACGTTTTGCGCCACTTCCTAACATCTTTTAGGCAGAATTGAATTATGTTAATAAAGTAACAAAAATTGAAAGACAATGGGTCAACTTTAAGTTCAGTGCAATAACAGAATGTATTTTACCATAAAATTTTGGCGAAATGAATCTGATCAAGTCAAAATTAAGGAACCGGATGTGTCTTAAAGGTCTGTTTCCATGCATTCGTCGTGCGCCGTTCCGTCGTTAATTTGTTATTGGTAAAAATCTTTTGGCGGTTGCGAAAAATATTTAAAGTGAACCAATAACAATTGACGACGGAACGACGCACGACGGATGCGTGGAAATGTACCTTTTGGATTAAAACGAAATCAAGTATATTTACCTAAAGATTATGACATTCCTGTGGATTTGTTAAAGAATATAGGAACAAGTCTTGGGAATAAGTACATAGTTGTTATGTTAATGAGAAAGACGAAGAAGAGAAAGAAGATGTAATTCGACATTTAAATGTCGTGAAATGTTGTGAGAGGTAATTTTATTTTTGTTTTTATCCAGAAAATTTGTTATTGTCGTTAAAGAATTTTTCGTAGTATTACTTAATTAATGTGATAATTCGGTATTCTTTGCCTGTTTATTAAAAACATGGCCTTTTGTAAATAATTTTAATAATAATAATATTTAACAGTTTTAATTGATAATTGATAATTTGTTTAAATCTGGCGGTTTTCTGGATGTTTTGAAAATGACAAGTTTAGGTTTTTCTCATCTAGGCGTTGGCAATACTGACCACGGCATATGGATCACCCTCCTAGAATTTTTATTTTTCAATCGATTTACATGAAATTTGAAAAAGATAAATTACACATAAATATGGATTTTTCAACATACCATTTGAGTACCATATGACTTCCAGTTTCGTTTGGAAGTGATGTCAACTTTCTTAATTTATATGGAACACCTATATATTTTTACATATTTGGAATATATAGTTCATTGCGACTGTGAATGTTCATAATATGGAAATTATTTTGGTAACTAAAAAAACATCACATTAAAAATATTTAAAAAATATTGTTTGCTTTGGATTTGAATGTGTAACCAAACTCTCAATGACAAAAAAAACGACAAAAATTATAGCAACTTCGCCGCTATCTACTTGGCCACACACATATGGTTTATTGTTCGTTTCTAATCAGACTATTAAGCGGCAAAATGAAAATTATTTCATTTTTTGGTTGTTTTTAAGTAATAACAGTTAAAGTATGGTACACTCAATTCCAAAATATTTCAAATGCCAAAGTCTTTCCGATTGTAACCTTCAAATTCGTATGAATTTACTCAGGAAGATAATACTGGGTGTCTCACAACGTACGGAGGAAATTGAAAAGGCAGCTGTAGGACATCAGAATAAAGCTTTTTTCTTAATTCGCTTTTGACCAAACCCCAATAATAAAAAAGTTACGGCAGCTTAACTTTCTTAATTTCTTCTTTAATTTACACCTATAACTTCTTAATTTGTAAAAATTATTTCACGACCCACTAAACATAGAATGTTACATAGCATTTCTGAAACGTTTTCAACACAACTTAGCAACATTTCGAACAAAATGTTGATAGAATATTACGAATGGTACATGGAATGTTATGAAACACCAATGTAATGTTACCACGTAACAGAATAATAACATTTATTGAAAATATCGAAATAATTTTAAGCTTGGCATGAAACATAATATTGTTGGAACATGATATTTTTATGATAAGTAACGTTTTATTGAAATGTTATAATAACAACCCAAATTCAACGATGTCACAATTATTTAATGCGCATGTGCGCAATAATATTATGGCGTCCCAGCTTTCCCGTCACTCTTCACTAGTTCCGTCAATTTACTAAACTTATTCGACTTATTTTCCGATTGCTGCTGATAGTGCTGATTGTCGTTGCTGTTCTTAATTTGGGAACATGAAACATCATCTATTTAATAAAGAGGTAAGCAGTTTGTGGGCTAATTTAATACTTATATTTTACGTATTAAATTGTATGTTTATGAATCATCGTTAACATGCGCAATATGTCGCAGTTTGAATTTGTACCTACCTCTTTCAAATGTTTAGTGTTAAAAACACAAAATCTATAAATAAAAAATATATCTCGACTTCTTACGAGACAAAAACTGATAGCGTTTTCTACTAACGTGCACTACATGCACTCCAACTCATTTTATTACTTGAGGTTGGAAGAAGATGGGAGGTACACTCAGTACGACTCGTGCATAAGATTCTACTTTTTTATATCTGCAAATTAGCATATTTGTTGGTGAAAGTTACAATGCTAGAAGAAATTTTGAAAGTACTATTTTCCTTCTTAAAAGAAAATAGCTTGAATTCAGGTTCATCGCATAACCTAAATTTTGTATTTTGACAGTTCTTGCGATTACCACACAACTTGTACTGTTCAATCTACGGTACGTACCATCGCGACCAGAAAATACTGGGACAAAGGAATTCTCATTTTTGGTACAACGCTAATGCGTGTTGTTTCGTTTAAAACTATTTCCAGCTTCTGCTGCGTCCGAGAACTTCGTATCTCACGTCAGGGTTACTGGAGTCCATCCAAACGTCAAATAACATGATAGATGAGTAAGGATCGATTAGATACATCACAGGAACAACGCTAATGCGTGTTGTTTCGTTTAAAACTATTTCCAGCTTCTGCTGCGTCCGAAAATTTCGTTTCTCACATTAGAGTTACTGGAGTCCATCGAAACGTCAAATAACGTGATAGATGAGTAAGGATCGATTAGATACATCACAGGAACAACGCTAATGCGTGTTGTTTCGTTTAAAACTATTTCCAGCTTCTGCTGCGTCCGAAAACGTCTTATCTCACATCAGAGCTACCGGAGTCCATCGAAATGCCAAATAACACGATAGATGAGTAAGGATCGATTAGATACATCACAGGAACAACGCTAATACGTGTTGTTTCATTTAAAACTATTTCCAGCTTCAGCTGCGTCCGAGAACTTCGTATCTCACATCAAAGTTACTGGAGTCCATCGAAACGCCAAATAACATGATAGATGAGTAAGGATCGATTAGATACATCACAGGAACAACGCTAATGCGTGTTGTTTCGTTTAAAACTATTTCCAGCTTCTGCTGCGTCCGAAAACGTCGTATCTCACATCAGAGTTACTGGAGTCCATCGAAACGCCAAATAACATGATATATGAGTAAGGATCGATTAGATACAGCACAGGAACAACGCTAATACGTGTTGTTTCGTTTAAAACTATTTCCAGCTCCTGCTGCGTCCAAAAACTTTGTATCTCACATCAGACTTACTGGAGTCCATCCAAACGTCAAATAACATGTTAGATAAGTAAGGATCGTTTAGATACATCACAGGAACAACGCTAATACGTGTTGTTTCGTTCAAAACTATTTCCAGCTTCTACTGCGTCCGAGAACTTTGTATCTCTCATCAGAGTTACTGGAGTCCGTCCAAACGTCAAATAACATGATAGATGAGTAAGGATCGATTAGATACATCACAGGAACAACGCTAATATGTGTTGTTTCGTTTAAAACTATTTCCAGCTGCTGCTGCGTCCGAAAATTTCGTATCTCACATTAGAGTTACTGGAGTCCATCGAAACGTCAAATAACATAGTAGCTAAGTAAGGATCGATTAGATACATCACAGGAACAACGCTAATACGTGTTGTTTCGTTCAAAACTATTTCCAGCTTCTGCTGCGTCCAAAAACTTTGTATCTCACATCAGAGTTACTGGAGTCCATCCAAACGTCAAATAACATGATAGATGAGTAAGGATCGATTAGATACATCACAGGAACAACGCTAATACGTGTTGTTTCGTTGAAAACTATTTCCAGCTTCTGCTGCGTCCGAAAACGTCGTATCTCACATCAGAGTTACTGGAGTCCATCGAAACGTCAAATAACATGATAGATGAGTAAGGATCGATTAGATACATCACAGGAACAACGCTAATGCGTGTTGTTTCGTTTAAAACTATTTCCAGCTTCTGCTGCGTCCGAGAACATCGTATCTCACGTCAGGGTTACTGGAGTCCATCCAAACGTCAAATAACATGATAGATAAGCATTAAGCAAAATATTTTGGTTTAAACCCAACTTTGAACAAAAGTCAGAATGAAGTTTCTTGTTATGGTCTTACTTTGACAATAAAAGTAGTTTTACTGATTCTTAATTCGCGATGGTACTTTTGTTTTGAAGGCTACTCGGGGTGTATTTTTTTTTGTTGAAGGCTCCTTATAAGAAATACACTTTTAAAAATTTATTTAAAAAAGTTTATTTATTAAATGTAAGGATGTCAATACGGGAATTCCCTTCCTCCACTACGCCCTTTCAATTCTAAATTTAGAGCAAAATAGTGGAAATCAACTGAAAATTTTTACAAATACAGCCAATTGTATTACTTTATAAAAGCTGTGCTGGATTTTTCTTACTTTTAAGCCAAAGCTAAGCAAAAAGATAAACATTTGCTTTCACTTCAGATTTGGAAAGAGACATTGTCTTAGGAAAAGGGAAAAAAACTATGCAGTTAGGCTGCACCATCGCTTTTCGATAAATCCTCGAAAGTGATGCTTTGCTACATTTTAATGATAGAATACAGAATGCAATACACACGTAGAAAATATAGAGGTAAAATGCTTTATTTATTTTATTGACAGAATTTTGCCACCTCACCGAGAACAAAATTTTTAGCATGGTAAAATGATGATGAAGCCTTTCAAGTTTTTGAAGCAAATGCATGATTAACAACGATTACGTAGAAGTTTTGGACCAAACTCAACTCAGCGAATAGACACAGCTGATACGCAGCTTTACGTTGTATTGTCTCCCGCCTGCAAGTACAGCTATTTCGCCCGCTCAGATTAATAAGCGGATTAGATTTTATAATTATTATGATCTTCACGGTTTATATTTTTATATTCGGTGTTTCAACATATTATTTTGAATGTAAATACATATATGGATGTCCACCCAAGTTTCATTAATTGTATTAATAAACACTTTCCGTAGTATTTTTTAGATTCCTTCTGTGTCACATTTAGAAAATATAATCTATGTAGATACTTTAATACAGGATATACTTTATCTTTGCATTTGGTCATTGGGACTTTCTTACAAGAGGATGGGTTTCGAATTTATTAAATCTATCTCTGTCTCACAAAATAAGGAAATCTCAGGATAAGGAGAATTTGAATATTATACATATGTGAGTAAGATTCCTTTGCAACTACTTATTATGAATAAAGTTTCGATTACAGTGGAATCCCTTAGACAGCTGTTTCGACCCAGTTTGAGGGCTCCTCAGCAAAGGAGCAAAGGGGTAGCGCTGTAATGAAACGTTTTAAAGTTTACAAGTGTTAAAGCAGCTTTATCAAAGTGGACGTTACGATCTGTTACATTACTTCATACTGCTAAACTAAAAATTTGCACCAATCAGTACGGAATGAACTGACATACAAAAACTATGTTAGGTAGTGATTGCTGCGGATTTTTAGTTTGCAAAATGATGCGATGCTAATGTGCGGTTTGCTTTAAAGATATCCACTGTGTTTCACTTCTCAGCTACAAATCCCTGACTTTTTTAATTTATTAACGGATCGATTCTAAATTTTTGCAAATTGCAAAAATGAACATATTTGATCTTCTTTAATCACGAAAAGTTACAAAGAAAAATTGTTTAGAATCAGAAAATAATCCGAATTCTCAAATTTTGGCGAAAAATTTTAATTTTTAATTATTCAAAGACAAGCTGAAATAATACATTTACAGTGAATATTTTCTTTTGTAACTGTCCCATGGAGAGCAAAATGACAGACCTTTTGAAAAATGGACACCGCATGATGAAGGCTTAGTATAACATATAGATAATGATATTTTTGGTTCTGTGTATTTCAGCTAGCTAAATTTTGCTGTTAATCAAATTAAAAATCAAAAAATTTCGCTGAAATTTGGGAATTGAGGTTATTTCCTAATTTTAAACAACTTTTCTTAATAACCTTTCATGATTAGACAAGGCGAAAACTTAAAATCGATGCGTAAATAAAATAAAAAAAGGACAGGGGTGTGCAGTTGAGAAGCGAAACACAGTATGTTGTACTGCAACAGCAGTGCAATGTTTCTAAAGGAACGTCAATGACACATTCCTAAAGGAACGTTCATGAAACAAGTATAGGAAACATAAAGATAATATTACATGTAAACATTAATAAAACATTGCAATTTATATTTATGCAGCGTTAATAAAGAGACGTCGGGTCAACATTTTTTTTGTAACGTTATTCTGCAACATCGCTTACTAGGACATAGAACTATTGGCGTAACGTTACTTTCTACATTAAAAACGTTTAACCGTAAACATTACATCTAACAAAATAACGTTCACACAATGTTTATATAACATCTTTTTGCTTAGTGGGGACATGCAACTTTATTGTTAAATAAACTCTAAATTTATCAAAACCACCATTCAAAAAATGCCTATGTTAATCAGTCAGTATAAATTAATTTCTGTTAAATCAATATGCCCGATTGTCAGATGGCATAGTATTATGGGGCTCATGAGCAAAACATATTTGGCGCTCTTTCGCGAACAACTGAAAAATACTAATTTTGCTGAAATAAAGTTTACAAACTGCTATTAAATAATTTTATTTTTGCGAATTGCAAATATCTATTTCAATAATTACAAATAATTTGGCGCCTCTCTATAGCCCGCAATAGACGATCGTAAATTGTATGAAATTTACATGTAATTTATGGCAAAACCTATTTTTCACCGTGTATAGCGAGCAAAAAGAATTACACGAATTTATACATGTAAAATTGAAAACAAAGAGCAAGTTCTATTTCTCAAGGTTTTTGACGTGAAATTTTAGTAAATTCTAGTGACTTTGATTGTTGCTGTTGGCTGTTGACTCAGATGAATGAAGAACGACTTCAGCTAATTTATGTGGGTATATGTTTATAAATAATTTTAGCTTCAAGACAGTTTAATCAGTGATGGTCTTGTGTTCTCCGTTTGGACGATACCCTTGATAACATAATCCAACATTCTCAGCTGCCCAAAGAAAATAACTTGAAGTTAGAAGCATTCATGAGTTACCATTTTCACCAACATTAACATTCTAAATTACTATTTAGCAGAACATCTTTTTATTAATATAATTGAAACGTGTATTGCAAATTACAATTCATGAATATATACACACATGTGTACATGAATTTTTACGTGAAATTATTGGAACATGTATTGCCGGCTTGTAGCCAAATACCCTTGTGCCGTGCACAATCAGCACAACAGGTAGCGGCAGGCCCTGTCCAAGACAGCGAAGAAAAAACCTTGTTTTTGAATCTAGTAAAACTATGAATCGTGCACTTTCGTTCTATTGCATAATGAAAATTTCAAATGCTGTAAAAGTGTTAAAAATCAAAACACAATCAAGGGATTGAGTAATTTTCTGGAAACACTTGATCAAATTAGAACGATAAAATCGATCGATTCATAGCTTTCTAGATTGAGAAATTAAAAAGTTCTTTTTTCATTATCATGAAAACCAAAATTACCAATTTATACGTATTAGAACTCGTAATAATCTACATACATTTCAAATATATAAAAATATATAGTGTGTTCCTTTTTAAATAAGAAAGTTGATATCACTTCCGGTGATACCGGAAGTCCTATAACGGCGAGCAATATGTCGGAAAATTTCATTTTTTGTTTAATTTCTTGTTTCCAAATTTCATGTAAATCAATTAATAAATAAAGATTATAGAAGGATGAACAAAATGGCGTGGGACACCCAGTATACGGTGTTCCATTTAAAATAAGAAGGTTGACATTACTGCCGCCGAAACCAGAAGTCCAAGGGCGGCTAGTAGTAGGTAGCGAAATTCCAGTTTTAGCTTCATTTATCGTTCCCAAATTTAATAGTGAAAGGCGAATGTATAGTGTGGGACACCCGGTATATCTTCCAATTACTGATGTTTCCATTGAATAGTAGAATTACTTCATTTTTCTTCACTGTCAAACTATCTATCAAACAATATAAAAATATATTGGGATGAAATGGTTTAGGTAAATATTCTTTTTGGTTGTTTCGTCATTTTGTAATTAGGTAAGATTAGCCAGATTTCTTTGATTTGTTGTGTTGTATTAACTTATTAAATCTTTAAGAGTTACACATTTTTGAGCATTTAACTTTCCAGCAAAATTGTATGTTGAGAATCACACCAAAATAAACCATAAACAATAAATCTTAGTAGCATAAAATAATTCAAATATTGAGTTTCTAACAATAAGTGCAATTAGTTGGTACACAGCTCAAATTATATAATAAATATTTGTACACAGCCATCAGTCTATGAAGCTACTGATTGCGTCTTCTGAATATATGCAAATAGTATAGCAAGCGGGATCCTAGGACACTTCGATGGCATGTTCCATCCGAAGAGACCACCGTTGAAATCCAACCCCAATTGTAGGGGGTGTTTTTATCGGTGAAGAAGTAACCCCTGTTGGTTCTTGTGCATGTCGTCAATGACCAGAGGGTGTAAGAAGTGGTCAATGACCAGAGGCTTTCAAGGTCGCCTTGTGGACAATGCTGAGAGGCCTAAGAAGAAGAAGTCTTTCAAGGTCATCGTCAATGACCAGAGGCCTAAGAAGAAGTGGAGGCTGGAGGAGCCTCGCCGCGGTTGCGCGAGCAGAGGCTTTCAAAGTCGCGCGCGCGCGCTGACCTTTGTACTGTCCTAGTACGAGCGGTATTTCTTGAACGCGTATCGTTTCGCAGGTTTGAACAAAATTTTTGCGCTACCTGTCACAACACAGGTGACACTTGTTTGTGTCGGTTTTTTTTTTTTTTGGTTGCTTACTGATTGAAAAAAAATGCAAAAATGTAGATTTTTAGGAATCTGTGTTCGAACGTCGCTAGGGGGGATCAGACGAGCGGTTACGCAAAGACGATAAGAGACGCTAGGTCAAACGAGGGATCAGGAAACTGATAAGACGCTTCGTTAGAATGTAATATTTTATTTCAGACTTGTTCTAATATAATATTACAATTTTTACAAATAAAAAAAACTTTTAGTTATAATTTACAATTAAAATAATTAGGATTTGTAAAATTTGTAAAAATGTAGATTTTTAGGAAGAATGTAATATTTTATTTCAGACTTGTTCTAATATAAATACAACAAATGTTACAATTTTTACAAATAAGAAATTTTAAAAAAGTTGATATTCACATGTTACATGTACTTGTTACGGGTACAGTTTCATTATGATTATCAGAATCTGAGTCATTAAAATTACAAATACAAAATTCTGATTCGATAACATCGTACAGATCTTTTTTACATGCTAAACAGTTCCCGATGTTATTGAAGCGAGAGATTTGATTTACGTTTATTTGATGCCTATCTTCGGTTGACAACATCGTATCGAATTCCATCAGACGTAAACAGTCACTTATTTCAACGTTCCAGAATCTTTCACACGGTGCACATATGCGAATGACCAGATGTCGGTTACCAAATAATTGATAAACGGAATGCACCCGGGATACAACGCAAACTTTGTACTCAGCCATATTTTTATGTAATGAACGAATGAATCGCTCAAGCTAATTTAAACGTATGATCGTTTCCACCACTTAAGTAGTTATTTTTTCTTTTTGGATAAAGGTTTTTTTCTTCAGAGCTTGATTGCGAAATCTTTTCATTACATTGTAGGAATTCTAAAAACGGACTCTTACTCAATGATGTTTTTTCATCGTTATCTTTGATACTAGCAGTGTGTTTTTTTATAGATAGTTCACAAAAACAGAAAAACTTTTGACATTTTCTACAATATTGACTCATTTTAAGAGTTTCTAGTTATTGAATACCGCTCGATCCAAATCCGTTATCACCTCGAACCGTATCTGATAGTTCCTTCACTTCTTCTAATTCAGGGTAATAAATTTTTTGACAGATCAGTTGTGCAACACGATCACCGCGCGTTATTTTGAACGTTATGTCGGAATGGTTAAATAATACGACTTTAATTACACCACGGTAATCTTCGTCGATGACGCCTGCTCCGACTTCTACACCGTTTCTTGATGACAGTCCTGACCTTGATGCTATGCGTCCGTAACAACCTTCAGGAAGTTCAATTCGTATACCAATATCGATGATTTCCCTGCCTCTTGCTGGAATAGTATAATCATAAGCGCTGCGTAAATCATAGCCAGCTGCTTTTGTTGAACTTTTGGTTGGTGCAAATGCGTGAGCTACAGCTTTCATAAATTTTAAATGTGGTTGTTGATTTTCGGCTACAACATGAAAAAAAAAATATATTTAAGAAAAAAAAAAAATACTTACATGTTGAAGTTATTCTGAAATTAGCCTTCAACTGTTTGATAAGTTTTGTTTTAAAACAAAAAAAGTTATTTCCTCCCCTTCTAATTTTTTTTATAGCCCCAAGGAATGGTATCTGTATGAATAAAATTAACAATTCTTTTATCATCGAATGGACTCAGAGCTACTTTCTTTTGTTCAATCGTGTAAACTTCATGTTTCTCTGATTTAATTAAATGCTGACAGGTATCTATTATAGAATTATTAAATAGAGTTTGATAATAATCTTCGAACGATATAGAACGAAGTGCTGAATTTTTTATGCCTTTTGCTTTTTTTATAATGTTGCTATTTTCATTTTTTATTGCATACATTTTTGATCTAAGACCTATGAACTCTAACATTAATTTTCCATTATTTTCATCTTTCATCAATCCTAAAATCTTTTTATTACGAAGAGGTATTTGATATCTGTTATCAGGTGAATAATCTGATGTGTCAAATTTTAAAATGTCTTCCTTGATGTGTTCGTATATGTCTTCAACGAAAAAATGATAAATTAACGAATCGGTATCAGTATAAAGTAATTTAGCATTGTTTTTAAATTTATTTTTAATATAATTATAATGAAAATCATATAAAAACGTTTTAGAAAGATCTAATATAGCAAAACCTATGTATATAGGTTTGTTAAATTTAATATTCAATCGTTTCATTTCGATAATGATCATATCGTTATCAAAAATGATACAACTGTGAAAGTTTGGCTTCGAGATATAACATTTTGCTCCGTAACGTCCCTCCCACTTAGTTACCAATTTTACATCTTTATATTTCCTTACGTTTTCCATAGTCTTTCCGAACACCGAATTGTTCATTAGTTTATAAAAAATTTTTTCAAAATCATTTTTACTTTTTTTACGTAAATCATTATCTAAATTTATGTACGGTTCCATCCAATTCGATTGCTTAAATTTTAATACTCTAGTGACTCTTTCAATTTTTAATCCTAATTGGATTGCTTGTTTTAAATTTCTGTAATGTATAACGTATTGTTTTTTATCAAATAAAGTTGTTAATAATTTTGGAACTTTTGAAGATAATGATGGTGGTACTAAACGTTCAGGACAGAGTGGTAAATCTCTATGATTTTCAAATAGTTCTTCGGGATAAAGTAAATCACATTCCAAAATATAACCAAATTCAGCATCATCTGAGACATTGATGATATCTATCGAGTAAGGATCTACCCATTCAAATTGAGCAAAAGGTAAAGGTAGACACATAGCTGTACGTACCGTACAAGTTGTTAACATCATAATACATTAAAAATGATGAAGGTTCATCAGCATTGAAATCGTTCATGTACTTGTTATTCGCTTTACCATAACGATTAGAACACTGTGATACCCCACCTCTGATGCCTTTTTCGATAAACATTATCATGTCAACGTCCGTTAATAATTCTGAGGTAATGGAAGTTGTTTTCAACATGCTGTCGAAAGCTAAACCGGGTGCTGTATAATAATGTAACGCGTCTAAATGATAAGTTTGCAAACATGTTGACCTGAAATTTTCAAAAATATCAGCTAAAAGCAAAACATCTGTTTTCAAGTACAATTCTGCGTACTCTTGTAAATTTTGAATATTGAATGTATGCCATACATTCAATGCGTGCTCATATTCACCGTCTGATATGTGAGATTGATTAATTTTACTGAAAGAATTATCTTTTGATGGTAAATTTGTATCTTGTAATTTTTCCCAATTGTCAAGATATTCATAGGGGAAAATTCCTTTCCTTTCAAGCAATTTAAATTCAGTATTATTTTTACAATGAGCTTTGGTAATTACTTTTTGATCGCTCTCTAAATATGAGGAAAGTTTATCTAAACTACTAGCCATGAATCGAAAAGAATCTAAAAATCTAAAATTAATATTAGTATTTGAAATGTATTTAGAAAATGAAATATATTTTTCCTTATTAATCGGTAATAAATCAATTTTGCCTGGAATTTCTGTAGCTAAAGCTTTTATTATAAAATGACTATCATAACCTGACATATTGTGAAAGATTACGGGTACTGCGTTACTGTTTTTATAATTTAGATTGCACGCTTGATGACAACTTCCTCGATACCTGCCAGTTAAGTGACAATGATCACGTACTTTTATATCAGTAAAATTGTTGAATGGTTTTAAACAAATGTGACAATGTGTGGCATTTCGATAGTCACACTCTTCTTTTACCGTTAATTTCTCACACGGTACCACGTTCGAAAAAATATCATTAATTTCTAAGCCGATTTTTTCTAGTTCATTGACAAACCAGCTTACACAATCTTTCCCAGTATGTAATCTGAATTTTGAAAGTGTTCGATTATATGAACAGAGCAAAAAATATGCTATAGAAAAGGGTTCATGTTTTTGATGCTTTATGTTTTTATTTGAAGATTTTAAATCATTATATTTTCTCAATATACATTCTATGTCTGCATAAATTACAAAGGGAACTTTCTCTTTATTTTTAAAATTTTTAAAAGTTAGATATTTTTCTCTTTCAAGTGGTATCGTAATTTTAGTTTTATTTATATCTCTGCACGAAATTATGTGCTTTTTCAAATTCTCTTCCGATCCGAAATGATTTAGACAACGTTCACAAAACCACTTTTTATTATGTAAGTTACCGATTTGTCTGTGAAGTAGACCGGACAAATTTTTTATTAAAGCAAAGTGAAATGTAATCTCTGAGTTTATATTTAAGTTAATTTCATCATCATCAGAATTTTCTTCTTCTTCACAGGGAATCATTAATAAATTAATTCGTTTTGTAAAGTCGAACTTACTCAAGGAAATTGGTAATACTTCTGTTTTTTCTATTGTAAATATGTTAATTGAAAGTTCGTTTAATAACTCAAATTTTTTAACGTTTTTCAAACTAATAGGAAAATGAATACCTTCAAATTTTAAAACATTTGAAAAATGTGGATAAGATGAAACACGTTCAGATTTTTTATGTGCAGGTGCAGGATATAAAGCTGCCACGATTGACCATAGAAAACAATATTTGTCGTTGTTTTGTATATTTAAGACACACTTTTTATTTTTAATAAAATTAGGCATTTCAACATACGTTGAAATACTTCCGGTTATAGGTGTATAATTATTAATGTTAATTTTTAATTGTAAAATTTCATATAGAGCCCATCCGCTGTCCCTTTCTTGAAATTCCTCTAATTTTGATAAAATTTTATTTTTAACGTTTATCTCGTACCATTCCTTTAAATTTGTAGAGTGATCAATTACGTGATTTCTAGTCGTAAAATGTTTGATATCTGTTTCACCATTTTGCGGTTTAACAAAGTTGGCTAAAAATATTACATTTACTTTTAAAACACTTTTCGATAATTCTTTCTTGATTTTAAAATAAAAATGTCTATAAGATTTTAGAAAAAACAAATTTGGGTCTTTAATGCTTAAATTAATTACTGCACCTGTCCTCATTCTATTTTTAAAACATGACTCTAGATCCTGCCAAACCAAAGACTTTCTTTTTTGGTTTCTCTTTTTTCTTAATTGTTCTTTAAAAATTTCTCTATAATTTAACAAAAGTGTTAAATACGATTCGATTTTTGAATAATTTGGAATTTTTTCTTTATTTAAAAGCTTTAAGTACTTCTTGGTTAAAAAAATTGTTTTTTTAATGAATTTAACCCATTTTAAATAATCTTTTTTTGTTTTAACTAACTTACCAACAGTTTCAATCTTCTTCAAGATGCCACCCAACTGCTGACTGAAATTCATGATTCACACTTTTGTATGTGTGTGTGTGTGTGTGTGTGTGTGTGTGTGTGTGTGTGTGTGGGATTTATGCAAGCGTTACTAATAAACTGATATTTGTCTGCTGGTAAAACAAATTTTAATTTCAAAATCAATAATATTTAGATAACAACAAAGTTGACGTACTTAATTGCATAAAAAATGTATATGTACTATGCAAGTTCAATTGATATCAGCAAAATTCTTAAATTATGTTTATCCACAAAGTTTCCGTCAATAAAATGTCTGTAAAAATATTATTGTTACACAAGTTCAATTGATATCAGCAAAATGCTTAAATTATGTTTATCCACAAAGTTTCCGTCAATAAAATGTCTGTAAAAATATTATTATTATAAAATCATTTTAATATTTAGATTGCAACAAAGTCAATAAAATGTCTGTAAAAAATATTATTGTTACTCAAGTTCAATTGATATCAGCAAAATGTCTATAAAAATCATTTTAATATTCAGATTGTAACAAAGTTGAGGTCATGCTTTCTCAGTAATTTGTGTTTTCCACAAACTTTGCAGAATATTTATAAAAATATACAAGTGTTATTTTCAATTAGTTTTCAAGTAAGCAAAATATGAGAATGTCTGTAAAAATCATTTTTAATAGCGTACACTTATCGTTTTTCAATAAAAATAGTTGAATTTTATGCAAAATTAGATTAAATTTCATATAAATGCTGCAGAGTTTCACAGAGGGATAGTGTCTAAGAAGTACCAAACAGAAGACTAAGAATATCAAAATGGCAAACGTACCATGCACATTAATCGTTCAAACCAATGACGTGAACGATTTACCTATAAAAATGTTATACGTGATATGTAAACAATTATTTAGGTAAGATTTTTTTTTTTTTTTCATTGTATTTATAACATAAGTTGCTTAATTTTTTTATTTTATTATTATTATTTTTTTATTATTTTATAGATATGGAATGAAATCGTTGCAAATTAAAGGAAAAGATCAGGTGATTATAAGTTTAAGTTATTCACCGAAAGGTGAAACTTTAACAAAAAAATTTGGAAATTTACCAATTCAATATGTACGGTTGGCGTTGGAGACAGAAGAGGAAATGAATTTGTTCCAGCAGGCGATGATGAAATTTTCATTTAATACAATCAGCCAACAAGACGATGATGACCGCATGTTAGAAGAAGCCCCTTCTTCTGAAGGAACATCCAAAAGAAAAATTAAATGGACTGCCGATGCAGTGAACAGCGATGAGGATGGTTGTGCGAAGAAAATTAAAATTCTAGAAAATAAAGTGCTAAAAAAACCTGACCTTCCAAAATATAAGGCGAAATATGATGAAGATGCACATCTATTCGAATCACAAAAGTATTCAATTGTGTTAGATGATTAATAAAATTATTTTGTATGTGAAATTCCTAAAATTTAGGAGAGGTAGAAGATGTATATTTATATATATATATTTGTATGTATGTGATTCAATAAACCATAATTAAATATTTATATTGTTTTATTATAGTCTTTAACAAACTATTGATATAATAAATTAACATAATCCTTGACGCAATTTACTAATTATATTGATCTAAATCTATAATATTATTTAAAACCTAATATTTACAATTTTTTATTACAATCTGTAACAAACCATTGATATAATAAATTAGCATGATCTTTGGCACAATTTAATGTATTAATTTCATGCAGGTTACAATGAGTTTTTATGTAATTTTTTGTAAGTTTCAACTTTTTCAAATTAGGACAATTAAATTGATCTAAATCAATAATGTTATTATTTAAAAATTTACTTAACACTTGCTTCTTGTTAAGTCCCTTGACCAAAACAATTCCATTTCCTATTAGACTTTTGATGTAAATGCCAATATTTTCCTGCGGTATGTGATAATAGTCGTTTGAAGTATTCCAATTTAACCCATGAAGTTTTCTAGTTTGCCAATCGATGTGACGGATTAATTCTTCACAGAACCAAGACTTCTTCTGTGGTGTTGACACTAAAGAGTGATGCATCATCTTACCATTTACATCGTAGATCGCCACCTCTCTTATAATAAATTCACTTTCTTGATATTGGAATCCTTGTAGATCAATTATATACATTTTATATAATTTGAATAAAAGAAATAATTAAAGCAAAATAATTAATGCTTCGTTTCTTTTTCTTTAGTGTTAGATTACGGTTGTAGAAACGTTTATATAGGTACAATTTCCCCCCCACTATACATACATACAAGGATGTTACTCTTATCTTCTTTAGTATTTCATCATCATATGATATTGTTTTTATTTATAACTATTATGTATATGATTGAAACCTATTATATACCTATAAACAAGTAAATAAAAGAGCTAGTCATTTATAAATTATTTTATTAAACTGTTTTTCTTTTTGAATAAATATAAAACCTTTCTACAATTCTTTTTAAAACTTTTCTTTACATTCTCTCTTGTAATTTTCTCCTCCTTGCCATCTTATGCAATGTTATTTTTATCTATCCAGCTATTATGTGTCTTATCAAAACCTAACCATTTCACGAACACTTTATTTTTATTTCTTTTTAAAACTTTTTCCACGAGATAAACGTCTGGATATTTTACTTTTTGTAATTGTTCTTTATAAAATCCTCCTGATATGTCACTTCCGGTTGTGTCTTTTAATAAATAAGTAATCGGATTTGTGAGTTGTACTTTTCGAATCGTGAAAATCTCCGTTGACCAATTAGGCATATATGTCTTATCGAAGATTCCTCTAATTTTAGAAATACGTACGTAATCACCGACATTGAATTTTTTACTTTTAAAGTCAACTAATTTAACTTTGTTGTACACGGTATTCAACAATTCTTGTTCGTTTTCCTTTCCGACTTCGATCGGCTTCATGCCTATTGTTCTGTGCTTTTTGTTGTTGTATTTTTCCACGACACGTTTTAATAAATTTATCCATTTGTAGTTGCCTTGTAGGTTAAAGTTTTTAAACATATCAAATAGCGACATCTTACTATCGCTTTTTGACCTGACATTGCAGTAGGGTAACAAATTGAAGCGGGATTTGCTCCTAATAAGTTCCCCATGCAAGGCGGCCATGCTTGCTGTCAAAGCATAATGAAAGATTTTAGAAAAATTTTGTGCAAATCGTTTTTGATTGCAGCGAGAATCTCGAGCAGCCTCTGGACAGCTGTTTCAGCCCTGCTTGGGGCTTCTTCAGCAGAGACGTAGCTCGACATTCCCGCTGCAAACAAAAACGACTTGCCCAATTTATTCGCATTTGCGATGTAAGAGTGATGAACAGATAAAATAGCGACATCTTACTATCGCTTTTTGACCTGACATTGCAGTAGGGTAACAAATTGAAGCGGGATTTGCTCCTAATGAGTCCCCCATGCAAGGCGGCCATGCTTGCTGTCAAAGCATAATGAAAGATTTTAGAAAAATTTTGTGCAAATCGTTTTTGATTGCAGTGAGAACCTCGAGCAGCCTCTGGACAGCTGTTTCAGCCCTGCTTGGGGCTTCTTCAGCAGAAACGTAGCTCGACATTCCCACTGCAGACCAAAAACGACTTGCCCAATTTATTCGCAATTGCGATGTAAGAATGATGAACATATAAAATAGCGACATCTTACTATCGCTTTTTGACCTAACATTGCAGTAGGATAGACAAATTGAAGCGGAATTTGCTCCTAATGAGTCCCCCATGCAAGGCGGCCATGCTTGCTGTCAAAGCATAATGAAAGATTTTAGAAAAATTTTGTGCAAATCGTTTTTGATTGCAGCGAGAATCTCGAGCAGCCTCTGGACAGCTGTTTCAGCCCTGCTTGGGGCTTCTTCAGCAGAGACGTAGCTCGACATTCGCGCTGCAAACAAAAACGATTTGCACAAAATTTTTCTAAAATCTTTCATTATGCTTTGACAGCAAGCATGGCCGCCTTGCATGGGGAACTTATTAGGAGCAAATCCCGCTTCAATTTGTTACCCTACTGCAATGTCAGGTCAAAAAGCGATAGTAAGATGTCGCTATTTTATCTGTTCATCACTCTTACATCGCAAATGCGAATAAATTGGGCAAGTCGTTTTTGTTTGCAGCGGGAATGTCGAGCTACGTCTCTGCTGAAGAAGCCCCAAGCAGGGCTGAAACAGCTGTCCAGAGGCTGCTCGAGATTCTCGCTGCAATCAAAAACGATTTGCACAAAATTTTTCTAAAATCTTTCATTATGCTTTGACAGCAAGCATGGCCGCCTTGCATGGGGAACTTATTAGGAGCAAATCCCGCTTCAATTTGTTACCCTACTGCAATGTCAGGTCAAAAAGCGATAGTAAGATGTCGCTATTTTATCTGTTCATCACTCTTACATCGCAAATGCGAATAAATTGGGCAAGTCGTTTTTGTTTGCAGCGGGAATGTCGAGCTACGTCTCTGCTGAAGAAGCCCCAAGCAGGGCTGAAACAGCTGTCCAGAGGCTGCTCGAGATTCTCGCTGCAATCAAAAACGATTTGCACAAAATTTTTCTAAAATCTTTCATTATGCTTTGACAGCAAGCATGGCCGCCTTGCATGGGGAACTTATTAGGAGCAAATCCCGCTTCAATTTGTTACCCTACTGCAATGTCAGGTCAAAAAGCGATAGTAAGATGTCGCTATTTTATCTGTTCATCACTCTTACATCGCAAATGCGAATAAATTGGGCAAGTCGTTTTTGTTTGCAGCGGGAATGTCGAGCTACGTCTCTGCTGAAGAAGCCCCAAGCAGGGCTGAAACAGCTGTCCAGAGGCTGCTCGAGATTCTCGCTGCAATCAAAAACGATTTGCACAAAATTTTTTTAAACATATCGTTCTTGATTGTTCGATTTACTCGCTCCACTATCGATGCTTTTTTCTCGCTGAATACATTATAATGGTTAACGTTGTATTTTTTCGTTAATTTCTTGAATTCTTGATTAAAAAACTCCTTTCCCAAGTGCGTCTGAAGATTATTAGGTGACTGTTCGTTAAATACCTTTTCCATGGCATTGCTGACTTCGGATCCGGATTTATTCTTCAAAGGGAATGCCCAAACGTATTTTGAAAAGCAATTAATCACAATCAATATGTATTTATAACCGTTATTTTCCTTAGCGTAAGGAATCATTTCCACCAGGTCGGCTTGATACAGATCGTTCAAAGATTTAATTATGACTTTACGCCTTTGGAAATTAATTCTTGCAGGTTTGTGAATTTCATCTACTACTTGTTTTTTAGCGTCTGTAATTAGATTCACCATCTTTTTTTTTACCTGATGATACGAGCTTCTCTTAGTTCCTCTATTATTGATTTTATTTCATTCGTGTGGCTCGTATTACCGGCCGCTTGTGATGCTAACAATAATCTTAACCTTTCAACAAGCTCATTTGGATCATTCCAATGTACGTAATCGATTTTATTATCGGTTGCTTGCATCAACAATCCACTACCTGTACTATTACTGTTGTTAATTAAAGGAGCTACAATATTTTTATACTTTTGCATTTTACTGCCATCTACTTGTTTATTCGATTTATAATGTCGTCGATGAGTATTAGTCCTAAGAATGATTTGTTTATAATTTTTAGTATCTTCTTTGGTGTAATTCTCGGGGAATTTTTTAAACAGTAACTCATATAATCCTGGAGTACCTTTGTACCTTCTATTTTTAACAATTATGTCAGCTCCATCGAGATTTAATGATGAGTTACCGATTCTTAAGTTTTCAGTACTTTTATCGAGTCTCACTTCATATTTATGATCAAATTCTTTATTTTCATCGTCTGTGTACATATCATTGATGTATTTTCTAGGTAAGGGATGATACTGATCTAAATAATCGACATAGGCTTTCTCATCGAGACCCTTAAATCGTGAATCTTCCTCTTCATCCGATTCAACACTTTCTAAAATAGATTCTTTAAATCTTTCCGATTCGTCAGCTTCATCTTCGTTAAAATCCATCACTGATGGTTTACGTTTTCTTATAGAAGAAAATCTTTTTGGAGTTGCAAAATCATATTGTTTGGGAGTCGTAAAATCATGTAGTTGTTGTTGTTGTTGTTGTTGTTCTTGCTGAGAGGTTGAAGGTTTTACGTGGATGTTGGATAATTCATTTTCGTTTCTTGGTTGTAATTTGCTTTCGATATTTTTCAAATGTTTGGTAATAGGTTCAAACGTCTTTTCTTTGGTTAATTCACCATGTTTTAAATAATTTAATTTGTCTCGAATATTTTTACGTTTTAACAAAAGTTTTTGTTTCATACATTTATCGGTCATCTTGAGAAGTAACGGTTCGTATGATATTTCAAACCTTAATAACTACAATATAAGTTCATCAGAGATATATATACTGATCAAATCCTTTCCTGTATCTTCCATCGTCCATGCGATTATCTTTAAAAATAGTTACAAATTCGTACGGACCGCTTCCCCAACAGAGAGAACAAATATTTTTAAATTTATCGAAATTCATGTCAGTGCCAACGTGATCGTTGTAAACGTGTTTTAAATTTAGGTCATCTTGCTTGAAAAGTATGAGAGCATTAGCATTGTCTCTAATCAAATGTTTTTGCACTTTGGCATACGTTTGAGACAGATAAAACGAATCTATGTAATTATGTCTACCCATACTAAAATATTCTCTAATTATGTCTTGATTGTTGCATGCAACATCGTCGAAAATAAAAATCGAATTAGGTTTCGCTTGTGAAGGTGGAAGTATGTTCTCACCTGCACTGTACGCAAAATAACCGATGCCTTTGATCGGCTTCAATAGCTGTTGTAAATAAACATACTTCGGTTGATTTAATGATTTCGAGTACACGTAAACGTTTTCAAATGCCAAACCGTTTTCATGTTCGATCAAGTTAATGATAAGGTTCGTCTTTCCACAATTCGAAGGACCTACGATAATACATCTCAAGGTCGCAGGAAATAGTACACCGTGTCTTTTAAAACGTTCATCTTCAAAACTATTATTTTCTATTTTTAAAGTTATTTTTTGTTTAACTAATTTCATATTGTTAGACAGATGGAGCATCACATGAGAAATGTTATGAAATAGTTTTACATTTAAATTTATATTCAGTTAAAGAGTTGTCGTTTAAGAAATCACGTTTGTTAAAAAAAAAATTAGAATGAAGTGTTATATAGGAGACGGATTATTAAATTCAGCTATCAATAATTTACCCTTTGAAATGCACATACCTACTTATAGATTTTGCGGACCCGGTACTAAACTACATAAACGCTTGGCACGCGGTGACATCGGTATAAACGATTTAGATGAGGCATGCAAGGAACATGACATAGCTTATTCTCAAGAAAAAGATTTAGCACGTAGACACGTGGCAGATAATAAATTATATAAGAAAGCAATGGAAAGATTTCGATCCAAGGATGCTTCGTGGGGTGAAAAAGCCGCTTCATTGGGAGTAGCAGGAGCCATGAAAGCCAAACTAAAATTGGGAATGGGATTAACGACGAAAAAGTCTATTAATGAATGTTTTAAAAAATTAGAAAAAACAAGAAAAACAGCAGAGTCTCTGGTTGAAAACATTGAATATTGTATAAAAGTTTTAACACAAAACGATACAGTACAAAAGGATAAGAAGAAGAAGAAGATGGTACTTAAACCTAATGTAAAGAACATTAAAGAACGAGCACATCATAAAACAGATGTAGATATTACAGATAACTTCTCAATGAAACCGCATAAAATTAATGAAAAGAGAATAAATGAAAACGATAATATTGAATACAAAAAAAAATTAATCCAAGAAACCAAAAAGAACGAATTAGTACAGAAGAGAAAGAAGGCTGTAAAACGAAAACTTAGGAACAAAACTAAAATTAACCTTGAAGAAGAAGATGAAAAAATGGATGTAGATATTATTGATGACTATCCAATCACACATCAAAAAAGAAAGAACAAAAATAAAACTGAAAAAATAGATGAAGGTTTGGTAGAGGACTGTCCAATGAAACTGTCCAGACGTGAAAAACGAAAATTAGATAAAACGGACGATAACGATGATTTTGAATTTAAAAAAATTAAAATAAATCCAAGTGATCCCGTTATACAACAAAATACATCTTTGAAGAGAAAATTATCAATCGATGATGATGTTGATGATGACAATGTTGAAAAGAAAAAACCAAAATCATATGATAATATATTGAAATAAATTCTTCAAGTAAAAAAATAATGTTTCAGTGTGTAAATAAAATTCAACGAGTGAGGATGACAAAATTACGTGTTAAAACTAAAACAAAGAAGAAAGAAAATCTTTCAAAAGTAATAAAGCAAATACAGAAACATGTGCTTCAAAAAAAACCAAAAACTCTAAGTAAAGCAGTTAGAGTAGCTGTAAATTCATCCAAGAAGTTTAAAAATAAGATAATATCACCCAAAAAACGTATAATTAAAGTACCTAAAACTGGTGGAGTGTTACCTTTAATACCGATTTTCGCCGGTTTGAGCGCTTTAGGTGCCCTCACCGGCGGTGCTACCGGCATAGTGAAAGCGATAAACGAAGCGAGAACAGCAAAAGAACAATTGAAAGAATCACAACGTCACAATAAATCTATGGAAGCGATAGCAATGGGCAAAGGATTATATTTGAAACCGCATAAAACCGGACTTGGACTTTTTTTAAGACCAGGACTCGTAAAAAAAAAAGCCAGATTTTAAAAATTCCTCACAATAAACCGATGACTAATATTGATTTGGAAAAATATGCAAAAATTTTGAAAATTCCTCATTTTAGAGGTGTATTTATGAGAAACGAGTTACCTAAAAAAATTAAAGGAAACGAAAGAGGAATAATTAACTTGGATAATGCAAACGGTCCGGGAACACATTGGACGGCGTACAAGAAAACGGGATCTCAAGTTATTTATTTTGATAGTTTTGGAAACTTAAAGCCTCCTGTAGAAGTTGTAGCGTATTTTAATTCGAAAGAGCCTTGTAGAATTAATTATAATCATAATGCATATCAAACCTATAACAGTTCTAACTGCGGCCAATTGTGCTTATCTTTTCTTAATAATACAATAAAATAAAATAAATCATATTTAGTGTTTCATTCGCTTGATAACCGTTGACCTAGTAAAAATGTCTTCCTACACGTTCACGTTATCGGGAAAGGAATCCGTTTTAACCGCACAAATATATCCTCCGATTATTTTAGATAATAAGAAAACGTACGTTCTCGGACTGATTGATTTTTATTCGTACAATGCCATTCCCAACGTCGACGAAACAAACAATAAATTTTACATAGACAAACACGTTATAGAAATTCCAGAAGGCGCTTATGAAGTCGAAGATATCGAAAACTACATAAAGTCTCGATTGGTTGAAATTAATTTCAAAAATCAAAAAGGTAGTAGTAGTAATAATAAATTATCGTCTACAAAAAGAAAAATGGAAACGTTATCAATAAAGATAATGAGGATCCTTATATAACACCCAAATTTATGTTCCCTGACAGAAATGTAAATACAACCGCTAATGATGATGAGGTCATAGTACTAAAAGCAAATACGAATCATAATACATTGAAGTATGAGTTAAAAAGTAACAAGATTATACATTTCGAAAAATCAAATTCTATTGCACCTCTGTTGGGATTTAACAGAAGAAAACTGAGCGCAAATAGAAAACACATATCCGATTTTGCTATTAATATTTCTAAAGTCAATGCGATTTGCGTCGAATGCAATCTAATTACGAATTCTTATAATAATAACAATCAAGATCACGTGCTACACATATTCTTTCCTCAAGCACCTCCAGGTTATAGAATAATAGAAAAAGTAAACAACGTCATTTATCTACCAATCAATACCAACTACATCGATGAAATCGTCATTAAAATACTAGACCAAGATAGAAATTTAGTCAATTTTCAAAACGAAATCAGAACAATAAGACTTCATTTAAAAGAGTTAAAGTAAAAAAAAAAAAAATGGTGTTTCAGTACAATATTTTTCCGTTTAAGGATATAAAAAGACAATTTACATGTAAGAGGTTCAGTTTAAAGAAGCAGTTAAAGGAATTAACTTCTGAAAATAAACAGTTTTTATTATCGTTGGGTTTTCAATTATTATAAAGAAGATAAAAAAAAATGAGTTTCGGTATGTTAAACATTGGTGAGCACGTTTTCACGGACGATTCTATTACAAACTGTGAAATACACAGTCATCCACCGTACGCAAACACCACGTTAAATAAATCAGATGAAATTCGACTACCGATTCAAACGCAGGACATCTACACGTTACCATCTCAAAGTTACCTGTACATCGAAGGGAAAATACTCGATCAGGACAACAAAATCAGCAATACTTTGAACTTTATCAATAACGGTATTGCTTTTCTGTTCGATGAAATCAGATACGAACTCGGTGGATCGGTCATAGATCGCGCTCGAAATCCTGGCATAACGTCAACCATAAAAGGATACATTTCTTTTACGCACAACGACTGCACACGATACAACAATGCCGGCTGGAATCATCTTGAAAATCCTACAATCACCGACTTAACGACAGGAAATTTTAGCGTTTGCGTTCCGCTGAAGATTTTGCTCGGATTTTGTGAAGATTTTAAAAAAATTTTAGTGAACGTACGACAGGAATTAGTGCTCATTCGAAGTTCTTCAGATCTTAATGCGACAATTACCACGAAGAACGGGGAAAAACCTAAAATAGAACTTTTAAAAATTCTATGGAAAATTCCTCACGTTCGAGTAGCCGACGCTGAAAAATTACAATTGCTCGGATATATCGATAAAGGAAGAGATCTCGAGATCGCGTTCAGAAACTGGGAACTACACGAACTACCTCTCCTACAGCAGACGATGAGGCACACGTGGAACGTTAAAGCTAGCAGCCAATTGGAGAAACCTCGTTTCGTTATTGTCGGTTTTCAAACTAGTAGAAAAAATGACGCTTCAAAAAATGTCAGCCAATTTGATCATTGTAACTTAACAAACATGAAACTATATTTAAATTCTGAAGTCTATCCTTATGATAATTTAAATTTAAATTTTGACAAACATCAATTTGCAATCTTGTACGAAATGTACGCTCAATTTCAACAATCCTATTATTATAAAACCGCAGGCGAACCGTGTCTTAGCTTTACGAAATTTAAAGATTTAGCACCGCTCGTTGTGATCGATTGTAGCCGACAAAACGAAACACTCAAATCCGGGACCGTAGACATAAGATTAGAATTTGAAACTAATAAAAATATTCCCGCAAACACCTGCGCTTTTTGTCTCATTTTGCATGATAGATTAGTAAAATATAATCCACTTACAAATGCTGTAAAAATGTTTTAAAAATTAATTATAAATAAAGTGTTGTGTAGTCATTTTATTCATTCATTCTCGAAAAGATGCCCGTTCCGGTGAAGTACAAGTGCCCTAAATGTAAAGGAGAGACAGATATACCAGAACACAAATGTATATCTTGTTTGATGGATCAATTACAGAAAGACCTCTACGGAAAAAAACATTGGTAGTAGGAAGGGGAGAACTTATTATTTAATTTTTTACACATCTGATTCAGTATATTTTAATCATTGCACCGGGCAAGATGAGAACCTTAATCGCATTACTTTTCATCACCATTACGCGCATTCAGTGCAATACCACTGACTCATGTGAATACTATAAACAAAGTTATGAAACCGCTCAAACTGAATACGACACACTTTATAATAGCAGTTTATCATATATCAAGAATGTACAAAGGAGCTCGATGAATACATTCAATTACATGCCAACGAAATAGATTTAAACGATAAGTACATTCAACAAATTGAAAATTGTGAAAAAAGGGTCACAAACTTAAGTGAAGAAGTCGTTAATACAGAAAGAATTAAACTAATTAAAGAAAATATTTTATTGGAATCATCTATGCAAGTATTAAATAAAACTTCAACAGAAAAATTACATGTCTTAGACGAAAAAATAAACATAGCATATTCTCTAATTAACGAATACAAGAAAAACGTATCACGTTTATTAAATCAAATCGATACATTGACACATGAATTGTATATGATTGGAGCGGATTCCAACAATTGTAGCAAGAAACTACATATAACAATTGATGAACTATTGAAACAACAGGCGAATCAAAACAAAATGTATAAAAATATCAACGATTGCATTGACAGAGAAGAAGATTGTTTGGAACGAAGAAATAAAATGGGTGTAACACTTAATACCTGTCGAAAAAATAACAGAAGATTAAGACAACAACTTAATACACAAACATCATCATCATCATCCACACCACAACCGAACAAATCCTAATTATTTTAATTGTAAATTATAACTAAAAGTTTTTTTTATTTGTAAAAATTGTAATATTATATTAGAACAAGTCTGAAATAAAATATTACATTCTAACGAAGCGTCTTATCAGTTTCCTGATCCCTCGTTTGACCTAGCGTCTCTTATCGTCTTTGCGTAACCGCTCGTCTGATCCCCCTAGCGACGTTCGAACACAGATTCCTAAAAATCTACATTTTTGCATTTTTTTTCAATCAGTAAGCAACCAAAAAAAAAAAAACCGACACAAACAAGTGTCACCTGTGTTGTGACAGGTAGCGCAAAAATTCTGTTCAAACCTGCGAAACGATACGCGTTCAAGAAATACCGCTCGTACTAGGACAGTACAAAGGTCAGCGCGCGACTTTGAAAGCCTCTGCTCGCGCAACCGCGGCGAGGCTCCTCCAGCCTCCACTTCTTCTTAGGCCTCTGGTCATTGACGATGACCTTGAAAGACTTCTTCTTCTTAGGCCTCTCAGCATTGTCCACAAGGCGACCTTGAAAGCCTCTGGTCATTGACCACTTCTTACACCCTCTGGTCATTGACGACATGCACAAGAACCAACAGGGGTTACTTCTTCACCGATAAAAACACCCCCTACAATTGGGGTTGGATTTCAACGGTGGTCTCTTCGGATGGAACATGCCATCGAAGTGTCCTAGGATCCCGCTTGCTATACTACTTATGCAATAAGTAAAGAACCAAACTAACACATAGTAGTTCCAAATTCTCCAAGAGAGGCAGCATTTTGCACATATCCTCTTCGCGCCACTTTCCCATCACCCTTATTCTTTTGTGTAGTGATGAGAAGTTTTGTTACTTTTAAGTAATCGGTACTACTTGCTACTCGTTACTTCAGTATTCGTTACATGGTACTCATAATATCGTGATATCGGTAGTATTTGTTGCTTTAGTATTCGTTGTTTTGTACTCCTACTCCTTCAATAATCGATACTTATACTTATTGGATTCAAATACCCGTTCGTTACTCATTGTTTACTCGGCAATCGTTCGTTACTTTGGTTATGAACAAATGGGTAGATTACTAGTAAAACAATAAAGAAAATTAGTACTAATGGTAAATTGATTTTCTGTATATTTTGACTTTTTCATTAAAACGGTCTTTTTATAGAGAATTAAAATTAAAGTAGGTAATTGTAGAACAGTTTCATAGTAGTTCCACCGCTAATGCAAAATCTCTGTCCACCCAAAAATTATAAACGTATAAAACAGCTACATCTTACTATCGCTATTTGACCTAACATTGCAGTAGGATAGACAAATTGAAGCGGGATTTGCTCCTAATGAGTCCCACATGCAAGGCGGCCATGCTTGCTATCATAGCATAATGAAAGATTTTAGAAAAATTTTGTGCAAATCGTTTTTGATTGCAGTGAGAACCTCGAGCAGCCTCTGGACAGCTGTTTCAGCCTTGCTTGGGGCTTCTTCAGCAGAAACGTAGCTCGACATTCCCACTGCAGACCAAAAACGACTTGCCCAATTTATTCGCAAATGCGATGTAAGAATGATGAACATATAAAACAGCGACATCTTACTATCGCTATTTGACCTAACATTGCAGTAGGATAGACAAATTGAAGCGGGATTTGCTCCTAATGAGTCCCCCATGCAAGGCGGCCATGCAATCAAAAACGATTTGCACAAAATTTTTCTAAAATCTTTCATTATGCTTTGACAGCAAGTATGGCCGCCTTGCATGGGGGACTCATTAGGAGCAAATCCCGCTTCAATTTGTCTATCCTACTGCAATGTTAGGTCAAAAAGCGATAGTAAGATGTCGCTATTTTATATGTTCATCATTCTTACATCGCATTTGCGAATAAATTGGGCAAGTCGTTTTTGGTCTGCAGTGGGAATGTCGAGCTACGTTTCTGCTGAAGAAGCCCCAAGCAGGGCTGAAACAGCTGTCCAGAGGCTGCTCGAGGTTCTCACTGCAATCAAAAACGATTTGCACAAAATTTTTCTAAAATCTTTCATTATGCTATGACAGCAAGCATGGCCGCCTTGCATGGGGGACTCATTAGGAGCAAATCCCGCTTCAATTTGTCTATCCTACTGCAATGTTAGGTCAAATAGCGATAGTAAGATGTCGCTGTTTTATATGTTCATCATTCTTACATCGCATTTGCGAATAAATTGGGCAAGTCGTTTTTGGTCTGCAGTGGGAATGTCGAGCTACGTTTCTGCTGAAGAAGCCCCAAGCAGGGCTGAAACAGCTGTCCAGAGGCTGCTCGAGGTTCTCACTGCAATCAAAAACGATTTGCACAAAATTTTTCCAAAAATTATAGTTTAAGACGTGCTAACAGCAGCATTAGAAACCTTACAAAAACCTGTAGGTTTGCTTTCCCACTACCATTCGAACAACTAACTGTGTAAATGTCTTCTGAAGAGCAGGTAACGTTATCTAAAATTATTCCTGTAAGGCATGGTCTTCAATCTGCTCTAGAACACTATTCAGAACTTGTAACAACAGACTCAGCAAAAACATTAGCAATATTTTTAAAAGATTCTATGAAAACTAAATTTGGAAATAATGATAATAATTTTATATTAGCTCAAGCCACGTTTTTAGATCCGTCTTTTAAAAAGGCATGGTTTTAAGAACCAGGAAATTTACAATGACAAAGAGAATCGTCTAAAAGATAGTAATGCTCCAAAAATCATATTTTTTAATGAGAACAATTTTTTAATTTATTTTAGCGGACTTTTTACACAGGGTATCTCTAAATTCCGTGGACATGGCTTAACCGCAGATTCCTGACCTCAAAATAAGACGATTTAACTAAACCTATCTGTATCTACAATTGCTTCGTCAAACCGGTATTCTTCTTCAAAGTTCTTGGTTGACTTGGTTGATATTGAGTATAAAGTCAGAAGGTAAGTGAAATTTACAGCTGGTTAGATTCCTGAGTAAACCGCTAGCGTGAAAAACAGAGTTGCCACAACACATACCTTACTGTAACTGTTTTGAGGTTAGGAAGATAACTTTAGATAATAAATTTTTAGAAAGAAACATTCGATAGGAAACTTTTTGTGTCTTTGAAACTTCATATTTCTTACGGTTTAGCAACAAAATAAGAAAATCTAAGAGACCTCAGCATTTTTTTAATTGAAAAAAAGGTATGTACTTACTACCTTTTACGTGCTTAATATACTTATTTTCAGAAAAAATTATTAATTGGTAAACTATATTAGGCATTTGTTTTTCTATGTATAGTCTGTTAACTTAAAATTCTAAATAAAAACATTTTGCATTTTTCGACTATAGGCATTTAGATTTTTCTTTTTCTTTACTAAATCGTAACAGATAGCAAAGTTGGCAAAGATACATAAAAAGTTACTAATGAATAACTCTTTCTGAAAATTAATTAGTTATACGCGTAGAAGGCTCTAGACTATACCCGTTTTCAATAACTGATTCTGCAGTCCTTTAGATTTTCCTATTTGTGGTAAATATAAATATTAACGTTATTTACCATTCCTATTATTTTTAACTTCCTTTTTATGTAATCGTACTCGTAACCCACTCGTTTGCTTTTAACAAAAGTAACGAATGATTGCCGGGTTCAAGTCACGAACGCGTATTGTGAATCGAACAAGTATCGAATATTGAACGAGTACGTGTACCAAGTAACGAAGACTGAAACAACAAATACTACCGATACCAGTTATCAAAATACTATCGTACTATCGAGTATCGAGTGAATACGAGTACCAAGTAACGAATTCTGAAGTAACGAGTAGTACCGTTTACTTAAAATTAATGAAACTTGTCATCACTACTTTTGTGTACGGTAAAGCCTATCTCATGATCCCTCGTTTGTTAAAAGTTTATGGACTTCGCCTTTGAATTTATATTTTCTATTTTGCAGTTATAAGTTAGCGATTATGATCTATTAAAATGTAATATTTCCAACATTCGGGCACTTCCGCTTATACCGGAAGTTGCTGTCAACTTTCTTATTTGAAATGCAATACCCCATTTTTTATTGCATTTTTGAATTCCTCATGAAATTCTAAGATTATTTTATTCAACATATGATACAAGAAAAATTAGCTGTTTCAGAGATATTTCCATTTTTTTTAACTCAGTTCCTTGCTTATAACACTGCCATCTTTGTGCAATAAAAGCCACGATGTTAAGTTTTGGCATATAGCAGACTACAGTGTTTTGAGATCACGCCCAGTTTTAAACTTAATTGTCTACAGGCTGATTAAAAAGTAACTTCAATTCAAACTGATTTCAACCGCCGAAAAGTCAATTTTTTTTTTATGGAACACCCAGTCGAGTTTTACACCACGTCAGGATTAATTGTTCTTTCGTCCTGTGTATTCCCTATACTTATCTCATATATTTCACTCGCTATCGATTTTAGAACGTCAATTTAAAAAAAAAAATTGTTGCAAATCGTTTTTGATTGCAGTGAAAACCTCGAGCACCCTCTGTACAGCTGTTTCAGCCCTATTTGGGACTTTTTCAGCAGAGACGTAGCTCGACATTTTCACTACAAACTGAAAACGACTTGACCAATTTATTCGCAAATGCGATGAAATAGTCGTGAATAGATAAAACAGTGATTGCAGTGAAAACCTCGAGCACCCTCTGTACAGCTGTTTCAGCCCTATTTGGGACTTTTTCAGCAGAGACGTAGCTCGACATTTTCACTACAAACTGAAAACGACTTGACCAATTTATTCGCAAATGCGATGAAATAGTCGTGAATAGATAAAACAGCGACATCCTACGATCGCTTTTTGACCTGACATTACAGTAGCATAACAAATTGAAGCGGGTTGGCTACATAATAAGCTACCCCATGCAAGGCGGCCGTGCTTGCTGTCAAAGCATAATGAAACTTTTAAAAAATTTGTTGCAAATCCTTTTTGATTGCAGTGGCGATCGTAGGATATTGCTGTTTTATCTATTCGTCAATTTTTTCCATTTTTTGAAATTTTTAAATAGTGGGCTATGAAAACTAAATAAATTTTTGAAATAATCCGTCCAGTAAAGTAAAAAAAAAACAATTTAGGTCCAATTTTACAAATGGGGCTCAACTTTGAGCTGAGGCTTAAACTCTTAGCAACAATTATTTCAACAATTGTTGTGAATGATTTAAGCTTCGGCTCAAAGTTAAACCATCATTGTAAAACTGGGCCTTAATCACTACGGAGAACCAAGATAATGATAATTTAAATGCAGGCGTATTAAATGTTTTTGAAAAAAAATCGGCAACTAAAGAAGTTAATAATATAATTTCTTATGTCCAGGTTACGTATTACGTTATTATTTAGACACAATAAAAAGTTGCTCTAAGTGTCCTTCATTGTTTATTACTAAGAAATAATGGAGGATACTTGGAGCAAATATTATAACTAACAATTTGTGTATTAGTTCTAATGTTGATTGGTTGATGATTGATTTATTAGTTTTCAAAAAATTATTAGACATTTGATTACATTTTCAAAAATTTTGTTTTATAAATGTAAATTTCTTTTTGTAAATGCGTAAAAGGTCATACCAAGAATTTACATACATGCGGCATAACTTCTGTGAAGTTGGCACCTCATTTTTCAAAAAAGTGATTTTTTATAGGAGTTCTGATAGCACCCCAAAGAGTTCTGGAGTTCTATGTCAAAATTAAAAAGAGTTCTAGCGGATTAAACATAAAAAAATGACTTTTAAAATTTGGGGTGCTAAGTTCACAAAACGGGATTTGAAAATTGGCTATAAAATGTTAATTGTTGGAAATAATTAATTTCACCATTAAGACTTTCTTTAGAACTATTGAAGTGCTATCCAAAACTTAAACAGAATCTCGAAATTTTGGAATTACTATATCCCCCTTATTCTATAAAAGATCAGAACACGAAGAAACATTTTATTTTTGGGTGTAGAGACTTATAAATGCTAAATAATTATTAGTTTAAGTACCATACTACTCTTAAAAGAAAATAAATTCAAATTATTTTTTTTTTCATTTTACGCTTTGACAACACTTCAATTCGAGAAACGAAAAATCGTTGGAACTTTATTATTTTTTATTTTAGCGCTTTGGTCGTTAAGGATAATTGTGAGCACTCGTGGGGTGCTACCCAGAACTCCATGCAGAACTGAAAAATTTTCGAGAAAAATTTCCATTTTGCACTTTTACAAAATTTCATATCGAGACACGAAAAATCGCTGGAACTTTTTTACTTTTGATTTTAGCGCTTTGGTCGTTAAGGATAATCATAAGAACTCGTGGGGTGTTATCCAGAATTCCAAGCGGATTGTGAAAATCTTCCATTATATACTGACAAATTTTTAAGCTGCACGAAATGTGATTATGCGCATGCGTACAAGCATTCATAATAAGTCGTGTGTATTCTTTTGCTGTCAGTGATATCTCTGATTAGTGGGAAGTGTACAAAAAAGAAACTGATTAAAATAACTTTTATTTTGTCTTTTTATCTTTTAAATAGTGATGTTTGTAATATTTTTCTAAGACACCGAGATATTGTAGATTAAGAACTTCTTAACATTATCTGATTATTGGCAAGTGTACAAAAAAGAAATTGATTAAAATAACTTTTATTTTGTGTTTATTAACTGTGAGATCATAATGTATGATCGCAATAAGCTATTAGAAATTCTAGGAAGACCGGAGTTTAGAACCGTTGATGAAAATGGTAAGCAACATCCACCGTCTCTTAATATTTACAAAGAAATTGCTAATCAAATGCATAATGTAGTTCTGCCATTACCCCAAAACATATTTATACTATTTTAAACACCAATAGAAGCGGAATGAGATACTATGTTGGACGTATTTTTAATACAAATAAAGAAACGGAAGTATGTGCATTATCAGATGGTAGTTTCAATTTATCTGATAGTATTTGCCCTCAAAATATAACGTTTCCGCTTGTTTTGTCTAATGAAGTTTGGAAAGACATAAAACCCAGAAAGAAGACATATTTTGACCGAAAATATTTATTGCTTCCCCCTGGAAAGTGGACTCATATTAGTAGTAGGAATAGGCCGATTCTGGAACCAAGGTCAAGGTCGGAGGAGGTTCCAGAATCGGCCTATTCCTGACGTGACCCTACCATGAGCTTCAAGGTCAACGCCATGACCTTGAGGTGACCTTGAGATGACCTCGAAATGACCTTGAGATGACCTTGAGATGACCTCGAAATGATCTTGAAATGACCTTGAGGTGACCTTGAGGTGACCTTGAGATGACCTTAAGATGACCTTGAGGTGACCTTGAAATGACCTTGAGGTGACCTTGAAGTGACCTTGAGATGACCTTGAAATGACCTTGAAGTGACCTTGATATGATCTTGAGGTGACCTTGAAATGACTTTGAAATGACCTTGAAATGACCTTGAAGTGACCTTGAGATGATTTTGAGGTGACCTTGAGGTGACCTTGAAATGACATTGAAGTGACCTTGAAATGACCTTGAGGTGACCTTGAGGTGACCTTGAAATGACCTTGAAGTGACCTTGTAATGTTTAGAATAAAACTTAAAGTTGCAAATATTGTTACAGGATGGACTTTGTGCAGAATTTTATATATGGAAGTCAACATTAATAAATACAATCCACTGAAAGCATCCAGCTTCATGCCATTACCGTCTTCAATAAGTGCGAAGAAAGCTGTCATAAATGTTAGAAATAACGACAATGCTTGCTTTGCCTGGGCGATAACGTCAGCGATGTGTCAACCGACAGGTCTTCCTCAAAGGATGTCTTCGTATCCCCATTATAACACAGTAGCGGATTTCACTGACCTAGAATTTCCACTGAAAGTTTGTGACGTGAAGAAATTTGAAAGCAAGAACAATATTTCTATAAATGTCTACGGACTAGGTTCCCATTATAATGGTAAGGTTACGGTTGATGAAGTTGTAGAACCGTTACATTTTACTAAAAATAGAAAAAATATTCATATAAACTTATTACTAATTGATGACAACAACGGAAATACTCACTATTGTTGGATTAAAAATTTATCACGTTTAGTGTCAAAACAGACTTCACATCACGGTCACGAGAAATATATTTGTGAAGGATGTTTAGTGTATTTTCCATGTATTGAAAAATTGCAACGACACGAGAGGGAAGACTAAAGTTATCAAAACAGTTTTACCATCGACAGAGTTAAAAATAAATAAGTATGGTGAATCTTTGCCAGAGAATATATTACAATTTGAAAATTTTGAAAAACAGTTAAAACTTCCTTTTGTTATATATGCCGATTTCGAAGCATTGCTAAAACCACTGGACAGAGTAGAACCAAATCCAGATAAATCTTTCACTGTTAAGTGTTATGAACACGAACCTCATTCATTTGCATATTACATTAAGTGCAGTTTCAATGCTAATTTGTCAATATTAAAGTTATATCGCGGAGAGAATGCCGCCACTGAGTTTATAAAATGGTTATAAAAAGATATTAAAGAAATTTACGACAAATATTTAAGTAAAGTTGAACCGATGACTGATTTAACACGAGAAGAGAAAGAGGCATACTACCGTGCAACAATGTGTCATATTTGTGAAAAACCAATATTAGATGTTAAGGAGAAGGTGCGTGATCATGAACATTTATCGGGAGCGTTTAGAGGTGCTGCTCATTCTGTGTGCAACATTAATTTTAAAATACCAAAATTTATTCCAGTGTTTTTTCATAATCTTTCTAATTATGACGGTCACTTGTTTGTAAAGACAATGGCATTAGGAGGTGAAGATGTGGACGTGATCGCACAAAATAAGGAAAAATATATATCCTTTTCGAAATTAATACACGTGGGGTAAGTATGAGCTTAATTTCTCTAAAGACGATTGCATGAAACGAAAAGAATCTACAAATCTTATTTTGAAATATACTTTACGCTTTTTACCTTTACAGTCTGTCTTATCGACTGTAAAGGTAAAAAGCGTAAAGTATATTTCAAAATAAGATTTGTAGATTCGTTTCGTTTCATGCAATCGTCTTTAGAGAAATTAAGCTCATACTTGGAAGATTGGCAATGTAGGGAAATTAGAAAATATTTTAACGATGAGGAGATGTTTAAATTAATACGTCAAAAAGGAATTTTCCCGTATTGTTTTATTGACTCACTCATGAAATTAGATTTTCCCACTTTACCTTCTAAGAAAGAGTTTTATGATGTGCTGTATGATGAACACGTAAGTGATGAAGATTATGAGAGAGCACAGCGCGTTTGGAATTTATTTAACTGTAAAACTATGGGTGATGTATACGTAACATCTGATGTTTTACTGTTGGCAGACGTATTTGAAAATTTCAGAGATCTTTGTATTGATAATTACAAACTAAAACTAAATGACAAAAATTAAATTAGAGTTACTGCAAGATGTTGATATGCTACATTTTTTTAGAATGGGTATACGCGGTGGAGTGAGTATGTGCACTAAAAGAATCGAAAACGCTAATAATAAATTTGTGCATGGTTTTGACTCTAAGAAGGCAACTAAACATTTATTGATGCTACAAATCTGTACGGTCACGCAATGTGTTCCAGATTTCCGTGGGGAGAATTTACTTGGTTGTGTACAGAAGAGATTAACAATCTTAACAATTCAGAGTTAGAAGAAAATTCAGATGTCGGGTACATATTCGAAGTAGATTTGGAATACCCGACTCATTTACATGACAACCACAACGAATTACCATTTTGTCCGGAAAACATAATTCCACCAAATTCAAAATATGGTAAACTTATTCCAAATCTGTACAACAAAAGGAAATACATAATCCACTATTTAAATCTGAAACAATGTTTGGAAAATGGTTTAATATTAAACCAAATTCATAGGGCAATTAAATTTAAGCAATCTCGTTGGCTAAAAATATACATAGACTTTAATTCACAAAAACGAGCTGAAGCTAAAAACGAATTCGAAAATTCTTTTTACAAATTATTAAATAATAGTGTTTTCGGTCAAAGAATGGAAAATGTTGAGAATCGCGTCGACATTAAATTGGCCACCAGCTGGGAAACCCATAATCGAAGACCGGGAGCTGAATAATTGATAGCTAAACCAAACTATAAATCGAGTAAAATTTTTAGTGAAGTAAATTATAATAAACCTTTATACGTAGGGTTTTGTGTTTTGGAAATATCAAAAACAGTAATGTACGATTTTTATTACAATTTTATAAAGCGAAAATATAACAATAGAGCAGCTTTATTATATACTGATACGAATAGTTTAATACTGACCGTTAATACTGATAATGTATACGATGACATAAAGCAGAATTTAGATAAATTTGATACTTCAAATTACTCACCGAATAATATACATGAAATGCCTCGAACTGAATCAGTTATTGGACGATTTAAAGACGAATACGCAGGACAGATTATAGAATCTTTTATCGGGAACGGTGCGAAAGCCTACTGTGTAAAGCTTATTTCAAAATGTACTAAGAAAGCAAAAGGTGTTAAAAAATACGTTGTAGATAAATACTTATCTGTAGATGACTACAAAGAAATCATTGAACGAGATGGTTTTATTTTTAAAAAGATGTACGTGTTTCACTCGGATTTTCATACGGTGTATACAGAACATATAAAATAGCGACATCTTACTATCGCTTTTTGACCTAACATTGCAGTAGGATAGACAAATTGAAGCGGGATTTGCTCCTAATGAGTCCCCCATGCAAGGCGGCCATGCTTGCTGTCAAAGCAATATATATATATACAGAGTTGAAAAATAAAATTGCCTTATCATCTAAAAACGATAAACGTTATATTCTGGATGGCAAAATTCATACTCTGGCGTGGGGTCACCATAAAATTGCTGATATAGAAATTGATAAAAAACTAAAAGAACTAATTGAAAAACTGGAAAAAGAATTAGAAAATAAGTAAAGTATGTTTTATTTATATGTTCTGTTAGAAAGTAAATAAATTAATTTGTAAAATTCGTTTATTGTGTATTGTATTGTATTGTATGTTTACAGTTGTAGTTAATAAATATTTATTATAAAACATTGCGTTTTGGTATCCATGAATCATGTTTAGAACTCAATCCTAAATAACTTACAAGCGCTTCATTACCTTTTTCTCTCAATACATTAATTAAATATATATCTGGATGTTTTACTTTTTGTAACTCGTACTCATAAAACCCACCAAGAATGGCTTCACCATCAGCGTCTTTAATTGGATATGTTCTGGGATTTGTATTCTGCACCGACGAAATGGTAAATATTTCGTTGGACCAATTCGGAGTGTACATCTTCGAAAATGCTTGTCTGTATTTACTGATGCGCACATGATCTCCAACTTTAAATTTTGCAATTCTTGGATCCACAATTTTAAGGTTGCTGTAGACGGACTGTAAAATACTTTGCGCATTTTGTAACCCGTCGTACTGTGAACAGTGTTATTGTATTCTTCAATTAGCCTTGGTAATAAATTGAACCATCCGAAATTTCCTTGCATGCTAAATTCTTTCCACATTTTTTGTTTTAGGGTTTCAACTATCGAACTTTTTAAATTAGAGTATGTGCTATAGTGATTAATTCTATATTTCTTCATTAAATTTTGGAACTCTGCATTGTAAAATTCCTTTCCGTTATCTGTTTGTATATTTTTCGGTACAGAATTTCTACCTTCAGATAAAATCGATTGAAAAGCTTTGGTTACTTCTTTACCTGTCTTATTTTTTAATGGTATTCCCCAAGTATACTTGGAAAATGCGTTGATCACTGTCAGAATGTATTTGTATCCTTTGTTTATCTTGGCATAAGGTAGCATTTCAATTAAGTCTGCTTGGAAGAGATCTCTGAGTCCTTTTATTATTACTCGACGACGGCGAAAGTTTTTCCTTGCTGGTTTGTGCAACTCACGTTTCACATTAGAAGATAGATTAGACATTTTCAGTTAGAACTCGTTTTCTTACGATGAATTCAACAAATAATGGAACTGCACAAACTGAAGATGTGCAAGTAAACGAGATTTGATCTCCCACGTTCAACGTTCTTCCAATTAAAGTATCAGTACAATTTATAGCGTTGATGGATACTGTAATGTTGACAATAGTAGGTTGATGAATAAATACTTTTTTAACAACGCAAGTTTCTTGGATCGTATACGTCGTTTGGTGACCTCTATTTGAAAGCAAATATACACTTTCGGCGTTAAGCTCTTGACTCTGAAAGTCTAATAATGTTTCGTAAAGTAATGGTGTAGCAGCAATGTGTTTGAAAACTGTGTGTTTATGAACGTGTCTTCCAAACTTATCAATAGTCATTGTGAATCAATCAACAACTATGTAAAACTGAAATGTGTGCTCGCTTGCACTCCACTAAATACTACAATTTACAAAATAATTTTAGCCTCTTTTAATTCTTCAGTGATCGCTATGATTTCATTGTTATGTGCGGAGTGACCTGCTGATTTGGATGCGTTCAATAAACGCAATCGTTCTACTAGTTCGTTAGGATCATCCCAGTATTGATACTGCAAACATTTGTTAGGTACAAGCTTTTTCTCCTAAGCTCCACCTGTTTTCCAGCTTCGCACCCACCAAACGTTTGGTGGTTTTCCCTGAATTATTGGTTTTATAATATTCACATATTTAAATCCTCTGCTTGCAGATATTCGCCCTGAGGGATTATAATTAACTTTAAACGCACTAGTTCTTCTCAATATATCTCTATAGTCTCGCACATCGTGAAACGTAAATTTCTCTGGATTTTTCTTAAAAACCAGCTCGTATAACCTTTAGTACCCTTATACGCCAAGTCTCCAATTACAAGATCGGGACCGTCAAACTTAAGCTCCTGGTTCCCAACAAACAATCTCTCATCTTCTTCTCTTACACCGTATTTTGTATCGAATTCATTTTCTACATCAGTTTTAAATCGTGTAACATAATCACGTGCTAACGGATGATACGATTCCAAGGCAGCTTCTACCAGCGGTGATTCTAATCTAGTCCGAAGTAATGATTTTCGTTCTTCTAGAAGTGTACGAGCATGAGCCAGGGATTCGTCCGCAGGGGGGTTACTGCTTTCGGTGTCATATTCTTCTGCTTCTTCATAAACAGATTTTGAAGTTGGAGATGTGGACTTTTCATGAGGAACCTCAAGAATTTCTTCATCTTCTAAGATGGAAGGTTGTTTAATTTCACGTCCAAGTGGTGTTGAAGTACCCACATCATGCTCCTCTGACAATCCAATTCGCGACGAAGGATCGGATTTTAATTTATAACTCGGTCTTCTTCGTATGAAAGAAGGATCAGATCTCAATTTATAAATCGGTCTTTTTCGTAGGAAAGAACTCTTTGGCTCCTCTTTCAATCTCTTTTCACTGGCTTCGTATGACTGTAGCTCCTCTTTCATAGGTAATACGCTGCGAACAACATCAAGCTTATTGACAATATCTCGGAGTGGCTCTACAATAGGTGAATAAGTTGTCTGCAGATACTTTTTTGATTGCTCCGCATGATGTTTTGCTTGTGCAATATCGGATTTAAGTGTTTTTAATTTAGTACGCAAACTTTCGCGCGCAGTGGCTAATTCTGCTTTAAGTTTGTTACTCATGGCGCATCCGCATCCTTTAACGTCTGTAACAGTACTGAAGAACTGTAGAACTATGTAAAAATGAAAGAACTATGTAAAATGTAGTGGTTTTAAAGATATATGTACGTGTCGAATCCTTTACGATATCTCCCTGCGTTTATGGAACAATCGGTATCAATAACTAAGAAACCAAACGGTTCCTTCCAACAAGCGTAACAGATATTACGAAACTGGTCCATAGTCATATCTCCGCTGACGTAATCATCGTAAACGTGTTTCAAATTTGTGAAATCTTGACGAAATAATATTAAGAAATTACAATTATCACGAATCATTTGTTTGGGTATTGCACTGTAAGTTTGACTTAAATAAAAGCAGTCAACATTTCTATGACGTCCAAAAAAGAAATATTCTTTAATTAAATTTTGTGCAGTACACTGAACATCATCAAAAACAACGACTGAATATTCTTTTACATTTGTAGGTGATACCATTTTTTCAATATCGGAAATTTCAAAGTAACCTATTTCGGGCACTGTTGATAGCAAATGTTGGAGAAATTTATACTTCCCTTGAGATAAGGTCTTACAGCAGATGTATAAATTTTTGAAACGTAATCCGTTCGGATGAGTTAATAATGTCACTAAGGAATTACTTTTACCAACCCCTGAGCTCCCGCTAATGATAACGCGTTTACTTGATCCTCCGAAGAGAACACTGTGACGTTTAAAGGTTTCGTTTGCGATTGCATCGTCGAAATTTTGTACGGGTAACTGTAAAGACTGTTGTTGAAACTTCATATTTAAAATAATATTTTTCAAAAATATTCAAAATATTTTTGCTCCTTACAACACGTTATTAATTTCCTCTTTACCAAACGCGATACTCTATTACTGTGTTGTAGTTATCAATATCAACTGCTATATAAACACTGTTACTAAAACTCATAAATTATTTATTTAAATAAATATAATAAATTAATATTCCTATAATAAATTAATATTGCTAACTAAATTAATATTCCTAACTAAATTAATATTCCTAACTAAATTAATATTCCTAACTAAATTAATATGGCTAACTGGCTTCTCCAGCCACTCTGATTAATGCTCCTCACTGTAAAAAATAAGATGTTATTAAAATGTTGAAATGTTGTAATGAACGAGAACGAACCCAAGATTCATCCATCGTGGATTTGGCTTCCACCTCTGCCCTTTCCTCTTCCACCCCCGCCTTTAGTGGTAAAGGTCTTGGTAGAGGAGGCTCCAAGACTGGCGGCGCAAACACCCTCCTTTTTAGGAGGATGCGTTGAGGCGCCGCCACTTGCTGCACCGGCGGCCGTCGTTCAGGTGTGGCCGCCGCTAGCGGCGTTGGAGTGTAACTGGGTGAAGGTGACCGTTCGAGTCGTGGATGAACCACCCGATAATTAACCACCGCCGTTTCTGCATTAATCAGAGTACCGTCCATTAACTGAAAAAGTAAATAATCAAAAATGTAAACCGTAAAATACAAATTAGATTACTCACTTTCAGTTCCACTTCCCACATAAAAATTGATTTCACAAGAGGTGTGGTGTTTGGTGAAGAACTCATCTGTAAAACGAATAACAATTATCAAAAATTGTACAAAGAAAAATATTTTTTATATCCTCGAAAACATACCTAATACCTCGACAACATTTCCAACTTCATGTGAGGAACATACCATTGAACAACAACAATATAATTCACAGACATATCTACTTAAGAGAAGAAGTTAAATCTTAAGACACTAAATCAAACTTATGGCCGGTTTCACAAAGCTTTGTTAAAGCGTTGATTAACTAATCAACCGTTAAGTTTAATCATTGTTAAAAATTTGATGCTGTTTCACAAAACAAAAAACTATTATGTTAATCTCTGATTAACTAATTGGAGTTTACGTTTGGCAACATCGAAAAATTGCCACTTTGACACCGCTTTAAAGTAATCTGCCGTCATGGCGTCAGCCCTGCAATCAGGTAGTGCGAGGTTAGAAACTCAAAATAAATACATACATCTTAAATTCTTCGCATTAGTGCAGTTAATAATTTTTAAAAATGAAAAAGGAAAAGAGAAAGGGAGGAAGGAAACTTTAGTGCAGTTGAATTACTTGAACATATGTGTATGGCAGACACATTTTCTGTTGTGGTACAGCTCAATGGGATTACCATCAGGTGAAATAATTTTAACATGGGGTACAATATGTAGTGCCAATGACATGAGAAAAGCGTAATGTTAACTTGTAGAGCTTCTTCTATTGGTAATTTAATTAACTGTTTGCTTTGCCTTGCAATAAAATGAATGACACGATGAATTATTCTACGTATCAATGGTTTCTGAAAGTATAGGGAATCAGCTGTTGAAATATTTCAGTGGATAATAAGGTAAGTTTATCAGCAACTGATTTGTACCATAAAATAAATTTATTTTTGCTTGTTGCAGGTTCTAGTCAGGTTCTAGTGTGGGACCAAAGAGTTCCATAACTCCTTTGGAAAAGCGATACGTTAAATTCATTATCATCCAAATCATTAAAAGGATTATTTCTGTCTCTTATAAAATGAATTCTACCTTAAGGAGGCATTTCTTTATCGTCAGAGAAGAAAGTGAGGTTGCAGACATTTTGAAATAATTTCGAATTGTTTGTTCTTGAAAATAATTTCCGAAATAGTGTCGTAAAAATTAATCAATAAACCAAGTGAGTAAAAAGAACAGAAATGTCATTATTTTTAATATTTAAGGTACGTTACATTTTTAAATAAAATTATAATTATTTTTTAGATATATGTGAGGAATTTTTATATCAAAAAAGTTTGATAATAACTATGGAAAATTCACTCGTTACTTTTTAATCGCTGGAATTCTATCGATTAATCTAACGCCTGATTAGACAGAAGTAAACGAAGCGTTATCTCTTAATCGAGCTTTGTGAAACACTTAACGGAGCATTAACACTATTTGACGACCGATTAGAGAGCGAGCCGTTTAGTAATCATCGTTAAGTTAATCATCGTTAAATGCGGTTGTTTTCCTATTTAATCATTCGTTACAGAGTTAATCGGAACTTAAATATTTGACGAAGCTTTGTGAAACCGGCCATTAATCTTTTAAATAGATATGTCTGCGACAAGATTATGAAACAAATCTTGGATCAGGCTCAGACGGTTGTGAATGAGGGAAATTTTGTCATATTGTTCGTTTAAAGCCTGGTCAGTCGGAGACCTTAAGCGAACTGTACGTAAAATTTCACGACAAGATTGCAACTCATCCGTGACTTTTCTAAGATTTTTCTCACCCTCTAAACAACAGTTCCTGACTTCAGGCATAATTCCGTCATAATAATTTTGGACTGCTGTTGAGATAACTCTCACTAAATAGGGGGAGAGGGTGAAGGAAGGGGTATAACATGTAGTGATGAAATTCCTATTAAATTTGTTCCTGAGGAAAGGGATCGAATAGGTGTAGAGGTTCGGACACTAGGAGAGGAAATTTCAAGCCGAGAAGGTGAAATCTGAAGTCGAGAAGGTGGAATTTGAGAGGGTGGGATATGTAGTTCCGGTTGTGATTGTGAAGATGACAAATTCTGAATATTGGATATAATATTAGCAGATTCACTAACATTAGTCCTCGGTAGATTAATAGTCCTCGGTCGACGAACAGAAGGAGAATTATTAATCATTACTGAATTAATATTAATTGATGAGTTCGTGTTATTATTATTCCCAATTGGTGATAATTGAGATATCTCCATTGAACGGTCTGATATATCAATTATTTCAGAAACTGAGTCATTAGGATTTAGCGGGATATTATCTGCAACAACACGGCTTCTTCAGCAGAAACAATTGCGAATAAATTGGGCAAGTCGTTTTTGGTCTGCAGAGGGAATGTCGAGCTACGTTTCTGCTGAAGAAGCCCCAAGCAGGGCTGAAACAGCTGTCCAGAGGCTGCTCGAGGTTCTCACTGCAATCAAAAACGATTTGCACAAAATTTTTCTAAAATCTTTCATTATGCTTTGACAGCAAGCATGGCCGCCTTGCATGGGGGACTCATTAGGAGCAAATCCCGCTTCAATTTGTCTATCCTACTGCAATGTTAGGTCAAAAAGCGATAGTAAGATGTCGCTATTTTATATGTTCATCACTCTTACATCGCAATTGCGAATAAATTGGGCAAGTCGTTTTTAGTCTGCAGTGGGAATGTCGAGCTACGTTTCTGCTGAAGAAGCCCCAAGCAGGGCTGAAACAGCTGTCCAGAGGCTGCTCGAGGTTCTCACTGCAATCAAAAACGATTTGCACAAAATTTTTCTAAAATGTTATTATCGTTTTCATTCAACGTTCTCGGTTTAAAACCCAACAATTTTCCCAATGAATTTGGTTTACTAAAATCGAGCTTAACCGAACTGTGTATGGTTGCCTTTAAAGTATATTATTTCCTTTAATGTTTATATAATCAGGGATATTGTTATTTTGAAAATAATCTTTCAGATATTGGTTGATATCGTCTAGTTCATATGTACCTGTAGGTATAACGATAGTTTTCCAAACCGTCGTTTTTCCTGTTTCTTCATAATGTATCAAATGATTACTTTCATCTATGTTAGGTATTGCATTAAACGTTTCAAAATTTAACAAGCACATTTCATATGTTGCGTCTTCGTCGAGGTATAGTGGTGGATTCAATTCACAAAATAAAACTGATTCAGTTCCCGTAAAAGTGAACGTAAACTCAACGGGTGAAGATTCCATGTTGACCATCTTTCAAGTACTACATTCTTACTTAACTTGTAAAGGACTTTAAAAACTGTAGACATAAGTGCCACAATTTTGTATATTTTGTTTCTGATACCTTTCATAATTATAATTGATAACTCCCAATCCGTTCGACAAAAGATATTTCTCTACTTCAACTGGAGGTCGCAGATCTCCATAGCTGTCAAAATATTTTACGATTCCTCCTCTCTTATAATATGCTACTCAATGCGTTCCTTCACCAGAATCGCTATCTAAATTCACTACTCCACTTTCATGCTTCCATATCTTTTTAGGTAAAGTATCTCTCATAAACACACCTCGAAAGAAAGGTAATTTCCATATTTTAGCATATTTCAGTATGTCAATGTTAGTCAACGGTCGCCGAGGCAAATATTTCAGTTTTTTGGATTGGATCGTAAATATAACCCACTCCCGGTTTTGTAAGGTTTTATATAGAATCCGCTTCCCACTGCTTTTGTTTCCATAGCGCGATTATGTCGCTCTGCCTCTTTCAGTTGCTCTTTCGCAGCTTTTGCATCGTTTACCGCCTTAGCAATTGCAGCTGCACCGCCGCCGAGCGATCCTATTGCGCCCAAAGCCGCAAATAATGGAATTAAAGGTAAAAACCCTCCTCTCTTAGGAATTGGTATCACTCTTTGACGTGGAGGTCTTATTTTCTTGTGGTCCTTCTTTAAAACAGCCTGCGCCAATTTCATATTTTCTAACAGACTCTTGTTACCATTACGTGAAATTGCATGTTGTGCTTTCCTTACAGCTTGTCGAAATGATAATTTACCACCACGCTTCTTCCGTTTACTACGCTTTCTCTTCACTCCGTTTCCCATTCCAAGCTTTGTCTTAGCTTTCATTAAGGCAGCTACAGATAACGCAGACGCTTTTTCACCAAATCCCGCTTCTGTACTCTTCACTCTTTTCACTGCCGCTTGATACAATTTTTTATCTGCTTCGTGACGTTTTTCTAAATCGCTACTTACAGAATATACGATATCGTGTTGCTTGCACGCCTCATCCAACGCATTCACACCTCTGTCTCCTCTTTTAAGTCGAACGTCTAATTTTGTGCCCGGACCGCAGTAATTGTAACCTGGTAAGTGTAACTCTACTGGTAGTTTATTAATTAACGTATTAAGTAAACCACGACCTTTTCGTTTTAAGGTACTTCTCGCAGTGCAATCTGTTTTAACACGACGTCGCATTTATGGCTTTTCTTTCTAACAGTCAACGATGTTACATGTGTACTACTTCAATACTCACTGCTAATCTTTATATAGCGTAAAAATTTCTCTTAATTTTTTGGTTAAGTATCGTTAGTTTATTAAATAAAGGATCAAACAGTGTTCTTAGAAAATTTTATTTATAACTGACAGTGTCATATCTAGAAATATATACATATTAAATCACATAACATTAACATATTAACAGCTTTATGCATACTTATATCAAAAAATAATTTACTAATTCCAAACATCATTAATTCATTTGTAATTGCTCCTTTCTCAGATATTTCATTATTAAGAAATGATTTAACATTTGTCTTCATATCACTTTCCATAACACTCAAGCATGGAATCACGTTGCTATAGAATGATTTATAGTTCAATTGTTTCAAAACTTCTAAACGATATAATATAATATCACACAATTTCCAGAGTTCCAATAGACCTTTATAAGATATATATAATGTCTCCACACCTCTTTCTAATTTCAGTATTTTCGTTCCTTCGATGCGTTCGAAAGACGCCTTGACTGAGCTGATTTTCATTACCGGATAAATAGTTTTCTTCTCAGTAAAATACGACTTCAAAGTGTAGTTATAAGAACAAAATTCTTTCCATTCCTCTTCTAAAAACGATATGCTCTGCCTTTTGGAACCCATAATACGTATTATCGGATCAAAAAATGTTTCGGTACACAGTCCGACGCAAATCCACTTCGTACGGTTCTTATTTAGAAAATATACACTTTGAGCTAAAAGTGGCAACTGTCAGTCACCTCTCTTGCTTCTGAAATCTCGGAAGGTGCTGTCTCATTAGTATCACATTGACGAAAATCTTCATCTGTGAGGTAAGGCTGGGAAAGTATTTCAAATTGAAACTCGTTTCGAACTGAGGGCATATTCAAACCGTGCTCATCCGGCTTTTCTTCTTTTGATTTGTCAACGTTTTCAGTCAGAAGTCTTTTCTTCTGTACGTCATCACAAGGATCGTTCACGTGCCTTCTCTTTTGTTTCAGGAAAAAATCCACTTGTTTTGATGTCACTGTTAAATACAATAAAAATATACAAATTATAAATTATTACAATAAGATGATTTAAACTTACTTTTATGTATGTAGGTAGGTGATTAACTTAACAACACAACTCACAGTTCTGTAACAACTGAATCTATTCCCAAATGAAGAACCTTATATAACAAGATTTTAGGTGGGGGTCCCTACCTCCTCCAACCTTGCGGTCGTATTCAAGATAAACCGTTTTTGGATCCGCCGTCAAGTTATGGTCAAGTCAAGGATAGATAATTTTTGGAACCCTCCTCTGACCTCGCTTTTAGAGGTAATGATGAGGTCACGTCAATCACATTGAGATTTTGCAACCTCCTCTGACTTGATCCTTAACCTTGTAGTTACATCGGCACAAAGCAAATTTTAGAACCTCCTCCGATCTTAATCTTGAACCCTCAAGGTCATTTCAAAGTTACCTCTCGGTTACGTTAGGAACAGGTCGATTCTGGAACCTCCTCCAATCTTGATCTTGATCGAGGTCACCTCAAGGTCATGGTCTTGAAGTTTAAGGTCATGGTGAGGCCACGTCAGGAATAGGCCGATTCTGGAACCTCCTCCGAAGTTGACCTTGACTTTTATTGGTCAAGATCGGAGGAGGTTCCAGAATCGGCCTATTCCTACTACTCATATTATAGCCTCTAAAATATGGGAGCAGAGAAAAATTCCATGTGCTTTTAGTTTAAAAATGCGAAGATTTTTAGAAGTGATGCCAAATATTACGCACGCTTTGTAGCTATATTATAATCCAGAGGTAGCAATAAAGTTAAAAAAATTAATTTCATACTTACCATGGACGGCTGTTATGTGTCCTCATTTCCAGTGGAAAAAAGAAATTAGTACGTCTTCAGCCGCTGAAGCTGCATTTGCAGATCTAAAGGGCAGGGTATTTAAAGGAGAAATTCCAATGCGAATTGATAAATTTATTGTTAGAAAACAAAAAAAAAATTGTTAAAACCTTAATATCACTCGCTAAAGAAACTACAACAAATGAAAACGTAGTTCAAATGCCAATTGAAACAGAAAATGAAGATAATAAGTGGAAGGTTGTTGAAAATTGGCGGGGTTTAACGGACAATAAAGAAGCGGCTTTCGACGAATACAGCGCAAGCGAAAACCCAAAAAATGTACTAAAAACTAAAATAGTAAAGGAGACTGTGGTTTAAGAGATAACTGAAATTAACCTCCGCCCACAATAATTTTTATATCCATAGATACGTATTTCGGCAGCTAAGCTGCCATCTTCAGTACGCTACTAACTTAAAAGCACTAAAAAATGTCTAAAAACAACCTAATCACACTGACAAAATCATAAAAATGTTAAACCTAACAACAATCTAATCATCCTAAAAGATATGTATTGTTACGTTTCTGGGGTTTAAATTAATTAATTTAATTAAATAAAACACTCGGTAACAAATTAACCGTAATTTAATAATGCTTACAATCTAATTTATTTGTAACAATTTATTTACACATTAAATCTAACTGACTGCTGAGTCCACTCCGGCCAAATTTATATTCTTCGCTGCCTTCTCGTTTATTCCAACGCTCGAAAAGTCTAGTTTGTTCGGTATAGGCCCGGTAGCGTGGCAGCCAATGACGCATAACGAACCGACTTCTTGACGCCTTCAGTTTGCCGTAGTGAGCTGGGTAGTGCGCTACACTGCCCCCTTCTTAAAAACGTTTAGTCTCGAAATGTTCCTGGTGATAGTCTTGAAGGAGGGTGTCGGAATCTACATGCTGGCCCATTCTTGCAACTTCCCGTCTGGAAGAAGTAGCAGTCCACGGTTTTGCTGTTGCCGACTATTGCCTGTGGGCGGTGGCTGCAGACTAGGACTTCAATTCCCGTTCTGTGGAAGATGACTTCCAGCATGCTTCGAATTACTCTCCAGTCTAGTCCGTCCAATCCGCAGCCCAATTTGGGGATGGCTAACTTCATCTGGTGGTTCTCTATTAGCTATCTCCTCAGGCTATATAGGGCTCTCCACATACTTTGATAATCAGGTTTACCGCTTGATGTCTTCTTAGTGACTAAATAATGCACGTGGCGCCTCCGATCTGCCGTCGAATCGATGATCTGCAGACTCTTGCCTACCACGGGCTGCTGTCTTCGGAGTTCCTCGATTTGGCCAAATTTCTTCCTAAACACCTGAGCGATTCCTTTGGACATTTTCAGGTCTTCTGCTACGCAGTCGGCCAGACTGTACTCCAGTGGCACTTTAAAGAGATCTTGTTGCTTCTCCGTGGTCACTCCAAACCGTGCCTTACTTCATTCGGCGTGATGAGACATGAAGGTTTCGAAGTTCATTTCGGAAACTTGTGCCCTTTGTACTGTCCCTTCATCTGCTTCTCCATGGTAAGGGGCTATCCGGTTAAAGTGGATTACTTTGGGTTTGCTATAGGGGACCTTCTTGATGCGGTAAACGACGTCGTTGATCGGTTTCATCACTTTGTAAGGACCTTCTCAAGAGGTTTGCAGTTTTGGGGACAGGCCTCGACGAATTTTTGGGGGTTATAAAGCCAGACCAGTGCTCCAGGTTGGCATCCCCCGTGTTGAGCGTTGATGTCATAGTGCTCCTTCATCCGATCGCTGGCCGTCTGTATATTGTGACGCACTTGGTTGTGGATGTCCATTTTCCTGCGTAATTTGCTCACGTAATCTTCGTCGGCAGAGACTTCGCCAGGTTTCACACCAAACTTCAGGTCGCAGGGCAGTCTCGGCTCTCGCCCGAATACCACTTTCGCCGGAGTCTCCGCTGTTGTCTCATAAACGGACGAGCGGTATGCCATTAGAAACAGGGGAATGTACGTGTTCCAGTCCCTCTGATGATCGGAAATGACCTTGGACAAATGTCGGTTGATGGTTCTGTTGAACCTTTCCACCATTCCGTCCGACTGTGGGTGGAGTGCAGTAGTTCTAGTCTTTCGTACGCCGAGCAGTGTACACACGTTCTTAAACAAGGCCGATTCAAAGTTCCTTCCTTGGTCTGAATGCAGTTCCATAGGTGCACCATACCGACTGATCCATTCCCTGACAAGGACTTCCGCAATAGTGACTGCCTCTTGGTTAGGTAGGGCGTAAGCTTCAACCCACTTGCTAAAGTAGTCCATTACCACGACGATGTAATTGTTTCCAAAAGGACTTCCAACGTTGTACTGTCTCACGGGGACCGTTACTGGCTGCGCAGACTGCACACTTTCTGCACCAATCCTTCACGTCTTCCTTGTAGTTCACCCAGTAAAATCTTTCGCGAACCTTCTCCATAGTTTTCTTAACTCCCAGATGCCCTCCCGAAGTTCCATCGTGAAGTACCCTCAGAACTTCTGGCACACTACTCTTGGGGATTAGTAACTGTGTCTTCTGTTCCATGCCTTCCTGATTCTCTATGCTTCGTCTCAGAAGACCACGATCCAACACGACGGAGTCCCACTGCGCCCAGTATGATTTTACGGACGGTGCACATGGTGCTACTTCTTCCCAGGTAAGCCTCACGTCCCTGCCTTTCCAATCTAGCACTAATTTCAAATCCGGGTCGTTCTCCTAGTCTCTTCGCAATTCTTCGCCTTGCCATTTGTCGTCAACAATGGCTGTCCTCGCAGTCGTGGCTACTTTCTCGTCCAAACGACTACAGTGCTTACAGTCTTCGGTACAGGGTCTTCTCGACAAAGCATCGGCATTTCGATGGCTAGTTCCTGCCCCATGCTGAATTTCAAAATCGTACTCCTGAAGTCGTTCGATCCATCGTGCAACTTGCCTTCTTGTAGAAATGTTCTATCGTTTTTACGACGGCTAGCAATTCTCTTCTTGTGAAGCAATAGTTTCGTTCCGCCTTTGATAGGACTTTACTGAAGTAGCCGATCACCTTCTCTTGCCCCTCTTGTATCTGGGAGAGTACGCCACCGATCCCAACGTTGCTAGCATCTGTGTCCACGACGAACTTGCCTTCCGGGAGAGGATAACTCAGAATAGGAGCACTAATCAAGTAATGCTTTAGTTGTTCAAAACCAGTTTGACACTGTTGGTCCCATTCAAATGGACGACCTTCTTCAGTGAGTTTTGTCAACGGCTTAGCAATGTCTGCAAATCCAGGAACGTAGCGCCGATAGTAAGTGCACAGGCCAAGGAAACTCCTTATTTGGTGTATATTTCTGGTGGTTGGCCAGTCTTTCACCACCTGAATCTTCACAGGGTCCACGGCGATTCCATTTCCATTAGGTCTTTCTTCTCCAGTCTCTATTTTGTGTTTCACGACATCAGTTCTTCCCTTGGATCCATTTTCTACCTCAAATACATCTTGATAGCGACCGATCAGATTCTTTGCTTTTCTCTTCTGGTCTGGAGTCAATTCCTGGGCTGTTGACATAACCATTTCCCATAATTTCATTGGGTCTTTCGCTTCTGACACGTTTGTTTCAAGTTAGCGGGAGATGGAGGACACCATGGTGCAGCTTCCCAAGATGGTTCCTTTCTTGATATTGACGGAGAAACAATTGACGTTCATCAGGCGGACAGGTACTTCCTTCTTCGCCGCCAACAACATTTTCCCAACGAGGACTCCTCTTCCAATCCTTTGATCATCAGTATTAGGTTCAACCATAATGACTTGCTTGAAAAACACCGTTCAGTTTTGCGTCGACGATAACCTCAGTCCTGCTGGGTAATACAACGTCTTCAGCGAGGACTACTCGAGCGGCCACGTCTCCTCGTTGATGTAGAACCAACTCCTCATTATTGACCGCCATCACGCCACGCTTTAAGTCCAATTGAAACTCGTGGGCACACATGACGTCCATGCCCAAAATTACCTCGTCCTCTATGTCTGCTACCAGTACACGGTGTTTTATTGGAGTTGAACCAACGGTGATGATAACCTCCACTTCACCGTGGACAGTTGCTGATGTTCCAGTTGCAGTTTTCAGTCTCCACTTGGTCGGCTCGGTGCGTCCAAATGACTTAATGACGTCGGCTCTTAGGTCTTTGTCTCACCAGTATCCAATAACATGGTGTGAGGAATGTCATCAATGGTAACATCCACGAAGACACTGCTGGTTAACTGCCGTAGGGATATTACTTGTTTGGATTTCGTCTTTGGGGGCCTTTGAATACGGTCGACGTTCGCCCCTCTGCACCGACCCCGCTTAGTTTAACTGTGGCTTCCTTGGATCCTGTCTGGGCTTTGGACATCGCCTGCGAACATGTCCTTCTTCCTGGCCACACCAGCGGCTTCTTCTGCTTGAAGACCTGTTCCACAATGCGGCGAACATCCTCAGCGGTGGTATATTCCCTGGGTCGCTCCTTTATAGCAGATTTCACCTTGGAGTTAGCGGATTCTTCCTCTTCTTCCTCTTGGAAGTCCATAGCCGCTCGCACCTTGACATGCCCTCTTGAAACTCGTCTCGCCGCTTCAAATTCCAAGGCGTAAGCCAATGCGTTCTTGGACGTCTTCGGATGGGTCATTCTCAATGCCTGCTGGTTGTCTGGGTCACGGATTCCATCTATGAAGGTCTGCACTGTCAAACATTTGAGGAATTCAACAGGAGCTGTGGGATATGCCAACTGGGCCAGACGCGCTACGTCCGCTTCGAATTCCTGAAGACTTTCTCCGGATTTCTGACAGCGATTCCTCAACTGCGCATGGTATACCTCGGTCAGATGGGCCTGTCCGTAACGCATTTCCATCCTATTCACCAGCTTGTCGAAGTCTTCTTGTTCCTCTGGCGGTATCGTCTGTAGCACATCGATAGCGTCCCCTCTCAAGGCCACAATTAACGAAGTGGCTTTTTCGCTGGCCGTCCATCTGTCCGCCTTTGCTGCTGCTTCGAACTGTTTGAAGTAGTTGGGCCAAGAAGACTTTCCATCGAACGTTGGCGGTTTTATTTTCAATTTCGAATTTTCTGCTGGTCCTTCCACAATTCGGGTTTCATTATTTTCTAGTACTTCTACTGGTGGCTGATCCCCGAACACTCGCAACCCCCCGCTATGATTTGTTCCAGATTTTTGATTTTGTTATCCTGCTGGAATATTATTTCTTCCACATTTTCTTGCAGGTTTCTTGTTTCTTCCGATATTTTTACCACTAGTTTATCTTCGAGTCCTTTCGTCTGTTCTAGAAATTCACCCTTCAAATTTCCGGACTGTTCTAGAAGTTTCTCGTCGAAATTTCTGGATTGCTCTAGAAATTTCTCGTCTAAGTCTCTAGATTGTTCCAACAATTTATTTTGTAATTTGTCGAAATTTCCAGATTGTTCTAGAAACTTCTCGTCCAAATTTCTAGATTGTTCTCGAAGTTCGTCCTTGAAATTTCCAGATTGTTCTAGAAGCTTGTCCTCTAAATTTCTGGATTGTTCTCGAAGCTTCTCTAAATTTCCAGACTGTTCTTGAAACTTCTCGTCCAAATTTCTGGATTGTTCTCGAAGTTCGTCCTTGAAATTTCCAGATTGTTCTAGAAGCTTTTTCTCTAAATTTCCAGACTGTTCTTGAAACTTCTCGTCCAAATTTCTGGATTGTTCTCGAAATTCATCCTTCAAGATTTTATTAAAATCGGCGGGACCACGCGAAATTTCGAAAAGGAACGTCTATGGATCTTCACCAGCTGTCAACAAATCGCATCGGAGACGCTGTTGAAGTGCACCTTTCAAACCACAGGTTTCTAACTCTCGTTCCTCCAATTCGGTTTTTAATTCGGCCACTTTTAAGTCTTTCGACAACACTTTTTTCGTAGCCATTGTTTTTTTTCCGATACTGTACTTATTTAATAATCTGATTAAATTTTATTTACTCTAAATTGTTTATTTATTTGCACAAACCCGCACACCAACACCACTGTTACGTTTCTGGGGTTTAAATTAATTTATTTAATTGAATAAAACACTCGGTAACAACTTAACCGTAATTTAATAATGCTTACAATATAATTTATTTGTAACAGTTTATTTACACAGTAAATCTAACTTCGACGATCGCTATTTTAATTCGACTAACTACTGAGTCAACTCCGGCCGATTTTATATTCGTCGCTGCCTTCTCGTTTATTCCAACGTTCGAAAAGTCTAGTTTGTTCGGTATAGGCCCCGGTGCCGTGGCAGCCAATGACACATAACGAACCGACTCCTTGACGCCTTCAGTTTGCCGTAGTGAGCTGGGTGGCGCGCCACAGTATGTATAAATGTAAGTAAATATAAATGAAAATCTAAAACTATACATGTTATGTATAAATCGGAAAAAAAATTATGTGAACACCTAAAATTAACTGTCAGAAAACCTTACAAATAAGAGCTAATCAAACAACTCGGAAAGGCGGAAATAAGTAGTCCAAAGATCCCGAAAAAACTCTTTTATCTCGGAGAATCCTCTCCATTTGTAATTAGATGAAAATACATACTGTGTTCCTACCCACAACACATAAATACTTTCAAATTAAAAAAAAAAAACACTTCATGAGAATTCTCGCCGATCTGAAAATGAGGACAATATTCTCCTTAGTAAAATTTAATGTAAAATTTCAATTTCCAATAATCTGTATTGGATCTTTCTCTTACCTATCGTTAAGAGCTGATTTAAACCTACTTGACTTTCTTGTATGCGAATACTTTAAAGAAAAGGACAAACGTAATACCACAAAATATAACCGACTTTTAGGAATTTCGGTTCTCTATTGAGAGTTTTAGGTAACACTTCACAAGTTCTAACGATAAACTTTCAGGACCGAAACACTAAAATCAACCAGCTCTAGCGATTTTTCGTATCTTGATTTGAATTATTGATGACAATGTAAGACAGATGTGTCTTGAGAAACTCGAAGAGATCTTACGAATACCTTTCATCACCTCAGCGCTAAAATCAAAAGTAAAAAAGTTCCAGCGATTTTTCGTGTCTCGATATGAAATTTTGTCAAAGTGTAAAATGGAAATTTTTCCGTTGTGCATTGAGTTCTGGGTAGTACCCCACGAGTCCTCACGATTAACGACCAAAGCGCTAAAATCAAAAGTAAAAAAGTTTTAGCGATTTTTCGTGTCTCGATATGAAATTTTGTCAAAGTGCAAAATGGAAATTTTTCTCGAAATTTTTTCCGTTCTGCATGGAGTTTTGGGTAGCACCCCACGAGTAATCACGATTATCCTTAACGACCAAAGCACTAAAATCAGTAAAAAAAAGTTCCAGCGATTTTTCGTGTCTCGATATGAAATTTTGTCAAAGTGCAAAATTTTTTCTGGAAAATATTTTCATTCTGCTTGGAGTTCTGAGTAGCACCCCACGAGTGCTCACAATTATCCTTAACGACCAAAAATCAAAAATAATAAAGTTCCGACGATTTTTCGTTTCTCGAATTGAAGTATTGTCAAAGCGTAAAATGAAAAAAAAAATTAATTTGAATTTATTTTCTTTTAAGAGTAGTATGGTACTTAAACTAATAATTATTTAGCATTTATAAGTCTCTACACCCAAAAATAAAATGTTTCTTCGTGTTCTGATCTTTTGTAGAATAAGGGGGATATAGTAATTCCAAAATTTCGAGATTCTGTTTAGAGTTTTGGATAGCACTCCAATAGTTCTAAAGAAAGTCTTAATGGTGAAATTAATTATTTCCAACAATTAACATTTTATAGCCAATTTTCAAATCCTGTTTTGTGAACTTAGCACCCAAACTTTAAAAGTCATTTTTTTATGTTTAATCCGCTAGAACTCTTTTTAATTTTGACATAGAAGTCCAGAACTCTTTGGGGTGCTATCAGAACTCCTATAAAAAAATCACTTTTTTGAAAAATGCGGTGCCAACTTCACAGAGGTTGTGGCATATGTAAATAACAAATACAGCAGATAGACAGGTATTTAAATTGAGAGAAATTGAATTTAGAATCGCAAATTAATTTAAGAAAACCTTTGTTTCTTAAATTTTCATAGCAACACTATTCAGGTATAATACCGAAAAGTGAAAACAATAACGAGTCAAAGACAAAATCATGAATAGAAAGAGAAAGGTCAGAGATGGGTATAGGGAATGCTAATACAGCTCGAAAGAATATTTAATTCTGAATCTCATGGTATAAAAATATACCGGGTGTTCTATTTAAAAAACTTGAGTGTTCTGTTCTGACAACTCTATTTCTCTTTTCTCGACCCAACCCAACCCAGCCTATTTCTCACACTAGCGGTTCACTGTAAGTAACTAAAACCACTTGTAAATATGATTTATCTTCTGGCAGGACCTCATACTCATGATCATCCAAATGATTTCAGGCGATATTTAGTAATAATGACAAGGCCAATAACAGCAAGATTTGGTTTTGATGTTAAAGTATGAACTATCAAAAAAACACATTTATAATAACTTTATTTCTCATAAACTTCGCGAGCAAGCAGTTTATCACAATAAAATAATTAAAAATATATAAAGTAAAGTAATTAATTAATAATAATTATAAAATCAAATCTTCAAATGCCAAAGAAAATAAATATCTAACACAAGTGACGACAGTTATTCTAAGTTTGAAGAATCCAAGGCGAACTTACAAATATCGCAAATTTTCTGTTTATTTAAATTCATAACCATATTTCTTTTGCAACATTGACACAAACTCATCTTTCAGATTTTGAAGGCACCTTCAAGAGTACAAGAACTTTTGTTGTTAACATTTACAAAAAGAAGTCAGAAACTTACATTCGATACACTGGGGATTTTCTAAACTTTGTGATGTCGTAACTGGGAGCGTGCGGTTTATGAACAATAAATGCATTCGGCAAAACTTTAAATTCGTATCCTTGAGCTTCTAGTTCCATAATATGAGAAACTTTATTCCATCCGAATCCCATAAATCGAGAATCATATTGTGTCACGTTTGATTGTACTACAATATACGGTTCGTAATCTGGCTGCCACTTCACCTAAACAAAATAAACTCACATGTGCATCTGATTCAGGTTTATTAACAGGGCCGCGCCGTGCGGGTGTGCAAGTTGTGCCCCGCACAAGGGCGCCATATCAAGAAAGGCGCCACATCTAAACTACTTTCTTATATTTTTAACGCTGTCCAAGACAAAGAATCATTTCATATTCGCATTTAATTTGCTTAGTACAGAAAAAATAAATAAATCAACATATTAAGTCATCCCAAAAAAAAACACATTCTACCTTTGAATAGACACCAACTTTTATCTGCCAGTTGGCATGTAAACAAAATTAAACCCCGATTTCTCCGTACTGAAGATATACCATTAATATTTAAGAGCGATCTTTCTGTTTAAGGACCGGCCGAATCTGTATTCCCCTTAAAACCTTTACTCCCTCCACAAAACTAAAATAGGGGAAGTAAAATCTAACAAGGATAGGCATCTTGCCTTCGTTATCACTTGTGGCGTGTTATTTATCAACTCATAAATATTTGTATACGGTCTCATTATACTGAATTATTAGACCCATATGACACGTTAATTGTGTAAAATTTGTTATAGTAAGAGAGACAGGCTACCGCAGTAAACGATAATTAGTTGATTTAATAAATATAATAAAAAATTTAATAATCATTTCATTATAAGCATACATACACTGTGGGTATAAAAGTTTTTGCTTGTCCTAAAACCCCCAAAAACAATATCTGAAATAATAAATACCGACTAATAGCTGAGAAAAACTGAAAATTCTGTTCTGATTTTCATAAAATATTGTCAGTGTCAGTGTCATGAATTTGAAAGTGTGCGTAAAGGCAGGCGCGGTGTTTCAGCTACGGAAGCCATTGCCAACGCTGTAGCTGGATCATCCTCATTATAAATTTCCTTCGTTTTCTTTCTGTTTAATACCGACCCTGTTTCCGCCATTTTTAAAATAATTTTTTCGTTGCATTTACCGTTACTGGCGCATCTGGATAATCTCAATTGTGAAATTATAGGAAAAGTTTCCAATACCGTAAATTTAATTAAATAACTTCGCTGCTCTAGAGTTAACATTTTTGACAAATATAATTTTACAAATTACGTTTACTGATGTGACTGACATTAACAGGTAATGTGATTTTACTCAAAAATTTTGGGACTGACGCATTTTATGAAATCAGAAACAGAATTTTTTCAATTCTTCTCAGCTATTTTTTAATCAGAATTTGACAGTTTCTTGCGGTTTTAGGACAAACAGAAACTTTTATAAAGAATCGTTTTTTTTTTTCGAAAACTCAAAAATGAAAAAGTTTTTCTATTGTGAACCCAATTCGTGGACACAGTGTATAATTTTAAGATTTACAGAATGAAATTTGAGAGCCAAATTTTAGATGTGATCACAACATATAACGTATTGTGATCACATATTATTCCATGCCATTGCCATCTATAAAATTTGAAAACCAGGCTACTTAAAAATCCGGACGAAATCCGGACGAGGGAGATATAAAAAAAAAATTGTAATAAAAAGAATGTATTTTAGTTTTATGTACAAAGTGGCACTAAGTTCATATTTTACTTATTTCTTCTTGAATTTTGGGATAGTATTTGAAAATCTTGTTATGACGTCCCCGGATTGCCGGAGAACCCGAACATGTCCGGCGATATCCTGACGTATGGCAACTGTATGAATTTTGGGATGGTATTTGAAAATCTTGTTATGAGTTTTGCTATTCAGAATAGAAAACGATCATGTAATATATCAGCGTAAATAAAAAAATAAATAATAAATCAGAAAGTTCGACCCCCAAAACTTGATTATGCAGACTTCGGATTTATTACTGTGTATGTAAAAGTACATATTTCTTTGGTAGATACCATGGAAAGAAATATGAAAAAAGTGCAGTGAAACAAACAATTGGAAGAATAAATTAATGTTCATCGAATATGAACTGTGCCCGCCAAAAAAATCTGGGACAAGTCTTTACACGCAATTTTGAGCAATTTTATTAGTTTACACGCAACTTTAAACTTGTTTCTACGGTAACATATAAAAACACAGAAATAAATAAGCGGGCGAATACATCACAGCAACAATAAATAACTCGTCCTATTTACATTAGGACATATTATCTGTCCCAGATTTTTTTGGGCGGGCATAGTACATACTTTGTTGTAATTTTTAGGTGCAACATCTGATGAATTGATCGGAAACGATATCACAGAAACAAAGTCTCCAAAATGTATTTTTAAGACATACACTTGCTTGCAATAAAATCGCGTACACCTTCAAAATCAAGTAGCCGAGTTTTTACCTGTTTTCTGCTTTGTAAATGGGTATTTTGAGAATTTTGTCATGTTTCCAAACGCACAGGTTAAGAACGGAAATTGAAATGATAACTATTTTACCTGATATGAGTCAGACAGTATGATTTGTTCAATAAATATTACGCCATTCCAAATATTTAACGGCCCATAAATGTAATTTAATCGAAGTAGAATTGTCGACTGCTTATGTTCTGCTATTAGTATATTTTTTTTAACACTTGACAAGAGTTTTCAAAGTTGAATTTGTAATTTTCGGCGTGTTGGTGACAAGAGTATTGGAAAAGTTGTTAAAACATGGAATCCCTTGCGGTTTATATTGGATTTTCTCTTAATTCGGAAGGACATTATCCGTCGTGAGTCCATACTTTTGGACACCTATCTCCAACCATCTGTTCTATTTGCAAATTTTTCTGCTTCCCACATATTATTTGTGCATCATAGTGTTTTTATTTAAGCTATAATCATTTGCTACTACTGAGAATCACTATTCGTCTTCTAACTTATTCGTTTCCTGTCAGTCTGAATTTTAATTATTTGACACTGACAAATTAAATCTCAAGACCAACTTAATACAACGAAAAGCAGGTGTACGCGATTTTTTTGCAAGCCACAGTACATAAATACTGCCATTTAAAAAATTACTTTGTTATTTGAATTAGTTGATCCCTGACATACCAGAAATCTATCTATTCGAAATTAAGATTATACCGAGTACGTTAGTGAAGCTAGAAATTTTAAAATTTCTCTATTTAGTAAGGTTTTAGTTAAACATGCACACTTCTATTTTTCTGTTCAATAAGACATGTCATTTTATATAAAAAAAAATGTATGTGGGCACTATTACAATCTACGAACTCAAAAGACTAATATCTGTTTTTTATCTATTTACCGTCGAAGTCGTACTTATGCAAGTAAGTAAACTTTGACAACTAAAGTCATTTTGAATTTAAGTTTTTGACAAGAAATTAATTTGTCTAACTTTACTTTAATAGCCAACCTAATAAAATAAAATCATCACCTACTTGATGGTAAATAAATAAAAAACAGATATTAGTTTACATTCTGCGATTTTACATGAAAAGGATTAAAAGTAAATCTGACATGGGCGACTAAATTATTCATTTGAAATTTAAACATTTAATTTATATTCCGAAAATATTCATATTAAGGAATAATTTTAACACGATAATATTTTAGTCATAATTTTCTTTTTCCTTTAATACCATTGCCGTTTTTATATCTTTAAATTGTGAGCAGTAATCTACAGAAACGTAGTTTTCAATGCAAGTTTTCTATGTTCGAGTTTGAAACTTTCCACCCGGTATAGTCGTAATTAAACCATTTTTTTCATTTTCTTTTTTTGACTGATTTGGTCGATACGTGGTGGAAAACCATTTAAACGTAGACGTAGTTGTTCATGTTTTAACAGTAGATCTATTTTTCTTTCAAATTCTAATTATTCTATTATTCTAATTATTCCTAAATACTTTCTTATTCAGAACACAAAACTCTGAAATTCATTCAAACCTTAAGAGCCGGAATCGTCTCAGCTAGGCCCAGCTAGGACTACGATTTCACCCCCACTTCCCCGCAAAGGTATACGTGGCGCTAGTTTCGTGCGTTCATATTTTTATGTCGATTTACCTCCCCGACGAACAACCACTTTGCAGGAACACCGTAAGGTTAGATGACTTAAATATGTCGCATCTAGAGGACACCAAAATATTACGATTTAAGTCAATGCTGGACATCCCTCATCAGTGCTGTTTGTATGGAATCTTGGAGTGGAAGTAGAATGCTTATAGGAAATAAGTAAACTAAATACATCGGTTTTAAGCGGGAAATTTTCAGGAGAGGTAAAATGAGGTGCGACTTTTTTTTCAATGTACTGCAAACATCCCCTTCGAATTCGTTTTCTAAATAAAGTAAAATCAAATTGATATAGTTCGCAAAAAATATTCAAGAAGTAATTTGGTATCCATTTCATTGATGTAATACTTTCTAAATAATTACAATGATTTTAATATTTATTTCTTGGCAAGCCTAAAATACAAAACTGTGCTTCGATAATAGTAAAAATTTTTTATACCATGTTGAATGAGGGTGTGATCTGAAAACTCTTTTGCAAAAAAGAGCATAATGTGCACCTACAAATGTTACCAAAAGAAAAATATGCTTCTTTACAATATGGTCAGGAGAAAATAAAAATATGAAAGTTAAACATATTCACCGATATTTTGGAATAAGTATATGATGAAAAAATTTTAAGTTTTTTGCATCGACCACATTTTATCAAAATTAGTTGATTCCAGACATACAAGGAATATGCCAATTACACAACCAATACAAAACAAAACAAAAGAGCGGAAACGAACCTCTATCACGACCAAGGACCACTCTACAATTCTAGATAAGTAACTAAAATCGTAGTGTTAGTATTGAAGCGTAACAGCATTTTACAAACAATACTTTATTCGTTTTTATACGTTGTGTTCCCAGATTGACTTCGTGATTCGTATACCTAATGGACAAAAAATTTTTTAATTCAGATTTTATATTTCTTGTTTTTATGTTTTTGTTTTGCTGAAGTCTGCTTGGCGCAAAATAAATTTGTATTTGTCGCCAAAGGTTTTCAAGCTGGCGAAATCAGCACAAATCTATGTAGGCAAAGTGGCATTCTTTTCGAATTTAGGAGAAAAGATTAGTAAAAAAATGATTCCCATTTCCATTCTCGAATTTCAACATCATAGAAAGATTGAAATACGGAAAACTACTGTCTAATACATACATATTTCAGTAATGTTGTAAAACGGTAATGATATCCGTGTATTTTTTTAAAGTCCACCCGTATTAGCACTTTATTATTAGTGATGATTCTGATAACTGATGGTTCGGCTTACGTTAAAATAAATAAGTTTATAGTCTGCATTAAATAAATTAGTGTTAGTGTGACGGTGTTAATAAATTAGTTGTTAGGTGTAGGTATCGAGATCGAGGATATCGAGTATTTTATTTTAAAATACTTTAAAGGTAACGAATGTTTCTGAAACGTTTCAATTACGTACAATGTATGTCACGTTATTAGAACGTTTCAGAAACATTTGTTGTAACCTAGATAAATTCGTAACAATAACGTTAACATATAAAATAGCGACATCTTACTATCGCTTTTTTTGACCTAACATTGCAGTAGGATAGACAAATTGAAGCGGGATTTGCTCCTAATGAGTCCCCCATGCAAGGCGGCCATGCTTGCTGTCAAAGCATAATGAAAGATTTTAGAAAAATTTTGTGCAAATCGTTTTTGATTGCAGTGAGAACCTCGAGCAGCCTCTGGACAGCTGTTTCAGCCCTGCTTGGGGCTTCTTCAGCAGAAACGTAGCTCGACATTCCCACTGCAGACCAAAAACGACTTGCCCAATTTATTCGCAAATGCGATGTAAGAATGATGAACATATAAAATAGCGACATCTTACTATCGCTTTTTGACCTAACATAGCAGTAGGATAGACAAATTGAAGCGGGATTTGCTCCTAATGAGTCCCCCATGCAAGGCGGCCATGCTTGCTGTCAAAGCATAATGAAAGTAGTACGTTTCTGCTGAAGAAGCCCCAAGCAGGGCTGAAACAGCTGTCCAGAGGCTGCTCGAGGTTCTCACTGCAATCAAAAACGATTTGCACAAAATTTTTCTAAAATCTTTCATTATGCTTTGACAGCAAGCATGGCCGCCTTGCATGGGGGACTCATTAGGAGCAAATCCCGCTTCAATTTGTCTATCCTACTGCAATGTTAGGTCAAAAAGCGATAGTAAGATGTCGCTATTTTATATGTTCATCATTCTTACATCGCAATTGCGAATAAATTGGGCAAGTCGTTTTTGGTCTGCAGTGGGAATGTCGAGCTACGTTTCTGCTAAAGAAGCCCCAAGCAGGGCTGAAACAGCTGTCCAGAGGCTGCTCGAGGTTCTGACTGCAATCAAAAACGATTTGCACAAAATTTTTCTAAAATCTTTCATTATGCTTTGACAGCAAGCATGGCCGCCTTGCATGGGGGACTCATTAGGAGCAAATCCCGCTTCAATTTGTCTATCCTACTGCTATGTTAGGTCAAAAAGCGATAGTAAGATGTCGCTATTTTATATGTTCATCATTCTTACATCGCAATTGCGAATAAATTGGGCAAGTCGTTTTTGGTCTGCAGTGGGAATGTCGAGCTACGTTTCTGCTGAAGAAGCCCCAAGCAGGGCTGAAACAGCTGTCCAGAGGCTGCTCGAGGTTCTCACTGCAATCAAAAACGATTTGCACAAAAATTTTCTAAAATCTTTCATTATGCTTTGACAGCAAGCATGGCCGCCTTGCATGGGGGACTCATTAGGAGCAAATCCCGCTTCAATTTGTCTATCCTACTGCAATGTTAGGTCAAAAAGCGATAGTAAGATGTCGCTATTTTATATGTTCATCATTCTTACATCGCAATTGCGAATAAATTGGGCAAGTCGTTTTTGGTCTGCAGTGGGAATGTCGAGCTACGTTTCTGCTGAAGAAGCCCCAAGCAGGGCTGAAACAGCTGTCCAGAGGCTGCTCGAGGTTCTCACTGCAATCAAAAACGATTTGCACAAAAAAAAAATTTTTTTCTAATAACGTTAACGTCTTAGAACTATACTGAGATATTAATTTTTAGTAAGAAGATAATTCAATTTTTTTCTAGAATGTTGGAAATATTCTGCTAAATTCAAAAGGACAACACTTTGCATATACAAATTTTATTTCTTCTTACGTTAACAGAAGATATAGAAGATACTATTTTACATGTTTTTGCCTATAAGATGAATTCAGTCTTTAAAATAATTAAAGTGAATTAAATAAAAATGTTCAAAAGATTGTAATTACAATTTGACAAGGAGCAAACGCAATTTAAAAGTCGACGTTTCGCTGTATGTTAACATTCTTTCAAGATAAAAAATAATAAAGGGTAAACTAAATAAGAGGAAGATTCGATTTCTTCATTGCTGAAGACGTCAGAGAATCATCACAAATTATAATCTAACGATATAAATTAATTTACATGCATATTTTTTTATCAAAAATCGTACTTCTACATTTTTAGTACTCAATAAAAAATAAAATAGTAAAATCTTTTACTTTTTCAACAATATCTAATGAAATTGTGATTTTAATCGACTTTATGGTATTAAAATATATATAATAAAATATGAATTTAATGCGATATTTCAAAGTCATGGTGTCCCAGATTGTTTTTTACGAATATGCGTCAGAAACGTTGTGAGCCTGCTCATCACTATGTGCCCATATTGTGACACCCCTGCAGCACTTTAGTCTATCGTAGTTGCAAACCAACGTTCTATCTTGCGCATAGAAAAGGTTATGTAAGCCAGGGAAGCAACATGCGTCCTCCTCCCTCGAACGTCAGCGAAAGACTGATGATTTTGGCAGCGGGGAAAGGGATAGTACGTTTACTCACCCACATTCAATACCATTTCAATTAATAGGTATTTTTAAATAAAGTATCAAAAATTTTAAAAAAAGAAAACAACAATCGTTTAGATAATTATAAAGTGATCAGTTTAGTATTTTTTTCAACTTCAAATGATGCATATTCTCCAAGTAAAAGTTATTACTTAAAAAATTTTAGTGCTCCTTTCAGCAATTTTTTTCAGTAAGAAAAATTACATTAATCATAATTCTAAAACAATAGTCGTTTAGTAAAACTTTCTTTCTTCAACATATATATTTTTTTAGCAATTTATAATCATCCCTGAACGAGTACAATTAACTTAAAAATCGCCTCTGAGGTAGTTCCGGCTCTTAATTGAGACTTCCTAAACAGATACATATTTGTAGAAGAAAAACTTCGTTTAATTTATCGATAATTATGAAATATAAACATAAACATAACATGCCTGTAAAGTGGGTCCCTTATTTTTTACTCTTTCTGTGTCACTTTAACACTATGTTTGTACTCGTCTCTCCCAGAAACGGGAAGGGATTGTCTCGACTTTCCGTTCCTTCAGATTTGACGAATTTTCATTGTTTGCGGGATTTCATGTAGCAACTACAATTATTTATGAAAATACATAATAATTTAACTATTTATAGAGAAATGTCTGCTCCACAAAACGTCTGTTTAACATTTTTATTATTTTAATTAGAAGTAGGAGACAGAAAATGTTAAAGATAAGGTACGAAATGCGGATTTTTCTTAATTAATATTGGTTAATTGAGAGACAAAATCTATTTTTTGAAACAGACGTTTTGTAGTTCAGTTTCGTAAAAATGCATCTGTGCATTTGGAGAAGTTACCCAATCGTAATACCTGTTGCATTTCCTGATCTCTAATGCCGTCGATGAATGCTTGGATGGCCAAACGATGAAAAACTGGTTCAGGTAAGAAATCTCCATATGCCACGCGTACCAGTCTCTCAATGTCGAGTTCAAACTCTTGAAGTGACTCACCATTTCTCTGGGTACGAGTTTTCAATCGGATGGTATGGAGTTGCTTCATGTGCGCATCACCAAAACGCATTTCCAAGTTCTCCACCAGTTGATCAAAGTTGTTCTGTACTTCCTCAGGAATGGACTGTAATGCACTCAATGCTGGACCCCGCAGAGCCAAAACGAGTGCAGCAGCTCTGTCGCAGTCATTCCAGCCATTCACGTCAGCAGCAATTTTAAACAGTCGGA